>OX637467.1:39743356-40432373 GCA_951799995.1 Trifolium subterraneum
AAAGTGAGTTAATAAAGTGCTGATTGTTATACTGAAATTACCTAAAATTTAAAAAGTTGCTTTCCAAATTCAAACAAGTCATTAATTTAATTTGGTGTAGTAAGGTATTGAAAACACAGAATAAACTCAACTAAATTAGTCATTACTTTACTTTGTCGTAGTAAGGTCTCATTCAGAGTAATGTAGTTTATATACATTTTGAGTGTATAGCTATAGCATTATATTTTCAGAAGTGCTTTTTGTATGTCTATTGCTTTAAGAAATAGAGAAATGAACTTTGCAGCTATAATCCAATTAATTTTCCTGGCTTGTTAAACCAGTAAAAGTTACTTTTCTGTCAGCTTCTAAATACTTATATGGCAATGATTATCGATGTTTCAGAATATTCCTGGATGGTGGCTTTGGTTCTATTATATCTGCCCTGTTCAATGGACATTACGTGGTATTATCACATCTCAGCTTGGTGATGTGGAAACAAAAATTGTGGGACCAGGATTTGAAGGCACTGTGAAAGAGTATTTAGCTGTAAGTCTTGGATATGATGAAAAAATCAACGGAATTTCGTCGGTCGGTGTTTCGGTGACAGTCCTTATTGCATTTATTGTCCTGTTCTTTGGTAGTTTTGCCGCATCGGTCAGATTTTTGAATTTCCAGAAGAGATAAAATATGCATAATTAGGTCCAGTAGGGGGCAGCTCAGCTACTTTTAGACATCATAGTAGTAGATAGATGATTTATGCATTAGATCAGGTTTTAGATGCTACGAAATTCACGAGGAAGGTGCTCGAGAGAATTATCATTACACGAGGCCTGGTTTTTGAATATTATGTGAGAACCAGATGTTTTTGTTTTGGTCTTTTTGCATCCTGCCGATAACAAAAAGAATTCCATTTTTGAGAATGAGTTTCATATTTAGTGATAGAACCTATTTGAATTTTACCAAATAAGGTGAACATTGGAGAAAGATTGTT
The DNA here is from genome assembly GCA_951799995.1 of Trifolium subterraneum. NCBI lineage: Eukaryota > Viridiplantae > Streptophyta > Magnoliopsida > Fabales > Fabaceae > Trifolium > Trifolium subterraneum. The sequence goes on from OX637467.1 coordinate 39,744,327, forward strand.
AGCATCCATCTTTGAGCACTACTGACTTAACTTAATAAAACACCTTGTTACTGATTCAATGAACTTCTCTATTATAAATTAGCAGTTTAACCTTACCAAACACTAGTATCTTCAGAGTCTTGACATGCATACCATCTAAACTAAAAATTATGTAAGTTGTATTATGTTATACTTAGATTTAGATTAATAAGACAATATATACTTGCATAAAAAACAAAAGACAGTATATCTTGTGAGAATTATTCCAATATTATTTTATAGAAGTGGACAAAAATTAGAGTTTCATCACATATATAGGCACCATAACCAAAATGTCATTGTTAAGCCTTATTACCAAGAAAGAATACAAGAATTGAAAAGTCTACTTTTAATTTATGATTGATTTCACAGCCTCAATTTCAAAGGCACACAGGTTCCACCAACAGAAAGCCAAATTTGTATCTGGAGTGAGGAATTTCAATCATCCTGATGGTCAGATTGTTTTTCTCACCATAGAAAGAAACAGTCATTCACAAATGGCAATGGCATCAAAGCATGGCGATACCATATTGGTCTGTAACAGATAAATAATAATGTTTAATTAAACACAAGAAATATTTGTCAACCAAAAAGGAAAAAGATGTTGGAATTCACTCATTAATTACTATAATTACTATCACAAAAATTGACAGTTCATAGAAAAAGGGATGAACATACCAAGATCTCATAATTTATTTGATAAAAAAAATAAAATTTGTCATTCTTTGAATTTTGAGACTATGCATTCAAACTTAATTATTCTTTGCTTTTTTTTTTAAATTATTTATCACCTAATTTTATTTCACAGATAAATTCTGCAGCAATTTCCCAAAATTTTTTTTGAGATTAAAATGAATGAACAAATTGAAGTTTTACTACTTGTTTTGTGATAGCTAGCTATACTTACTGATTTGTGGAGATTTGAGAACGAAAAAACATGCAGAAATAACAATGTAACAGAGAGTAAGAATCACTCCTTTCATATAGTGTGAAGTTCCATCCTATAGAAGATTCAACAAAATCACATAATTAGTAAATAATAACAAAGATAAGATTATAATAAAATAAAATAGAAGAGAAATTGGCATGTTATAATGGCATTGTGCGTGCAGACCTGTAAAGTGAAGGCTGTAACAATAATTGCAAAACCAAGACATCCAGTTTCAAGAAGGTTGAAGTCCAAATCCATTCTTATACCCATTATCCATGCAACAATCACACTTAATGGAACCTGAAATTTATTATTGGATAATCAAAATTTGATTGTGTTAAGCCACCATTGAAAAATAGAAATTGTTTTGTTGACAAATAAAACAGGGAAAAAAGGACAAAATCTATATTATTTCTTACCACAAACATAGAAATTTGAGTAGCAGATCCCATAGCAACACCTAAAGATATGTCCTGCATTATAGTAAATCATACAGTGCCATTAAGAAATTTTAATGTAAAATATAATGAACTTAAAGAATACTTGTAAATATTTTTAATAAAACCTTACCAATTTGTTCTTGTAAGCAAATATGATTGAACCAGCATGTTCTGCAGCATTCCCAACAATTGGTAGCAAAATTATGCTAATGAAGCTAACAGAAATTCCCCAAGATTCTGAAGCAGCCTATTTATTATGCATAAAAGTGTAGATAATTAACCCATTAATCAAATGTATTTAATTTAAATGTCATTGAAAATTCAACTCACTATGACAAAAATGATCATATAAATAAAATATAAATTTACCTCAATGGTTCCCACAACATATTCAGAAAGCACAGATATGACCAATGTCATACCCACCAACCAACTAAATGCACTCCAAAATCCTATCACTGCTTTTTCATCATCTTCACCTTCCACCTGAAAATGAACCATCACAACTTATTTAAGTGGCTACATTTATCAATGACCATTTTTTCAAACATGACCTTATTAATGTAGTCAAATTGAAAATTAAACAAATTGTGCTTAAATGTGAAATTACATAATTAGTAATCACCTCTTGTGCATCAAATATTTTTCGATGAGTTTTCAATTGGAAGAAGATATATGCAACATATGCTAGAAGCATAACAACACTGCTTGCTCTTGACAATTGAAGAGTAGAAGTGGCAATTGAATGATTTCCCCCAGCCAAGGCATATTTGAACATTAAAGGCAGCAAATGACATAGCAATCCCAGCAACAAAAGCAATGAATTCACATCTGCTTGTTTCTGTTCATTTAGTAGTTAAATAACATAACGAAATTGATTAGTTAAAAAAAATTAAAAGAACAAATGAAATTCAGAGAAAAAGTAATTTTTTTTTTTTTGAATCAAAGAGAAAAAGTAATTAAATAGTAACAATATTAGGAGTTTTAAGGCTAACTTGGTAGTTGAGTTTTTATAGGATATAATTCATGTCATAAAATTGACTTGTAAGATGAAGGATCAGGATTCCCTACTGTAATCACAGCACGCAGTTTCACGCAATTTCAAATCGTAGCCGTTGATAAGAGATTGGACGGTTTAAATTAGTGCAGTTATAAAATTGTTATAAACAATCTCAGCCATACGTTTTAGATCGAACGGTCCTAATCTAAAACTGTGTCATTTTCAACAGCATTAAATCATTTTCCGTAAGGTGAGAGTGTTATGTTCGATAAACTCATTTTAGATTTTATCTTTATTCTAGGTGGCATTTGGGTTTTTCTTAATATACCATATAAACCATATCACATTCAATACTAAATGGTTTGGTGCGTGAATATAAATAGTGAATGTCAGAATTCAAACACTCTATATTACTATTTTGTATTGAAGCTATTGCTAAGATAAAAGTAGACCAATGTTAAATGGAAACCATATTGATTATAATAGAATCAATGACATAAAGTGGCCAATGGAATAACAACTAGCTAGTATAACTAACTATCTAGTGTAATTAAATGGTATAACTAACCCTCTAAAAGAAATAGTATAACTAACTTTTAGTATTCACAATGTGTATAATCAAGAAGGGAAAAGGAAAATGTACTCACTCTGTCATATCTTTGCTCCCTCTTAAGGTTTGCTAAGCCACCACAAAGGAGTGAGCTGCCTAGAACCAATAGAAGGTTCGAGAGAATGGAACCAAGCAGGGAGAACTTCACAACATGTATTTTGTTCTGATGAAGTGCTAATATTGCTATTATCATTTCAGTTGCATTTCCACAAGTTGCATTTAGAAGCCCTCCAACTGAAATATTCACATATTCAAATGTTTTCTTCATCACATACTCCCTCGGATATTAAATATAAGCAAGAAAAAAAAATCGAATGTATTTAGTCTTAAAGTTATTTGCATCTAACAAAAGAATCAAGAAAATTTGTTATTTTTATTAATTTTTTTATGATGCATAAACTACGTGTTTCTTTTTCTAACATTAATAATTGAAAAAAAAAATATAGCCATAATTAGTTCTTATACGGATTTAAATTCCCTGCACTCGCCTCTATCTATCTCTCCAACTTGCATTTCTTTTAATTTCTTCTATCAAAATAAATAAAGGGATATGATATAAAGGAAACACATTCAATGAATAATAGATGGTGCAACTTCACAAAACAATGAGTGCACTTAATCCTTAACCGTCATGACCCATATTTTACTAATTTACAACATTATCTTTGTTACTTTTTACACGAGCCTCTTCCAAATTTGAGTTTTTTAAAAGTAAAAAAAAAATCAAAAATTTTATTTTATATATATAATTTGATAACTAAAAACATTTAAAAGTGGTTTAGGGTTTAAATGGAGTTTTTGATATATTTGTGGGTGTAGGAATCAAGCTGGGGGTAAACAAAGTATAAAAGAATAAAGGTACCTGTTGGGCCGGTGAAATATGCAATTTGCCTTGAAGTTCGTGAGTCCAGGTGAAGTTTTTCAGTAACAAAAAATTAAATAGAAAATGTTAGAAAAACAAAATTTATAAACAAATATGAAATCAGATTGAATTAAAATTAGAACTTGAGTTGCAAACTTACTCAGTGAGGAAGCTGACACGTTCAGCTAGGGGAGCAAGTCCAAGCAAGCTCAAAGCAAAAATCCAAGGCTATAAGTAGCACAAAATTAATAAATATCATTTGAGAAATAACTAATATGAATGTATCCTTTTTACATGAATGTATCAATAAATAAACTACTCGTAATATGAATGTATCCTCTTTTTTATTATAAAAAAAAAATGTATACTCTTGTTGATGAATACATGAATGTAAAAAAAAACAAACTAATGTGTATTGTTTTTGCTAGTTTGATTATTGATTAAATCATAGAGTGAGACTTGTGCAACTTTTCATAATAGTGGGTAACGTTTTTTCACTATGATGTTAGATCAGACTATTTTAATAAATTTCTTATTTATTAGAAGAAAAAAAACTAACATGAATGTAGTATAGTTTTTCTTTTGACAGAGAAAGGAGTCGAAGTACAAAAAAACTATAAAATTACACGAATGTTCTTAATCACATAAGTCCCGTAAATGTATTAAAAAAAGATTTCAAATATGTAAAAGAAAGAGAGACTTCAATTGTAAAATTTGTAGTATTTTTTTGGGTACAGTAGTCTAATATTATATTTGACGAAAATACATGTAATTTAGTTAAAGTCCGGTCAAAGGGAAGGCTTTTAAAGTCTTTGCCTTACGACTCTATCAAATAAAATAACTTCTCCTTTGTCTTTTTTATTTGTTTTTTACCAAGGACCGTATATAAATATTATGATAATCTATTCCAAAAAAATTGAAAAGGAACTTTCCCTAAAAAAATTTCATTTGTATATTTTAAAAAAGTTTGAATGAAATCTCATTTAAACTAAGCCACTAGATTTGATCTAGTGGTGAAGAGTTTTGGTATTATGCATAAAATTACACGAATATTCTTAATCACATAAATCGCGTAAAAGTCATTAGAAAAAGATTTCTCTATGAATTGTTGTCATCATGTAGCATTCATTTTACTTTGGAAATACAAAAGTTTTTGGGAGCGAATATGACAATACATTTATCTTTAAATTTTTCATTTATTTATATTCATATGAGATAATTGCACCAAAAGTAATTAGTAGAATCGTTAAAATGTAATTTTAAACTATCAAAATGACAGATAAAAAGAAAGAAAAGTTTTTTTAAAAAATGATAAAAATTACAATAACAGACATTTTTTTTTTTATGAACCATTTTGACCAATTTAAAAGATCTAATGTAGTAAAAATAACCAATTTAAAAGATCAATTTGTCCACAAATCCTAGCTCAAATGGTAGAAATACCAAAATTGCTAGTGTCGGACGTCATGACCGGGGTTCGATCCCTGGTCACTCCACTTTGTGTGTGTGAGTTTCCAATGGCTTTGTCATTTCGTATACCAACCAAGAAAAAAAAATAACCAATTTTTTTATTTTTTGGTCAAATAAGAAAACTTCAATGAATGCTTCAAAAAAAAAAAATTCAATGAAATTCATAATTGTCTCGATCTTTTGTTCAAGTGTCTAAATATTTTAAAATTAAGATCATTCAAATATTCACTTTTTTTTTTGACACAAATCATTCTAATATTCACTTGCGCCATACATATTCTGAATCAACAACTAACATAGACACAAAATGTATATTTTCATAAATACATTATTTTTTATCAGATGAAACGTACCTATAATTGTTTATAAAAAAAAAATATGCACCCATAAATACATTATATGTATCTCCCATACATCAAAACTCATTGTTGAGGAAGTATAAAAGTTAAAGACAAATAAAATATAATTAGTTTTCTCATCTCTGACCCTTAGCAACAAAATTATAGACATTTTTTTTTGTTCTATTTTTCATTGGTAACTCTTTTTTTTATATTGAATTTTTTAATCAACTTTTACACTCATTTATTTATTTCTCTAATATTTTTTATAACCACTATTTTATCTATTTTTCTCCTATTATGTCATTTTTTATTTTATGCATAATGTTGTAAAAAAGGTATTCATAACTAATAAATCTTAAAAAAAAAAACTACTCCTATTAACAATTGAGTAAAATTCACCATTGATTATCACATCAATATAATCTACATCTACATAACATGACATTGTAAAAGTAATTAAGTACTCAATTATAAGTCATAAATCTAAATTAATGCTGCAAATTACTTACCCTTCCAAGGCTATAAAAATCAGCAGCAACAGCTAAAGGAACAGCAGGAAAAAGCACAACAAGCTTAGTACCCAACATCACCTCTTTCATATTTGTCATAACATTTCTAACTATTTGAAACCGAACATTATTATTTGTCACCAAAACTATATCTGATTTCTTTCTCACAATTGAACTTGATGAAATGTTTTCTTGTGTCTCTACATTATTCTCCATATCTTCATTCATGGTGCTAAATGGTCTTGATGTAGAATCTGAAAAAAAGCTCATGATCAAAATTATATATTAGACACTGAAATTTATTTTAAATTTCTCTCTTGGGTATGAGATGGTGGAGAATATATATATATAATAGTATAATTATAATGAGCTTAAATACTTAAAGATAAAAATTGAAGCATATTGAATTGAAATTATATAATAAGGTTGTAAAATATTTTGGGTTGTTGTATTGTATACATTAACATTGTGCCTTGGTGGCATTGTGGCAATTTCCAATGTATAGTACTATGAAGTTTCGTGGAATTTTCCAAACTCTTGCTAGCATAAGTTTCGTACATTTTTCTTTATTGTTTTGGATAGATTATATATGTTGATATATATTAATGGGAAATTGGGAATTGGTGAACTATAATTTTAGTTGTAAAAAAACAAATTAACAAAAACGTAAATGTGAAACAAAATGGTTTGAAATTTCTAGTAGTACTCCATAACTTTAATTAAGCCATAGATGATAATATTACATGAATCTTCCTATACATTGTACATATATAGTTTTTACCTTTTGGGGTGGATATATTGTTTGTCAATTTCCATTTCCGTGTCTACAAAACGATAGAGTTAAACGATTATGAACAAAAATTATAAATAAATAAAAAATTATACAAACATTCATAATATATGCACGATTAAACTCTAATATGAATTGTACCACACTAAGAAATTCTATCATTATTATTCATGAAAAATGTCTCGAGTATAATACATGAACTAGCGACGGAATACCACGATCACAAAGTGGTAGAAAAACATCTCTTTAGATAATTTATTTATTTCACTATCACTACTATCAGTATCCGGGTCACTCGACTGTCTAATCTTATTTATAAATTTATGATACAATGATATGGTTGGGTTACATTATTTAAAAATTTAATTTAATATTAAATAAATAAATGCACAATTAAAATTGATAGATGAGAACCTAATTAGAATTTGGGTTCTTATTACAAAAGAAATATGAAGGAAAAGATAGAAAAAGATTAAGTCTAAGACTTAACAATTGCTCTACAAGAGAGTACCAAAGAAAGAGAAAAGAGACTTCATCAATATTTTTCATACACACTATTGATCCTCATTTCACTATTTATGCACAACCAAATGTTCATTGATTTTAGGATCACTATCTACGTGTTCATTTACCTCAACCAATTATGTTATGCCAAGGGTATTTTCTCATATGTTATTTTGAATCATAACATAAACATAACTAAAATCGATAATGATAATAAATTAATATTCAAATTACTTAAAATGAGCAAACAAGTAACAATTACATATCTTAAGTAAAATACTATCCAAAAAAGTCATCTTTAGTACTATCCCAAAAAAATATATGATCAGTGCTGTGTTATCCAAAAATGTAATAAAAAAGTTATACACACTAAATAAGTAAAACGTGGACTAATAAAAAAGTAAAAAAAAAATTATACATACTATTTAGTCCCAGTAGTTATCCAGAATTTTGTTTTTAGTCACTAAAGTTTTTTTTGCACTTTTTAGTTCTTGAAGTATTTCCTATCATGATTTTTGGTCCATTCTTTTCATTCAACTCGTGCATATCACTCGAAATTTTAAAAAAAATTATTCGGTCATATTCAGTATATTATATGAATCTCTCTTGCAAAACTTTAAAAGGTCTGAAAAACTATAGGGATCACTTACTTATTTAACAAAAAAAAAAACATCAATTGCCTGATACTTCTCCAATACACGTAGAGGTGGAAATATGTTAGGCTGACCTACATAAGCCTACGGCCTAGCCTATATAGGCTTAGGTCAGGTCAGCCTATTTCTTTAAATAGAGCAGGATAAAACTTTTTTATAAGCCTATTTAGCTAAAAAGGTTAGGCTTCAGGCCAATAAAAAAACCTATTAAGCCTACTAGGCCGGCCTACTTAAGTAAATATGAATAATATTTTTACATCTATTGTTATTATATATTAAAATTTGTACTTTGATTAAATTATAAATTTATTAACTTTTTCAGTAATTCAAGTTTATTAATCCATAATAATTTTTCACATATATAAATATATTAATATTATTATAAACTAAAATCGAAATATGGTGTCATATATAGTCAAATTCTCCAAAATATCATGTTAAATATTAAAAGGGAATTTAATCTCATTTGTTTGTTTGTTCATTAGTATATTTAAAAAAATATATAATTATTTATTTAAATATGTTTATGTGAATAAACTTTTAAACAGACTATAATAGGTCATGTCAGACTTTTATAAGGTCAGACTCAGACCTAAAATATAAGTCTATGATAGGCCACATACTTTTTGACAGTTCAGGCTCAAGCTTGGCAAAGCCTAGCTCGGTCTAGCCTATTTTAACCTCTAAATACACGAATCGGGATGTATCAGACGTATATTGATATTGGATACGCGTCGATCACAATTTTTCGCCATTTTTAAAATATTGAGATTTTACAAATTATCGGTGACTTGAGGTCTCTTAAACTAGTAGTCTTTTTATAATTTAAAATTCGTTAAGATTTTAATGTAATACAATTACAATTTGCCAAATCCAGGTACTTCCATTGAGAATTTCAATTTTAATTTCTTAAAGACTTTTTAATAACGGGTTAGAAATTAGAAATGAAGTTTCCTCTGCCATTATGCTCATATCATATGCTGTCTTTGCGATGTGTCTACTGTATGAATTGCTACATACGTTAATGACGAGCCTAAGCAGCAATCTTCTGCAAATGTGAAGTTTTGAAACAAAGCCAAGAAAATTATAAAAAAAAAATAATTTTGAAAAATATGAATCCGTACAGTTTTGAATCAATTTGACATTAATTATAACACGTAATTTTTGTATTCTATGGGCATATCAACAGACATAAGACATGACAAACATAAATAAGATGCACAATTGTTATTTTTTTTTGGTTTTCACCACTAGTTGAATCTGGTTCGGGGGTCAGTTCTGGCATTAAATGGTTTCAGCTCCCTCTCGATCGCAGTTATGGGGATCGAACCATGGTCCTCCCTACCAAGTTCAGCGTCAATCACCACTAAACCAACTAACGATTGGTAAGATGCACAATGTGATGCACACAAACATACACGCATACAAATTAACATACATTTAATTAAGTTTTATTCAATTGTCATTGTAAACATATATCTCTATGGAAAAACTTCTTGAACAAGAGCTTTGTCTAATTTGGCTTGGAGGGCTCTCGCTTTCCGTTGTCAAATATAACATGCCATCATTATATTGATCTCATGTCGAGCCTGTGAAGACGACTCAGCAACATCTCCACGACTTTTCCTTGGCCGACCATGTTTTAGGGTGGGAGGAGCATTTACCGCACAATCTCTATGGGTGGAACCATTTGATGCACTCTGCCTACCAAATTTTTCTCTCCCAATATTGGCAGTCATTTAAAAAAAAAAAAACTTTATTTTCATTCATACATTTTGTCTAACATTTGGTGCACATACATAAATAATACTACAACAAAGAATTCTAAACACTAATTCAATTACATATGTCACAAACTCAACCCAACAACTATCACAATACACAAACAATACTACGATCAATAGGAGTGGTGCATAAGCAAATTGCTTAGCGCCCCCCCCCCCCCCCCCCCCCCCTCCCCACAAATTTCTCGCGCCCCCAATACTACAATCATGTCAAAATTGTCAAAACCATTTTGTTGTGGGAACAATTTCAGAGATTTACACTCCAAAATCATTAAGTGCATAAAATGGTTTTGGCCAGAAATTTGGGGGGAGGAAAAAAATGTTAAGTGCATAATTATAGGTTGTACTCCAAAACTATTTTATGCACCTAATGGTTTTGGAGTCCAATCTTATGAAACCATTCCAACAGCAAAATGGTTTTGGCTAGAAATTTGGGAGAGGGGAAAAAAAACTGGGGGGTGCGCGAGAAATTTTGGGGGGGGGGGGAGGAAAGCAGTTTTCATTGTTTATGCACCATGCATAAAAAAAGAGGCTTATGCACCATAACTTAGCCCCAATTAATAAACTCATTAGTATCATTTTCAAACTACAAACCTAATCAATCTTTAAAAAAAAAACCGAAACTAGAAACATTTGTGAAACATACTTCTATTAAAATAAACAAAATAGGATTCATGCAAACACTTACTTATAGGTGTTCAATGTGAAATCTTTGATGAGGATGAAAGGAAAAAATTGGATATGTTTTTGTGGTAGAGAATAAGTCTAACTTTGAGTTTGAATGTAAAAAAAAAGACGCAACTAAACACTACTTACTGAACAACGGGGCCTGGGAGCAACGCGAGGGAGCAGAAGAGAAATTATATGATTGTTTTGGAGGATTTCAAATCTCTCTTCACATAAACATGGACCAAACCATTGTTTCACACACACACACACACACACACACACACACACACACATTTTTCTTCATTTTGCGGTTCTCACTTGAAAAGGGACCCACCCAATAGGGCAAAGGTGAAAGAAACCTAAAATATTTCATTCAATAATAACATAAGTTTGTCCCTAAAGTTCATAAAAGGAAGGAAACATTTCATTGTTCTAAAAACCTTGATCTTGAATCCCACTTCCCAACTCTTTCGATTCCTTTCGTTAAATGCAATTTATTAAAACCGGATCAGATCGGACCGGACGGTTCGATCGGTTCAATCGGAAAGCAGACCTAAGACCGGTCGACCACACCTCCTGAACCGTTAGTCATGGGAACCAGACTTCAGACTGCAAAAATCGGTCAGAATTGGTGTGAACCAGTAAAATTGGTGAATTGGCCCTGATTTTGAAAAATCAGTCCGTCCTATTTTATTTAAAAATAAAAACCAAATAGTCAGATACTTAATTATTTTTATTTTGTTTTTGTTTTTCCAATTTCTCTCTTCATTCTAGTGTAAGCAACCCCATTTCAAATTTCTCAAACTCATTTGGGTTGTTTTGAGTTTTGTTTGAATATTTCAATTTTCAAGTTTCTCCCAAATACTCATAGCCCCAAATTTCTCACAACACCACAATAAAAAAAAGAATGAAGTGTCGGTATCGTGTCAATGTCTGAATAACGGAGATATGTCATTCAAATATGTATGTCATTCAAATATAACTGCTCTATATTTTACCTTTGGTTCTTGCTTGGTGTCTACCAAGCAGCCGTTCTAAATTGACACCTAAATCTGTTTCTGGCGCGCGTCCTTATATTCCTTCTAACATCACCATCATACCAAAATACATACAAAAAATCTTCATCTTCTTCTCTTTTTCTTGCATGGATTCTCTTAACACAAATTCATCATCATAATGGTTACGGATTCCAAACCCAATCCACACCGTGGAATCATCGTTGGCAATTACTGCCACGACATCCTCCTCCATAACAACCTCGTTATTGCCGAAACTCTCGGCGGCGCTGCCTCTTTCATCTCCACCGTCCTCGACGCTCTTTCTCTTCCCTTCCATCTTGTCTCCAAAGTGGGTTCCGATTTCTCCCACGCCGCCCTCACAACAAATCATCCCCCTCTCGTTGTTTCCACTTCTCAAACCACCCTCTTCCATGCCCACTTCGGATCAAATCACCCAGACCGGATTTTGAACCGGGTCGGATCATGCGACCCGATTAGTCCGTCAGAGATTCCATCTGGGTCGAGGTTCGAATTCGGGATGGCGGTTGGTGTTGGCGGGGAGATTCTCCCTGAAACGTTGGAAAAAATGTTGGAAATTTGTGATTTTGTTTTTGTTGATATTCAAGGTTTGATTCGAAGATTTGAAGATAAAGATGGGAGAGTGAATCATGTGGGGTTAAAGGAAAGTGGGTTTTTTCATCTTTTACCAAAGATTTCATTTTTGAAAGCTTCTGAAGATGAAGCTTTGTTTATTGATTTGGAAGAAGTGAGAAAATGGTGTTGCGTGGTTGTCACGCATGGGAAAGATGGGTGTGAGGTTTTTTGTAAAGATGGGTGTTTGAAAGTTGATCCTTTTGAGGCTTGTCAGGTTGATCCAACTGGTGCGGGTGATTGTTTTCTCGGTGGTTTTGCTGCTGGGATTGTTCAGGGTTTGGATGTTTATGATGCTGCTTTGTTAGGGAACTTTTTTGGTTCTTTGGCTGTTGCACAAGTTGGTCCACCTTCTCTTGATATGAATTTGGTTCAGGTTTGTTTCTATGATCCATTTTTGTATCATATGTTTGTTTGTGATCGTGTATATGAATGGCGATTATCTTGTTGTTAGAATGACTTAATAGTACTTTGGTTTAAGGGTATTGGAATTGTATTCTTTATGTGATTAGGATTAGGACTGTTGATATTGATAATAGATTTAACAGACACATCATCACCATCCACGGCGTTTAGTAACAGACATTCACTGAACAGTGAATTTGAGAAACGTCGGGAGACCATTTTGATTGCCAACAGTAAACTATGGATACGTCGTCGTCATCATTCACGACATTTAATAACAAACATTCATAGAAGGATGAGTTTGAGAAACATTTTACAAAGTAGAAAACCAAATTGGAATGAATATTCATATTGCTAAGAGAAAATTTAGAAGACCCTACAAACTCGCGGACCATTTTAGTGGTTAAGTCTAGTTTTTATTATTAGGCAAATATTAGTAAGTTAGACAGGTTAGTGAATAGGTTAGTTTGCAAGTCTTGCGTTGTATCTCTTTGCTTAGCTCAACAACCGAGCTACGTACATGGCTACATACTTGGGACTATGTTATTATGGTTGATTCATTTAGTTGGAATAATGATCAATTTAATGGGCACGTAGGCAGGGAAAGCTTGTTTGAACCAAAATGATCCTTGAGTCGGATTCAAAATATGGTATAGATAACATAAAAAAGATAATCAGGAAATCCTAGTTGAATATGAGGTTATTATTTGAAATTCTAGGAGTCTTTAATGTTCACATCTTTTCAACTTTTTCGTAAATTTTGCTAGGTAGGAAGTTCATGTAGTTGTTCATATCTTGGAAGGGGTGGATACATATATGGTTAGCCTTTAAAATTGTGATGAAAATACTAATTGTATTGTGGTTTGTATTATTAATGAAATGACGTTTGTCAAAAATGTGTTATTAGAAGTCTCACATTGGCTAGAGATATGGCAAAGATATCCTTTATAAGTGTAGTGCAAACCTCAACTCTTAAGCTAGCTTTTGTGGTTGAGTATAGGCCTCTCAAATTCTAATATGATATCAGAGCTTCTATGACTAAGTGGTCTAGAGTTCGATCCCCGCTCCCCTCACTTTCTAATTAAAAAGTGGAATTTAAGCATATGGTAGATGGACCTATGCATTATCCACGCTTCAAGCCCAAGTAGGCTCTTGCGTGAGGGGGCGTGTTAGAAATAATATAAAACCATTGATATGACTCTATCCTAACAGCTTAAGCTTTTGGGATAATCGGTTATTTGACATGTGTAATAAGACAGGGACCTTTAATGATATAAGGATTCTCATTTTGTTTATGTTGCATGATGTTAACAATTGTAAATTTTGTCCTCCACATGTTTAACAGTAGTCGGTAGGAACATTAGGCATGCCTTTTCTGAAAGGAAACAAATCATCCCCGGCACATGTGTTCAGCTGTCTTTCCTTTGCCTAATCTAATGGTTGGTAGACCATAAAGGAAAATGTATTTATTGAGTTGCTCCAATCGGTAATGGAATCATGGGAAAATGTATCAACTAAAGACAAGAGAAGAGATAATTAATGCAGAGAGGAGCAATTAAGGAATTGGAAAACTGAACAACAAACGATGAACTGGTGGTATCAGCGGCATATCCGAGGTGTGTCGGCAGCATGTCAACGAGCGTATCAGGATTTTTTTGGGGTTTTTATTTTAAAAATAAATAAATCAGATACTCCGTTAACGCGTTTTTATTTTGGGGGTATCCATGCTTCAGAGCTTGCATTGAAGTAGATTTTGTTAGCAGATTACATATTGTATTTCTCAATCACTTGGTCATGTATCCTTTTTATTTTTGTTTTCCGATCAGCTGTATCTGTTGTATCTGTTCAGTTACAGTGGCAGCATCATCAGGAGTTTAGACTTGAGAACAATGTAGCAAATTCGCGAGCTGCCGCGTAGGATTGTATTATTCTACGTTCTATGGCCATGGTTTTGTGCTGCGACACGGCCACGATCGCTGGAGTTGCTGCGTGGTTGAACTCGCAAGTTTGAAATAAGAATTGTAGGATCGTGCGCTTTGGGGTAACTGTTTCGCAACAGGACTTGCTGAAACGGGTTTGGTATTGTGAAAGAAACCAATAATTTTAAACACTTCTTTGCTGAAATGCAGGCTCTAAAGTGAGAAATAGAGATTAAAAAACAACCCTAAGTTTATCTCATGGTCCTGTGTCCTTCCCTGTGACTTCTTTCCTTCTTGCAACGCCATTGTAGTCTGTTTGCTGCCACCTGCGACGCCTTCTCCATCTTTCCCTGTTTTATTGTCTCTACCTTCTCCTGTCTGAACCGTGTGGTGTAACATGGCTTCAAGGGGGTCACAGTCTGGCCTTATGATTTATGTCTATTAAGTTACTTATTATCAGCTTAGTCTTTTGTATGAGTTACTTATGAATTAGGTTTTTAGTTATTTATGAACTTACGGATTGATGGTTAAATTTTTAATTAACTTAGTTTAATGTTGTGATTTAGAGATTATTTGATTCATGTATGATAGTTTTTTTTGCCTTTCGGTAGGATGAAGGATCTTACGAGTCCTGTTACAATCTTTCACCCTCTCCTTATCCTAGGTCTAGAGTTTGTCTAAATTGCTTGAGAGTGCTGTTATATATAACTCAAACTTAAATGAGTTTAAAAGATATGCACTATCGGTGTAAGCTGATTTTTACACGTGCATAAGAATTCACTACTCTGACATTCAACCCACTATTGTAACTGAATCTTAAAATTAATACTATGAAGTGACAAAATAACAAGTTCTTATTGGATGTCAGTGTAATACCGATTTACTTTGAAAGTGAATGCCCCTTAATCTCAATATCCCTCACTTTTATAACACTAAATTTCAGGTGGTTAAGGAAGAGATGGACAAGAGGAAGGTTAAAGATACTCCCTGCTCAGAAAAAATAGATAAGTTGCGGGTGTTCCGGAAGTCACATGATCAAGATAAATTCTATGCATCTCTTGTTGCTGCCAAAGACAAAAGTAGTATGAGTCACATTCAAGAAAATGGGTGGAAGAGCTCTGCCAAACTGGTGGATCAAAGTAATGTGAAGCCAAAACCTGTAATAAATTCTGTTCAACAGGAACCAATTTCAAGTGTTGTTGATAAGTGAATCCTAATATCATGGAAGCTCAAAATCTAGCTGCAATTCTTCAGCACCCTCTTTAGGATCACTTCACTTGAAGTAGGTAATATTTCATTTTATGGTGTTTTTTGTACACTAAGTCTCACATGTAGCCTAATTGTAGTGTTATAGCAGTGCTGAATTACTAATGAAATGTTTAAATAAATAAAGAAATTGAAATTTCATTCATTACATTCATCTTTGTGTATTTTGCCATCATCTTGTACCCATTTTTTTCTTTTAAATAACAGTATGTAGGTCAAGTCTTTCAACCATGGATTATTTAGGTCAAGCTTTTCAATTCAACCAATGGTTTGAAATTGCACATTGGCATAGTTCTTAGATTTAATGCAAAGTAGTTCTAAGGTCCAACAAAGCCATTAGCACCTAATTGTTAATGAATGTTGGTATAATTGGTATGGATTCAATTCATATTTTACAAGTACCTGGATTTGAATCTTGCTGAGGATATCGTCGGGGGATAATATGTCCCACGACTCATCAATAATTTGCAATATATAGAGAGAATCACACAAAATTGGTTGATTCCAACACATCCGCTATGAGAAGTCAGGTCATTGCTAACATGCGTAAGCAATGCAAGTGGTGCATGGTGGATAAGTAATTTCAACCTTTGAATTTATTTATCCACACATTCATACAGTGAACCCTCAACACATTATCTTTCACCCACTTACCTTACTCTCGGTTAGAGCTCCGCCGATGGGACACTGCTAATCACCAAAACTCCTTCACCAAACACACCCTCCGCCAAAAGAGGTGACTTACATAAGTGCTAACATGTATATAGAGCTTTTGATTTCACTTATGTAATAGTTCATTTGCTCTTCAATGTAGTGTTGCTTCCTTTGGCAGAGTGTTTGGATGATGCATTATTTCTATTACTGAAACCTTATTCTCAGGAAAGTTTTCCAACCCCATTAGTTTGGATGTTACGTTTGGAATTTTGGTGAAAGAGTTCTGATGATCGGCGGTGTCCCATATTACGTTTGGTGAAAGAGTTCCGATGATCAGAAGGGTCCTGGCAGAGGAGCTCCTTTACTCCCTCTATTCCTGATCTTTGATTTCACAAGGTTTGAAAATAAAGTTAGATAAGTTGTAAATCCTTTTACCTTAATACATTTAAAAAAAAAAGTAAGATTCATTTAATGATTGTGGGGCTCCTACTCACCATCATCGTTATGAAAATAACTAATACTAGTGGATAATTATAGTACAAAATTCATTAAAGATACTAAGTTGGACCTTGGTGATAACAAGAGTTAAAACCTCAATTCTTTTGTACTCTTTTTCTTTATATTTTAATATTGTATTGTACATTACTTCAAAAAAATGATATTGTACATATAGAAGTATACTTTTATTGCAAAATTTATAAGACTATATACTTGCATATTAGATATATTTGCGACCATATGTGTTGGAAAAAATCGACATAGAGAAAATAAAAGAACACAATTATAACACAAGAATATAATATAAAAACTTTACATTGGAGATGAAATCATGAGTGTTGTCTAATGATAACTAGATAATAACACTGAAAATTGTTACAAGAATAATGCTAGGAACACACTCTTTTTTATTGGTTAAAAATATACCACCCTCAAACACCTCATGGCCTCCAATACACTACATTTTTCAATGTAAATATCTAACTAATTCTCACAACATTATAAAATAAGAGTATAAGAAAAAAGAAAAAGTCAAATACAACCTTAAAGTGTTTTTGACTTGTGCATCTTGTAATGAAGAACTAAAACTCATATACATAGCCTTGATCTCCCTTTTCATTTATAAACATGTATATTTTCGATCAACATCAACAATTTTCACCTTGATGGAAAATTATAAGTTTGTCGCCATTGTCGGTGATGTCAATCATAGTTCAAAAGAACTATTATATTTCACCATAAAATGTATAATCACTTGAAGTCAAATCACTAAGAATTTGTACATATGTTGTCAGAAATATCATACTCCACCATATGAGTAAAGATAAACAATCCAAGAATTTTCACGTTAACATACAGACTGAAAATATATAATGCAACTTTCATGTTGGTAGGAAGTTCTTCAACCATCGGGATAATCTCACAACACGTCTTACATCAATGTCGGCTAATGTCCGTGTACTAATCAACACTTATTGTAATCCTAATTGTATCAATACATTCTTGAATTGAACTTTTCACAAGGCAAATGCTCCCTTCGGTCATTTTTATAAGGAACAATTTAGAAGAAAAAAAATTGGTTTTTTTTATAAGAAACTTTGACAAATTTTCAAATGTTTAATTTCATTTATGCCCCTATTTATTATGAGAGAAAATATTAAAAATAAGTTAGTTGAATTGAGAGTAATTAAATAAGGGTATACATGAAATAAATTTAAAATTAGAAGAGTATTATGTAGAATGCGTTTTCTTAGTATGTGTAATTTTTTTAAATTATCTCTTATAAAAAGTACCGGAGAAAATATATTCTTTTATAAATTTTCTCTAATCCAAACTTCGGAACCTCCAGACATGTGATTGATTTACTGCTGAAAATTAGCACTAGAAAAATTCCTAGGAAAGAGACGCAGTCTAATATCTGCAATTTCGCAATAACTATAATTAATCTCCGACTAAAATGTCAAATATCCGTTGAAATTTTAAAATTGGTTAAATACCCCCATGATATTTGGAAATAAGTAAATACCCCCATAAAATTGTAAAATGTCAATCAAATTGTCCCCTGCTCCGTTTACTCTGTCTATTTTAATGAGGAAAAGAGAAGAAAAGATGGACGAGACAAAAATTGATAAAGAGTATGACGTTGGTGATGAGTGTTTCTTGTATGGTCGTGAATCTGATGACTCAGATTGGTCTAATGTGTGATTAGAACCTCTTGGTTCTTATTTTGAAAGTAATTATAATGATGATGATGATGATTCTAGTGATGATAGTTTTGCTATTTTGGTTCCTTGTTATTCACCTGGTTGCAAGGAGGTTGAAAACTTAAACAATGTGCTTTTGAATGCTCAACATACACGGAGTAAACGAACATGGGGCAATTTGATTGACATTTTACAATTTCAAGGTGATATTTGCCTATTTCCAAATTTCACGGGGTATTTGACTCATTAGTCTCTATTATAGTTTTGCAAATTTGTCATTTATATTTATATTTTACTTGTGCAATTTTTAGGTTAGTACTCCCTCTGTCTCATTTTATAAGAACTAGTTCGACCAAATAACATTATTCATTTATCTTGTTTTGACCATATTTTTTTAATTATATATAGATGTAAATATATGCATATAAGATCTTGTTTGATTTGTTTTGATGAGGATTTTCAAAATATCAAGTTTTTATAATTTTTACTAATAGACAATTAAAAATATTAGCAATCAAAATTGTACATTGGCAAACGTGCAGTGGTCAATTAGGTCTTATATTTTAGGACAGAGGGAGTATTTCACAAAAAAAAAATCCAACACCATATTTAAGGAGGAGTCGAGAAACCCACGACAGAAGAATAGAGTTTATTTCTTAGCATAACCCTTTGAAGTGCAAAAAGAATTACAACTAAAAGCTATTCTCCGATTCTTCGCCTTAATTTCAAACAAATATTCCAAATCATATTTGGGCATATATTATAGGTTTTGTCCAACTTGAAAGACCTCATTAGTTCTTCCATGGTGCACCAGTAGCAAATAACATCACAACTAGGGGTGTACGTGGGTTGGATTGGGTTGGATTTGGCCAAAATCAAAACTCAAACCACATAGGGTACTCTGGATTGGGTCCAATAAAATAATCACCCGTTACAACATTGGGTCGGGTTGGATAAACCCACTAATTTTCGTGTTGAGTTGAGTTGGGTAGTGGGTTACCCAATTATTATTTTATTTTTTAAAATTAAATAGCTAAATAACAAATCATCGTATTTTTTCATAAAAATAACTCGATCATTGTATTTTCTTAAAAACTAGTGTAACATATTTGCACTATGAAAAATAAACACCTACTAATTTTCGGATTGGATAGTGGGTTACCCAAATAATTTTTCTATTTTTCTTAATATTAAATGACTAAACGATGAATCGTCATATTTGTTTTATAAAAATAACTTAATTTTTTTATTTTCTTAAAACATGATGTAACTTATTTTCACTATGAAAAATATTTAGTATTTTTATAAAAAATATTCAAAAAACTATAATACTATTGGGTCGGCGGATTTATTGGGTTTGGTTCGGATTTGCCCGTACCCCAATTTTATTTATGGGTTTTTCATTTTTGAAATCCATATCCACCCAATTACCCGAACCAACCCAATTTTTTGGGTTGGATTGGGTGGATTTGGTTGGGTCGACCTGATTTGCCCAATCCATGTACACCCCTAATCACAACGACTACAAATTTTACAAAATCCACCGTTGAATTGAAAATTTATATGATATAGATCATTCATACCAATTTTTAAAAAATTGAAATTCATTAATGTGTTATTCAGACTCACCAAGATTAATGATATTAAATAAAAATTCATAAATCGTTAATCTTGGTGGGTCTCAATAACACACCAAATAATTTTTTATTTTTCTAAAAATCTGTATGGATAATTTATATGATATAAAATTTCAATCCAACAATGAATTTTGTAAAATTTGTATTCGTTATAGAATCAATAACAAGTGGTACATAAAGTGGTGCACGGTGCACCACTTGACCAACTCCAACTCTTTTAGGTTAGCCTTCACCTTATATTATATTGTAAGTTACGTTTAGAAGAGAAAAAGAAGATGCTATAGAAAAATTATGAAAAGAAGATGCTCTATTGATCCTTGGCAGACCAAGTTACGTGTATTAGCTTAAAAAGTGGAAGTATCGAACAAATGGTTCAATGTCAATTATTCAAATTTTAGTAAATTAGCAACAAAATTGGATTTACCAAACAAATACACGCCTTTAATAGTTCAAATGTCTAGAGTCTAGACCAAATTAGTTTGTGAGGTGATTGTGGTGGTGGACATGACAAATAGTTGCTTAACCAATGATGCCACCAAAATTCACATTATAAGAAAACAATATTTGAATATCACCTCATAAAATGGCTCATAAGATATCTTCGTAAGCCTAACTCAATTGGTAGGGATATAACATTATAAATATAGGAGTTGTGGTTCGATTCCTAGACATTCCACTTATCCACTTTTAAGGTGGAATTTCTAGGCACTAGCCTACTTGACAAAAAAATGTGGCTCATAGAAGGTCTTGTAAGTTTAGCTCGTTAGACAGGAACATTGCATTATATATATGCAGGGGGTCGGAGTTCGAACCCCAATCATCTTATTTATCTACTTTAAGAGTGAAATATTTAGCCACGAAATTACTTAAAAAAAATTAGGTTATTGTGCAATTGCAATGGTTGGTGATTTGTGTTTGTTTGATTGAGATAAGACAATATAAAATTTGAAGCCGATAGTTTTAGGTTTTTTTAAAGTTAAAAATGCTACGGATCACAGATTGTAGGACTACATCAAATAAAAATTTATAGGGTCTCGCTAATCAGTGCCCCGAGGCACTATTTAAGCATTCAATTTAAAGAAATATCTTTATTACTATAAAGGGAGAATAAGGATTTTGAATTTGCAACCACTTAACCCTAAATTTTCCCTCTTAATCTCCCTCTTAATCACCAGCCCCACCTCCCCACCTACCTAATTAAAAAAAAATCCCAACAATATCAATTAATATTATTGATACCTCCTCTATTAATTAATTAATGTTATAATAATAATCTTTATCATTATATATATAAAAGTTGTTAAGTCTCCAAGTAACCCTAATTTAACCCTACTAAAATCCTAATTAAATTATTATAAAATGTCCTCAATAGGAGTTGAACTTATGACCTTTTTGTAAATGCTTCATATAGTAACCACTATGACATATCAATCAATTTGAAATATTTTTGCAACCAACATGTATTGAATATGCAATCCAATCAATTTTTTCTGTAATATATGTTCAATTTTTTTCTAAGTCTTCAATTGTTTTATACACATACCTCTGTAGAAATCGAACCCATGATGTGTCACAACAATATATAATTTAATATTTTCCGTTGCTATGCAAATATTTAATTTGTTTAAATAGAAATCAATTTTTATTTTATAAAGATATGTTATGAATATTTATCGTATATGCTTTGTTTTGTCTCTATATATATCTCAAGTTTAGCTATCACAAATTTGTGTTTCTATTGCTACTATGACTGATCAAAATATTGAATTTCAACTTGCGCTTTTATATTTTATATACTCTAACTATTCATTTTCGCTGCATTTTATATTTACTACTTTCTTTCTCTTTTACACATAACACCATTGAATTCATATTTAATAACTGACTTTTTTTTACACATAACATCATTGAATCCATATCCAATAACTAATAATTAGAGAAGTACGTCAATCATTGCCGGATCAAATATCAAACTTATTATGTTCAGTTTCACCATGGTAATGTAAGTATACCTTTTATTTCAACTGAATGTATTGATTGTATTTGAGCATTTCACATTGGTAGAGATTCAACATTGTTATTATTTTTATATTTTATGGCGCGATCATGTTACAAAAAATGTTTGCATCTGATTTTGGTGACAACAACGTACATCGTTATGCTACACTTAGCCTTTGTTTGGTAGGAGAGAAAATGAGAAGAGAGAAATAAAAACACGGAAACCAATGTATCCTAGGAGAGGAAATGACAAGAGAGAAAATGAAACACGGAAACCAATGCATGTATTTGGATGCATTGGTTTCCGTATTTCTATTTCTCTCTTCTCATTTTCTCTCCTACCAAACACATTCTTATTGATTTAAATGAACATCAATTTGAAATTTTAGTTGAAAAAATTAATGGCAACATATATTTTAAACAT
This sequence comes from Trifolium subterraneum, assembly GCA_951799995.1. Lineage (NCBI taxonomy): Eukaryota > Viridiplantae > Streptophyta > Magnoliopsida > Fabales > Fabaceae > Trifolium > Trifolium subterraneum. Next base: position 39,767,061 of record OX637467.1, read on the forward strand.
GGATGGTCTGCATTGCGTGATTTTTATAATATTCAATATGGTGCTTGTGTGATTTTATTAAACACTGGAATGAGTTAGTTTGGACTGATTTTAAAAGACAAAATTTGATTGTGTCATTTATTTTAAAAAATTTATTATAGTTCTTTTTATATATATTATGAAAATCTACAAAACCCATGCGATAGCACGGGTCGGTGTCTAGTTACTATAAAGGGAGAATAAGGGTTATGGATTTGCAACCACTTAACCCTAAATTTTCCCTCTTAATCACCAGCCCCACCTCCCCACCTACCTAATTAAAAAAAAATCCCAACAATATCAATTAATATTATTGATACCTCCTCTATTAATTAATTAATGTTATAATAATAATAATAATAATAATACTAATATATACATGCATTGTCTGCCACTTTATTGAAAAATAAAAATAAAATAATAATGATCACATAATGGAATGGAGCGGAGCGGGATGGAATAAAATCAGGTTCCATTGTTTGGATTTGCAATATCATTATCTTTATCTTTATCACTATAAAGGGAGAATAAGGGTTTTGGATTTGCAACCACTTAACCCTAAATTTTCCCTCTTAATCACCAGCCCCACCTCCCCACCTACCTAATTAAAAAAAAATCCCAACAATATCAATTAATATTATTGATACCTCCTCTATTAATTAATTAATGTTATAATAATAATAATAATAATAATAATAATAATAATAATAATAATAATAATAATAATAATAATAATATATACATGCATTGTCTGCCACTTTATTGAAAAATAAAAATAAAATAATAATGATCACATAATGGAATGGAGCGGAGCGGGATGGAATAAAATCAGGTTCCATTGTTTGGATTTGCAATATTATTATCTTTATTACTATAAAGGGAGAATAAGGGTTTTGGATTTGCATCACTTAACCCTAATTTTTTCCCTCATAATCTCTCTCTTAATGATCACTCCAACTACCACCTCATTTATTAGGAATACAAATTTGAATTTGAATTTCAAATACACCTCTTCACAATATTTGATTGCACTGCATCAAAAAACGTAAAAGATATTTGTATCTGCCTAAAAAATAGCATCTACTACTCCATCCGTAACACTATATAAGCAAAAATCACCTTTCTAGATTCATTGTAAAATTAATGTATTTGGTCTATAATATAGACTAGATACATTGATTATACAATGTACCTAAAAAGGTGATTTTTGCTTATATAGTGTTACGGAGGGAGTATTTGTATTTTCCTAAAAAATTGGCTTCTCTACATTTTCTATTCCATCTCTCGATTCCTTCTTTTTCTTTTTTTTGTTGGTACAGATCTCTTATCTTTCATGTAATTATGTCTATAATTTGTTTCCCTTTCTCCATTTTTTCCACTTTCTCTCTCGATCCCCTCTCTCTCTCTTCACTGCCTCCTTCGCTACTCCTGCAAATCATTGCTCTGTGAACACTATTATTGCTCCGACCAGCCATGATTTTGAACGCCGCCAAGGTGTGTACTCGATCCGACCAGCCATAATTAATTAATTAATATATAATTTTGCCTATAATTGATAACAATGCAAAAAAAATCTTTTTTTAAGCAATTTTGTATACGTGATTAAACTTTTTTGCCACGTTTTTTTAATAAATTGAATTCAAAAACGATCATTAATCAATTCCACATCATAAGAAATAACTGCCCCCTCAATAAAATGTCAAGTGTTAGCATTTCTATAACTTCTTTTCATACGATACTATATGGAAATTGTCACATTCATATTTTGTAGTTTCATTTGTACCGACTAATTTCAATTTCATTATATTTATATTTTGATTTCATTTGTAACAATTTAAATCGTATATCTGACACTGCATAAAACCCGTGCAACGCACGGGTTGGAGTCTAGTTTTTTTGAAAAAGTGAACCATTGTAATTTTCAAGGCGTTGACTCCACATATTTCTTTAAACTTTTAATAAAAACTTACTATTTATGATGCTTAAAGAGTGTCTGAGATACTATTTAGCATTTTCCAAATTTATAAACATAGACCATGTGAGAGTCTAAGTAATATAAAAGTTCAATACAATTTTAATAGTGTCTTGAATAGCATTATTGTAATATATTTCTGACTTTTCAAACAAAATATACTATGTTCATACTGTATGTTTTTAAATTTAAATTTTCTTCTTTTTTTTCTTCTAAAAAAGCTTTGTTTTTTAGCATTGGCTCTCTTTCATTAATCACGGGCCGAAAGTAGAAAGCATATCAATGCAACAACGACCTTTTTGTCCAGATAAAAAGGCCAAAGCATGACAACTAAATTGAACGGTTCATTCATTGTGTTGTGAAGTGTCATCATATGACCATAAGAGGTACATTATGATCTACAATTTTTATATTAAATCACTTCCGCCTCATCAAAAACAGGTCAAGTTTTTACTTTTTAGACATTATTATATTATATACTAATACTAATGTTTTCCTTTCATCAAAGCAATTTGATATTATTACTATTATGTCACAATGGTATCTTACTAGGGTCCATCATATGTGTATTGTTGACTAACTTAAGAATTGAGGTGGTTGTGGTGACTATGTAAACAATTATAACATCACATGGGTATCTTACTATCTTTCTCTAGTAAATAGGAGTATAATTTTGCCAATAGAGGTAGTTGTGATGACTATGAAAACCATCATGTAATGAAAAAACTCTAGCACTAATTGTTAGTGCTTACCTAACATCACATTCTAGTCTTAGTGCATGTTTATGTTTTGGAATAAAAATGAATTTATGGTCAAGTTTATGAGGGAAAAAAATTCTAAAAAAGGAGATGAATTTTTTATCATGCACAAGTTATTTTAGTCATCGAATCAATAAATCTCACTATAAAATCAAATAAAATAAAATGTGATATGATAATGATTCTATAGTAAAAAAAAAAAAAAAACAAACTTTTGTACGACAAAAGACTTGACTTATTTAAGTGTATATGTTAAATATAACTTAAATTTATAAGTACTTTGATTTTGTTGAAGTTATAAAGTGTAGTTTTTCGCAAATATGGTGATATTTCACCACGGATGTACACAAAAAAACAAGAAATGAAAATTCAAATTGTTATATTAATATAAATAGACTTATATATAATATAATATTAAAAAGAGGGTACAAGCTTAAAATAAGTTTTGGTCACTCCTAGAATGAATTTTATCTACTAATTAATAAGTCACACAGAAAGATAAGGAAGTACTCGTGGTAAAACTCAAAAGAAAACATCAATATAGACCCTCATCATGTCATATCTGATCTCAAAATAAAATGATGAAACTCCTCATTTAAAAAAGTGATATTGTAGCCACCAATAAGCAAACAAGTAAGGATCCAAGTGAAATTGGGAATAGCCCTGATGCTGTGCTCCCTTGAGATGGTGATGGAGCTGGAGATGGCTCATTTACAGCACCATTTAAACTTGAAGATGCATCAGAAGATGTTGGAGAAGTTGCAGATGATTGTGGAGATAGACCTTCAACTACAAAGAAAACATAATAACACAATTAGGAACACTAATATATATTCCCGAGTGCTCTCAAGAGCTTATTTCAAATAAGCTGAAAATATCTTGTAGACATGTTATAAGTTGTTTTCATAAACTCTGGTAAACAGTCTCACAAGTGTTTATGTTAGCAGATATCCTATATAATGATGATTAATTTTATTTTTTTGAAGAAGCTAATTAGCCCACCCAAATTGACATCAGAGAGAATCGAACCTGAGACCTTATGAGGAGTACACTCTCATCAGGTCCCAAGTCAATACCACCAGACCAACACAAATGGGTTAATCATGCCTAATTTTAATATTTGTCATTTGAAGAACAAAATGTAAAACTTGATTTCAAAATTAATGATTGTATTGTAGTTGAATCTACATATCAAGATTTGTAAATGGCTTGAGTAGGAAAGATAACAAGTAATAATGAGAAACATACCAGGAGCAGAAGCAGGTGCTTCAGACACTTCAGACACTGCAAAATAATAATGCAATAGTTGACTAACATGATCAAGAAAGGGCAAAGAACATCCAAAGCAAACCCATCCCAAAAATTTATTATTTTCTCACATGTAAAAGATCAAGCCTAGTACAATGTGGTGTTACATAATTTTTATGAATGTAATTTCAGAAAGGTTTAGCGGCGCAATTTGTTGTCTGTCTACCTTTGGTTCATGTCTTGTTGAGTTTAATCATGTAACATATAGGATTGGTAGATTTAGTAATATGACAATCAATTGATCCATCTCATACATCAATAAAAATGAAAACTTTGTTTCTCAAAAAAAAATTAAAACTTTCATCAACATAACTATCCAAAAACCATACTTTAACATAAAAATGCACCGACCTAGACACAAAAATTGAAAATTTGAGAAAACCCAAATGAAAATGAAAACTTTCAACACAACTATCCAAAAACACAAACTTTATCATAAAATGCAACTCAAAAAGACATAAAAATTGAAACTTTGAGAAAACCCAAATGGGGTAACTAACAAGGAAGAAATCTCAAATATCAATAAAAATCCAAAAATACAAACTTTATCATAAAATGAACTCAAAAAGACATAAAAATTGAAACTTTAACATAACCCAAATGAGAGAAACAAAGAAGAAACAACTTACATCCACATTTAGTAGCAGAAGGAGCAGAAACTTTGCATGCAGCAGGAAGAGAAGTAGCTTTAGTGACATTCAACACAACACCAAACTGAGCACTACTCTTGAATGCTTCACAAAGACAAGAAGGAGCAGTTTTGAGAACAGATTTCAAACCAGAACAACAAGTACCTTCTGGTTTTGTTGTTGTGCTACCATTTGTTACAAAAGACAAACAATCAGCCATGGTTAAGACAAGGTTTGTGCAGTCTACTGATGGTGTTGGAGCTTGATGATGAGTTGAACCACCTTGAGCTAAATCAAGGGTCCAGATTGCTAGAATGCAGAGAATGAGTGAGAATTTTGATGCCATTTTTGAAGAGAGAGGGTAATAGAAAATGAGGGGTTTTGTAAGAGTGATGGTGAAAGGGGAAAGTTGAAAATGTAGGATGTTTTTGTTTGTGGGGGAGTTAAATAGAAGTGGTATTGTGTAGAAAATTGGGGATGATGGGCTTTTTCTTTTTATTTTTTTATTTTTTTTTTGTGAATTTTGCTACTTTGTCTTAATTCTATCTATAGGGTCATGTTACTATGAGCTAATTAAAGAAAAAAAAATGGAAATTTTGTATTAGAAATAGAATATTTTTACATATTATTATGTCTTTTACTCTAAAGCCACAAAGAAAATTAAAAAGAGAATTTTTATGTTAAAAAAAATAAATTTTAGATGATTAAATAATTAATTTTACTATTTGTAAGAAATAATTTTTACTTTAAACTTGTTAGCGTATGCTATAAGAGATTACACATGATAATCGATAATGTTATAATACACCAAAGCGATTTGTTGTAAGTGTAACTTCGTCAATTTTTTCAAAAGAAAAACTTTGTCAATAATTACGAAGATGTTTTGATGTGAAGAGGTTATACGAAAAAGCACAGTATGAATTTGGGATTCTCACATTTCAATATTTTAAATACGTATTGTCAAAAAAATAAAAAAATTTAATATGTGGCTTTCATAAAAATCTTCGGGGGAGTATTTGATGCAGCATGTGTAGGTTTAAATTGCGGTTTTATTTTTTCATAATTAACGTGTGAGTTCTATTATCGTGTCATTTAGAGAAACAATTTTATCAATATTAAATTTAAATTGTAAAGAATTTGAACTTTTAAGTTGGTGATCAAAAATTTAATATCTAATTTTTGTGTATAATAAAAAGTTGATCGGAAAGCAGAAATAGACCCTCTTATATGTAATTTGCATATTGAGAATAAAATGTGATCTTTCAAAAAGAAACACGGTTTAAATATAATGAGTTAAAATAGTTATATAGCACATTTTATTTTCTCATGTACTCCATCCGTAACAAAATATAAGCAAAACTAACTTTGCATAATTAAAAGTATATATGATCATAAACTAGTTTGGTTGGCAACAACGTGGAGCATTTGACATATGTGAAATAACATTGAATTTCGAGGAAATTGTGTCAATGTTTCATTTTTGGTGAATCAAATAATTTATATATCGTGGTTTTGGCGGCCGTTTAAGGGAAAATGTAAATTTAACAGATTTTGATTGGTGTAATAATCCCTAGTTTGCTTTAATTGCATCTAAGGAATTTTTGCTTAAATCGTAAGGATTGAGTACTCCGTATACTTCTTATAATTGATTTTCACTTTTAAAAATAATAAATTAAATATATTAATTACACATGAACCTAAAACTGTGAATTTTATGACAAGGAAGAATAAATTACACATGAGAGGATTCCCAAAGAGAATCCACCTTGAAGTGACAACATATTATTAATGCATTTGGCAAATGTAATTTTCATGCATCAAAGTTAAATGTTTTTTTCTTTCTTTTGTGAAAATGTTAGTACAAGTTTACACAATTTATGGTGGAAAGAGAGTAAGGGATCTTTTGGAAAAGGAGAATGGAATTGCCTTGCCATATGGTTGAAGATGAAAATGCAAGTATATACGTGTCGCATACTCCAACTTCATATTCTTCCAAGTTTCATGTCATAATTGATATATGGTCCCCAATTTCTCCCATCCTTGTTTATCGATCTACCATGTTATGTGGATTATGCATCACAATCTATGGATTTGGATATGTAAAGTTAGAAATAATATAAAATGATGAAATACCTAAAATAACATTTTAAGAATAATTATTCAAACAAAATTTTCATTTAAAGCTTTTATAAAAAATTTCTTTGTAAATTTTTGTTATACAAATTTTTTTAACACTACAAAATCTATTTTCAAAAAAATCTAAAACAAACGGACCCTATATCTATAACTATAATTTCTAAATCTTGATTGACATGTGAATTTGACATATTTTGATTTTTGATTAATGAAATGCTAAACGTTTTTTTATAAAAAAAAAATGCAAGCATTCATTAATTAGGCACTTAAAAAAAACATGCATATATTAATTAGATTTTTAATACACATACTTATAGTAATATACTCCCTCCGTCCCATATTATAAGGGAAAAAAAAACACACTTATTAAAAAAACCAAAACTTGAGAATTTGAAATATGGTTTTGTGGGTTTTTCTTGAAATAAGTTGCATTGGAAGATGTAAAAACAAATTTGATTGATTGTTGTTTATTGAGAAAAGGAGAGAAAAAAAAATTAAATGCAATTTGCATTTAATTTTATAAGAATAAGTAAAAAATATTATTGAAAGTCGTTTTTTCCCTTATAATTTGGGACAAAAAAAAGGGTCATTTTTCCCTTATAATATGGGACGGAGGGAGTAATATAATTCTTGAATTATAAAAAAATAATAATAAAATTCTTGATTTTTTTTTTTTGGAAATGAAGTTAGTTGATCCATAGTAGTATGTAAAACAAACGGAAGGAATAAAGGGGTTCAATTTTTTTACATTACTAGACTCCAACCCGTGCGTTGCACGGGTTTTGTGGAGTGTCAGTTATATGATTTAAATTAGTCTAAGATTATAAAATAAAATAACAATCGAAAAAATGGGATATATTTAAGACAACTTTTATATTTTATTTGTATGATTTATTTTTGTGAGACAGAATATTTGTTGTGACAAAGCGGGATATATTTAAAAACGAAAAGTAAATCGAAAAATAAAAAATGTTGCATAATTATCATATAAGCCATAACAACGGGTTCTATTTGTATTTGTAAGGCAATATTTTTTTTTTGCCAAGGCAAGATTTTATATTTTTAGTTGGACGTAATTTTGTTGAATAAAAGTAAAATATCAGAATTGATAACCAATATGTTCAGTTTTTTTATAAGAATAACCAATGTTCTATTTATTGATCGAATATATTAATTTATTTGAAATTTGTTATCCTAAATATAAGAAAGCATAAGAACAATAAATATATTCAACTCAACATAAGAAGACAATGGATTTCAAATGGCTGGAAACTTTTGCATTTCTTCAAAATCATATTTTTCATTATAATAATCAGGTTAATTGAAAAGTTAAAATACAAAAACTAAAAAAATAAAAAAAAATTGATAAGGTTCTCAACTCAAAAGAACAACATTAACCATAAAGTTTAAGTATTAGGAATGAAGTATGTTCCGTCATGTAAAAAGGAATATCTCTTTCATCTCTTCCATCTCCCAGGATTTACATCAGCACCTGAAAAACATTGATCAACTTCTGTAATAAAAAAAAATTGGAACTTTTTACAAAAAAAAAACAAATAAAATTAAACATCAGTATACAAAAAACATCAATATACAAATGATACCAACATGCCAGAAGTAACATCAACAGCTAAAAAGCATCGATCAACTTCTCTCGATCCGTTGCAGGATTATGATTTAAAAGATCTATTATTGTATGAATAAAAAAAAGTAAGGAAAAATATAAAAATGTAATTATAAAGATAAACAACTAACACTTATAAAACTATTTTCAAACCTCTCAATAAATTTAGAGAAAGATCAGTAAAAGGATTAAGATTAACCATTTTTATTGTAGCATTGAAGGAGAACCTGTCCACAGAACCAAAATAATAGATGTGAGTTTGAGGGATGAAGGAGATAATAGATGAAATTTGTGAGGAAACAACAAAGGAGCCGGTTAGACTGCAAACAACAACAATTGCAAACTTGTGAAATATATACCGTTAAAAATCAGCATTGACATACATAAAAATACAAATATAAAAAAACTTTCAAACAAACATATACACTTAAGAAACTTTATTTGTAAATAAACCAATTCATAGACACTTTCAAAGATAAAAAACTGAACTTTCTCTCAAACAAACATTGTTTGACTTCTAAAAAAAATCAACGTGAAATCAACGTGAATCATCAACGTGAAATCAACGTGTATGTATATCAAATAAGTGATCATAAATTTTTGAGAGTTTGTTATGGTGTATATATAATATAATAATATGGGATATATTTCAAAAGAGTTGGTTATGTTGTGTATGTATATCAAATAAGTGATCATAAATTTTTGAGAGTTTGTTATGGTGTATATATAATATAATAATATGGGATATATTTCAAAAGAGTTGGTTATGTTGTGTATGTATATCAAATAAGTGATCATAAATTTTTGAGAGTTTGTTATGGTGTATATATAATATAATAATATGAGATATATTTCAAAAGAGTTGGTTATGTTGCTATGTATATCAAATAAGTGATCGTAAATTTTTGAGAATTTGTTATGTTGTATATATATATAATATAAGGGATATATTTAAAGTTTTTTTTTTCCGTAGACATTAGACATATTACCCGTATTCAAGTATTATATAATAATAATATATTATGATAATAATAATATATAATATAATATATAATAATAATAGTAGAAAGTTAATATAATAATAATAATAATAAATAAATATTTAACATGGTGAGAGATTCCATATTTATTAGATGTTGATTGCAAAATAATAACATAATAATAATAATATATAATATAATATATATAATAATATTTGTAGAAAGCTAATAATAATAATAATAATAATAATAATAAATAAATAAATAAATAAATATTTAACATGGTGAGAGATTCCATATTTATTAGATGTTGATTGCAAAATACTAACAACTTGATTGATGTAGTGTAGTGGCAAAAGACACAAAATAGATCTTAAATGTTGTGGGTTCGATTCTCGGTAAGGCCTTTTTTAAACATTTTATTTTAATATTTTAGGGTAAAATGAGAGGAAAAAAGAGCGGGAAAAAAATTAGGGTTAAGAATAGCAAAACGGAACAAGCTTATAATATAAGAGATATTTAACATGGTGAGAGATTCCATATTTATTAGATGTTGATTGCAAAATAATAATAATAATAATATATAATATAATATATAATATATATAATAATATTAGTAGAAAGCTAATAATAATAATAAATAAATATTTAACATGGTGAGAGATTCCATATTTATTAGATGTTGATTGCAAAATAATAACAACTTGATTGATGTAATGTATTGGCAAAAAACATAAAATAGATCTTAAATGTTGCGGGTTCGATTCTCAGTGAGGCCATTTTTAAGCATTTTATTTTAATATTTTAGGGTAAAATGAGAGGAAAAAAGAGCGGGAAAAAAATTAGGGTTAAAAATAGCAAAACGGAACAAGCTTATAATATAAGAGATGATTTTTATATCAAAAGAGTTTAAGCCTTTAAAAAGAAGATTACATCTTAATCAAACGAGAAGTATTAAGGATTTTCAAAGTATCTATTGACAACAATGGTTTAATTTGAGTCGAACAAAATTCATAGATAATTAAGTAATCACATTCATTGCAATCTACATCAGCCAAAATATCCACACTCCATTTATCATTTCCTCCTTGCAAAATACTTTTTCAAATCCTCTTAGCTTCTCCCACCGGTCTTGAGCTTAACCCAACCTCTTAGAGAGGTTCAAATTTCAAATTTAGATTAGCAATTATTCGACAATTTTTTTATTGGAAACTTTAGAATCAAAATCCTTAAATATCTCAGATATGTACATAATTATGAAATTAAGCCATATGGGGCTCAAATGATGATGATAATAGATGGGATCCAAACTCCACTCACAAACACAAGCACAATTAGTGACAATTGTGCAATAATAAAATTCCACAATTGTTGCCAAAAGTGAACAACGAACACTTATTATACCTAGTGGTGTCGTGTGTGCCTCGAAAGCAAAAGGAAAAAGGCAAATTATATTAGTAGACATTGATGGGATTCCACAATTGAAAACCATAGAGAAATTTAGAATAGTTGGAAATTACGTTATTTTAATCCATTGTATTTGTAGCATGCCAGCATGCAACTTTCCCACAATCATCAAAGGGAACCTGAGCTCTTTAGAATTTTCCCTTTATTTTTAGTGTTCAAATTATGAGAAATATTTATATGTGCACATATTTACATAAGTATTTCTTATATACACTGTCAAAAAAAATATTAAACTAAACTAAAAAAATTAAATAGAAAAGATTAAAGTGATATTAATTTATGTGACTATATTATTTTATTTTTAATTTTTTGATTTGTGTGTTTTCTTTAATTTTATGCCTAAACACTTGTGTCTATGTAAGACTATCTCTCAAATTATCTTTATTTTTTATTTTTTTGACTAATTTTTATCTTTATTTTCAAAACAGAAAAATACTTATATGGAAACAAGACCAAATAATTTTTGTTAGCACACTCACAAGAAATAAAAAAATAAATAAAGAGAAAATTGTTATAGTGATATGAATTGATGTGATCATTTTATTTTTCAATTTGTATGTGCGCACCTAAATCTTGTGTTAAATACTTGTGCCCAAACAAGTGTATCTCTTCAAAACATTCCATGTTTGATATGGGATGACGGCGATCATGATGTATTTATTAGGTGATTGATAGTGAATAGAATTTCACTTTTTAAAGTGAAGAAATGGATAATCTAATTTTTGTCAAAAAAAAAAAGAGTTATCTACTTTAAACTTTGGTCTCTGCATATTATATCCAATATTCTTATCAATTGAGTTATGAAACTATAACCCTTTCGTACTCTATGATATATAAAAAAAATATTGTTTCGATTATTTTAATTATAGTTGAGTTGTTGGTTGGGTGTGGCTTCTCTCGGGTGTAAAGTTGCTCCATTTTAATCTCAGCCACATAATTTTTATTGTTGCAACATTGTGGCTCTTGTTGTGAGGTTACCCTTCATGTTCTTCGAGATTGTCCAGTGGCTAAAAATCTTTGGATGAAAGAGGTGAGAATTGATGCCAGAGGATTATTTTTCATGAGTAATTTGAAAGAATGGATTGAGATGAATATGAAGAATAATATGGGAAGTAAAGAAGTCGATGATTGGCCGACTTTTTGGGCTACTTCTTGTCATGCTTTATGGTTATGGAGGAATAAAGAATTACATGATGAGGATTATGTATAAGGCATGTTGCTCCTTGGGTTGACATTAGAAAGTTTAGATGGCATTATGAGCAAGCTATGATGATATTATATACAGAAAGCTGGAAGATGGAACAAAAATTGTTATTGATGTTGTATGGACGAGAGCAAAGAGTGGTTGGTCAAATTAAATACGGATGGAGTTTCTAAGCAAGGAGTGCACGCTGGTTGTGGTGGTGTAGCTCGAGGGTCTGATGGTCGATGGATAGTTGGGTTTAGCAAAGGTATAGAGAATTGTAATGCGTACACAACGGAGCTTTGAGGAGTTTTGGAGGGTTTAAAATTGGCTTAGAGGGAAGGGATTTCCGAAAATAGAGCTATGTGTGGATTCGAAAAATGTGGTGCAATATTTTGGTGCTCATGCGTGTGGAAACATGAATGATACGTCGTTGATTCAAAAGATTCGAAAGATGCTAGCTAGCGTTGGATTGGGAGATGCACATTTGTCATTCTTACCGAGAGGCTAATGCGTGTGCTGATGCTCTTACAAATATTAGAGCAAATGGAGGTCTCAATGTGATTTACTTTGAGTTAGTTCTTACTCTAATTAGTTTATTTATTTTGCTGATCTTAATGGAGTTAGTACTCCTCGAATAATTGTTTCGTTTTCTGTCAAGCTTAAGCCCTCTTTTATACCAAAAAATTAAAATAAAAAATGAATCAAAGGCGAGGATAAACAATTTACTCCCTTCGGTGGAAATCACATTGCGGAACACTAGACAAGTGAATGTGGCTTATATGATAAGAGCAGAGCGAAGGTTTTGATAAGAAATCGAAAAAAATCAATGTGTAAGTTTTTCACCTTAAAATGATGGGAGCAGATTGGAGGTTAAAAAAACCCGATTAAACCGACGATCTAAACCAATCTAAATCGAAAAAAAATCCAATTTTTATGGTTCCGATAAAAAAATCGAACCGAACCAATTAAAAATCGATGTGATTCGGTTCGATTCTTAATTTGAAGTTTAAAAATGGAAAAACCGATGAACCAAATCAATAATTATATTATTGACCATTTATTGAGTTCGTCCCATCAAGCAAGCTCACACCTAAAATGGCCAAACCATTTCTCTTTGTTAATTTTACTTCCCTTCCCTCAAACTCTAATTTAGTAACACGCAACATCAAAATCTTATTTCTCCTAATTGGTTAATACTTAATACTATTTTGTCTCTATTTTTATATTCCATCTTTGTATTTTTTTGTATTCTATTCTTCATAATTTTTTTAGTGTATGTACAAGTTAATTTAATCAAATTTATTTCTCCTACAACATCTAAATTCAACATGGTGTTTCTAGTTTTTCCTTACATCTTAAAAATTTGTTCTTTATGTTTTAATTCACTAACCCATTTAATTTAAATTTTGTTTTGTACATAGTTTATTTGTTCTTCACCTAATGTCATTTTTTAGTTTGAAAATCATGTCATTACTTTTTCCTTTATGTATCGTGATAATTGATTACATGAATTATTAGTGTGATCGAAAAAATAATGGTAGAGAATACATTGGAAAACAAGTAATGACATAAAATGCATCTGAAAAAAACGATACAAACGGATTAAAGTATCCGAAACAAATCAATTTAGTAGAGTTTCATTTCAAAAATATACCAAAAACTAAACCAAACCAAATCGATCAATAAAATTACCAAAAAGGCAAAAACCGATCCAATTACGCATCTAGTTACTACTTTATCAAGTTTTTTGCTTAACAAAAAATAAAAATAGACAATGGCATAAGTTTAAAAATAAAATCGTATTAGAAAATCTAAATTGGCTGGCCTTCTTCACTTCACTTGCACACACGCCGCCACCGCCACCGCCGTTCACGTCCCTCCCGGCTACGCCCTTTACTTCCGGCGCCATTTCTCTGTCTTTTAGTTCTTCCTTCGATCGCTGCCACACCGTCACGCCATTCACCTACGCAAGAACAGGTTTGTCCATTCAACCTTCTGCTTCACGATTCTGTTTCTTTCATCCGCCAAACCCTACTTTTTTCTTCCATTAGTCTTCTGCTTCGAGATTCCTGATGCTTCTGAGCTCAACGTTAATTGTTAAATTTGTTTCGTTTGTTAATTCATCTTAACATGTCGCTTTTGAATTCATTGTTTATTGTTAATTTTGTTTCTTGATCCTGCTGTTCATTGATGTTCCTGCATTGTCTGGAGAAATGCAAAGGGAATCATGAAAGCCTTACACGTTCTGCTTCATACATGTTTTCCTTTGGATTTGAGACGTTAATGTTTTTTTATGATTCCATAATCTGGGTCTTAGCTATTTTTATCATAAGTTTAAGTTCATGTAACACAATATTCATGAGTTAAATCTGAGTTTGAGTAACATTAAATGAAGATTAGAGATATATAGTGATGTTTAGGGTGTTAGATATAAGGCCTGTTTGGATTGGCTTATTTTAGTTTTTCTACTAACATAAGTTTTAAGACTATTTGGGGAACTTATGAAAACAGCTTATGACAATTTTTAAAAGTTTTTTTCAACTTATTTTCATAATTTTTTCAATAAACTTATGAAAACAGCTCGTAGTATATATAAAAACAAGTTATCTGTATTATATGAGCTTGGGCTGAAGCACTTATCATGATAAGTTCTTGTGCTATAAGCTGTTAATAACAGGACCATAATGTCTTTGAACCCTAGAAACTGTTGGATTTGAATTCTGTAGAAAAGCACATTATTATTGAACTTACAATCAATTGTTTTAGTGTGCTTGGGTTTGCCTTTAGTCTTTTATTTATTTAATAAGATTACATATAGTGAATTTTTAGAATGTAATTCCATATTTCAATTGAGATGTTCTTCCTACAACAATAAATGAAAGATGGATTTCAATTCTTCGTAACCAAAAATGCTCACGTGTAGTTCATTGGTTGTTTATTCTCATCATGCATCTCTGTGTGTAAAATTTGCTCTCTCTCTCTCTCTCTCTCTCTCTCTCTCTCTCTCTCTCTCTCTCTCTCTCTCTCTCTCTCTCTCTCTCTCCAATGGCCACCTGAACTTGTTGTTTAACCACAGAAATGACAATGCGAGTCGCAATTCTAAGGGATGCTAGAAGGAAATTGGGTAGCGTTTTAGGGTTCAATAGGTCGATTCATTCCGTCCCTCAATCTCCTCCTTTAGCTGGGAGCATTGACCATGGGATTCAGTCAGTGCAACCTGTTTTGCCTGAATTTAGTGCTCCAAGCTTCTCTTTTGGTGGCTCTATGGAACTCATGGCTGTCCCAAAACGGAAGGTAAGGTATCTTCATAACTTCTCTGTCATTTTGGATTTCTTGTTTTTTGGTAGACACTATAGACAGATGTTGAATTTTAGTGATGGATGTTTCAAGGAGAAAATTTGTGAGTGCAATGATTAATTTTTCAATTTTGCATTGTATAACTTTTGTGATGGTTTTGTTTTTCATGTAGACTTCTCCTCATAAAAGAGGAATAAGAAATGGACCAAAAGCTCTGAAACCTGTTCCCGTGCTTGTCCTGTGCAAGTAAGCTTTAGTGTGTTTGTTTACTATTGATGGTTGCAGTTTTTTGCTATGTTCTGCAAATATGTGGTGATTTCATTTTATTAAATAGTAGTAGAGTCCTTGAACATAAGATATTTCAGCGAAATTCTTTTCATTATAAAATAGTTTCATTGTTCTATATCCTTTTTTTTTTATTTATTTAACCAACCATTGTAGTTATAGATATGTTGGAGAAAAAAGTGAGTAGTCTGGGACAAGTGGAGTTTCTTTGTTCTTAGGGACTAGGGTGAAATATGCTTCTCTAAATGCTTCTGCGAAAACTAAACTGAGCCAAAGTTTGTAGTGTAATTAAAACTGATTGGTCTCTCTTAAATTTAACCAAGTATCGCTTCATTGCTTATCATTATTACCATCCCACTTATTTTCACGCGATCTCTTCCATCATTAGTCAAACATACCCCACAAATAACAGTTGAGAAAAGGAAAAAGTTTATGTATAGTAGATAGTATATGCAGAGGATGAACCTCATAGGAGGCCAAATGAGTTGCCTACACTGTATATCCCTAAACAATTACTGTTGGTTTCTTGATTGGTTATTCACTGTTATCTTCAAATCTTACTAGCTGGGATACATGTACATTATGGTGCCACTACATAATGAAATGATCTATAAAGTCACAAACTCGCTGATACAAACTAATTTTGTCTTTTAACGGTATGGAGCTATTTGTCATAAACTGTTTCTAGTTTTTACTGGTACTCAAACTTTTCAGAGAAGTTATGAAGTTTCTGTCAATAATATGTTTCTATTTCATCTTCGTATTGATACATTGATTGAAGGGGACAACATTTCTCTAAAAATTAGTTGAACTATTAGACATAAGAAGTGGTTTTAAAGCAGCATTTTACTACATTTTGTTTTTCTTTACAACAAAACACATTTTTTTATTGCGTTCTCTTTCTCTTTAACAAATTTCGTTGTGCAATTTGTGTCTTGTCTTAAGTGGGCTTTGTTCTGAAATTGTGATAGCTTAACTGTACATCTATTCATAGTCATATTGTGTTGGGGCTGAATATGATTTATCTGTTAGATTCTATGAGCCACGTATATGTGCCTAATTCTAGGAAGACAACGGGATACGGGTTAAAATTCAATCCTTCTTTTTCTTCCTAGCTTGTTAGACGGTTAAAACTGTAGATTATATTTTTGTGGTGATTCCTGGGATTCGACCACCTTCCTGGGAAGGGTTTGTTACTTGGTTGCACAGACAAATTCAAAAGCATGTCCATTGTTTACACAACATACATGGATTACTTTACTAAGTATTGTACCAGACCGGAAGTCTATTATATACTGTTGCTATAAGATTGACAAATTAAATTAATGTATGTTTCTTATTCAGAATTTCATATGTGATTAATAAACTTCGCTTCTTCTGCAGGGGCTGTGGTCGTGTCAGGCTTCCACATTTCTACTGTTGCAGTGGGAAACCAAACCAGGAAAATAATGGTGGACAGAATGGCATAAACTGATAATCTGTTTGTGATGAAGCGCTAGATGTTAGTTGGCGGGTACAGCCACCCATAATTTAGATCTTGCTTTTGATTGTTAGCCATTTGATGGGATAGATGGTTTGGTAGTATTGTTCTACTTCCTTCTTCCTTAAGCTATCCGATTGTTGGTTTGTAAGTTTTTAGCATTAAAAGATAAATGTATCAGAAATTTTGGAGATGGTATTTTGCTTCCATCGAATAGTAGCAGCTTTTAATGCGTTACAAATTGTATAAAAGCTCACAAATTTGTTCTTTTGACGATGCACAGAGGTCATTAGTTTTTCCTATTTACTAGCTTCTGACCGCTAAACTTAGTGCCGAAGCTTGTTAATTGTAGGCCATATAGGGTTGTGATCCGAGTCCACTTCACCAAGCAGTGTGTGCTGTACTTCTACTTCTTACCATTATTGTTTAGTTACATTAAACTAGTCTTTTTGTGATGATAATACTACTTGGTACAAAAGTTTTTCAATGAGGAATTTGGTAATTTCATGTGTATTTGACAAGTTTTTTGTTATAACATGCTAACATACACTAAGATTCAACTAAATCTTTGCTAAATATCTCTTAAATTCATCATTGCTCATCAAATCAACTCTGTTACACATCACAAAATGTCATGGGCACATGACTTTCACCTCCAAACTTCCTCATGATGACGCATTTTGTTCGCGGATGAATTTTACTGTAAATTGAATGCCTAAAATGATTTTGTCAACAACAATTTTTCACTGACTCTTGAATTAATTATTTTCCAATAAATTTTTCATTCCTCAACTTAGAAAAATATATCGAGGTCATATTTTCGTTTAAGTCGACATATCTCCTTTAGGGGATGTATTATTGGATTAAGATTTGGAGAGAAAATCTTGACAAAAAAAAATGTTGAAAATTTTAAAAGATTTTATGAGATTATATTGATTTTGTGAGATTTTAGAAAAAAAAATTTAAAAGATTTTTTACAATCAATATTTTTAACACATGATTTTAATGGACTTCTAACAATGATATTTAAGATTTTACATTACTTTATGGATTTTTGCAATTCTCCAAATATTTGAACCTCGATAAAAATTTCATAGTAGTTTATGAATTTTTAGCATTTTAGCATATATTTGATCCTACTCCTTCCACCATCTAATTTTTTTTTGTTTACAATATTCTTCCTCCATCCATAAATTAGCATGTTCGCGTAATGGGTTGTTAATCACTGTCTCCTTAATTTGATAGCATTGAAGATGAAAAATCATTATTAGTAGGTTCCAATCGACATTCATCTCAACGACATTCTCAATAAACCAAAATATTATTAATAATTAACATTTTAATAATAACAATAAATAATTATTATTATCATAATAAAAATTAAAAAAAACTATTAATAATAACAATTAATCTTGTAAAAAAAATCAAGATGAAAAAACAGGAAAAAGAAACAATATATGAATCAAATGAAAACAAAAAAGTTGAAGAAACAGGAAAAAGAAACAATATATATGAATCGATCATATATCATATATACATAAAGAAATAATAATGAATCTATTTAAAAAGAAAAGGCAAAATCTATTGCTGTTATTACAATACGCAAATTTTGAAGAACATATCCATGGCCAGTACCTTTTCTTTTGATCGATTGCTATTTCTTTTGATTCATATATTGTTTCTTTAACTTGTTTTCTCGATACCGTATATTTAAGGTAAATTCTAATATGGACCGGTGGTTTATGGTGGACCAGTGACGAATAACACTATAACTAATACGAATTTTACAAAATTTACCGTTTAGAATGAAAGTTTAGATCATATAGATCATCCATAGAAAAATTGAAAATGATTTGATATGTTATTGAGACACATCAAGATTAACGGTTTATTAAATAACATAAATCTTGATGGTTCCCAATAACATATCAAATGATTTTAAAAAATTTACGGATGATCTATACGATATAAACTTTCAATCCAACGATAAATTTTGTAAAATTCATATTCGGTAGATCACTTGTCCACGGTGGACCACTTGTGTAGGTGGTCCACTGTAGCATTAGCCGTATATTTCAAATAGCATGATAATATTTCAAAATGTATGCATATCCGAATATTGACCCACTGTAGTAAATAAATCACGCAGTTTCATGCATTAATCAATTTCAGCCCTGGATTTATGATAGGACACCCCATATTTATATACAATATTTTAATGCAAAATAATCTCAGCCACAAATCTAAAATCGTTCGGCTGGAATTCGTTACAGCAGGTACTGTAACCTCGGGAAATCCATTTCCATGCAAATTCGATTGCAAAGTTGAAGCAAAATAACATGTTCAGCAGAAGAAGAAAAAAAAGTCTTGGAAATGTCTTAAGGTTTCAATGATATTGTTGGATGAGTGTTTTGCGTATATTTTTAACTAAAAAGTCTTTCAAAATCTATTCCACAAATAAATTCATCAAAATCTGAAGACTTTTAAATACCAATAGATATTTTAAAAGTGATGAGAAATTTCAATTGAATACCAACAGATTTTATTGACATATAAAGGAAAGGGGCAGCTGGACTACATTTAAATTTTTGTGTTGCTTAATAGATATATAAATTTTGGTCTCCACTATAAAATGACATCTTGCCCCCATTAAATAAAAGTGAGAGACAAATAATGAGTTTCTCTCTTATAAATTGTCTACAAAATCAAATACAAAATTTTATGAGATGAATTTTTTAACCGTGTTAAAAATAAGATAATCCATTAATTTGGTCTTGAACTATCGATTGTTTTTCAATTTAGTTAATAAACTATAGCAATATACGGAGTAGTTTTCAAACTATTGTTAATCTTATCAATTTTATTAGTGAACTATCATTCTCGTGTTTTTAAAGGAACTAGGGAACTAAATTGTTGAATTATTATGATCATTTCTATATTTCAATGACCAAATTGAATACAAAATTGATAGTTACGGGACTAAACCGGTGATTCTTTTTTATGTAGTAGCCTAGAAATTCTATCTTAAAGGTGAATAATAATAATACTAACCTAAATTTTAAGCTCTACTCTCTCGAGGCAAAACTTAAATTTTTTCTTATCAAAGTTTTCCTCTTGTTACGTCTTCATTTTTCGATTTATTTATAGATGTATTTTTGAAGTTACTATATGGATTTAGGTTATAGTAAGTATATGCTGCTTAGTTGAAAGGTTCATCTAATAGTAATTATTATTTTCACAAATTTATTCATCTTATCTATAATAATATTATTTAGGAGCCTTTTTTCAAATGAATATGTACACGTGGCAGTCTCTAAATCATTCTTCTCTCATATTGTTTTGGCCATAAATGAATTAAATGCTTTATAACAAAATGAATTCTCTCTCATATGCTTTAAAAAGGAAACAATTCAAATTCTTTTATATTTCCATATTATTATTATTATATTATTTTAAAGAAAATTATATTATAAATTTCGTGCATCATATTTTTTTAAAAAAAAAATATTTTTAAGACTACAAAATTCATTAATTATATATATATATATATATATATATGTAAAATGTAAATAAAAAAGGAAAAAAAATTATATTTTATATGTATCTTTAAATTCAAGTGATTGAACCAGTTTATATATTTTAAATAAATAAAGTATTTGTAAAATAATTTTTATAATAATAATAATTCACGAAATAATTTGAAAATCAATTAATAAATTTTTCAAAGTTTATTTTAGTATTGCATTATAAGCATTTAATTTTTATGATTTTTTTTTGCTTCTTTCTAAAGTTTGTGTGTTAAATATTAAATTTCCTACAAAAAGTTATAATATGACATTCACCAAAAAAGGAATCAATATATTTGTTATTAATCGGTTTAATTGCATATTATGGATAAAATTACTTATATACTCATGTTTCTTCTCCTATATAAAATGGTCTTTTGTTGAACATTCAAATCACACATTTTCCACCTCCATTCTCTCTTATTTTATCTCTCTCAATACGCATTATTTTTTCGTTTACGGTCATTTTTTTTAATTTCTTTATTTTTTTTCTTCTTTGTTCAACATTTCTTATGTGGTTATTTTGTGTGATTTCTTATGCTGTTTTTTTTACTATTCATATTATTTCCTTTTGATGTTTATATTTTTTTTATTTATTAATTCGGTTTATTATTCATGACAGAGAAGTCAATCAAAGCAAGAAGAAATGCATCATATTCACACCAAATGGATTGAATCAAGATCAAACTCAAAGTTTATTACTTGATGAATATGTATCAATAAATTAATCAAATGATATTGAAATTCTGGCACCTACTGAGGACAGATGTTAAGACAGAAGCTATAGCAATTGTCGTCCGTAACCAGTTTTAATGCTAAGACAAATGCTCTAGCGTATGTCCACAGTAGATTATAATCAACAAGTAAAAACAACAGACAATGAAGTAAATAACACAGAGAATTGTTAACCCAGTTCGGCGTACACAACGACCTACTCTGGGGGCTACCAAGCCAGGAAGGAATCCACTATAATAGATCTAGTTCTAAGCCCACAGCAAACATACAAGTTTACGACTTATCACCTAGACTCTACCCGTGCTAACTCAACCTAGGAACTCCTAAGTTTGAGACCCCGTCTCACTTCCTTTCTATCACGAACCTCGTGATTATTCAGTTCTACGAACAGTGCGGTTTCACTAACCAAACAACAAAACAGTCTCCGTGCTTAAAAGCTTGGGAGAAGTTATACAAAATAACAAACCAAACAGGCCTAAGCTTGTGTTATAGAATCCACAAGAAAAGGCTTACAATTAACAAGACTCAAACCCTAAAACTATATTCTTGAAATACGGCTTCAGTAGTCTTTTAGGTTTTAGTCTTCACATATTTATATGACCTGAGTTAGCATGGGCTAGGTCTTCATATTGGGCTTTAATCTTCAGCTGTCCTTTTGCAAAGTCCAGCACACATGTAATGGAAAGAATCACTTGTTTCCATAAATGGCGTAGCATCTTCTGGAAAGTATATCTTGGTCCAGCCACCTAATAAACCCTTGTTTAAAGGTGTGCGTCTTGATAAGCAAGTAAGGCAAAAATAGTGCTTCAGATAATCTTCAAAGATATGGCGCGCAAATAGAGCATTAAATACCGGCAAGACAGATGTTGTACCCACATGCTACGGCATCTGGTCCGACATCTTGCTTGAACATGTTTTTGCAAAATGAGGCCAACATACAAAACACCAACAATCTCCCCCTTTGGGAAATTTTGGCTAAAACAAACTAAGACCAGTTCTGGAGAGATGCAGTACATACCTTCCTTCAAGTCAACGCAAACACACAGCTAAGAAAGAAGATAATACATTGTCACATTATTTTCAAAAGAGATCTTCAAGTGAGAAATAATGAACAGGCAGCATCAGAGGCATGCAACAGCGGAAATACACAACTTAGCCTCATAGGGTACAAGATAGGAGAGAAATAAACTCTCACACATAAGCGCCATACAGTTAAACCAGGGAAAAATAAATTCCCACAAATATGAATCACCATAGGAAAAATAAATTCCTACACCACTGAGAAAAATAAATTCTCCGGTAACAAGTAAAAGTGGATTCCTTTGAAACAGACAAGATGCCTTAGCATTTGGAATGACATCTGTCACACACAACATGCATCACAACAAAAGTAGATTGCTCCCCCTGGGTTCATGCATATATCACAGTAGAGAATACTCCCCCTCAACAGAACAAACATACACATACAAATATAGCATACCTGCTCCCCCTCAAACATATATCACAGTAGAGAATACTCCCCCTCAACAGAACAAACATACACATACAGATATAGCATACCAGATGGTGTAACATGTGTCACAACATTATCACGAACAGAACATGCATCTTTACTACTACTCCCCATTTTTAGCCATAATTTTGACAAACATAATGCGTCATGCATTGACAAACAGAAGTAGCAACACATCATAGTAGCATAATTACAGACCAGCAGCACATGGGAGTGCACAAGATATCCTGGGCGTAGCCCTCAAGGTCCAGACAGACACTTTGTCAACCTCAAATACAGAGTTACTCTCTACAACATTTCTCTTCAACTTTTTCTTCTGGACAACAGGAGTATCAAAACGACTCTTAGGTCGAGAGGGACCATACATGGGTTTCTTGGCAAGTTTCTTCACTGATTCTACAACAGGGGGCTGTGGGGCAGATGCTATAGCTTTACCAGAACTGCTCCTCAGTCTCTTAGCAACACCAGCACCAAATGTCTTCACCAGGGGTGAAGACTTATCAGTATCATCACTACTAAAACTAGTATCAGAACATACGTCAGCTACAGTATTAGGACGAGGAACCTGTTGGTCCAAAGATGCTTCAGCATCTGGCACAACGTCAGATTGAGGAACAGGGTCCTTGATGAGATTCAGACCATTGTCAACCATGGTGTCACCAGTTTCAGTAACCTTTGCTACAGGATCAATATCCACTTCCATGTCATCAGTACTAGGAGCAGCCTCAGGATCCTTAACAGTATTCACATCAACAATATCTAGGGTTTCAACCTGATCAGATTTCCATAAATGCTCCAACTCAACATTCTTTTCAACTTCTTCAACAACAAGCCTAGTCTTCTCAGTCTCAGAACTAGAGTGATGCTTAACAACAGTATCAGAACTTATCACACTAATGTAGCGTGTGATGAAGTAGTTAACGGAAGTTTTGAAGACTTTCCCTAAATTAGCGTGCGCAACATAAGAGTAGAGAGAGAAAATAACTACTGCACGCTTTTCAGATATTAACTGCTACAAATCCTCATGCAGGAAAATTCCTAATTTGCCTCTTAGCTTCTCAAATTGGTTAGCATCTAGTGCTTTCGTGAATATATCTGCGAGCTGTTCTTCAGTAGAAACATGTTTTAAAACCACCACATTCTCTTCTACTAAATCTCTGATAAAGTGATGACGAATGTCTATGTGCTTTGTCCTACTGTGTTGTATAGGATTTTTGAGATATTGATTGCACTAAGATTATCACAGTACAATGCCATAGCATCTTGCTCAACATTATACTCTCTTAGCATCTGTCTCATCCAGACAAGTTGTGAACAACTACTCCCAGCTGCAATGTATTCAGCTTCAGCAGTTGAGAGAGACACACAATTCTGTTTCTTACTGAACCATGATATCAAATTTTCTCCCAAGAAGAAACAACCACCAGAAGTGCTTTTTCTGTCATCAGCACTGCCAGCCCAATCTGCATCACAATACCCAATGAGTTGAGAATTGTCACTTTGTGAGTACATCATGCCGTAGTCACATGTGCCGTTAACATACTTGAGGATTCTTTTCACTTGAGTTAAATGACTCATCTTAGGATCAGCTTGATATCTTGCACATACACCCACTGCGAAGCTAATATCAGGTCTACTAGCTGTAAGATATAGGAGACTCCCTATCATACTTCTGTAGAGACTCTGATCAACACTAACACCCTTCTCATCTTTTGTCAACTTTAAATGAGTAGGTGCTGGAGTCCTTTTGTGAGTAGCGGTATCCATACCAAACTTCTTGACAATATTTTTTGCATACTTACTCTGAGAGATAAATATTGTCTCATCCATTTGCTTCACTTGAAGTCCAAGAAAAAATGTTAATTCCCCAACTAAACTCATCTCAAACTCTGACTGCATCTGTTTGATAAAATGCTCCACCATCTGACTTGACATCCCGCCAAATACTATGTCATCAACATAAATTTGTGCTATCATTAGTTTACCATGTTCTTCTTTTAAAAACAGAGTTTTATCATGTCCTCCTTTCCTGTATCCATGATTGACAAGAAATTCAGTCAATCTCTCATACCAAGCCCTAGGGGCTTGTTTCAATCCATATAAAGCTTTCTTCAACTTGTAGACATGATCAGGAAGGTCTGGATTCACAAAGCCTTTTGGTTGTTCCACATACACCTCTTCATTTAAGTATCCATTGAGAAAAGCACTCTTAACATCCATTTGGAAAAGTTTAAATTTCAGAATGCATGCAACACCAAGCAACAGCCGTATAGACTCTAATCTAGCAACTGGGGCAAAAGTCTCATCAAAGTCTAATCCTTCCACTTGAGTGTATCCCTGTGCCACAAGCCTCGCCTTGTTTCTTGTAATAGTTCCATTTTCATCAGATTTATTTTTATAAACCCATTTAGTACCTATTACATTCAACCCTTTTGGTCTAGGAACTAGATCTCAAACCTCACTTCTTTCAAACTGGTTCAATTCTTCTTGCATGGCACTGATCCAATAATTGTCAGTGAGAGCCTCTTTGACATTCTTTGGTTCTATTTTTGACACAAAGCAAGAGTTAGAGATTATATCTTGATTTCTTCTTGTGGTGATACCTTCATCTGGATTGCCTATGATCAGGTCCTTGGGATGATTTTTCTGGACTCTGATAGATGGTCCTTTACTAACTGGAGCAATAGTATTATCAGTGATAGGACTATCAGGTGTTACCTCAAGCTCTTCCACACTTGCAGTTTCTTCAGGCTGGAATTCAAAAGCTTCAGCATCTGGACTTTCATCTGTCTTAGCGTCAGATGCTACATCATCTATCACAACATTCATTGATTCCATCATCACTTGAGTTCTGGAGTTATACACTCTGTAGGCTCTGCTGTTAGTAGAGTAACCCAAGAATATACCTTCATCACTCTTTGGATCCATCTTCCTCCTTTGTTCTCTATCTATCAGAATGTAACACTTACTTCCAAATACATGAAAATACTTGATAGTAGGTTTTCTTCCTTTCCACAATTCATATAAGGTGTTAGTTGTTCCAGCTCTTAAAGTGACACGATTGAGAATGTAACATGCTGTATTCATAGCTTCAGCCCAAAAGTGTTGAGGCAGTTTCTTTGAGTGTAACATGACACGAGCACATTCTTGTATAGTTCTGTTCTTTCTTTCAACTACACCATTTTGTTGAGGTGTAATAGGTGAAGAGAATTCATGTCCTATTCCTTCAGCAGCACAAAACTCAGAGAATCTTGAGTTTTCAAATTCTCTACCGTGGTCACTCCTTATTCTGACAATGACACTATCTTTTTCTCTTTGAAGTTGTTTACATAAATCCTTGAAAGAACTAAAAGTGTCTGACTTTTCTCTGAGGAAGTTGATCCAAGTGAATCTTGAGTAGTCATCTACAACAACAAACGCATATCTCTTTCCTCCTAGACTTTCAACCTGCATAGGCCCCATCAAGTCCATATGAAGCAATTCAAGCACCTTTGATGTAGTCAGATGCTGCAGCTTCGGGTGTGGCATCTTTGTCTGCTTCCCAATTTGACATTCACCACATATGCTTCCTTCTTCTATCTTCAGTTTAGGTACTCCTTTTACTGCATCTTCAGCTATGACTTTCTTCATACTCCTTAGATTAAGATGACCCATCTTTTGATGCCATAACTTGACTTCATCTTCTCTAGTGATGAGACATGAGGAAATTTGAGCACTTTCTTCAGAAATCCATAAATAACAGTTATCTTTAGACCTGACTCCTTTCATAACAGATTCACCATCTTCAGTTGAGACAATGCATTCAGACTTCGTGAAGTTCACTTTCATTCCTTGATCACACAATTGACTGATGCTTATGAGATTTGCAGTCAATCCTTCCACTAAAAGAACATTCTCAAGCTTAGGCAACCCATTTGCAGTGAGACTTCCAATGCCTTTGATCTGACCTTTGGCTCCATCACCAAAAGTAACATAACTAGTAGTGTAAGCTTTAACATTGGTTAGATAACTTTCAACACCAGTCATATGTCTTGAGCAACCACTATCAAAGTACCAATCATTTCTGGACGAAACTCTTAGAGATGTATGAGCTATGTGAGCAACATCATTTTCCTTTGGTTTCCATTCCTTCTTTGCATTTCTTGAATCAGATTCGTACCTGGGATTACTATACCATCTTGGAAACCCATATAATCTAAAACAAAAAGGTCTGATGTGACCCTTTCTACCACAATAATGACAGATCCATCCCTTAGGTTTAGGAATTATTTTGGCAGGCTGATGTTGTTGAACATGTTGTGGCATCTGTCTGGTTTCAGTGGGATCATAAGTGTCTTTAGCAGGAACAAATGTACTAGTAGAAGTAACATTTTTCTTTTTAGGATAGTTATATTCTACTCCAATACCCTTAGGTTTCCCAGCAACTTGACCCTCAACCAGTATATCTAATCTTTCAGTTCCATTATTTAGCAGTCTAAGCTGTTTATTTAAACTAGTCAGCTGATAGTTCAATGTGGTTACCTCATCTCTAAGAGCAGAAGCCTCGGACAGATGATTTACCTTCTCAGATTGTAGCTGCTTTGTGAGTTGAGATATTTGAGTCTGATGCTTCACCTTCTCATCTTGCAATTTACTTATAACGTTTTGTTGCTGCTGACAAACCTTTTCACTCTTCTGACTCAGTGCTTTATAGGACGCAACTAGTTCATCAAAGGTCAATTCTTCATCATCTGATTCAGATTCAATAAATCCAGTAAGTGCAGTAATGTGATTTGCAGACTCAGAGTAGTCATCATCCTCAGAGTCATCTTCATCAGACCAAGTGACAGCCATAACCTTCTTTTGTTTCTTCAGGAATGTTGAAAATTCAGCTCTAATATGTCCATGGCCTTCACATTCATGACATTGAACACCTTTTCCAGTACTGGCCTTTTCCTCAGGTCTGTATTTTCTTTCACCATTAAACTTTCTGTTATTATCAAAGAAATTGCCTTTAGCATTTGTCCTGCCTCTTCCATCCATCTTCTTTAATATTCTGTTGAACTGCCTGCCTAGATGTGCCATAGTTTCAGATAAATTTTCATCAATTTCTAAACCATTTTCTACTTCCTCACTTTCAGTGGTGTTGGTTACAAGGGCTATACTCTTCTTCCTCTTCTCGGTTTTCTCTTTAGCAGCCAGCTCATAGGTTAGTAATGAACCCACTAAATTTTCAAGTTTCATCACTCCTATATCATGTACTTCTTCTATGGTAGTGACTTTCATATCAAACATCTTAGGAAGAGATCTAAGCATTTTTCTTACCATTCTTTCCTCGCTTAGCTTTTCTCCTAGAGCATCAAAGTTGTTTGCAAAATCTAGAATGGTCATGTGGAAGTCATGAACAGATTGACCTTCACCCATCATTAGATTCTCAAACTTTACGGTCAGAAGCTGTAGCCTTGAATTCTTCACCTTAGCGGTGCCTTCATGTGTAGTCATTAGAATTTCCCATGCTTCCTTAGCCACTGAGCACTGTTTGATCATCCTGAAAATGTTGTTGTCCACAGCATTGAATAAGGCATTTAGCGCCTTGGAGTTACCATGTGCAAGCTCATCCTCTTCCTTGGTCCAATCCGCTTCTGGTTTTAGTTCACCTGTAGTTTTACCATCTTTGTCACGTATCACTGGATGCTCCCATGCAGTTAGGATAGCCTTCCAAGATCTGCTATCAAGTGATTTAATAAATGCCACCATTTTGGCTTTTCAGTAATCATAGTTTGATCCATCCAGAAGTGGAGGTCTGTTGACATAGCCACCATCCTTGTTCATTATGCCAGAAAGTAACTTCCCTGGTCCTCACCCACGCAGAACAGGGTGCCTGCTCTGATACCAATTGAAATTCTGGCACCTACTGAGGACAGATGTTAAGACAGAAGCTATAGCAATTGTCGTCCGTAACCAGTTTTAATGCTAAGACAAATGCTCTAGCGTATGTCCACAGTAGATTATAATCAACAAGTAAAAACAACAGACAATGAAGTAAATAACACAGAGAATTGTTAACCCAGTTCGGCGTACACAACGACCTACTCTGGGGGCTACCAAGCCAGGACGGAATCCACTATAATAGATCTAGTTCTAAGCCCACAGCAAACATACAAGTTTACAACTTCTCACCTAGACTCTACCCGTGCTAACTCAACCTAGGAACTCCTAAGTTTGAGACCCCGTCTCACTTCCTTTCTATCACGAACCTCGTGATTATTCAGTTCTACGAACAGTGCGGTTTCACTAACCAAACAACAAAACAGTCTCCGTGCTTAAAAGCTTGGGAGAAGTTATACAAAATAACAAACCAAACAGGCCTAAGCTTGTGTTATAGAATCCACAAGAAAAGGCTTAAAATTAACAAGACTCAAACCCTAAAACTATATTCTTGAAATACGGCTTCAGTAGTCTTTTAGGTTTTAGTCTTCACATATTTATATGACCTGAGTTAGCATGGGCTAGGTCTTCATATTGGGCTTTAATCTTCAGCTGTCCTTTTGCAAAGTCCAGCACACATGTAATGGAAAGAATCACTTGTTTCCATAAATGGCGTAGCATCTTCTGGAAAGTATATCTTGGTCCAGCCACCTAATAAACCCTTGTTTAAAGGTGTGCGTCTTGATAAGCAAGTAAGGCGAAAATAGTGCTTCAGATAATCTTCAAAGATATGGCGCGCAAATAGAGCATTAAATACCGGCAAGACAGATGTTGTACCCACATGCTACGGCATCTGGTCCGACATCTTGCTTGAACATGTTTTTGCAAAATGAGGCCAACATACAAAACACCAACAGATATATTTTTCCAATAGTGTTGAGTTCATTTTTATTGTATATTTTCTCTTGCAATTTTTATTTTATATGTAGTTTTTTTCTATCAATGTGATTTTTATTTTTGTGGACTTTCTGTTTATATATGATTGTGTATTACATGTGCATATATCACATTAGAAACAGTTTAGATTTGTAAAAAAAAATTAAGAAATATATTAGTTTAACATAATTTACAAGAGAAATAAGTATGTTTTCTCAA
Source organism: Trifolium subterraneum (assembly GCA_951799995.1). Classification (NCBI taxonomy): domain Eukaryota; kingdom Viridiplantae; phylum Streptophyta; class Magnoliopsida; order Fabales; family Fabaceae; genus Trifolium; species Trifolium subterraneum. The sequence continues at coordinate 39,797,077 of OX637467.1, forward strand.
CAAAAAAAAAAGTAAGTAAGTAAAATATGACAGGAATAAATCATTCTTTTGTTTTGTTTTTTGAATAATAAATCATTCTTTTGTTCAGCTGATTCTATTGATCGAGCAATTTCTTTTGTTTCCCGTGCAAAGTTATTTTCCTAAATAAAAATTCTTATATTTTTTTTGGTAAAAAAATATTATAGTTAATAGACGTAAACAAAATCTTTTATCAATAAAATAGAAAGGTTAACATCCACAGACTATAATGTATGCTCATCACCATCATCTCTATTCATATTTATTAGACCAATCAAAAATATTTCCCAAAATAAAAAATAACAATGAATTAGCAGCAATTACTCCTTATTTGTGTATATAATAGAATTTAATTAATTTCTACAATTAATTTGTCTATCTTTAATTTCCATTTCAACGGGAATCTGTATTTCTGCTTAAATATTAGTATGACAATCGATTTCTTTTGTTATTCATATCCACCTCAAAGCCTTTTTATGAAACCTCAAAGTCTCTTCCATATATCCCATTGAGAAATTATTTTCCATCAACTTTATAATTATTTTGGTCGGGAATAATATAAACAACAACTATGATACATTTATAATTTGAAAAATACGAACTATATTAATCTTCCCTAAGAAAATTTATGACACTATACATGAATTTAACAGTTAGTTTTTATCACATAGAGTTATTTTAATTATTAAAATATATAAGACTGTAAATATTTACGATCTTATATAATTTAAATTTGAATTATCTTTCATTAGCAATTAAAATTTTAATTTTTTAATTGAAAATAAAATATATTATTTATAAGTCACTTACAAAAAAAAATTATAACTCAATAAATCTAAAAATGCATTTTTACCCGTGCTTGACACGGGTCTAGATACTAGTTTGTATTATTCTAGCTCCGATCTATTCTAAAATTTCCTCAATCATCATGAAGAATAATAAATTTTAAAAATTACAAAATAAATTTGTTAATAGGTAAATGAAAAATAAATTGAAGTGTTTGAAAATGACAAGTGTAACAATATTATGACGTTAAATAATTATAGGCTTTGAAGTAAGAAAAATATTTACTTTTTCAATACAACTATTAAATTAAGTTATTCTTATAGGTGGTGTAGTTGGATATTCCTCAATTGAATGCCATCCAAAATGAAAAGAGAAGAAGATAATCTAAGGTTCTATCGGGTAAAAATAAGCTATATAAGCTAGTTGATAGCTGAAAAATTAGCTTATAGTTGAAAAGTTAGCTTATAGTCGATAGCTTATAGCTGAAAAGCTAGTAAAATGAAATTAAAGTGTTTGGTAAATATAAATGTTGTAAATACAGAATGACATAAAAGTACATGGTTAGTGGGTAGTTATTATATGTTTTTTAAAAATGTAAAGAAATATTAGTGGGTAGTTATTATATTTTTTTAAAAAATAAATAAATAATAAATGAAAATAATAAGGGTAAAAATGGAATAAAATGTAAAAAGCTATAAGCTCATATAAGTTACTTGAAATAACATCTCAAAAAACGCTATAAGCTAATTAAAAAAATTCGTTACCAAACACGTCTATTTTTTTCAAACAAGCTTATAAGCTAGAACTAAATAACACTTTGTTGCCTTACATCATTTGTTTTTTGATGCAACCTTACCATCATCTTAGAATACAAAATTATACATAAAAAGTTCTTTATTTATTTTTTTACACACACAATATACATACACGGTACATGAAATTAGGGAAAGAAATTTTTTATTGGGTGGCATTACAATAAATAAATGACAACTAAAAATATTACTACTATATCATAACATATACTACACACATTTATTTTGATATCACACAGTATTATTCTCTTGGATGTGAAATTCATGGAATCAGGGAAACCTATGAACCCATTTACATTTATGAAGATAGCATCTATACCAAAAAAACTCGTGCCAAGATATTGGACAATCACTATCTTCTACACATTCTATAAGTTCTGTAATTAAAAAAGATAATAACATATTGTTACTAAAATGATAAGAGATTATTTAAGAAGTACAAAATAAAGAAGGAAAATTGAAAAGAATATCAAATGGCTAACCTGTACTGGCTTCCATTGTGGGGAAAAATAAGAAAAGAAATAGAATTATAGCATAAACAAATTTGAGAGTTTTAGTCATAATTTTTTTTTCTCTTGGCATGTAAGAAATATAATATGAGTTAATCTGATCTTTATAGGGTATATGTTCGTGCTCTCCTAAAAATAATTTAATATTTTTTCGCATTCATTAACTTATAAAACCCTTTATAAAACTATAACCATTATTAAATATCTCGAATGTACTTTCTCCGGCCACATTTGTAAGCAAAAGTCAACTAAAAAATTTGGCCTCAAATATAAGCAAAAGTTACCAAAAGTAACTTTATTTAATGCTATTTTTCCAAAAGTACCCTCATTAAATGTTCTACTTTTTAACGTGATTGCATAGCCTCAATGCAAATTTAATGTTTTGCAAAGGTCATTTTAGGAATTTTAATTAAAATAACACACAAAATTATGACAAAAAAGCAATTTCTTAATAATTGTGCAAAAGAGAATATTTGCTTACAAATGAGGCCGGAGGAAGTATACAAGAGTTTTGCATTTTCCTCTTTCTATTATTATTATTATTAAAATAACCTTTCGTGATGGTAAAAGATTTATTTTCTTTTTTTATCTTTTCATTACTCCTAGTTTTTCATTATTTATTTTATGTTTCATGACGGTAACAGAAATTGTTTTCTATCTGTACCATGGTAAGGTTATTTGTTGGAATAATGCACAATATAGGATGAGAACATGTTTATGTACAAGTAAAATGTATTATAAGTCCGTAAGTTTAGCTCAGTTGGTAGAGACATTGCATTATATATGTACGGGGTCGGGGTTTGAACCCCGATCATCCCACTTTCTTTCACATTATAATAAATAAGTGTGATTTTCACATATTTGTTTGTTTGATTTCCCGTCTTCGTCCAGTGTATTTTGTTGTCCCGTCTTTGTGTAGTGTATTTTGTTTTCCTGTCTTTGCGCTGTATTTATTTGTTTCAGGTTGAATGATGATCTAAGGCATATTCAATCAATGTTGTTTTTTGTGTCATCAACGCTACAAATCCGAAAACATAGATATTTTAGATATTTCAATATTGTCATATTTGTAAGGTTATGCAATTTGCCGTTTTATGCTATTAATATGAATGTTGTGAATTTGTTTGCAAATTTATCTCTTTTGTCTTTTAGCGACTTTGAATTTATATTGAATCGATGTATTCTATAAATTTGAATAAATGAGTATTGTTTATATTTATTAAAAAAATGGATACGTATCTTATGACGCAATTTTTATTAAAAAATAATTGAAGATTTAACAACTCAATCTAAAGACATATATGAAAATGATATATTTATTTATAAGCACCATTAGGAGTAATAAAAAATTAAAAATCGCCAAATGTCGACACTTGAAAATACTCAAAAATAAAACGATTATTTTATTCATTTTGGATTTGGATAACGTATATACTTCATTTTGGATTTGAAAATATATTATAATATTTGTTTATTCACATTTCAATACTTCGATTGATTTATAATTAGTAGTATTTTGAATAAATAAAATAAACTTTTATTTTAAATATTGTATTAAAACTAACAAATATGGATTAATCTGGTGGTGAAAGCTGAGACTTTGAGTATGCTCCTATTTAAATCTCAAGTTCGAATATTCATGATGCTACTTTTTGTGTTGGGTCACTCCCTACAAACATATTTTACACCTATTTTATTTATCTATTTTCTATAATTATTTAATGTTTTATCTAATTTTTTTTTTGTTCTAGATGAAGTGGTACTCCACTGAAATTAAACTCATAAATAATTGTGAGATTCCGGATTCAAACACAGGTCATGACGTCCGACCTAACAATTTCGACATTTTTGTCAATTAAGCTAGGACTTATGGGACATGTTTTATCTAATATTTTGGACTATCTTTACTACCTTTTGTTTATTTTCAAATATTAAGTGGAGTATGGACCAAGTGATGAAAATTGGATGAAAAATGGAGCTTTTATGGAGGAGCATTCATTTTATATTTTTATCTAAAGACTTTGAAGTGACTTAGTCAGCTTTAATGTGCATTTGTGGAGCTTAATAATCTGCTGCATTTTTTTAATTCATCATTTTCTATTCTAATGATTTCAATATTTTTGCATCAAATAACAATTCGAAAATATTTTTAAATAATTCTAAATGCTCTAATCTATTTTTTTAATGAAGTTATTGTCTATATCAACATCCATCAAAAATTAATTGACTCTTAAAGATTTTTCCGATGACTGTATTTTCTATCATTATCATTCTTCTAAAACTATAATCTTTTGTTGGAAATGTCGACTCTATATATCAATATATCAAATGCAAGACTTTCCCCGCAACTGCGATCGGGAGGGAGTTGAAACCACTTGATGTCAGAACTGACTCCCGAATCAGATTAAACTGTTGGTGAAAACAAAAACAAAAAAAAACTATAATATTTTGTTGGAAATGTCGACTCTATACCAATATATCAAATGTAAGATTTTTGATAATATTCATGTTAGATGCAAAGCCTTCATTTCTATATTTCTCAAAGTACAACATTATACCTTCCAATTCTTTTATTGTAACTCCAATGCACGTTAATTTAGCTTACATCTTCTTACGATATATTATTGTAAATACAAATCTAAAATTAATTTAAATTTAAAATCTTCAAAAGCTATTAGGCATATTATTTTCAAAACTTAAGAATTTTGGTATTTAGGGCCCGTTTAGAACAGTTTATTTTTGAGCTTATACAAAACAACTTATGTAAATAAATAAATTTTTATGATAATTTATGAGTTCCTTACTAACAAAAATTGTATTTTTACAAGCTATTTTTTCATAAACTACCTTGGCAAATTTATAATAATACATAAAAACTTATGGCTTAACTACACATTTGGTCCCTTACATTTATTTTAGGTTCAATTTGGTCTCGTATGTTTAATAAGTATCAATTTGGTCCCTTACGTTTCCATTAGGTTTTAATTTAGTCATTTCCGTCAATTTTGTCACATGTAGCAGCCAATTTACATATGTGGACAGACACTTGGACACACTGACACGTGTAAAGTTCAAACGGTGTTAGTGACAAAACTAACAGAAAGGACTAAATTGAAACCTAATGAAAACGTAAGGGACCAAATGATATTTTTTAAACGTAATGGACTAAATTGAAACCTAAATTAAACGTAAGGGAAATTTTAGTTAAGCCAAAACTATTTATTTGCGTAAGTTGTTTTACATAAGCTCAAAAATAAGTTATTCCAAATAGGCCCTTATTTATTTATTTATTTTGGCATAATATACCCCTAAATTATTTCGGGCCCTAAATTTTAGCGATCTAGAACGGTCACCCTCTTCGCCCTCCGTAAGATACGGCCTGACATATTAAATACATTAGATTTAATTAAATACATTAGAATTTTTTTTTTTTGACTCAAATTAAATACATTAGATTTAAAAACAACATCCCCTTAATTTGACTTGTATATGAGGACATGGAGCCATTACATAGTTTTTGTGATATTCTAATTGAACCCTACTATTTCATTTCTGATCTCATTATCATCTACTAAAAAAAAACATTTTGAGCATTTTTCTGATTGATAAGCCCACGACTATGATCGATGTTTCAAATCGTAGTCGCTTTGCGATCCTTGAGATTGCACAGAATTGCCGTTAAATATGGTTGTTGCAGCCTCAATTACGGTCAGCCGGTCATAGAGACATCACAAGCTTAGGCACCGTGGTTCATATCGTGTTTGCCGATCTTTTCTTAAATACGATCAATTAAAATGTTGAAATATTTCGATTAATGCTCTGAGCCAGGTCTTGGTCCAGCTGAAACCTCAATTTAAATTTCTACTCTCAAGTCTTACCTATTGATAGAAAGAAAAACAAAGAAATTTCTCAGACCTGTATCATGTAACATTTTTCTTTTTATTGATCTATTAAGTTATAAAAATTTCATTTCATCGTTCTTTGCTTCCCATATGAATCATCAACAACATAGTCAACAAGATTTACATTAACATCTTATAACAACGTCCGTTATGTCAGGTGTACGTGTTTAGTTTGAGGGAAAGAAAGATAAAAGAAAGAAAAACACGGAAACTAATAAATGAACTAAGACTAACTTTAGTTGAAGTTCACCTCGGAGTCAATACAAAGAATATAAACAATTAGTCAAATTTCCCAACTTCCTTTGGAAACTAAGCATTCACATTCACATACATAATTACATATACAAATACAAATACCATAATTAATGCTCCCAACAATACAATAATCAATTATCCCCCTTAGTTATCAACTCCCTAAATTCATCATCAGTACTTTTAAGCATCAATGACAAAGGCAAATTTATCCCATTTTCCACAATCTCCATATGTCTAACCTTAATCCTATTCTCCAAACTAAAAGAGAAATACTGAGGAAACTCTTTCAACTCTTCCAATTTCCTCTCCATTTCCACAGAAAAATACTCAAATTTTGGCTGAAAATTATTCTCAATACTAAAAGTTAACAATGCAGGACACCTTAAAACCATACATCTAACCTCTTCTTTAGAAAATCCCATACTTTGCATATGCTTAAGTTTAGGAATAAGTGTCCTTTCAACATTTGAAACCAATAAAACACAATCTTGATAAGCCAAAGCTTCTAAATCCCTTAACCCTAATCTATTAAGATAAAACAAAGCTGGTTTAAGTTGATCTTTCACACTAGAAGTAAGAAATCTTGGACACTTTTTTATAACTTTTCTAAAGTTATGTTCAGGTACTTTAAGCTCTTGTACTAGAAAATCAAAAACTGGGTTAAGATCAGTTTTGATGTTTGAAGTAAGAATCTTAGGACACATGCCAAAGATTCTTGGAAGATCTTTATGTTGTATGCCTTTAGAGAGAAGAAAAGTGATAATGGAATGAATGGATTCTAAACTAGCTGTGTGAAGACTAGGATTTTGAGAGAGTGCTTTACCTGAATCAATACCCATTACTTCAAGACATAGAATTTTCTCTTTGAATTGAAGGGATAGTTTTTCATGAGTTGGTGTGTAAAGTGGATGGTTTTGGAGAAGACTTTTGGGTTTAGGAGTTAAATGGGTTGGAGTTGATGATGATGATGATGATGGTTTATCAGAACTAGAAGAGACTGTGGATAAGGAAGATGAGTGTAGAGCTATGGTTCTAGTAGCTGAGAACATGGTTGAGAGGTAAAAGAGAGAAAGTGCAGAGAAAGATGATGGATTTGGATAGTGGTGAGGATGATGATGATGATGTTATTGTGTTATGGAAATTTCATTTCATTGCATATATTTGGAAGATGACACGTGGGGATTTGTTTTAAATTTGATTGGTCGTAATTGGATTTTAGAGATTGTTTTCAGATTGAGGCTGATCCATTCATGCAGCTGCTACTACACTGGCTGTTTTAACACACGCGAGCCATGTCACGGGGCATACAAATCCTGGTCCCACAATTTTTGTTTCCACATGGCCAAGGTGAGATGCGATAGTACTGTTAAGAAGTCGCATATCTGTGGTGAGATAACCTGAATATATGTTTATAAAAGAGATACAATACAATCGATTTTATATGGTTGAGTTAGCGCCACTCTCTTTTGGGGAGTCCAGGGGAGCTCTAGGACCACAAGATAGGGAGACACCACATCTTCACCAAAATGATTAAAACATTAGGTTAATGAGTAATCTTTTTTTTATCACTCACACGTGAAACCCAACATTCTCCCTCAAAACGTGAGTTCCCCACGTTCTATAGTTAATCTAATATCAGGATTCACACTCGCTCCCCAAATGTGGATTATCTCTCTTATAAATTTAACATTTTTCTCATACATAGTGAATGTGGAAATTAATCACTCACACTTTAAACCCAAAACTCTCAATTTTAATAAATGTCACTTATCGTCCCTTGAACAAGGCTTATATAATAGGGATCTAGTACTATTTTAAACATTTTTTTTTTTGCAAGTAGTCTGATAGCTAAAAGTTTCACCTTATAAATAAATAAGTTAAGTATTCAGATTCGAATCCGGGCTCTGCATCTCAAAAACCGGTGAACTTCATCTCTCTTAAATCACTTGACACTCAATCCAAACCTTAATCCGGCACAACTACTTTAAAGTTCATATTTGTTAGAAATAATATAAAACCATTGATGTAGCCTTTCCTAACAGCTTAAGCTTTTGGGATAATCGGTTATTTGATATGGTATCAGAGCATCTATGACTAAGTGGTCTAGAGTTCGATCCCCGCTCCCCTCACTTTCTAATTAAAAAGTGGAATTTAAACATATGGTAGGTGAGCCTATGCATTATCCACGCTTCAAGCCCAAGTGGGCTCTTGCGTGAGGGGGCGTGTTAGAAATAATATAAAACCATTGATGTAGTTTTTCCTAACAGCTTAAGCTTTTGGGATAATCGGTTATTTGATAATATTAAACATCCTTGACAACCGTGAAACACACTTTTCCTCTGCTTCCCCTCACCACGCACACTGTTTGTTTATTGTGTGTTTGGTTCAATTTTTAGGAGGGGATATGAGGGGAGGGGAGCAAAATCCCTCATAAACTCAATTTTTGCTTTCCCCCAATTCGGGGGGATTTGGAGGGGAAGGGAGGGAAGCTTTTTTAAAGTTTATTAAACTGACAAAATTATCCTCAATATATTTTAGAATTCTAATATTATCCTTATCGTTTTTATTATTAGGTCTTTGTTATTTGTTGCCTATACTCCTTGTCTGCCTCCTCTATTTTCTCCTGTTGTCTCCAACGGTGCTTGCTCATCTCTATGTATGTATCTTTTTGCTTTTTCCTAATGACTTTCGTGTGTTATTGTATATGTATTGTTGCTTTGTTTATACTGCTTTGTTGTTTATACTGCATCACGTGTATTACTATAGTCCAAAAATTGGTTATACTGCTTTGTTATATTGTTGCGTGTATTGCCTTGTTATATTGTTGCAGCAAAACGATGTGAAATTATAGCAATACACGTGATAACCTTGAAGTATATTGTTGCATCTATAGTTATATTGTTGCGTGTATTGCCTTGTTATAAATTGGTTATACTGCTTTAATTTCCACGCTTGAAATTGTTGTTATCATGCTCTTAGTTTTGCTGCTTAGTTTTGACTCATATATGTGTGAATTTGGATATGTAATTTCTATGTATATATCACATAAGTTTCTCTGCATGTAGTTTCTATGTATATGGTTTAAGTGTTAATTTTTTCTTATAGGATTGTTGATAGTTTGTTAAACTATTATTTATGAAATTTATTTTATTAGATATTTCATTGAATTAGATGGATCACAAGATCGAGAAATTGTTATTAATAGATGGTTTGAGCTGCGCCGAAGAGCTGTAGCTCAACTTATGTGTGCAATTGTTTATTGTTATGTTCGGATGTCTCGTAAGAGAAAATTAGCATGAGCTCTGAGAGAGAAAGGGTGCGTGAAGAAATAATGTATCGAATTAGTAACTGTGAAACTAGTAGAAATCTATTGAGAATGAGCCCTCAAACTTTTTTAAGGCTATGTGATATGTTAGAAAGAGAAGGGGGTTTACGGGCTACACGATGGTCAAGCGTGGAAGAACAAGTTGCAAAAACAATTTACATATTAACCCATAATGTTAAAAATTGTGAAGTCAACTTTTGGTTTCGGCGTTCGGGCGAGACAATTAGTCGTCATTTCCATCAAGTTTTAAAAGCTATTCTTGAATTGGAAGAAAAATTTATCGTACAACCTGATGGCTCAACGATCCCTGAGAAATTTCTAGTAGCTCTAGATTCTACCCATATTTTAAGGTAACACTTTATTAATAAGTTATGTACAATAAAATATAAACAAAACTTGAATAAATTATACATTGAAAAAAAAAATCTTATTGTGTCAGGATTGTGTTTGTGGTATAGATGGAACACATATACGAGTCAAAGTATCTGCAAAAGATGCCCCTCGATATCGTGGTAGGAAAGACTATCCAACACAAAATGTTTTAGCAGCGTGTACTTTTGATTTAAAGTTCACTTATGTGCTCGCGGGATGGGAAGGTTCTGCCTCTGACTCGAGAATAATAAAGAATGCATTAACACGAGAAGATAAACTTAAAATTCCTCAAGGTAATATAAGAATCACCATACACCTGTAATTATTTATATGAAATATTTCAAACTATCACATTTAATATTTACCTTTACTATAGGAAAATATTATCTTGTTGATGCTGGCTTCATGCTGACAAGTGGACTTATTACACCTTATAGAGGAGTTCGGTATCACTTAAAAGAATATTCGGCAAAAAATCCACCCCAAAATTACAAAGAATTGTTTAATCTTCGACATGCATCTTTACGCAATGCAATTGAAAGAGTCTTTGGTGTATTGAAAAAAAGATTTGAGATTATATCTAATTCAACAGAGCCCAATTATGGAGTCAAAGCTCAAAAATTAATCATTTTTGCATGTTGTATTCTACACAATTATCTAATGAGCGCAGACCCAAATGAAGACCTTATAGCTGAAGTAGATGCTGAACTTGCAAATCAGAATGTATCTCATGAAAATCATCAAGCTTCAAGAAGTGATAGGGATGACGTTGCTTTGGGTGGGGTTATAAAAAATAGTGCAGCACATCAAATGTGGGCAAATTATGAAAACGATGACTTGACCTAAATAGTTTATCTTATATGCTATATTATTATTTTGATGTTTGTTGTTCTTTGTCGAAGTAGTACCGAGTTTATTATGATATTTAGCGAATGATACTGAGACTTCGTGTTAATTATATTTATTAATTTTGTTATGTTATAATTGATCTTTTTTATAGCTTATGGCATCGAAAAAGCAACCAACCAACAACGGTAATCATGGGACTTTGAGTTGGAATAGAGCCATGGACGATGCTCTTGTTGATGCTTTCATGCATGAATTTGAAAAAGGTAACAAAGTTAATGGTACCTTCACAACAACAGCGTATGACAATATTACAGTTGAAATATGTGCGTTGTTTGGAAACAAAATTGACAAACTCAAGATAAAAAATCAAGGGAAAACTTTGAAAAAAAACTTCACCGAATATTATGACATTTTTAAAGGTGGTATGAGTGGATTTTCTTGGAATCAAATTACACAATTATGGGATGCTGAGCCAGAAGTTTGGGATGCTCTAATTGAGGCAAGTTTTATAAATATTGTATTTTGCAAAATTTTATTAATTAATTGTTGTATAACTATTGTGAAACTTATTTTTCAGTCAAAACCAAAAGCGGCAAATTGGAAAAATGTTTCACTTCCAAATTATGAAAAGATGGTGATACTTTATGGACCCAACCGTGCTGATGGAGATGAATCAGGGACTTCAAAGGAGACAAGAAAGCGAAGTTCGTCGGTCCTCGATGAAGACTTTGTTGAAACTATTCAAGACATTGATGACCATGTTACTCGAAATGAGGTGAATTTGGAGAGTTTTGATGCTCCTCATTTTGATTTCACTGTACCTGAAACACAATCACCAGACCCTTCTCCTATAGCAAGTGGAGGTAAAAAGAAGAAATTAAAAGTGGTTAAGAATAAAGAGTCAAACAATGAAATGATTGACTTGAAAGAGTCGATGAATATGGTTGCTGAGGCACTACGGGAAGGAAATGAAATAATGAGAGAACGTCAAAAATATGAGCTGCCTCTACTTTCAGGTGAAGAAACATGGAATTTAATAAAGGATTGTGGATGTGACGCAGTGTCGTTGTGAGATATATATTGCTGTCATGAATGATGTTGGCAAACTTAAAACGATTCTCCAATGTCCACTTGAAGCACGCAAAGCTGTGATAATGCAAATGATCTTTGGTTCATCTACTTAATCATCCTATAATGGTGTTACGATGTTTATGAATATTTTATTTGCTTTTTAATATGTTTTGAATATCTGGAACACTAAATTGGTTGTGCGATGTACTTTGTTTGAATATTTTCTTCTCTATTTTATTGAATCAAGTTGGGGTTTTAATGGCTATGTAGTGATTTTTTTGGTGTGGTAGTGAGTTTATCTTGTGTGGTAATAATAAAGACATTAATAATAAAAGATATTAGTTTTTGAAATAAGAGTATTATAAGTTATAATATTGTAAGGGTAAAAAAGTAAATTATTTTTAAAATATCTCCCCTCCCCTTGTGAACCAAACACATATTTAATTAAAATACCTCCCCTCTCCTCCCCTCATTTGAACCAAACATCTATTTAATTGAAACATTCCCCTCCCCTCCCCTCCCCTCCCTTCCCCTCTCCTTCATTAAAATCCCTCCCCTCCCCTCCCATTCGTTTGAACCAAACAGACCCTTAGAGTTTCTATTAATTGCAACAGAAAATAATAAGGATCCAGAACTAGCAATATATGTAAATATTGCAGATTCCTAGAATTATTATATAAATTATGAACACAGTAAATAATAAGTATATCCCAAACTATGTTACATATAAACTTACGGTGATTGAAGGTGAGCATTGGCATTGTTGGAGGCAACAAAGTGAAGCTGCTAGCAGAGGTTGGTCTAATATCACGTTTGAGAGCAATTCCAAAACTTTGGTGGATGCTGTTCACACCAATCAAAGTGGCAATTCTTAGTTTAGTTCTATTATTTTCTCTATTAAGTTGTTATTGATTTTCAATTTGAGCTTTGTGGTAAAGCTCATTAAGTTCTATTTCAATTACCTGTCGCGCAAGTCACTGGTGAACTTCTCTTGAACCACAACTTACTTCAACTTTATCCTTTGAAATTCAATTGCCTTCCATTATGGTGTTCTTTGAATACAAGTTAGCAACTCAGTTACAACTTAATCTAACATCCAATGAAATATCTAATCACATTAGGCATTGATTTCCACTTCATCACATCAGGCAACAAGTAAAATTAGGATTCCGTTATAATTTCACATATACATTCTCAGTAAGTAACAGTTAGCAACATGTAAAATATAATATTCTTCACACCATCTTGCCAATAAGCCATCATAGTTTTTCATCAACATGCTACTTTGTGCAGTCATCTAAGTTTGAAGATACCCCTAGGGCAACAATTCCTCAAGCTGCTGGTAAGTTTCTAAATTTCTAATATTCTACACAGCATCATAATCCAAAAAGCAAAAACATCCCATGAAAGCAATCAAAACAAAGAATGCATAAGTGCCTATTAGTAGTTGGTACAATCCATGAAAATTAACAAATACCAAAACGACATATAGCATACTAAATCATGCATCATTCATCGTAAAAGGAGAGAGCTACGATGCATAAGCTGTTAATCGCAATAGTCAACTGCGCGAAACATCGTGACTTTTAGCACAACCGGCTTCTTCTTGATCAGCTCAAACACACAGTAATCTCCATGTGATAGGTTGTTGTCTCTTCGAAATTTAGAAAATCCCTTTGTTATTTGCATATTGTACCATTTGACCACATGCAATACGCAAAAAACTTCCCATTGCTCTCCATTTGAATTTTGGAGCTTTATAGGAACATTTGGCTTCAGATACTTTCGAGCAAAATCAGAAGGAACATACTGCACAATGGATGAGAGATTAATTTAAGTGGCAATATAAACAACTCAACATTTAAGGTAAAATCCTCACCGCATCATATTGTCTAAAAGTGATTTTGGAACGAAAATAAGGATTGTTTGGGTTGAATTCATTGACAACATCTTTAGCTCTTTTAGAAGCATCTTTGGCCTTTTTCCCACAACTCTCACTTGTTTCAACCTTGGACCTTTTCCTAGGATTATGATACTTTGTGTTTGGTTCTTCATTAGTACTTGGAGTTTTGAAAGGATAGCAAATTTCAACAGAAGTTGCATCAAATATAATAACACTAAACTTTGAATTCCCTTCATATTTGAAAGACAAGTAGCAACCATATCCTATAGAATAGTATTCGACAAACTCTTGCCATCTGTTGCCAAAGAAAACATGTTCGTCGCATTTCTTCAGTTCCATTTCCCAAACACAACCATCAGGAACAATGATTGTAGCAACATTCTTGAGTTCATTCCCAAATCTTGTTATAAATTCGTCTGGAATTCTCTGCATTGATAAGTGATGGCACGTCATCCATTATACTACTATAGCACCGAACTTCAAAAGAGGTTTGACACGCTTATGAGATTTTCACAATTTAAGTTACTCACATTCACATAAGTAAAGGGTTGCACCTAGTGCATGTTTGGATTCACTTGTGGCAGGCAAAAATGATTTCAGATACATAAAATATATTTTGATGCGTTTAGGTAAAATTGATTTTGACTTTGGAATGAAGTCTAATTTGAAGTTGGGAGTTGAAGTTTTCCGCCGTAAAAGTGCATTTTAGCCTCAAATTTAGTGTTGAATTTACTTTAATGTTATGTTTGCGAGTTGGTGTTTGGAGGGCAGGGCTTACCTTTCTTTGTTAAATTAAGAACACTATAAAATATATTTTAAAATATTAACTAGTATATTTCAAAATAGGGTTAAATATGTTTTTAGTCCCTACATTTTGTGAAATTGTTAAGAATGGTCCCTACATTTTAAAAATGGTCAAAAAAAACCTATAAAATTTTGCACTATCAAGATTAGTCCAATCCGTAGAGAATAGTCCCTACATTTTGCAAAATTGTCAAGAATAGTCCCTACTTTTTAATATTTTTAGTCCCTACATTTTGGAAAATTGTAAAGAATAGTCCCTACCTTTTAATGTTTTTAGTCCCTACATTTTGCAAAATTGTCAAGAATGGTCTCTAAAGGATAAACGCAGGGACTAATCTTGATAGCGGAAATTTTATAGGGTTTTTTTTTACCATTTTTAAAATGTAGGGACCATTCTTAACAATTTCACAAAATGTAGGGACTAAAAACATATTTAACCCTTCAAAATATAGACATAACCCTCCAAAATCCCCCAAAAACCAACTTGCAAACTAAGTCTTTAGGAATGTAATCGCACATAAGTTACTATAGACGGTAGATGAGTGTTAGAAACACTCTCTTTTCAACATTTTCTCTAAGAATCACTCTCTAATTGGTTGAAATCAATGTGGCAAGACAATCACATGAGTATCACCCAATTAGAGAGTGAGCGTTAGAGAAAATGTTCAAAAGAGAGTGTTGTTAGTAAACCCTCATTTAGGTTGGAATCAATGTTCTCTAATTGTTTTTTCTAGTACTAGCTAGGTGGAAACAATTACCGAGGCAAAATCAATTCTACATCTGTGGAATCAATTTTGTCCCATCCAAAATGAAACCAAACAAGCACCAACTCTCCCAATAAAAGTTTCAAAATCAATTTTTACAACCTAAGAAAGAATGAAAGACACACTGAACATAACAAGTGATCAACATGCAACAGATGCACAAAACAATGGCAGGGATGCTTTGAAGAACAAGTACTACATTTAATAATAATATTCTTAGCCACAGAGACAACTTGAGAGAAAGAGAGAAAGTGGAACTTACAATTTGTTTGGCATGAATGGGTGAGGGAAGTATGGCTTTCATAAAATGTTTCGATTCCTTCTCCGGCACCGCCGATGGCCGGACACACCTTCCCCGGCGAGCCTTCATTGCAAATAATATAAGTGAAAAAGTGTTCAAACTTCTCCAACTTTACTTCACATTCTAAATTTATATTATTTTATTAACTAATATATACTCCTCTAGTCTTGTATATAAGAAGAAGAAAAAAATGCACACTCTTTAAGAAAGTGGAGTAAATGATTAGAAAAAGTATGTCATTTTCAATTTTACCCTTGCTTTTTGTTTTAAATTAAATTATTATTTATTATGGGTAAAAGTAGGGGTGCTCGCGGTGTGGTTCGGTTTTGAGCCAAAAAGTCATCCTAACCGCAAGATAAAAATACATGCGGTTCGGTTGGTTTTTAAAAAGTCATCCAAACCAAACCAAACCAACGCGGTTAGGATCAGTTCGGTTTGTGCGGTTTATCGCGATATAAAAAATATGACGATATTACCAACTTGTTACGAAATAAACATAGAAAATTTTAATGGCTTAATTAGTCTATTGGTCCCTTAAAGACATTTTAAGTTTCACAATGGTCCTCAAAGAAAAAAAGGTCCGGATAGGTCCCTTATTGATATTTCCGTTTGTCACATTGGTCCCTTCCATTAATTTATCAACTCCAAATATATTAGGTGAACCAACATTATAGGTGGTCCACCATATACCTCAATACATCTTTTAATCTTAACCATTTGATTCTCTTGTCCAAAAGTAACCATTGGATTTTGTATATCTAGCAATACACCATCAACAACTAATTTTTTTCGGCAAAAATACATCAGAGGTCCTTTATCTTATTTATTTGTAACACTTTGGTCCTTTATCTTTTATTTGTAACATATAAGTCCTTTATCTTTTAAAATGTGTACAATCATATCCTTATTTTCATTTTTTATTTAAAATGCTGAGATGGCATGGCCATGTAGGATTATATTATATTTTAAAATATTTTTCTTTTATTAAAATTATTAAAGTTGTAAAAAAAATCATAAAATTAATGTGTTCATCATCATCTTCGTATGTTCATCTTCTTCATCCTTAACCCAAAATTAATTTCTTCCCAAATACACTTACAAATAGTATCAATCTAGTATATGTTATGTTCTCAATCTCTATCTAAACTTAAAAAAAAGACTATATTAACAATAACGCCATGGAAATCCCATAGATGAACGATAACTCATCTTCCTTGAATAAACACCGTGGCTCCGCTGTTTGTTGCTACGGCGGTTGTTTCTATCAACTCAGATCTAAATCGCATCTCTTCCTCTCTTGATTTCACGGTAGACTTAGTGCTGGATGCGGTTTTCTCTTCTCTCTGGTCAATGAACAGTAACACGATTTCCTCTTTCTCATTGAACAGTAACGCGATTAAAAGTTCTTAGGTGCTTTGATTCTTCTCCTGGCCTGTTTTGGATCATTTACAGCATTGTTTTCTGGGCTGTTTGTTTCTCTAGATTTTCAACTATCTGGTTTTCACTTCACCGTCGTTTCGCCGCTAGATCTAGTTTAATTTTCAATTTGCAGCAGATCTGGTTTTCACTAAAACCCCAAAGCTACACCACCGAGCATCCATTTTTCTCAATTTATCGTTAAATCCACATATTGAAGTTGTATATCCAAAGCTACATCATCTCAAGCAGATTTGCTGCAAATTGTGTTTTAGATATTTGGGTCTTACTTGATTTATGTTTGAGTTTGCTATGTGATTTATGGGTTCAATTTTCCAGATCTGGTTTTCAAATTTTTTTGTTTTTGAGTTATGGGCATGAGTTTTTTTGGTTGAAGATGAAGAAGATAGAAGATGAACATTCTTAGATTTTTTTTAAAAGAAATTAAATTTTTTATTTAAAATGTTTCTTTAAAAAAATTATAAAAAACAGTGACATCACTGCCAAATCATCAACACATCAGCATTTCTAAATAAAAAAATGAAAAAAAGGAGATAATTGTGCATATTTTAAAACATAAAAGACTTATATGTTACAAATAAAAGATAAAGGATCAAAGTGTTACAAATAAATAATATAAAGGACCCCTGGTGTATTTTTGCCTTTTTTTTCCATTTATTCATCTTCTTCCCTCCCCTCCTTGTTCATCTTCAATTTGTTCATTCAAACCCAAAAAAAATTAAAAAAACCTAGAAAAAGAATAAAATCCAAAGAATAAAAAATTCAAATTGAAAGTAGTAACTATGAACTGTCCCAGTGATGAATTTTTCGCTCAAGGCATAGAAAATTAGAACCCAGCTTCAGTCTATCACGGTATATAATAGATGGGGGTTATAAATTTTTTGCTCAATTCAAAACCCATAAGAAATCACATACCCGAAAATCTCGAATCTAATATCAAAATCAAACAAATCTCAGATCCATGGTTGTATGTTCTGTGAATCTCAGATCTAATAGATGGAATTTTTGTTTTGTTCTGGGTTAGAGAGATGGAGTGGTTTGGTTCATGAGATTTGATAACAGTGAGAAGTTGTAAGAGGAAGATGAATTTTTTTTTTTCTGGGTTAGAGGAAGATGAAGATTTTTTAGGCACATACGCGGTTTGGATTTTTTTTTTTTCATTTGTTCTTGATAATAATGGAGGAAGAAGATGAATAAAGAAAAAAATCAAACGTTGGTGGTTTACTATTAGATATAGTAGACCAACCAGATCTAACAGTTTTATTTTTTTCAAAAAAAATTAAATGGTTAAAATTTAAAATATTATTAAGGTCTATGGTATACCACTATTTATACTGGTTCACTGTACACATCCACAGTGTCACCTGTACGGTATTTAACGTTTTCTGGAAAAAAATAGACGGAAATGACTATTATGAGTAATGGTGATATCAATAAGGGACCAATTTGGTCCTTTTTTCTTTAGGGGACTATTGTGAAACCTAACATGTCTTTAAGGGACCAATAGACTAATTAAGCCAATTTTAATTTATTTATTGTTTATGTGATATAATATGCATATACACAAATCGCATATACATAAGAACCTGTTTTTAATACAAATAATATAGTTTTGGATCACGTTAAATGATATGTTTTCACAGCGTACTGTTTTATGAACTCAATTTGGGTTGAGCTTGCTAAGTTGGACTAGGAAATATGTTGATTGTTATTAATTGATATAGTTAAGTTAAGTATTGCGGTTTGGTTCGGTTTTCTAAAATGAAAACCGCAAACCTAACCAAACCGCGCGGTTTAGATGAAAAACTATCCGTGCGGTTTAAACTAAATGCGGTTTTTTTGCGGTTTCGGTTTGAATTAGTTTGGTTTGCGGTTTTACTTTTGGATTGGTTCGGATATGATCACCCCTAGGTAAAAGTGAAACTAAGGGTAAAATTGAAATATTGATAATAAATATAATGGTTATAGTAGTTTTTGCTTATATTTGAGACTTTTAATTTTTTTGTTTTGTTGCTTATATATGAGACCGGAGGGAGTATATCATAAATACATTGCATAATGTTTTATAAAAAAAATAAAATAAAGGATGATGCTAAGTAGTGCTGCCGGCCCTAGTTAAGCATGCCAAAAGAATAATTTTTTACATTGAAACAATCACTATTTATACTTTTAAAAAGTCAAATACATAAATTCTAAGACTTAGTTACTATATTTAGTTCCTTAATTACTGTCCAGGGACGCTAGTGCCACTAGTTAGCATTTTCCAAAAAAAAAAACATAAATTTTTCAAAAGAATAAATTTTTACATTGAAACAATCACTATTTATACTTTTAAAAAGTCAAATACATAAATTCTAAGACTTAGTTACTATATTTAGTTCCTTAATTACTGTCCAGAGACGCTAGTGCCACTAGTTCAAATACATAAATTCTAAGACTTAGTTACTATATTTAGTTCCTTAATTACTGTCCAGGGACGCTAGTGCCACTAGTTAGCATTTTCCAAAAAAAAAAACATTGCACAATGTGATAGAGATACGACAAGACGGTGGTTCGGAATTTATGATTAATATAAGGCTTACTTATAATTTTGATAATCTATTTTCGATCATTTAAATATGTTTTAAGTTCGTCCCGTGAGCTTAGCTCAGTTGGTAGGACAATGCATTATATATGCAAGTGGTCGGGTTCGAACTCCGATCATCCCACTTATCCACCTTAAAAGGTGGAGTTTCTAGCCACTAGATTACATGACAAAAAAAAAATGTTTTAAGTCCTTATATTTAGGCGGACTTCTAAAAATAGTTTCTATATTTTTTATATTATATTTTTAGTCCCCACATTTTTGTTAGAATAGGCTTGTCTCCATTTCTGTAATTTTCCCATTTTCAATTGAATAAACAAATCTGCAACTCTCTCAATTCCATTTGCAAGTTATTTTTTCCAGTTTCATATTTTAGGTTCCTAACATATGTCAACTTTTCTTTGATTTCATCTTCAAACCACACTTATAAAGTCATTGTGCACTGTAAAGCTACACCTTAAAATTTACCATTAACACCTTATTATCTTTCTCATAGACAAGATGATAGCATTAACTTTTTAGCTATCTCATTTACAAATAAATTATGACATATCAGAACAATTCAATGAGGATATATACTTCAGATATATATATATATATATATATATATATATATATTATACATTATACATCATAGAATAGATACATATCAGCTGAGTTTAGAGGCCTCAACTGATTCCTGAAAGATTTGTCATGCCCCTTGAAGGACAAATTGAAAAAGTTGAACACAATTTGCATTTTAAAATCCCATTTTAACTTGAATATGTCCCATTTTCTTCTTTCATGTAAACTCAGAAATCTATATAAAAAAAATATCAAAATGGAAGTTTCATCAAACAAGAAAATGTAGGAATGCAACTGCCTCTCCTTAAATTGCTTCCCTTCTCATAACTTATATCAACTTTATCAAATATGGTAACCAATAACTTCATTTTTTCGACTAGAACATCCGAAAAGCAGAAAAATAGATACTCCTCACATAATGCTTGGTTCACACCTCGTGCACACCAAACCACTTGCACTAGATTGTTTCAATTACTTGTCTCACTAGTCAGTAGTCACTGGTGAAGTTTTCTTGAACCGGTAACTTACTTTATCCTTTGAAATTCAATTGCCTGGCTTCCATTATGGCGAATACTTGTCTCACTAGTCACCGGTGAAGTTTTCTTGAACCAACAACTTACTTTAGCAACTAAGCTACAACCTAATCTAACATCCATTGAAATATCTAAACACATTAGGCATGCATTTCCATTTCATCAGGAAACATGTAAAATTAGGATTCAATTATAGTTTCTAGTAACAGTTAGCAACATGTAAAATATAGTATCTTTACACCATCTTGCCTATAGGCTATCATAATTTCTCATCAACATGCGTCTTTGTGCAGTCATCTAAATTTGTAGATACTCCTAGTCCAGCAATTCTCCAAGCTGCTGGTAGGTTTCTAGATTTCAAATATTCTACACTGCTTCATAGTCCAAAAAGCAAAAACATCCCATGAAAGCAATCAAACACAGAATACATAACATAAGTGCCTATTATCTATGAAGCACGGACACAGACACCGGACACGACACGGACACTGACACGTCGACACCAATAGTAATAGGCTATTCTATTACTAGTTGATACGATCCATGTAAATTACCAAATGCCAAAACAATGTATACCATACAATATCATGTCTCATTCATCGTCATAGGAGAGAGGATGCATAAGCTGTTAATCGTGATAATCAACCGCACGAAACATCGTGACTTTTAGCACAACAGGCTTCTTCTTGATCAGTTCAAACACACAATAATCTCCATGTGACAGGTTGTTGTTCCGTTGAAATTTAGAAAATCCTTTCGATATTCGCATTGTTGATGATCTGGAATTATGCACTAGGCAAAAAACTTCCCAATGCTCCCCATGAGAATTTTGGAGTTTTATAGGAACATTTAGCTTCAGATACTTGAGAGCAAAATCAGAAATAACATACTGCACAATGGAGGAGAGATCAATTAAATTGGCAACATAAATAACTCAACATTTACTTTAAGGTAAAATCCTCACCACACATTTTCCCTTAGCGATTTTGGAACAAAAATATGGATTTTTTGGTTTCAATTCATTGGCGGCATCCTCTGCTCTTTTAGAAGCATCTTTAGACATTATTTTGACCTTTTTCCCATGACTCTCACTTGTTTCAACCTTGGACCGTTTCCTAGGACTAGAATACTTCGGGTTTTGTTCTCCATTAGTACTCAGAGTTTTGAAAGGATAGCAAATTTCAACAGAAGTTGCATCAAATATAATAACACTAAACTTTGAATTCCCTTCATATTTGAAAGATAGATAGCAACCATATCCTATAGAATAGTACTCTACGAACTCTTGCCATTTGTTGCAAAAGAAAACATGTTCGTCGCGTTTCTTCATTTCCATTTCCCAAACACGACCATCTGGAACAGTAATTATAGCAACATTCTTGAGTTCATTCCCAAATCTTGTTATAAACTCATCTGGAATTCTCTGCAACGATAAGTGATGACACGCCATCCATTATACTATAGGACCAAATTTATTTTGACATGTTTGGGTAGAATTGATTTTGACTCTCGAATAAATTCTAAATTTTTTTTTTGTCAAGTAGCTTAGTGGCTAGAAACTTCACGCTTAAGGTGGATAAGTGGGATGTTCTGGGTTCGAACCCGGGCCCCCTGCATATATAATGCAATGTCCTTGCCAACTGAGTTAAGCTCACGGGAGCGAATAAGTTCTAATTTATAGTTGGGATTTAAAGTTTTCCACTCTAAAAATGGTTTTTAGCCTAAAATATAATTTGGAATTCACCTTTAAAAGAATGTAATCAAATATAAGTCACTTCCTATTCAACCAAGTATGTACTATGTGATGACGTCTCGTCGAATGTGGTTTTACTTTTTAGAGTCTTTTTAATTAAGTTTTAGTTTATTTTTATTAGTTCGATATTTAATTTAGAGTCATTTTAAATAAATTATGGTTTTTGAATTCATGAATCAATCAAGTATTTATACTTTTTATTTATTCCTTAACCATACATATTGTGTAGTTTTTGTTTTGTTTCATTGCTTCAGTTAATCATTCAAGTGGAACACTACCAAAGTTGTGAAGTTATTGATATTATTATGCCAAATATTACAAAGAGTAAAATATTATACTGGTGTTATTAAGAGTATGTGACACAAAGCAAGGATAAAAGCAACTCAGCCTAGGCATTACGTGGGCTCAATGAAAATTGTGATTGTTTTGCAAGCCCATGTGACTTGGAGAATAAGTTCGGCAGCAGCAATATAAATAGAAGGGATTATGCACGCACGGACGAGGAGAAGGAAAAGTCACTACGGCACAGTACGAGAAAGAGGAGAATTGGCTAATTTTCCATTGTTAGGGATGAGTAAATCTAGATGACAATTCTTGTTTTATGATTTGATTTATGATTAGTGAAGAAGTTTATTGAGTTATTTTTCTTGTATATGTGTTTAATGCTTTTATCCCTTGGCCGCCGTTAAATTGATTTATGGTTCATATTGTGATACGGGAGTTGAATTTATGAATGTTTTGAGACAAGACATTCTTGCCTTTGTAGTCTAGGAATATATGCAAACCCTTGAAACCAATTTAGAATTCTTGTTCATTCATGCTCAATTCTAATCTTAAATTCACTAAGGAATTAGGGGTTATTTTAGAATTAACAACTCTATCACTAAGGAATTAGGGAATTCGGTAATAATTTAATAAATAGATTCAATAGTCATAGCCAAGTCAGAAACTCAAAATAGTAGTTTAGTGAAACTCATCCCCGACACTTTTATTGATTATAAAAGTTCATTATTATAATTTCATTATTGCAAACAAACCAACTCAGAACATTTCGTTCAGTTAAGTAAAAGTTATAATTCAACAATATAATGCGATCCTTGAGTTCGACACTCAGTCTTACCGTTTTAATTTTACTACTTGACAATTCAGTACACTTGCTGAAATCGCGTAATCACTATTGGTGACAACCGTGATATTAGAGAAAAATGAGAGAAAACTTTAACAAATTTGTATTGAAAATAGTAGGAATTATATGAATGAAAGAGTGAGTGTACATGAGTCCACCTTCTACCTTATATACTAACTAAGGAATTATCCTAGTTATCTATATGTCAACAACTTTCTGGAATAAATGTTAGAGTGAACTGACGACCCATTTTGGTCTCTCACAAATTTCTGATGGGACAATTCAGTCCCTAACAAAAATAAAACTCAAACTACTCCATGATATTTTCATATTGAAGACAAACTAGTCCCCGATTTGTCATACAGGGAGTAATTTGTCTCTATGATGAAAATGTCAAAGACTAATTTGGATTTTATTTTTGTCAGGGACTGAATTGTCCCGCCAGAAATTTGTAAGGGACCAAAATGGGTCTTCGCTCTAAATTTTAATTTGAAATTGGGATTTGAAGTTTTCCGCTCTAAAAGTGATTTTTAGCCTCAAATTGATCAAAACTCCAAATTCTAGCTTTAGGTTGAAAACAATTATAGAGGCAAAATCAGTACTACTCAAGCACATTTCAAATGTCAAAATCAATTTTACACCACTAGAATCAATTTTGTGTCATCCAAAATGAAACCAAACATGCATCAAAGCTCCCAATAAAAGTTTCAAAATCAATTTTTACAACCTAAGAAAGAATGAAAGACACACTGAACAGAACAACTGATCAACATGCAACAGATTCACAAAATCAATTTTAATCATGCATGCATAATATTCTTAGCCAGAAAGACAACTTGACATAAACTGAAACTTACAATTTGTTTGGCATGAATGGGTGAGGGAAGTATGGCTTTCATAAAATGTCTCGATTCCTTCTCCAGCACCGCCGATGGCCGGACACAACTTCCCCGGCGAGCCTTCATTGTAAATACTAAATAATAAATGAATGAAAAGTGTTCAAATTTCTCAAACTTTACTTCACATACTAAATTTATACACTATTTATTAATATGAATTAATACAAAGAATAATTAAATACATGTTTAATTACACTTTTGTCCCTTATCTTTCTTTTAGGTTTTAAGTTGGTCCTTTCTGCTGTTCAATAAGTTGGTTTCTCCCGTCAAATTTTTTACTATTACCGTTAAATTTGGACATGTGTCATTTGTCAAAGTGTGCCACGTGTCCAAATTTAACGGTAATAGTAAAAAATTTGACGGGAGAAACCAACTTATTGAACAGCAGAAAAGATAAGGACCAACTTGAAACTTTTAAAATATAAGGGACCAACTTGAAACCTAAAATAAAGATAAGAGACCAAAAGTGTAATTAAGCTTAAATACATCAAAAATGTGTTGCATAGTCCACAAATCATAGCTCAACTGCTAGAAATACCGAAATTGCTAGTGTCGAACGTCATGACCGGAGTTTAAACCCCGATTACTCCACTCTGTGTGTGAATTTTCAATCGCTTTACTATTTCATTTATCAACCAAAAAAAATGTGTTACATAGTGTAACCGAGATGTGACAACACAGTGGTTTATGTTCTGGACTAGCCCCAAGTCTGGCCAAGAGTAAAGCATAGCCCATTGGCTAAGACATGGAGGACGGCCCAAAGGAGCAGGCCCATAATACAATCGGGGCAAACACACACATTAAACACAAGCTCCTCGTCCAAGGACATGTCACCGCCAAAGCTTATCCACTACCCGCGATTAGTGGAACGACTTTGACCCATGATGAGGGCCAATAACAGCCTCTCCCTCCATACAAGGAGAAATCCTTGCAGTCGTTCATTATGGGATGGTCAACACGACCCATAATGGAGACCTTTGTCCCAACGTTTGGGAGTATAAAAATCCTCTTCTACAGAAGAGTCAGGTATTCTATTCATTCTACACTAAACTCTTAAACTTGTATTATTGAGCTCTAAGCTGACTTAAGCATCAGAGTGTCTGCAGGTACAAACCCCCCACTGTGGATTGCTCAACTATAGCGTGCTGCTGGCCACTTTCTTTTCTGATCACCAGGTACGATCAGTGGCGCCGTCTGTGGGAACTAAGTTTTCCCCTTCTTTCTTTCTTCATCAAGAAACTTAAAGAACAAAACAAAACATCAATCATGGCCAGTAAATCGCACGATCGAGATGATAACCACAACATTTTCATGTCTCCCGTCCAAGAAGACGACATGTAGGCGTTGGAGGAAATCCCACCCCCGCGGAAAAACAGAAGAGACGGAGAAACTGCTTCCTCCTCCTACGAAGGCGCTGAGGTATTTGAGGAGCGCCAGCCGCAGAAAACGCCATAAAAAATGGCGCAGAAAGTCCAACCGGATCCAACGCCATCTAGTTTCGATATAGCAGCCTTGGTCGCCACACTCAGGTAGACCAATGACAAGTTACACCAGCAAGGACTGAGACTTGTGGCGCCATCAAATGCAAACTTTTCCCAACCACCTTGAGGAAATGAGCTATGGCCTAGTACAATAGCCTTCTCGTTGAATCCATCACCTCCTGGAACGACTTGGGTGAGCAGTTTACTAGGCATTTTACTACTTCTCGCCGACAACCGAAGTCTGAAGCAACCTTGGAAGCCATCATCCAAGGAAAAGACGAGCCCGTTAGAAGTTTCATAAATAGGTTAAACAAAGAGGCGATACATGTCGTCACAACCGACCGCATGAAGAAATATTTGCTGGAACGAGGACTTCGTCCCTGCGACGACTTTGTCAAAGCAGTTGGCATTGAGACACCATGCACGCTAGCCGACCTCCTCCACAAAGCTCAAGCGTAAATACAGTACAAGGAGCAACACTAGAAACCTGCGAGTAGAGGATAACTCAGCTCCCTGCGAGTCTTCCCGTCGAGGGGGAGATAGAAAAAAAAAGACAATATGTCGCGGGAGTTCAAGGGCCCACCTAGCCAGTTCAAAGATTAATATACTCCTCTCATCGCTTCACAAGAACACATTATGTCGGAGTGCGTGAGCTCGGAATTCCGCCAAGCATGGATTTGATTTGCAAAACAGATACCTGCAAAACCTGGGCAAGACATAAGCAAGTATTGCAGGTACCATAAAAGTCACAGCCACGCGACTGAAGAATGCATCCACCTGAAGAATGTCATCGAAATCCTCATCAGCGACGGACATTTGAAACAGTTCATGAAGAGGAAGGACAACCCTCTCCCTGAAAACTGTGAGACCAGTGTCATCGAAGAAGAGAAGCCCTCGGCTGAGAGGCAAAGGTTGAAACAGGTCGCAATGTGCATCTCTCATTCTGAAGACTTCTAAATCCACGAGGATCTCGAAGACATTCCCGGTGACCCCCCACCTCCCGCCCGCCCGCCCCTCAATAAGTGGGAAAAACTTCCATTAGCAAGTGGGAAAGACTTCTTGAGGTACCGTATACCCGCACCTGATCAACATAGATTATGACATATCAGAACAATTCAATGAGGAAATATACTTCATGTTGGGGAGTTCGGGGGAGTTCAGAAGAAACAAAGGTGAAGGTGAAAAACACAAGAAGGGGGGTTGAATTGTGTTTTGAAAAATTGATTCTTTTGCTTTAAGGAATATTGAAATGCAGCGGATATAAGAAACTAGACTAAACACAAAACACAAATAAAACAATGAGAGATAGAGAGAGAAGGCACACACATAAATTTTATACTGGTTCCTCTCACAAAACGAGAGTAGTCCAGTCCCCTTGCACTACCAAGGGATTTTACTATAATCACAAAGATTACACAACTAATGCTCAAGCACACAAGCAAGAGACTTCCTTGCTCTAGGTCACACAAGACAAAGAGACTTCCTTGCTCTAATCACACAAGATCAGAGACTTCCTTGCTTAAGCACACAAGCTTAAGACTTCCTTGCTTAAGTCACACAAGACTTAAGACTTCCTGCTCTAAGTCACACAAGACAAAGAGACTTTACAAACTAACTTAATACACAGATTAAGTAGGACTGAAAGTTCTAAGCAAGACTCTCTAAACACTAAGCTCAGAGTCTATAATATCAAAAGATATTTAACTTAGAATTTTACACAAGAAAGAATAACAACAGTTCACAGCTTGAATATGATTTGAATCTTTCTGAGTTCAGATGATCTTCCAGTAGTCTTCTCTCTATCAGGATGTCTTCTATTTATACTCTAGGTATAAAGACATTGAGAAAAGAACCGTTGGTTGTACACTCTCCTTTTTGTTGACAAGACGGTTGTACTCTTTGACAGGACCGTTGTACTATTGCATTGGTTATGAGCTGTCTTTCTTCAGAGAGAGTTCTTCAGGATCTGATAATATCATTTCTTTGATCTTCTGAAGATGTACGCAAGCTTCAGACTGTGTTTCTTTCTTTGGCCTCTGAGGACTTCTTCAGAGGCTCTGATGCTTTCAGCATTTTCAGAGCCTTAACACTTCAGATTGTGTCCTTCAGATGCTCAAATGATGATCTACGTGGATGACATTTTTACTTTATTCCTGCACACTAGATCATTCATTAGTAATACCAATTGTCCATTTAATACCTTGTTATCATCAAAACTTAGGGTGTTTTATAATTAAAACTCATTTTGTTCCAACAATCTCCCCCTTTTTGATGATGACAAACATAGGTATTAAATACAATTGTTTGTTGATTAATTTAATTATGTCAACATCAGGTTGTTGAGGTTTGTAAGCTCCCCCTGAGTCTGATAAACCATTAGGGTTAGGTTTGCAAGATCCCCCTAAGTTTTATCCATAATTAAGTTGAATCAGTATAAAAACAATTTGATAAACTTGATTGTATCTACATACTTAACTCTCAGAGTGTGAGGTTTGCAAGCTCAACTCCTGAGTCTGATAAAAATAATTAAGAGCACAATTTTAACTACCTTCATCTATGCACACACAATTATGTTTATTAATTTGTTCTCCTTATCACTTAAGTTTATAAACATTTAGCAAGATAAAAAGAATCAGATTCTTATTTCAGACAGTTTTAGATTATTATGTGAGTAGAAAGAAAAACTACTGACAATTGTACAACTAAATAATACTCCCCCTTTTATCATCAGCAAAAAGTTTTAAACAAATAGTGAAAAACAATAGGCGAAAAACAAAAGGTGAAAAACAAGAATCCTAAGGGTGTTTGGACAAGTAGAGAGTGAGAAGCTGTTGAGCCATTCTTGCAGATGCCCCTGAGTATGCTACCAGCTCTAGAAGTTGATCTTCTTGTTCAGCAAGCGTATGTCTTATTATGTGTAGAGTCATTGCTATGAAGTCTGAGTTGGCTTCTTCTGGCTGTGCCACAGGTGGTGCAGATACTGATTGACTTGGACCACTAGGTGAGCGAGTCACATGATCATTTGGTACATCAATTCTATCATTTATTGCAAGTGCAGTATCTAAAAGCATCTGAGGTGATGAAGATTTGTGAGAGTCTGATGGAATTGATTGGGATGGGTCAGATGATATATCATTTGGTGGTTCAGAGGTTTCATGGATTGGAGAAACTCTAAAAGATGTTTCTTTCAGAATCTCTTCCTCAGTAAGAATTTTGGGTGATGACTGAGGGGTAGCACTATTGGATGGCTCAGCTGTTTCCTCCTCAGGAATATGCTTAGCTTTGGAAGAGAATTGTGCAAAACTAGCCATAAGGTCATCAAACGAGGAGTCAGAAGACTTTGACTCAGAGTCTGAAATTTGGACATATTCAGGTTCAGAGGATGTGGGATAGATGGTATTTAGGGGTTGGACATGTTCTAGGATAGATACTTCAGATATTTGATTGCAATAATTAAAAGAATGAGTATTACCTGTATCTGATCTTTGTCTCTTCTGTCCCCTAGTGGTGCAACGCTTTGTGCGAGATCTTTTGAGAATTTTTGCACTGAGCAGGTCTTTCACAGTAGGTTCTGCAGCCACCGGCTCTTCTTCAACCTCTGGATGATCATCCTCTGACCTATTTACTGAAGCTTCTTCCATGAATGGTTCCTCAACCATTATATCTTCTTCATAGTCACTGAACACCTCTTCCTTAACTGCTCTCATGATTTGTGCAAAAGTTGGACCATCACCTCTTCCAATGTCCTTATGAGTGACTGTGGTTCCTCTTTCCTTCATTAATCTCATGTATTCCAAAATGACTTCAGGGGGTTCATTATCAAATATGAAGGCGTCACTTGTAGGCTGAAATTTTGTCTTGTTTATCAGAAGAGGCTTTTGAGGATAAATAAGCTTGTCTGATCTCTTCAAACGCAGACTCACCAAGATTTTAGCATCAAGAATGGAAGCTCTAACTTGTTCAATGTCGTCAGACACTCCAGCAAACATGAATCTATCAGGAAGACCAAGTTGCTCAAGGATGGAGCTTAAGAGCCTTGGATGAGAGATCAACTTGGAAGGATTGTCAAACTTCTGAGCCTCGCAAATTGTCTCACATAGATGTTGAAAGATGTAAGCAGGTATATTCATTTTCCTTTTGGTGGAGAGGAAGTAGATAAAAGTGTCTCTGATCCCAATTCAGAGAGTCACTGCCAGTATCCCTTGGGAGAAAAGATGAGAATACAATCTTAGCAAGAACCTTTTCACGATCATTCAGATGACTAACCTTGTTGGACAGCTTCTGATCCTTGAAACAAAGTCTGGCTATATCATTTAGATATACTGACTTTCTCCCAGAAGCTGCAGTATAGAGCCTTACCATTCCAGTGTTGGGAAGATTTAGCATCTTGGCCAAATTGCTTCTTGTTAAAATGACTTGAAAGCCTCCAACACTAGAGCGAATTTCTGTTTCAGTAAATTTTCTCAGACCCAATTCTTCTCTTGATTTTCCTTTATTCTCACTTGGGTTCTGATCAATTACTTGTTGAAGTTCAACATTAGCATCTACCAAAGTCACAACTTCACTCTTTCTCCAGAAATCAAACACTAAATTGGAGTAGATAGGTCCATTAAGCATATCCAAGTAGTGCCCCCAGCCTTGTTCAGTGAAGAATTCCTTGTAGTCATGTCCATTGACTTTTAAGGCCTCAAAGTCTATTGGTCTTTCCATAACCAATTTACTTTCTTCAAAACGAAGATTCATAGTGGCATCTTTAAGATAGGAGTCCTGAGCATAGATGTTTATTGGAATGTCCTCTGGAAATCTTGGTACAGAAGATGAGCTTGCCATTGTTGAGGTTAACGAACAGGGTTTTGCTAGTATGAGGGAGGAAGAAAGTGTTCTGGGTTTTAGAAGAAAAGGGCGAGATGTGAAAGTGAACTTGTGCGAGAAAAGAGTAAAGAGATTTCGAAAAACTCTAGTAAAAACAATGATGGGGGAGTACATTCGTTGCAATAAAGAATTTCGTCATAAACTGCCTTTACACTAACCAATCTCAGACTAAGAGTAAAGACAAATTAATTGATACATGTACTCCACATGGGTAAACACTTCAGGGTTTAAAGATTTTCAGCGTCTGAAGTCCTTTCAGAGTTCAGAGGCTGAATCCACAATTTTGTAATTCAGAGCTTGATATCTTCAGAGACCAAAGTCATGTTCAGATGTTTTTTGATAAAATCTAGTCTTTCAACTGCTAAGGGTTTTATAAATATATCAGCCCATTGTCTTTCAGTTTCAATGTATTGAATATTTACACTACCCTTCTGAACAAGGTCTCTTATAAAATGATGTTTAATTTCAATATGTTTAGCTCTTGAATGCAAAATTGGGTTTTTAGAAAGTTGAATAGCTGCAGTGTTATCACAGGAAAGTGGAATATTGTGGCTATTAACTTGTAATCCTCTAATTGATATCTCATCCAGAGTAGTTGTGTACAACATTTGGCTGCTTATATGTATTCTGCTTCTGCTGTGGACAAAGCTATTGTAGTTTGTCTTTTGCTAGCCCAAGATATGAGATTTTCACCCACAAATTGACAATTGCCACTCGTGGATTTCCTCTCTATCTAGTCTCCAGCAAAGTCAGCATCACAGAATCCTATCAGCTTATAATCATTTGTTTTCTTATAAAATAATCCAAGATTTGTGGTTCCCTTCAGATATCTAAAGATTCTCTTTACAGCAGTAAGATGAGATTCTCTAGGATCTGATTGGAATCTAACACACAAACATACACTAAACAAAATATCAGGCCTTGATGCGGTTAAGTAAAGTAAAGAACCTATCATACCTCTGTAGAGCTTCTGATCTACTTTGCCTTCTGAATCCTCCTTGCTGAGACTGCTTGTTGGATACATTGGTGTTGTCATTGGTTTGCAGTCATCCATGTTGAATTTCTTCAGTAGCTCCTTTGTATATTTGGTTTGATGAATGTAGGTGCCATCTTTGTCTTGGTTGATTTGTATTCCCAGAAAGAATTTTAGCTCTCCCATCATGCTCATTTCAAATTCTTCCTGCATAATCTTAGAAAATTCCTTGCACAAAGATGGATTAGCAGATCCAAAAATAATATCATCAACATAAATTTGAATAATTAGAATGTCATTCTTAAATGTTTTACTGAAGAGAGTATTGTCAACTTGACCTTTTTGAAAACCTTTTTCAACCAAGAAATTGCTCAGTCTTTCATACCAAGCTCTGGGAGCTTGTTTCAGATCATAAAGAGATTTCTTTAATTTAAAAACATGGTCAGGATGTGAAGCATCCTAAAAACCAGGGGGTTGTCTGACATATACTTCTTCAGAAATGTAGCCATTTAAGAATGCACTTTTAACATCCATTTGATACAAAATAATACTATGATAAGTAGCATAGGAAAGAAGTAGTCTGATAGCCTCAAGTCTAGCAACAGGAGCGAATGTTTCAGTGTAGTCAATCCCCTCTTGTTGACTATACCCTTGAGCTACTAGTCTTGACTTATTACGAACAACCTCTCCTTGTTCATTTAACTTGTTTCTGTAGACCCATTTTGTTCCAATGATATTTTTCTTGGAAGGTTTGGGTACTAAGCTCCATACTTCATTTCTTTCAAACTGGTTGAGCTCTTCTTGCATTGCAACAATCCATGCATCATCAGCTAGTGCTTCATCAGTTGAACTTGGTTCCACTAAGGAGATTAATCCAATTAATGAGTCTTCATTTCTGAAGCTTGATCTGGTTTTCCTTGGACTGTCCTTGTTTCCCAAGATTAGCTCTTCTAGATGAGAGGATTTGTATTTGAAAGATTGTTTTGATTGTTCATTTCTGCTTGGACTGCTTCTGATAAGTTCTGATGCTGGTTGATCTTCAGAGTCCAAGGTTTCAGGAGCTGAATTTGTTTCTTCAGAGGTTGGTTGAGTTGATCCTGATGTCTGTTCAGGTTCTGATTCTTCATCATCTGATAGTTGAATATCTGCAAAGTTCTCAACTAGCTCTGACACTTTGTTAGGCTGCTTGTCATCAAATTTTATGTGCATACTTTCTTCCACTGTATGAGTTTCAGAATTATACACTCTGTATGCTTTTGAGCGTTCAGAGTATCCAATAAAGATACCCTTGT
This sequence comes from Trifolium subterraneum, assembly GCA_951799995.1. Lineage (NCBI taxonomy): Eukaryota > Viridiplantae > Streptophyta > Magnoliopsida > Fabales > Fabaceae > Trifolium > Trifolium subterraneum. The sequence continues at coordinate 39,830,262 of OX637467.1, forward strand.
AAGCTTTAGCATCAAATTTCTTCAGATGAACTTTTGTATTCAGAATGTAACATGTACACCCAAATTGATGAAAATAGGATACACTGGGTTTTTTTCCCTTAAATAGTTCATATGCTGTCTTATTCAAAATAGGTCTAATATAAATTCTATTTTGAACATAACACGCTGTGTTTACAGCCTCTGCCCACAGATACTTAGCAATGTTAGTCTCATGCATCATGGTTCTGGCCATTTCTTGCAGAGTTCTATTCTTTCTTTCTACAACTCCATTTTGCTGTGGAGTTCTAGGAGAAGAGAACTCATGTAAGATGCCATATTTTTCACAAATTTTTTCAAACATTTCATTTTCAAATTCACCACCATGATCACTTCTAACTTTCAAAATGTGTAAACCTTTTTCTTTTTGTATCTGTGTGCAGAAACTGCTAAAGACATCAGATGCATCATCCTTATTTCTGAGGAATTTAACCCAAGTCCATCTACTGTAATCATCAACAATGACTAGTCCATATTTCTTTCCATTGATTGAGGCTGTACTTACAGGACCAAACAAATCAATGTGAAGCAGCTCTAAGGGCTTAGAGGTAGAGACAACATGTTTTGGTTTAAAAGAAGTTTTCACACTATTTCCTATTTGGCAGGATCCACAAAGAGCATATGAGTGATAGTGTAGCTTAGGTAGGTCTCTGACAAGGTCAAGTTTGCTAAGCTTAGAGATTAACCTCCAGTTAGCATGACCTAACCTCTTATGCCATACCCACTTCTCTTCACTCAGAGTTAGCAAGCATTTCACTTCTTGGTCTGCCAAATCAGAAAGGTTTACTTTAAAAACATTGCCTATTCTCTTGCCTTTGAACACTATGGACTTGTCAGATTCTCTAATTACAGTACATAATCCTTTATCAAAGTTAACCACAAACCCATTGTCACAAAATTGACTGATGCTAAATAGGTTGTGTTTAAGTCCATCCACAAACCAAACATTATTCATTAAAAGGGAGGAGTTACCTATAATACATGTACCTTTGATCTTGCCTTTTTGGTTTCCTCCAAAGCCGACTGTTCCACCATCTTCAAGTTTTAAAGATGTGAACAATTTCTTATTACCAGTCATGTGCCTTGAACATCCACTATCCAGATACCATGATTGATTACCATTTTCTTTCAGATTGGATAGCTGTAGAATAAACAAGGTCAATCATTGTAATAATATCCTCTACATTCATTGTGAAGTTTTCTCCAATAATCATTTGCTTTGTCCACTTCAGCAGCTCTAGAAGTAAAGTACTGCTTTGGAACATAAGCTTTTCTTCCACAGCTGATCACTTGCTTCCATTCATCTGATTTGAAATGATTTTTCCTACAATGAAAATCTGAATAGTAGACAATTTTACATTTTGGTACCCATTGTTTTCTGGGTCCAGTTTGGTTAGTTCTATAACCTTTAGTTCTTCCTTGCCTTTGTGAAAAGCTTTGTGGACTATTAAAAAATTTCCTTTGAAAGTTGACCCTCTTAGTCCATTGATTTTGAAATTTAGGCTTTGATTGATAATCACTATAGGACTTAGATTGCTTTTCTAATCTAGGATTAGTTTTGCTTACCAGAGTCTTATGTTGATTATTTATCATCAGCTTAGTTTGTTTTAGAGTCTGATTGGATGAGCTTCTGAGTCCCAAAGTTTTCAGAGTCTTAGACTTGATAATCTCAGGTTCTGAACACTTAGGTCCTGAGTTGCTCTCTTTGAGGTTCTAAGAAACAACCTCTGATGTAACTTCAGAGCTTGTTTTGCAGACCCCAGAGATACCTTCAGAATCTGAAACAATCATAGCTTTGCCTTTGTTTTTCTCAGGCACAAATGTTGAATAAAGGTTATCAGGAATATTATTTAAACAAATATAAGGATTTTGTTTCCCATATGTTTTACCATATGAGTAACCAATTCCTTCACCTACATTTTTACAAACGTTATAAATCATAAACGCCATTTTACTTTTGTTGACGTTCTGATGAACAAATTCCTGAAGAGCAACCTCATGCTCATCAGTGGGTTTGTTACATCTTGTGCACCCATTTTCAAGTTCTTCAATTTTGATTAAAGAATTTTTATATAGAGCTTGAAAATGTTCAGCTTTCTTTGCTAACTCATCCTTTTGTGTTTTTAAAAGTTTTAGTTTAAAGGATGATTCAGCAAACTTGCTTAAAGACATACCAAGGTAGGTTAAGAGTTGTTCTTTAGAATAGTTTAAAAATACCTGTTCAGATTCATCAGAGTCTGATCCTTCAGAGTCTTCATCAGCTGTAGCCATCAGAGCCATATTTGCTTCTTCATCATCACTATCTGAGGATGCTTCCAGGTCTTCAAATGTTGCCATTAAGCTCTTCTGAAATCTCCTCTTGTAGCTACTGAACTTCTTGTTCTTGTCCTTTGATGAAGCTTCAGGACATTCAGCAATGAAATGTCCTGGTTTGTTACACTTGAAGCAATTCTTCTCTTCTCTGCTGGGAGTGTTCCTTGAGCTATTTCCTTTACGACTCTTACTCATCCTTGCCCATTTTTGAAAGTTTCTGGTGAACATGGCAAGTTCTTCATCTTCTTCTTCTTCTTGATCATCTGAGGAAGAATCCTCCTCAACCTCCAAAGTTTTAGCTTTGACAGCTTTTGAAGATTTCTTGGTTGAAGTTAAAGCTACTGATCTTTCCTTCTTCTTCACTGCATCAGCATTCAAGACCATCTCATGGCTCTTGAGATTGCTGATAAGTGATTCAAGAGAGATTTTCTCAAGATCCTTAGCTTCCTCAATAGCTGTGACCTTAGGTCTCCATTTGTCAGTCAAGCTATTCAGGATTTTCCACACATGATCAGAGGTTGTATAACTTTTCTTCAGAATCCTGAGGTTAGACACCAGAGGCTGAAATCTAGAAAACATGGTCTCAATGTCTTCATCAGGTTTCATGGTAAAAAGCTCACACTGCTGAACCAGTAGTCTTGCTTTGGCATTCTGAACTTGCCTATTACCATCATAGTTTGAGCATAGCGAGTCATACATAGCTTTAGTTGTAGATCTATCCATTATTTTGGTATATTCATCATGAGATATTGCTGACATCATGATTTGTTTGACCTTGTTGTGTTTAGAAAAAATCTTCTTGTTCTCAGCAGATAGAGCTCTTTTCTGAGCTATAGTAATCTTACCATCAGAGCCTATTCCATCAATAGGTACTCCTTCTTCTATCAGGTCCCAAAGCTCATCATCAATTCCATTGACATAGTGGTAAATGCTATCTTTCCACCATTCAAATCTTAGAGCATCACCACTAAAGATTGGAACCTTTTTATTGCTGGAATCATGATTAGATGCAGAGGAGGTAGAAGTCATGTTGTCGTAGGTGTATTGAACTTGAGATAGATCTGAAGCAGTAGACGTAGGTATAGGTTTAGATATGGCTTCCCCAGACATACAGTGTTTTTCAAAGATCTTTTACTGTCTCACTGTGAAGTGATTAAAAGACAGAACTGGAGCTCTTGATACCAATTGAAGGTGAAAAACACAAGAAGGGGGGTTGAATTGTGTTTTGAAAAATTGATTCTTTTGCTTTAAGGAATATTGAAATGCAGCGGATATAAGAAACTAGACTAAACACAAAACACAAATAAAACAGTGAGAGATAGAGAGAGAAGGCACACACAGAAATTTTATACTGGTTCCTCTCACAAAACGAGAGTAGTCCAGTCCCCTTGCACTACCAAGGGATTTTACTATAATCACAAAGATTACACAACTAATGCTCAAGCACACAAGCAAGAGACTTCCTTGCTCTAGGTCACACAAGACAAAGAGACTTCCTTGCTCTAATCACACAAGATCAGAGACTTCCTTGCTTAAGCACACAAGCTTAAGACTTCCTTGCTTAAGTCACACAAGACTTAAGACTTCCTGCTCTAAGTCACACAAGACAAAGAGACTTTACAAACTAACTTAATACACAGATTAAGTAGGACTGAAAGTTCTAAGCAAGACTCTCTAAACACTAAGCTCAGAGTCTATAATATCAAAAGATATTTAACTTAGAATTTTACACAAGAAAGAATAACAACAGTTCACAGCTTGAATATGATTTGAATCTTTCTGAGTTCAGATGATCTTCCAGTAGTCTTCTCTCTATCAGGATGTCTTCTATTTATACTCTAGGTATAAAGACATTGAGAAAAGAACCGTTGGTTGTACACTCTCCTTTTTGTTGACAAGACGGTTGTACTCTTTGACAGGACCGTTGTACTATTGCATTGGTTATGAGCTGTCTTTCTTCAGAAAGAGTTCTTCAGGATCTGATAATATCATTTCTTTGATCTTCTGAAGATGTACGCAAGCTTCAAACTGTGTTTCTTTCTTTGGCCTCTGAGGACTTCTTCAGAGGCTCTGATGTTTTCAGCATTTTCAGAGCCTTAACACTTCAGATTGTGTCCTTCAGATGCTCAAATGATGATCTACGTGGATGACATTTTTTACTTTGTTCCTGCACACTAGATCATTCATTAGGAATACCAATTGTCCATTTAATATCTTGTTATCATCAAAACTTAGGGTGTTTTATAATTAAAACTCATTTTGTTCCAACAAAAGGGTCAATGCTTCAGGACCACAAGAGATGGAGACGCCACATCTCCACCCAAAACCTTGAGGCATTAGGTTAATGGGCCACCTCTCTTATAAATCCAACCTCTCTGATACCAGTTGTTGGAAAAAACCGGCATAGAGAAAATAAAAGAGCACAATCACAACACAAGAATATAACGTGAAAACTCCAAAACCGGAGAAAAAACCACAGTCGTTGTCTAAACCGACAACCAGAGAATAAACACTATGTGAAAATTGTTACAACACATAGACTTCACTCTCAACCACCCCATGACCCCAGTAAACCCACACTCTCCAAAGTAAATATTTGAACTACATCTCAAATACTCTAAAATAAGAGCATAAGAGAAAAAGAAGCAAACACAAATATAAACTTAAAGTGTTTACAAGTGCTACTGTTTGGTGTGTTGAAACAAGGAACTTGAGGTCTCTTTATATAGCATTGAGCTCTCCACCATTCACTTCTCTAAACGATGTGGGACTTCTCCAATATGTTTTTCTTGACTTTTTTTCCTTCATTAGCAATGTGGGACTTACATTGCAATCAACCCCAATAATCTCCACCTTGATTGTAATTGTCTTCAATCTTCATTGTCTACACCAACAATCATTATCTTCCGCTTCCATTATCTATACCGACAATCATTGTCTTCACCGACAATCATAATTCTCATTGTCTATACCAACAAATTAAATTATCATACTCCACCATAAAAAGTAAACTTCACTTGGAGCTACACCATCCCAAGAATTTTCTTCACTTGAAACTAAACCATCCCAAGAATTTCTTCACTTGGAACTAGACCATCCCAAGAATTTCAACATCTCGAAACCTTGCAGAAAATTTATGGTGCAACTTCCATGTTGGCTTTCCCGGAAGTTCATCAGCCTCGAGATAACTCACCACACACCTTGCATCAATGTCAACCAATGCCCGTGTGTTGTTCTGAATCCCTTAGCAGTAGCTTGTCCTTTTCCATGGTATAGCGGAAATACCATAAGGACACATACTGCTCTCAATTCACTTGGACAATTTCTCTTTAAACTACACTGAAACATACTTCAAGTCATTGTTAGTCTCCAACAATTCCAGTTCAGTTCCACCACCTAGTAAACATTGTTTCACTAGTCCAACTAAACCCATGTCACTAACAAGTAGCAACCGAAGTCCCACAACTTAACCACATCATAAGAATCACCACTAGTAACTGATGCATGACCATTAGTAGAACCAACTATCTTTGCATCAAAGTCCAGGAACATACCTCACATCGTGTAAAAGAAATCCACAATTGTCAAACCTCATAAGACAAACTGAAACCATACCTTGAACCTTAAGTTTTCCCGTCACCAAGATGAACGACTCCACCTTCAACTAGCTCGAGAGTTTCAAACTATTATTTCATCAAACACATGTGATAGGAGCATCCAAAGTCCATAACTCAATACTCCACCAGTTCCCAACTTCCACTAGTGCCTCTGCATCCTCATAATAAAGCTATTGTTTCAGACGTAACCCGAGTATTTTTAACACCGCCTCTCCAGGCTGATGTAGAGTATTATTATCACCGCCTCTCTAAGATGACCTTGTGTAACCCTGATTGTAGCAGCACATCCTCGACTTGATTTTCCACAAGCCAAACGTGACTGTTCCATCAATTTTCTCTAGTCCTTCGCAGCGGAACTCCCTTCCACCCAGAATCAAATCAGATGCTCTGATACCACTGTTGGGGAGTCCGGGGGAGCTTGGAAAAAACAATGGGCCAATGCTTCAGGATCCACAAGAGAGGGAGACGCCACATCTCCACCCAAAACCTTAAGGCATTAGGTTAATGGGTCACCTCTCTTATAAATCCAACATTCTTCCCATACATAGTCGATGTGAGACTTAATTACTCACACTTGAAACCCAACACTTCATATATATATATTATACATTATACATCATAGAATAGATACATATCAGCTGAGTTTTGAGGCCTCAAGTGATTCCTCAAAGATATGTCATGCCCCTTGAAGGACAAATTGAAAAGGTTGAAGAAAATGTGCATTTTAAAATCTCATTTTAACTTCAATATGTCCCATTTTCTTCTTTCAGGTAAACTCAGATACAATTGAGTTCTTTTAGAAAATATACAAAAACAATATCAAAATGGAAGTTTTATATAACAACAAAAAATGCGGGAATGCAACTACCTTCTCATAACTTGCATCAACTTACAAAAATATGGTAATCAATAACTTCATTTTTTTCAACTAGAACATCCGAATAGAAGTAAAATAGATACTCGTCCTCACAGACTAGTATGCTTGGTTCACATGCCGTGCACACCAAACCGCTTGCACTAGTCACTGGTGAAGTTTTCTTGAACCAACAACTTACTTTATCCTTTGCAATTCAATTTCCTTCCATTATGTGTTCTATGAATACAAGTTAGCAACTAAGCTACAACCTAATCTAACATCCAATGAAATATCTAAACAGATTAGGCCTGCATTTCCATTTCATCGGGAAACATGTAAAATTAGGATTAACATTCTCAGTAACAGTTTTTTTTTTTTTTGAACATAACATTCTCAGTAACAGTTAGCAACATGTAACACCATCTTGCCAATAAGCCATCATAATTTCTCATCAACATGCTACTTTGTGCAGTCATCTAAGTTTGAAGATACTCCTAGTGCCACAATTCTCCAAGCTGCTGGTAGGTTTCTAAATTTCTAATATTCTACACAGCTTCATAATCCAAAAGACAAAAACATCCTATATGGAATGAAAGCAAACAAACACAGAATACATAAGTGCCTATTAGTAGTTGGTACAATCCATGTAAATTAACAAATACCAAATCGACATATAGCATACAAAACCATGCATCATTCATCTCAAGGAGAGAGGATGCATAAGCTGTTAATCGCGATAGTCAACTGCGCGAAACATCGTGACTTTTAGCACAACTGGCTTCTTCTTGATCAGCTCAAACACACAATAATCTCCCTGTGACAGGTTGTTGTCCCTATGAAATTTAGAAAATCCCTTTGATATTTGCATATTGTAGAATTTGGTGTCATGCAATTTGGAAAAAACTTCCCATTGCTCGCCATTAGAATTTTGGAGCTTTATTGGAACATTTGGCTTCAGATACTTCGGAGCAAAAGCAAAAGGAACATACTGCACAATGGATGAGAGATCAATTTAAGTGGCAACATAAACAACTCAACATTTACTTTAAGTAAAATCCTCACCACATGTTTACTATAAGTCATTTTGGAACGAAAATAAGGATTGTTTGGGTTGAATTTATTGGCAGCATCCTTAGCTCTTTTAAAAGCATCTTTAGACATGCTTTTGGCCTTTTTCCCACAACTCTCACTTGTTTCAACCTTGGACCTTTTCCTAGAACTATAATACTTTGTGTTTGGTTCTTCATTAGTACTTGGAATTTTGAAAGGATAGCAAATTTCAACAGAAGTTGCATCAAATATAATAACACTAAACTTTGAATTTCCTTCATATTTGAAAGACAAGTAGCAACCATATCCTATAGAATAGTATTCAACGAAATCTTGCCATCTGTTGCCAAAGAAAACATGTTCGTCGCATTTCTTCAGTTCCATTTCCCAAACACAACCATCAGGAACAATGATTGTAGCAACATCCTTGAGTTCATTCCCAAATCTTGTTATAAATTCGTCTGGAAGTCTCTGCATTGATAAGTGATGGCATGTCATTCGTTATACTACTAAAGGATTGAACTTCAAAAGAGGTTTGACACGCTTATGAGATTTTCACAATTTAAGTTACTCACATAACTAAAGGAGCTAGTGCATGTTTGGATTCACTTTTGTGGCAAGCAAAATTGATTTCAGATACATCAAATTTATTTTGACGCGTTTAGGTAGAATTGATATTGACTTTGGAATGAAGTCTAATTTGAAGTTGGGAGTTGTGGTTTTCCGCCCCAAAAGTGAATTTTAGCCTCAAATTTAGTGTTGAATTTACTTTTGTGTTTTGTTTGCGAGTTGGTTTTTAGAGGGGAGGGCTTACCTTTCTTTGTTAAATTAAGAACACTATAAAATATATTTTTAAAATAATTTAAGTTTGATTGAAGTATTATATGATCACTTATCATGTTCTTCTTACGATCATTATAAAAATATTAATTATATTTCAAAATGTAGACATAACCCTCCAAAAACCAACTTGCAAACTAAGTCTTTAGGAATGTAATCGCACATAAGTTACTATAGCCAATAGATGAGTGCTAGGAACATTCTCTTTTCAACATTTTCTCTAATACTCACTCTCTAATCTGTCGAAATCAATGTGGATCCCTTGCTTTGGAAATAGGTCTCACATAAAGTGATGAAACGGTCACATGAGTATCACCCTATTAGAGTGAGAGTTAGAAAAAATGTTCAAACGTTGAGTGTTGTTAGCATTTCTCAAAGTCAGTATAGATAAAATTTTGAAATTCTAGTCCTAGCTAGGTTGGAAACAATTACGGAGGCAAAATCAATTCTACCTAAGCTCATCGTTAAAATCAATTCTACTCCGTATACCTCTAGAATCAATTTTGTGTCATCCAAAATCAATTCTACCTAAGCTCATTCTAAATATGTTAAAAACATGCACCAACTCCCAATAAGAGATTCAAAATCAATTTTTACAGCCTAAGAAAGAATGAGAGATGGCTGAACAGAACAAGTGATCAAGATGCAACAGATTCACAAAACAAAGGTAAAGATAGATACTTTGAAGCACAAGCTCATTTCATCATGCATGCATAATATTCGTAGCTACAGAGACAACTTGAAAAAGGAACTGAAACTTACAATTTGTTTGGCATGAATGGGTGAAGGAAGTATGGCTTTCATAAAATGTTTCCATTCTTTCTCCGGAGCCGATGGCCGGACACACCTTCCCCGGCGAGCCTTCATTGCAAATAGTAAATGAAAAGTGTTCAAACTTTACATCAGATTCTAAATTTATATTATTTATTAATTGATATATAAACAATAATTAAATAGATAAGTGGATTTTTCTGGTGAGCTTACCTCAGTTGATAGGAGATTGCATTATATATGTAGGCGTCTCCGGTCATCCCACTTATTCGCCTTGAAGGTAGAATTTCTAACCACTAATTGACAAAAAAGTTCAAGATTTGGTCTATTAGTAAGATTTTTACATTTTTAAAGTATTAAAGTTACAAATTTCAAGATAAATTTTCTTATTAACATACTTTCAAGATAATTTTCGCATTTAAATAAATATTATTTATACTTTTAAAAAATAAAATACACAAATTCTAAGACTTATTAAATATTAATCATATTTATTTCTTTAATCAATACCTCAGGAGAATTAGTTAGTATTCCCCTAATAAGAAAATATAAGAAGAAAGGAGTTGCATATTGGCCTTCCAAAATCAGAATTAGAATTCTATTCACGGGGTTTCCAAAATCAGAATTGATCAAGGCACAACCATTGCAATCTTGCAAACACCCCTCTTTCATCAAGTTACTATGGATAAATTGGTATTGAAAGTGTAAAAAAAAGGTAATTAATTAGACTTTTAAGAGTGTTTGCAAGTTGTGGTTGAAGAACTTATTGACGCACCTCATCGTAGTCATCCCGGATTTTAGTGTGGTATATGCGCCTCAAAGTTTCTCTCAAGGTGAAGAATCTTTTATGGCAAATTGTTGAGGGTACTTTCCAATTCGTGCTCGCTTGAGAGACAAAAGTATACATCGTCCATCAAATTGTGCGGCGGGCCACTGGTTTATGAAAGAAGGTTGAGTAATTAGCTGTGAATAATATCAACACAACCTGTGTTGCCCTATTTCATTGTTTACTATGGTATACATTGCCCATCTTTTATGGCGAATATGTTGTAGTTCTACTGAGTATATATGAGCACTCGAAAACATTTTTCTGTTACACGTCGCACCAAAAAACCCTGAGCAACTCATTTCTTGCAGATAAAGTTATTTCTATTTTAAATTCATATTAAGCATTGTGCCTGCTTGTGTTTAACGTTATATTTTTCATTGCATATATATTTGAAGGACCTTGAGAAAGATGCTTGAGATGAAGATAGAGTAAATCTAGCCAAAAATGAGTGCTTATATGAAATAGTTAAAATCCAGAGTGTATATTATTATAGAACTAACAATATCTTTTTTACTTTTTTGTTATAGTCATCCATGGCTACATCTTTTTCCTGCATTTTAATATTAGACACTCAACAATATCACATCAATAAAATCTAGTGCATTAGACACTAGTATGCAGCCTCGCCGCAAACTATTTGAATTTTATTGTGCACGCTAGTTTGATTAGCCTGTGATTATTAGTTATTATCATAATTCATAAGTATGTAAACAATTAATCCTGATTCAGACAGATGACAAAATGCTCTCAAACAACTGATTTATAAACCCAATTAAATCTCAAAGATCTCTAAAACTTCATTTGTTATTTTAGTTACAGAATAATAATCGCGAAGACCAGAATGAGGAATGCAGTGTTCAAGTAAAAAGTGACGAGCAATAGAAATATATATATATATATATATATATATATATATATATATATATATATATATATATATATATATATATATTATGGCAGACAAATTAATGAATGATCAAAGATGAAACAACGAAAACCAATTACCAGCTTAATAGTGAAAAAAAAATCTGTCGAGCGGCTTTGGAATTAACAGAAACCAGCAGCAGAGAACCATCATCAGTACCAACTACCAAAAAGGGCAGCACTGCATCGGTGTGCTACAGGAATTTGTTAATTCTTCAAATCACTCACGGACACGCATTCATATTAAAGATGGATCAGCGACAACATCACAGCTATAGTCATGAAGCAGTGTGGTACAACAATCATATCACTACAACATGTAGCTAATATTATAAACTTCAAAGGGGTCAATGTTAAATAAGTATTCAGTAAAATACCCTAAAAATGTAACCTGTGTTCAATTAGAAAGGCAGTAAACCAGAAAAGCACACCAAACCATTTGCGCTAAATTCTATTTCAATTACTTGTCTCGCAAGTCACTGGTAAAGTTTTCTTGAACCAACGACTTACTATTATCCTTTGAAATTCAATTGGATTCCACTATAGTATTATATGAATACTAGTTAGCAACTCAGCTACAACTTAATTTAACATACAATGAAATATCTAAAATTAGGAATACATTATAATTTCACATATACATTCTTAGTAAGTAACACAGTTAGCAACATGTAAACTATAATATTTTTACACCATGTTGCCAATAATCCATCGTAATTTCTCAACAGCATGCTTCTTTGTGCAATCATCTAAGTTTGAAGATACTCCTAGTCCTAGCCCTAGTCCAACAATTACTCAAGCTGCCGAGGTTTCTAGATTTCTAAAATCTACACAGCTTCATAATCCAAAAAGCAAAATATCCCATGAAAGCAATCAAACTGTTATGATCATAGAGGCCCAAATTACTGTCAAGCCCAAATCCACTTTCTATAATAAGTTTGTTAGCATTTTATTATTATTTGGTTATTAGTTTTGGTATGGAGATCTCTATATAAACATGTATTGTCATATACAATCATTATGAAATATGAGAAATTAGTCTTTTCTTCTTATCTTCTTCTTAGGAGGCTTCTCTACCCTCGAAGTAGAGTAAATCTATTTTCCCAACCCTAACACAAACACAGAATACATAAGTGCCTATTACTAGTTGGTGCAATTCATGTAAATTATCAGATACAAAAACAACATATAACATACAAAATCATGCATCATTCACCGTCACGGGAGAGAGGATGCATAAGTCGTTAATCACAATAGTCAACCGCACGAAACATTGTGACTTTTAGCACAACAGGCTTCTTCTTGATCAGCTCAAACACACAATAATCTCCATGTGATAGGTTGTTGTCACTTTGAAATTTAGCAAACCCCTTCGATATTATCAATGCTGATGAACTGAAAGCATGCAATACGCAAAAAACTTCCCACTGCTCTCCACGAGAATTTTGGAGCTTTATAGGAACATTTGGCTTCAGATACTTTTTAGCAAAGTCAGAACTAACATACTGCACAATGGATGATATGAGAGATCAATTTAAATGACAACATAAATAACTCAATATTTACTTTAAGGTAAAATTCTCACCGCATATTTTCTGACAATAATTTTGGAACAAAAATAAGGATTATTTGGGTTGAATTCATTGGCAGCATCCTTTGCACTTTTTGAAGACATACTTTTGACCTTTTTCCCACAACTGTCACTTGTTTCAACCTTGGACCTTTTCCTAGGACTATGATGCTTTGTGTTTGGTTCTCCTCCATTAGTACTTGAAGTTTTGAAAGGATAGCAAATTTCAACAGAAGTTGCATCAAATATAATAACACTAAACTTTGAATTCCCTTCATATTTGAAAGACAGATAGCAACCATATCCTATAGAATAGTATTCGACGAACTCTTGCCATTTGTTGCAAAAGAAAATGTTCTCGTCACATTTCTTCAATTCCAATTCCCATACACAACCATCTGGAACAGTAATTGTAGCAACATTCTTGAGTTCATTCCCAAATCTTGTTATAAACTCATCTGGAAGTCTCTGCGCTTATAAACGATGACAAAAATGATTTAAGTTACTCTCATAAATAAAGGGTTGCAGCTAGTGCATGTTTGTATTCACATTTGTGAGAGGCAAAAATGATTTCAAACACATCAAATTTATTTTGGCGTGTTTATGTAGAATGCTTTTGACTCTGGAGTGAAGTCTAGTTTGAAGTTGGGATTGAAAGTTTTTTGCTCTAAAAGTGAATTTTAGCCTAAATTTAGTGTTGAATTCATTTTTGAGGGAATGCAATCAAAACATAAGTCACTTCCCATTCAACTGAAGGGAATGTAATTAAACATAAGTTATTGGAATTTATATAAATAAAAACTCCAAATTCTAGCCTCAGAAACAATTATGGAGGCAAAATCAATTATTTCATTTTTTAGTCTATAAACGAAATGACAAACACCACCTAAAACCCACTGACGTGTTGGTTTTGAACCCGATGAAGATATGTATATCCAGATTAACTATATCGGCATTGTCAATTGAGTTAAGTCTTATGGATGAGGCCAAATCATTTCTACTCGAGCACATTCTAAATACGTCAAAATCAATTCTATACTTCTAGAATCAATCTTGTCTCACATACAAAAGTGAAATCAACCATGCACTAACTCAATAAAAGGTACAAAATACTCCCTCCGGCACAAATTGAGTGTGACCCAGTTAACTGTTGCGCACTATTCACACATTTTTGTTTGACCATATTTTTCTACTAATAAATAAAAATAAACATCAGCACATAAGATGTTATTGGATTCGTCTCGATGAGCCTTTTCAAAATATCAATTTTTTATAATTTTTACTATCATACAATTAAAGATATTAATCGTTAAAATTATGCATCGACATGCATGGACAATCGACTGGGACATTGTGGGAGAGAGGGAGTATACATTTTTACCGAAAAACACACCAAACAGAACGAGTGATCAACATGGAAGCACACACAAAAAAGAGTCACAACTCACAAAGTTCCTTAAACAGATCACAAAAACAATAGCGAAGATACTTTGCAGCACAACACGAAAGAGGAGAGAAACTGAAACTTACTATTTCTTTAGCATGAATGGGTGAAGGAAGTATAGCTTTCATAAAATGTTTCGATTCCTTCTCCGGCGCCGATGGCCGGACACACCTTCCCCGGCGAGGCTGCATTAAAAAGGAAACAGACAAAAATGAGAGAATTTTTTCACCTATTTTTGACAGTATATGATTGATATGATCAAAAGAAAATATAAGAAGATTAAAATTAAACAATTAGAAGAATAAAAATCGAGGAAAAAGACAAAGAAGATTGTAAAAAGTAGAACTGAAGTAAAAAACGTAACCTTTATTTTGTCTAACAAGAAAATTAAGTGTCACTTTTTATTTAACAGGTGACTTGAAATCATCGCTAATAAATTATAAATTAATATTTACATTAATATATAATAAATATATTGAATTACTTAAAATTATTAATAATATATTTGAATTACTCCTATAACTATCAAAGTTTTTTTTTTTTGGGTGGGGAGGGCGTGGCCACCCTCAACCCCACCTGAGTACCACCACTGAGTGTAAATAAGTGAAGAATTCCAGTTCAAACTCTGACCTCTATAATATATCCTCTATCAACCAAATTATGCTCATGAAGGATGGTGCTCCACGTTTTTATTTGTTATTTGATGTAATTTTCTATTCTTCGAAATAGTTCTTATATATAATGGATATTTTTTTGTCTTCCAAGTAATCGTGGAAAACATCACAAAACATAGGATTCAAACCCATGTTCCTTTATTTCACTTTTTCAAGAATTTGACTGAAAAATACGTTTATTTTGTTGATAATTCTGATTAATATGTTTTCATTCACATAAGAAAACAAATTAATTAATACATTTCACTTGCGCTCTAATTTTTTTTCTTTCGTTACAAGGCTACATTAAAACAAAAGAAAGTAAACTAATTTCAAAAAAAGAAAGTTCGGTCGTGCCGCTCCTAAGAAAATTACGAATGATTTCTGAGAACGTGGCATGAATTGTTAGATTTACCATCAAATGAAGCCCCGAGCTTTACTAAAAAAATCAGCGCACTTGAGTTCTAATTTATCAACAAACTAGCACTAAGTTTGAAAAGATTTCACCGTAAAAACAAACTAGCATTAAGCTTGAAAACACTTATAGATTCACATTTCTGCAAGCTATTGGTAGTTTGATATCACAGTAGGTATGTCAAAATCACAGTAACTCGTCATAATTTTTCAATAGCTATACATTGTAGCTTTTGCAAAATCACAGTGAGTCACCTTGATTCTGACATACCATGATCTCAAATCCAGCAAACAAGCAATATCCCATTAAAGCAAATAATGTCTAGCATGCACAAGTTATTTAAATGGTGCATTGTGCAAGATTTATTTTTTTTGCCATTTGATTGTAAAGTTCCCCCAGATATAGATGTTACACCCTCTCTACCATATCCATTCTCTCTTCTCTATTTTAAGGATGTTAATTTGATATGTAAATTATGATATTCGTGAGAATTGCTCCGTTCAAAGATCCAAAAACGGAAAAAAATTCCCCACAAAAATGAGGATACAATTTTTATTGACATGCCTTACATATGAGAATTTAAACCAATATTGACCATTTGTTGGTATCAAAAAGATTATGGATACCCATATTTGTGTCACCGGAGTTGTTTCACCCAAATTCTACATATGTGGATTCCGGTCCAGTATCTACAATATCCTTTATTAGGACAATGTTTAACCACTCTCCAGTTTTGTGGCATGATGGTCAGAGTTATCACTTGGAAAATTAACAAAGGAATGTTGAGAATAGTTGAGAGTAAGCATCCAACGATGTTGCATCTATTTACTATGTGTCTGTCATTGTTGACATCGTTTTACTTTGTGTCATCATTGTCGACATCGTCAACACACCTTACAATCTGCCAGAGACCCATAATAACTCTTGGGTTTGAGTTTCTACACTAACTCGAATCTCTCACGTCATCCAGTTTTCTACAATCACACAATTATTTGATAGTTTTTGTTTGTGTCAGTGAAGGAGCATTAGGGTCATGCAACACAACAACCACAAGAGTTATGGGACGTTGAAAAACAACGTAGTTTGAAGAACATATGTTTTGATCCATGCAATCTCAAGTTCTAAGGATGCAAAATGATGGAGATTGAAAAACAACATAGTTTGAAGAACATATGTTTTGATCCACGAGATCTCAAGTTCTAAGGATGCAAAATGAGGTGGCACCGTGCAACATATGAACCACTTGTGCACGTTAGGATTAACCATTAAAGCAATCAAAAACAGACGCAAATAGTAACTTAGTATGCCCTAGTGATCTAAAAGCTCGATTAGATCATTCATCTGTCTAAATTTTAAAATATTAATTTGACCTTGAGTATTAAATAATTGTCTCCAAGAGTAATAAACATTAACTCGACAACTAAACAAAGATCCATGGCATTACATGTCCTAACACAACTCAGCTCATTTAGTCCAAATTAACCCGTTTATTGCAAATCCATCACCAATCCTAGAATCAAATAAGCAAAATAAATAATGGCATCCATTATCACATCGATAAAATCTATAGCAGCTTTAGTCCCTCAAATATTAACAGCACAATATATCAATTGAAAACTAAAATCTACACAACTCTAAAAGATAGTATTATGGCGAACTGATAGAAACCATGACAGTAAACTGGGAATAGTGACTTAGTTATCAAGCATGAGGTGGCAGGAATAAGGGGAGCACACTTCGTACAACAATATAAGGAGCAGTCAGTGGGAGAGAATAATCACTCTGCATTGTTGTTAGATCTAGATAGAATGAATAGGGTACTCTAGTATCCTATAGGAGCTCTGGACCCAATTCAGGGATTTGTTACATTCTATTCTCTGTACTTGATCCCATTCACATCAATAAAGCTTCCTATTCCATTTTTGTTTCATCATTTCACTGTTATATTCCAATTTGATACTTAGGTACATATCACGAACCCTGTTTGAATGTAATTTTGCATACTGGTTTGATTAGCTAGTGTTAGTATTTATTATTATACATATATGAACGAGTAATCCTGTTTCACACAGAAGACAACTGCTGCTCTCAAACAACTGACACAACGCCTAACAAACAACTGACTCAAAGCCTAACAAAACCTTAAGATCTCGAAAACTTTTGCTTGTTTATTTCAGTTGCAGAATAATAACCACACCACAATACCGTAATAAGGAACACAAGGTTTAGGTAACAAGTGACAATAAAATAAGAAATACAAATATTATGCCCTACAAATGAATTGAATGAACGAATGATCAAAGATGAAACTATGAAAACAAAAAAGCTTAATAGTGAAAAGAATTCTATCAGACAGCTTGGAAGTCAACAGAACCAGCAGCACAGCTAGACAAACATCATCAGTAGTTGGTACCAACTAACCGCAGCTAATAACATTGCAAGCCCGACCACAGCAAAAAGGGCAGCAACAGTCCGCTACAGTAATTTGTTAATACTTCAAATTACTCATGAATTCATATTAAAGATGCGTCAGCAACCACCTCACAGCTACAGTCATGGAGCAGTGTGGTACAACAATCATCTCACTACATCATGTAGCAGACGTTATAAACATGAAAGGTGAATGTTAAATAAGTAGTATTCAGAAAATACCCTAAAAATGCAACCTTTAATATACCATTAACCCCTTCAGTGTGATTTGACGCAACACACCAGCAAATTATGGTTCATAATTAGTACCACAGTTTATGTTTAGTATCTGCGTCTGAACCAGCAAATGATATGTACAATTCCTACGAGGCATCAGCCACGTGTCAAAATACATTCAACTTGTGTCCATGACAGCATCATGAATTCGTCTCAGGACAGTTTTTAAGATGAAAGACCAATCATGATTACCAGATCAAAAATCAGAATCCTCCAAGAACATATGGGACTTAAGAAAATAGAAAGTAAACGAAAATGCTTACCAAAAATCAGATCATTCATGAAAAAATCAAAGTCAACTAAGTGTCTCTCTAACCGGCACACTGGTAAAAAAACAGTTTGCAACCAGCACCAAACTCACGAACAATCATCAATGACATAGACACAGCATCAACAGCAACAATGTCAACATGCGCCTATCAAGCGCCTATCAAGCCCCCATCACTTTTCCCGATCATAACTATAAAACCCAATAAGTTGTCAATTATAAATTAACTAAGCATTAACTAGATCAAAATCACGCTGCTGATAACAATGGAAATGATAATGCAGAAACAGAGATAAACGCAAACACGATAGAATAAAGCTAAAATGGTAAAACCCCTCATACTGAAATATTAACCCAGCAACTACCAGGTCCAAAATTTACCAAATTCTAAAGTAGACTGACATAATATAAGCCAAAACATTTAATCATTCAAACACCAAGGAAATCCAACCCTACCAAACTGCACTTAGATCATAAAATCCTTCAATGACTCGGATAAGACCATTCACATTGGCGAAAACATCCAATATTATCAACACAGCAACAGGTACAGTAGTCAAGGTGCCACGGGATACTTCATGAAAAACAGCTCATTCCTGCAAAATGTAAATAGAATTGAACGGTCACAAAAAGTTTAAAAATACTTTTTGACATTGAAGTTAACATTGTTTCAATTTAAGTTCAACATAATCATGACATTACTCACATCACCGTTTGAATTTCGAGGAGATGGGCTTCGAGATGCATCAGGGCGACCTCGTGGTGAGACACTGCGAGGAGTAGGAGACCTTCCATCACGGCTACGATTATCGGGACTTTCATGGCGTGGACTTTTCCTGGGAGAAGTACTCCTTTGGGGAGAAGTACTCCTTTGGGGAGAAATACTCTTCTTAGGAGAAGGGCTCCTTCCTGGACTAGGACTGCGTCGTGCAGGGGAGCGGCTGTGGAGAATAACAAAAAATGATTCAACAACAATAATTATGATGGTGAGAAATCAAAACTGAAATGTCCAATTATCAATGAAGAAAGACCTGTCTACTGATCTGCTCCGGCTTCTACTATGACGCTCATCATCATAGCGCCCCCTTCCACGGCGCTTGTAATCAGGACTGGCACTTCGGCTTCTGCTTCGGCGGCGATGGTCCCTATCTCGCCCACCACGGTACCTATCACGTCCATACCTATCATAACTCCTGCTTCGACTTCTCCTCCTGTAATCCTTGTCTCGGTAATCATCGTGATGCCTACAAAAAATTGGACATCGGACGATAAAAAATTCTTTCAATGTCAATCATAAATATCGGAACGCCACTGGTTACAAGAGATACAATTTAATAACCGTAAGAAAATTTCAAAATGAACATATAAGTTCCTCTTGAGCACATCAACCAGAAGATGATTTGAATGCTAACCACAGCCCATTACAATGGCAGTTAAGAAATAAAACATTCAGAGACTGTGCAAAGTCAACATAAGAGGATTAAAAGTACAGTAGGGTATATACTGTAAATAAGCATGGCAACAGCCACCTTAATCTATGATGTGAAGGATTTTGCCGATTAAACACGTCGAAATGCTTAAATTGAAAAGGCCACATCTTTATGTAAGTAAGAAGCAAAATCAAACTGCATCTTGAGATTGACAAATAAATAAATGCATCGACTGTATCATTGAAAATTCCAGAAATGATTTCAGCTATAAAATTAAATGGTTGATCCGAACTGAAATATCAAGGCTAAGAAATTTCTCTAATTAAAAAACATCACATTCAACTTATCACAGACATTCAAAAGTCATACAACCGTCCTGCTTGCAGTATCAAAACAAAAAACGATCCTAAAATGATGATTTCAAAGCTTTCCGGACAAGATATTGGCTATTAAAACTAATGTTGCCTAATTACTCTGACAAATGCCTACTTTCACAACACTCTGGAAGCAACGGTGACATTAAAAAGTGGTACATACCTTCTCCTGCTGGGACTGCGGCTCCTTGAGCTCTTTGATCTTGGGGATGTTTCAATAATCCTTCCTTTGTGACTGTAAATAGAAGAAACTAAACTAAGATAGGTACACATGCACGGGAATAAAAAGAACAAGCTGTGAGGAAAATAATAACAAGCATCCACCACTTTCAGCATGCAACTGAATAACAAGAGAAGAAAGCTATTGTATGCACGCACACCTCTGGGATTGTATTATGGCGTCCAACACCCACCGGTGTCTGACATCCATACGTAGTACTACCTGTGTCTAACAACTCAGAGAAGTGTTTAAAAAATAAATCATTTGCTTGGTCACTCCTGGACACAACTCAGACAAGCCTAGGGATTAAAAATGTGTTGAAGCAATGATGACTAATGAGGGGATTAAAGACATCAAATTTGATTACATTATTTTTCACTTTCAATTGTAGATGGACGAACGAAGATGAAAGGCACTATCAAATAATTTTTTAGAACGAAACAAATTGGGTCAATTTAGATCCAAATATATATTTCAATTTTCAGTGCATCTGTTCCGTGTAAGGTGCCCTAGTATGTGCTTCATTGATATTGTATTCAAACAATATCTATTTAACAAGGTTACTAAGTATTCCCTCATTATATAAAGTATAAACAACAAACTAGAGAAAATCAGTGTAAATTTATAAATTTGATATGACAACACCATTATAACAAAATCAATAAAATAAAAATATAAAACTATAGAACTTACATTCTCTCAGCATTAGGGCCATATTTTGCAAACTGGACAGTTATTTCACGACCATCAACCATTCTTCCTGAAATAAAAAATTTCAAATTCCATATACAATATTTAAAAAAAATTAACTGAAAGCATTAATGACAATGGGCATGTTTGGATTGTCTTATTTGAGCTTATCTGCTAGCCTAAGTTTGTGAGAGCTTATGAAAACAGCTTAATGACAATTTTCATAACTTTTTTCAGCTTATTTTTATAAATTCTCATAGGAGTCATGGCATATATAAAAACAAATTATCTTTATTTTATCTTTTACTATAAAAATAGCCAATGGAAGCTTATACATAAGCACTTATCATGATAAGCTGCAAATAAGCTGTTTATCCAAACATGCCCAAAATGAAGAAGCATACATACATACATACCGTCGAGTCTATCAACAGCCTTTGAAGCTTCATCAGCATACTTGTAACGCACAAAAGCGAAACCCCTCGATTCACCAGTCCTTAAAAACAATAGAAAATTTCAAGAAACGAAAGAAATAAATGAATCAATGAATAAAAAGAGAAATTGAAGAAAATTGAAAAACCTTCGATCTTTGGGGATGAAAATATCAACAACTTTGCCGTATTTATCAAAGAGAGGAAATAGGTCATCAGCGGTTGTACCTGAAGGAAACAATATACTGTGTTAGGTTGAAGAATTGAATTGAAAACACCGAGAGAGAGAGAGAGAGAGATTACGGAAAGTGATGTTGAGGACGAGGAGAGAGTAGGTGTCAGCGATGTCTGGAGGACCTTGCCTTCCGAAGTGCGACATGTTTGTGATTCAGAATTGAGAATTGCAGAGAATGGGTGTAAGAGTGATGAAGAAGATTAGGGTTTGGGTGTGTGGCACTGGCCTCTGAAGAACCTTCGTGAATAATCTATTCTTCTTCGTTAATTTATGGAATTTCTTTTCTTTTTTACAAAATTTATTTAATATTTTTTATTTGATATTTTGTTTATTCTTTTTTTTTTTTTTGCTTAAATGCAGTTTTACCCCCTTATTTTGACTGTTTCAAAATTTTATCCCCTTATTTTAAAACTCGGAATTTTATCTCCCTATTTTATAATACTTTGGATTTTGCACTCCCTATAATATAAAGTTCATACTTGCTTATGTGGCACTCATGTGTTATGTTATTATCTACTTCACTAATTATTTATTATAAAATATTATCTTATTATTTATTTTTTAATGAAAAAATTACTAAAAAAAATCTGAAAAATAAAAAAAATATAAAAAATAATATGAAAAATGACATTAACAAATTTTGGATAGCAATGTTTTTTAGGAGAAAATTATGTGCATAGTTATCCAAAATTTTGTAGATACATAAAGAACACTTTAGGTATTTTTATTGTCTTTCTAATTGATGTTTTTATGGGATTTTTCTTTTTTTTTATTGTATTTTACTTCTTTTTTTGTATTTTTTGTCATTTTTAGAATTTTTTAATTATTTTTTCATTCAAAAATAAATAATAAGAAAATGTTTAATAATAAATAATTAGTGATGTGGATAATAACATAACACGTCATCATTGTCACACAGGCAAATATGAACATAATATTATAATGGGAGCAAAATCCAAAGAATTATAAAATAGGGGGTAAAATTCTGAGTTTTAAAATAAGGGGGTAAAATTTTGAAACGGACAAAATATGAGATAAAATTACATTTAAGCCTATAGTTTTTTCAAGGACATCAAGGGTCAGTTTGGTTGAAAGGAAAAGAAATGAAAATGAAGGAAAATGCGGAAAACAATAAATAAATTTGGACAAAAATTTAGTTTAAGTTCATTTATCGGTTTTTGTATTCTTCTTCCTTTCGACTTTTTTCCTTCCAACCAAAGAGAAATATTTTTTTATTTAAACAATTAAATATGATTTTATTAATTTTAATTTATAAAATAGTAAAACATGACTACTTTTATAAAGGCAAAAGTACATCAGGGTTTTTTATCTTATTTATTTGTAATACTACGGTCTTTATTTTTTAAAATTTGTTTTAAATTTTTGTGAAAAAAATGTTTTTAATACAATTAAACAAAAATGAATAAATATCAACATTTTTTTAATTAAAAAAATGAGACAAGGATTTATATCAAAAATTATAAAAGATAAATGACCTATATGACAAAAAAAAGAAGATAAAGAACCCTTTTTTTTTTGTACTGGCAAATTGTTAGTATTAACAATTACAATATTATATTAGTTTTTCTCCTTGTCAGACTTACTCTCTTTAACGATTAGCTCAACTCGTTTAACCAGTTGAGATACTCATCACAACCTAGATAAAGGACCTATATATCAACAAGTTGTGTCGCTAACCTTTTTTAGATGGTAAAAATAATTCTCGTAAATACTACATCTCAGACTTAGAAGACACCACATTGATATGCATGACTCTTTGAACTCTTTTCAAAATATCCCCTGCCTCTGGTGCTAGAAAACCAAAAGTGTGAAATGTATAAACGCGTGTTGATTGTCAAATGTTCTCTCATGTTTGACCACTTTACCTTAAGTAGATTTAAGGGTCGTCTGTCCAACGGTAAAATACTCAGTCGTCAATCCCGCAAGTGGAGAAACTCTGGTCAAGTCCACACTCCTTCTGTTGTGAATTCGCCGTAAAAATCACACCAATAATACTTTGATGTGTGGCAGAAAAGAACAGCAACCAAAATCAAGCGGATAAGCAATAATAATAACAACGATGATGGAAGAACAGACGATAATTTGTACCCAAAGTGTACCGCAAAGATAGTTCGCTCACCCTTAGAGTTGTACCAAGAGAAAACCATGTTTCCTCTCTAAACTCTAGCCTTTGTGTGGTGGCAAACCCTTATTCTTGCCTCTATATATTTGCTCACTCACTTGCTCTCTTTCTCAATTTTTCGATACAAATAGCAACATCTATTATAGAAAAATATAAGCCTTAAAAATAGAAACAAATTTGTTTTAAAATAAAATAGAATCCCGCTTTGTTCTTCCTCCATAAAAATCAAAGAACATTTTCAAGATTCTCAAGATGGTTGAAGATATAAACAAATACACTCAACATCCTCTAAATATTCATCGATGCAACATTGTTTTCATTGGCTGGAATAATCCTCGGGAGGGCTGGATCAAACTTAATTGCTATGGAGCTTACAAAGATTCTTTGGGGCTAGCTGGATGTGGTGGGCTCTTTCGGAACTCGGACCGAAGATGGATCAAAGGATACAGACGGAAAATTGGAACTTGTGATGCTCTCTCCGCTGAAATGTGGGGAATGTACTTGGGAATGTAGCTTGCTTGGAGACAAGGTTTCCACCTAGTTCAAGTGGAAAATGACTCAAAAACTCTGGTTGACATGATCACAGGGAAAGTCAAAATCAATGGCAATCCTCCCACTTTGGTGGTTCGTATACAAGAGCTTTTAAAAGTTGAACTGACAGGTGTTTTTCAATCATACCTGGCGGGAGGAAAATATAAGTGCCGATTGACTAGCTAATTTTAGCTTCTCTTTAGATTCTTTTAACACTTATGTTATGGAAACTCCTCATAGGGAGGTCTCGAGTCTCCTCTTTGATGACATCTTCAGGGCTTGCATGCCTAGGACATTCATGTATCTTTGTAGTTTTTTTTTCGCTTGTTGGGCATTAGCCCTCTTTACCTACCAAAAAAAAAAAAGAATCCCACTTTGTTTTCAAACTAGTTTTTAACCCGTCACGGATGATTAATTTTTTAAACTTTACTTGCATTCCTAATATATATATATATATGTGTGTGTGTGTGTGTGATGAAAGCGAATAAAATAACTTTGTGTAATTTCAAATAACTCAAAATATAAACATTGAAATTGTTTAAATTACAACACAACTGAACATCATTCAATTTATTACAAAGTGATACATACCATATGAAACATATCTAATAATCGTCTATTTATATTTTTTGAAAAACCTCAGAATACACAACATTTATAGTGCAAGTCTTTGTTTCTTCATTACCATCAGTAATAAGAATTTTCAATCCAGATCGACTTCTAACTCTTGAAACAGCTACATATAACTGACCATGCGTAAAAACTGGTCTAGGGAGATACTAGAACACCCCATATCAATTTATCTAGAATATCAATAGGAGTGTACATAACTGAATCGGGACACAATAAAATTTCGTACATAAAGATCCAAAACATATATAGGATACAAAATCCACTAAAAGAATACATAGAGGAGCTAACTACTGTACATAACATAACTGAATCTTATACTACTATAAGAATAATCTGGATGTCAGCTCCTGGATGTAATCCTTGTATCCGAATCTTTACGCTTCAGCTCCGCAACACATACGAACCTGTTATCTGAAAGGATGAAGAGTGGGGGGGGGGGGGTGAGACTACTAAGCCTCGTGAGTTCTACTACCCGCCTAATGGTGACTACACCGGGGGAAACCTATAATTAGTCCTGAACATTCTTTTGCGCAATAAAAAATATTTTAAATAAAAAAAGGTGTAACACACAATAAGTCTGAGTTCGTTTTCACTATGCAAGGACAATCTGAGGTGAGCCGGTCTCAGAGAGCCTTACTCTTTTCCGTACCAATCTTCGTGATCATAACGCACTATGGCACGGAATCTCTGGCATCACAATTATTATTATTAATATCTTATCGTTATGGACTCCTCGAATCCCTCTGGTGGTGCCTAGCAACCACTCATCTCTTGACTGGACTGTACATAATTCTATGGTATTATCATACTACCAATATATCCCAGACCCGGGGGACTAACTTAGTTCATAACCTAAGTTATATTGTATTATTCCTACAAGTGCAATTAACATCATAATTACCAATTACTCATAGGTTAATGGAAAGCATGCCTTGAAAGATGACAATTTAAAAATGTGTTAAGAGTTTTAAAAAAAAAACAAAACAAGGACTGAGAGCTGGTCATGGTCGCCAGTGCTCGCCTTTGGTCGCCTGGCGACCATAAGTCAGAAGCTTCTCGCCATGGCTCGCCACTGGCCGCCTGGCGACCACAAGTCAGAAGGCTCATGGTTGCCATCGCCAGTGAGCTCGCCTAGCGAGAAACACGGGATTTCAGCCCTGTTCTGCAGAATCAGTGTAAAAACCAGAATTTTCCAAATCAACATTCAAAGTCCAACCCAACCATTAACATTATAAGTGAATCAACAATTAAAATGGAGAGGGTTTTGGGAGTTAAACTCCACTCATACACACAATTTAAATTCCCTAAACCTATGTTCTCATGCAAAGTTTAATTTTGGGAAATTCTAACTATTCTAAATCCTAAGAACCCACCTCAATTGAGCTTGAATTCTTTTGCTAACACTTGATTGCAGGTTTGAATTGCTAGCTTCAACTCCTCTTTGAGCTGCAGTTTCCAATTCCACTCTCTAAATCATCCAAAACCCAAGATAAGCATGCTTCCAACACATGCATTTGAAGAACATAATTTTGAGTTTAGAATAGGGAAATTTAGAGCACGAATTAGGAAGAATTGAGAAGAGTTTTGGGGAATTAAAATTACCACTTGTGATTAACACCACCTAAGGAATAAGAATTTCCATTTGCATGAACTTAAAGAAGAGGATTTGTAGGAGAATATTAGTGGTATATGTATGGGTGTTTGTTGTTGTCTCACGAGAGAGAGAGAGCAAAGAGAAGGGAGTTGTTTATGCTTCAGACAATTTGGAAAGTGAGCTTAAGGTTGTAGTGTATTGTGGGTTTTGTGAGTCATATAGCTAAGCATCCTTGGTGGGACACATGTCCTCAATAAAACATGCCCCTTTCTTTCAATGACACCACATTAAGTGACTTGTAATATAACTACTACTACATCCTATAAGATTCGTAACACAATGCTAGACCTTAACATGTGGTGGTTTTAGAAAAATACCCTTGATAGTATAAAATACTAAGGAAAAGAATTGGGATGTTACAATCTACCCCCCTTAAAGAAATTTCGTCCGCGAAATTGAAAACATATCTGAGAAAAAGTAAGAATAGTTTTTCATCATCTCAGATTCCAACTCCCAAGTGAACTTGCCATCGGATGATTGAAACCATTTCACTTTCACTATCGGAATTTCCTTGTTCCGAAGCGTCTTAACATCGCGGTCCACAAGTCGAATAGGGTCAGGTGGATAGGTTAAGTATGGCTTCAAATCTATGCTTTCCAATTTTATCGGCACGAACGGATCAGGAATGAATTTTCTGAGTTGTGATATATGGAATATATACCGTACCGTAACAGGATTGATGACAACTGTGGCTGATATTTTACGGAACCATCGTGTCTAAGATTTGGTTATGGTCCAACATATCTTGAACCGAGTTTCTTTGTTTTAAACACTCAGGTTAAAGTTCCTAACTGAACTGTGTTTCTCCCTAGATACACTCTTGATGCCAAAGATACTTCGGCATTCATCGGTTAGTTTCTTACAATTATCCACATCCAATCCTTTGAAATACAACTTTCCTCTTTCGAAGAGTTGTTGGCGTATAAGCCAATATGTCGACTACATTCTCGACCCCTCCCGACTACGCACTCTGATTCGACTACTTAATGACATTCTTTCTACGTATCATTACAATCTTAATTGTAACTTTACAGACACGGTTTCCCATCATCTCGTCTCATCCAACGTTAATTCAGCTATTAATACTTTTCGTACCAATTGACATCACTTCATGACTTTGATACACCACCTTATACTTAACTTCTTATTGTAATCTTACATATATGCAATACATCAATTCATACTGCATACAGTTGTCTCATAACACCGTTCTTCTAACATACGACTTATTCTTACCCTTCACGTCCGGTTTCTACTTAACGTATCATTTCATCGATCTCAACTGCATTCAATCCTCTTTAGTATTTTGCTTCCTTTATGTCCCAAACAATTGTTCCACTACTCAACAGGTTCATCAAGTCGGTATCTGGCCTAGTTGGTTACAAGGTTATCTGAAGGGTATAAGCTTGAACGTTAATACTGATAGTCCCAAGGATCTTCATTCTCCCAACATGTCATACGTACTACTACAGAACTCATATGTCGTTTAAATACTCTAGGATCAATTGAAATATAAAACGAGTGGAAGAGTGCCTAAATACTACATATTCTTTTGCTAATAAGTTAAACTCATCTGCAAACGAATCCATAGTCCTTTAGGTAGATTTCCATCTACCATTTCAATCCATCCTAGTACAAGACAGCGAACGAGTTGTACATTCAACATGCAGATGAACTTGGGTTTCTAATTTTCTCGTAAGGGTAAGGGTTTGACTTGTTTGATAATTTAAATGGTAAGTTATAATGAGAAAATTTGGCTAGTCGAACACTTGAGGTTTGAACTTCTTATTTTAAAACTGAACTGAGTTGCTTGACGTTTGGATGATTGGTGGGTCAGTTACGGATTGAACAGGACGAGAAATAATTTCCAAATGATGGCAAGTCATTACTCTACGCTAGTAATTCCAACTTAAGCTGACTTGAACTGATTATCGGTAACAATTATAGAGTTGGACCATTATGACAGAGATACTCAGAGTTAACCCCGGTCAAACATTGTTATAGGGAATGAAACTGAATTGACTGAATTAATGTTTCTAACGTTTGAGGTACCTTACGACGTTGTTCTGATAGGTTAACAAGGTCCGGAAAACTGAAACTACTCATGACCTTTAATGGCTAGATAGGCTTAGGTGATTTTGAATCGGTCATTAGTAACTGAACTAAAAGTTTGAAGAATTTCTTGGTAGTAAACGTAAGGGTGTTTCTCTAAAGGTAGACATGAATAATTGTTAGTCTTTAAGGAGACATGGCTTATTGCTCTAAACAAGAAAATCACATTTTCATAGGCTCTAGTTGCTGTAGTTACAGAATTAAGATACTCTAGACGTAACTTGGCTGCTATTTGTCTGCTGAGATATAGGTTCGAACTGAGAGGCTGACTTTATCTTGAAGGGACATCTAGTATTTTATCCTACTTGAATGGTACAACAAGCTGGTATTGAGAATTGGAGAAATGTGTGGAGTCTAGGTTGTCTCTTCTGGTAGCGTAGCATTTTGGCTTATGTCACTAAGGTCAGCTAATAATTTGAACTAAAAGTTTGACAGATTCGGAAAGGTTTGATTCGCTGACTTCTGCTAGGTCTTATCTTAGTTACCGCACTTCTGGTAACATGGTTCACAAGGGTGGTTTCCACTGGCGTACTATACTCCATCTTACACTGCACTTTGTTCTCATATTTCCAATATCCACATTACTGCACCCAGCAGACTTTACTACCGTCATCAGATTATCGCACATAGATATTCAGTCTCGGTTCAACTCCAATTAACGCACACTTTTATACTGGGTTATCCATTCCCGTAATTCTTCGCATCCTTAACTGGCTACCGTTAGTTGAGCGCATTCGCTTCGTGCATCTCCTGACTTGCTCCTTGCTACTGGTAGCTCGCCACATACTATTCCAACTTCCACGCGTGCTCTTTGGCGTCACTTCTTCTTGTGGCGTCGACTACTGCATTTCCAATATCCGCTTTCAACGGTCTTCAATCATACTTCCGTCCAAGTTTGCGCTTCAACTTCCTTTTTACCACCCGACCTCCTTGGTCCACTTCGGTTCTCGACCGTAATACTCTGCCTATCACACATGGCACTGAGTTGATCAGACTCAGTACGCGAGGATTTCAGCGTAAACAGTCAGACTCCAAAGGGTCCGTACTTCTTGGGATTGAATTTTAACGATCCGCGGCAAGGTCCGATACTGGATCGACCTGCTCTGATACCAATTATAACACCCCATATCAATTTCTCTAGAATATCAATAGGAGTGTACATAACTGAATCGGGACACAATAAAATTTTGTACATAAAGATCCAAAACATACATAGGATACAAAATCCACTAAAAGAATACATAGAGGAGCTAACTACTGTACATAACATAACTGAATCTTATACTACTATAAGAATAATCTGGATGTCAGCTCTTGGATGTAATCCTTGTATCCGAATCTTTACGCTTCAGCTCGGCAACACATACGAACCTGTTATCTGAAAGGATGAAGAGTGGGGGGGGGGGGGGGGGTGTGAGACTACTAAGCCTCGTGAGTTCTACTACCCGCCTAATGGTGACTACGCCGGGGGAAACCTATAATTAGTCCTAAAAATTCTTTTGCGCAATAAAAAATATTTTAAATAAAAAAAGGTGTAACACACAATAAGTCTGAGTTCGTTTTCACTATGCAAAGACAATCTGAGGTGAGCCGGTCTCAGAGAGCCTTACTTTTTTCCGTACCAATCTTCGTGATCATAACGCACTATGGCACGGAATCTCTGGCATCACAATTATTATTATTAATATCTTATCGTTATGGATTCCTCGAATCCCTCTGGTGGTGCCTAGCAACCACTCATCTCTTGACTGGACTGTACATAATTCTATGGTATTATCATACTACCAATATATCCCAGACCCGGGGGAATAACTTAGTTCATAACCTAAGTTACATTGTATTATTCCTACAAGTGCAATTAACATCATAATTACCAAAATTACTCACAGTGTTAATGGAAAGCAGACCTTGAAAGATGACAATTTAAAAATGTGTTAAGAGTTTTAAAAAAAACAAAACAAGGACTGAGAGCTGGTCATGGTCGCCAGTGCTCGCCTTTGGTCGCCTGGCGACCATAAGTCAGAAGCTTCTCGACATGGCTCGCCACTGGCCACCTGGAGAGAAACATGGGATTTCTGCCCTGTTCTGCAGAATCAGTGTAAAAACCAGAATTTTCCAAATCAACATTCAAAGTCCAACCCAGCCATTAACATTATAAGTGAATCAACAATTAAAATGGAGAGGGTTTTGGGAGTTAAACTTCTCATACACACAATTTAAATTCCCTAAACCTATGTTCTCATGCAAAGTTTAATTTGGGGAAATTCTAACTATTCTAAATCCTAAGAACCCACCTCAATTGAGCTTGAATTCTTTTGCTAACACTTGATTGCAGGTTTGAATTGCTAGCTTCAACTCCTCTTTGAGCTGCAGTTTCCAATTCCACTCCCTAAATCATCCAAAACCCAAGATAAGCATGCTTCCAACACATGCATTTGAATAACAGAATTTTGAGCTTAGAATAGGGAAATTTAGAGCACGAATTAGGAAGAATTGAGAAGAGTTTTGGGGAATTAAACTTACCACTTGTGATTAACACCACCTAAGGAATAAGAATTTCCATTTGCATGAACTTAAAGAAGAGGATTTGTAGGAGAATATTAGTGGTATGTGTATGGGTTTTTGTTGTTGTCTCACGAGAGAGAGAGAGAGCAAAGAGAAGGGAGTTGTTTATGCTTCAGACAATTTGGAAAGTGAGCTTAAGGTTGTAGTGTATTGTGGGTTTTGTGAGTCATATAGCTAAGCATCCTTGGTGGGACACATGTCCTCAATAAAACATGCCCCTTTCTTTCAATGACACCACATTAAGTGACTTGTAATATAACTACTACTACATCCTATAAGATTCGTAACACAATGCTAGACCTTAACATGTGGTGGTTTTAGAAAAATACCCTTGATAGTATAAAATACTAAGGAAAAGAATTGGGATGTTACAGATACAATCCAACATGATCCAAAGTTTGCCCCTGACTTTTGTTAATACTCATTGCAAAACAAACACAAATTGGAAATTGTCGCCGTTGAAAATGAATAGGAACATTAGCATCTGATGGCACTAATCTCATTCGTGGAATATACACGACATCACCCCTATGTGATCCAGACACAATCTGCATACCAATAGCACTAAATCCAAGATAAATTATAATGAGTCGTGTGCCATTACAAAGACCAGATGAAACATCAAGGTTCCTTAGCAACATGACGGGAACACCAATCTTAAGAATAAGTTTATGATTAGGTAAACCAGAACATTTGATTTCATTCAAGAATTCCGTTGTGATCCAACGATGATCAATAGTAGAATCATCATCGCATTTTGTTATTGAATCACAACTCAAATATTTTTTACCATCACCGGGAATTAAAGACAATATCTAATCATTAACCTGATCAACCACATCTAGAGTTGGTGAAAGAATGGCCCGACCTTCAAAAAAATTGAAACAAACATATTTTTCAAAAGATCGGGATAAGCTGAATTAACAATGTCACCAATTGGATTAGAAACATTTTTAACTAATAAATCAGATGTAATTTCAACAATTTCTTCGCCGTCCTCAATATCACCAATTTTTCCATCAACAATGTCAAGAATCCATTTGACAAAAAGGGCAACACTCTCATTTTCAGCATTATCAGATGAATATTGTAACCTCATATTTTGAGTAAGCCTTAAAACTCGACATTTACGCCACAAATACGAAGAATTAATTGTAGCATTAACAATATCATCACGAGTACCCTTAGGAACCACATGCAATATTTGTCGAAAATCTCCACCAAAGACAACAGTTTTTCCACCAAACAATAAATCTGCATTCTTAACATCAACTTCACCCATGATATCTTGGAGAGTTCTTTGAAAAGCTTCAAATGCAAATTTATGAATCATTGGAGCTTTGTCCCAAATGATTAAACTGGCCATAATTAATAGCTCAACTTTCTTACTTTTCTTTTCTATCCTACAACAGGATTCTTTGGACAAAACTAATGGTAATTGAAATTGTGAATGTGCAGTTTTACCACCAGGAAGAAGAATGGAAGCAATGCCAGAAGAAGCTGCATTCAAAACAATTTTACCTTCAGAGCGAAGTTTGTATGATATTGTCTTCCACAAATAGGTTTTACCAGTACCACCATAACCATCAACAAAAAACATAGATCCAACACCATTATCAACAACACTCCTAATTTCTTGATATGCACGTAGCTGATCAAAATTCAAATAACATCTTCATTTCACCACAATCATATTTGAATTCATTTTCTATCAAAATATTATTAAAACGACCACCATTGCATATATACACAGCTGAGGCATGAATTTATAATTTTCAAGGGATTTTCCATCTTCCCGAAGAAAATTATCAATATCCAAAAGACAAAGCTGTTGTAAGTCTTCAAGAGATATCACAAGATCTATAGAGAAAAAAAAATAAGGAATTTTTTTTACTTAAATTAAAAACATAATAAAATAAACACTAAAAATAAAAATATACTAACCAGGATTATTTAGTAATCTACGTCTTTCAAATAAAATATCATCGGCTAACATCTCCCATTGCTTCTCCCAAACATTTAAAGGATTACTCATAGAATTTGGCATGAGCAAGTTAGCAAATATTTTACGAATAGAAAAACCCGAACCAAGCTCAGCAACCTCAGTTATAGCTTCAATAAATTCACGATCATCCTCTAACAAATGTAAAGCAGCACAAGCTTCTCTAAACGAATCATGAACATAACCACCAACAGTTCTTAAATCTTTATAACTTGTACAACCAACCTGAACATTCAAGAGTAACCTCAAATAAAATAATTCCTTACAACTATGAGGTATAAATGTCAAGTGACCAACAGAACCAGCTCTCTTTCGAGGCTTCCAAAAATGTCCATCAGAATCATATCTAAATACTGATGGGAATTTACCATATGTAAGGTGCCGACCTTGAGGATATTTCTTATTAGCCTCCATCCATGCCAAAAACATTGTACATTTATTTTTATTATTCCTCAAAACTGAATTTAGATCAGAAGAATCCCTGAAGATAACAGTTTGTCTCCCTTCCTCATGAAAAGTTAGTCTCGTAACAGACGGATGTCTATTATGAATCTTAAATCCAAATATTCTCCATATAGATTATGATGGATTGAGAAATCGACAATCATAATACTGTTGTATCTCATCAACACATGCATCATCATGTGATTGTAATGCAGTTGTCACACGATCAACACATTTATTAATATATTTAAATAAATATTTAATGCAATTTGACTTATTGCAATACTCAATATTAACGTGAGCTTGATATTTCATGAGAAGTTTAGGATTATAAGGTACAACACTTCGATTATCCAATATTATATCTTTTTTTGTTACAGTTTGACCAAAATCTCTTCGCCTATAAATTGGATATCCACTTGAATCAAATGAGGTTCTAGAGACAAATTTCTTTGGGTAAAATTTTGAGCAATAATTGTCTTTCATGCACGGGGATGTTGGATAAGAATAGCCACATGGTCCATGAATCATAAAATTACACACTGATGAATATAATTTTGGGAACAAATTCTTATCTGACAATTCAGCACAAATAACAGAATCAATAGCATCAGATGAATGAAGTTTGTCTCGAGAATCCAACCACAAAAGAATATGAGCATGAGGTAAACCCATTTTTTGAAATTCAATAGTGTACTTACCTATATAAATATAATAATTATATCAAATAAAAAGAAACTAAAAAATAAATATAAAAAAAAAAAACGTAAAACAATACAAAAATTTAAACAAAACATAAAAAATACTCAAATTTAAAAAACATGACTTACTTGCAATAACTCTTCCAAAAAATTGTCCCTTCCGAAAATCAGTCATCATTTGAGCTAATTTTATCTGAAATACACGACAACTAATATCAGGTCTATAGACTGCATAATTGCGAGATTTATTCATGTGACGCTGAATTTCTGGCCATTTTGGATTACACGTAAATGTTAAAAATAAGTCAGGATAACCAATTTTCTTGCATAAAGCCATTGCATCTTGACAATTATTAAACATGTAACGGCTTCCTCCAGTAAATGATGATGGTAGAACAATTCGAGTTCCAATCGAAGATGCGACAACATCACCACGATTCACAACCTCTTCTACTCCAATTAAAAAATCAGCTCGAATTTTCGTTTGGTTTTGCCTTATAAATGACAATCTCTGTGATTCAACCATGGAATATGCATCAACAACAAATTGTTGAAATAGTCTCCGACTTTTAAGTATAACAGAATCTTCCAAAACCCTTTCCATCAATCGAAATGCAACAAATGCACAGAGAGACACACGAACCAATTTTTTTTCCTGAAGATGACGTTGTTATTGAATTAAGCGGTATATGTTCTTGATACTGATCTTCACCGAATGGGAACAATAGAGGATATTGCAATGGCATGTACTTTGCATGTGTTTCATGAATTCTTTGTAAATAACCACTTCTATCACGAACAACAATATCTCTACCATCTTCATCATCACCAATATCACCAACAACCAAAGCAGCCACTTCATCTAGGTGCGGAACATTATATGTTCGAGGATCATGTTGTCTATTACGAAACAGGAACAGTTTGACACATTTGAAGATAGTCTTGCACCATTCTAAAACTTTTAACTAACAAATTATGTTTATCCATAACATCAAGTATTTCTTGAACCAAGAAAACATCAATAGGACTTTGTGAATCAAATGACCTACCAAAATAATTGATAGAAATGGTTATTATAAATACTAAATATATTTATAAATTATATAAATAAAAATATGAATAACGATAATAAATAAACCTGAAATGTGACGAACGATTAGAAATCTCATTTTGAGTATCATAAATATATAATTGAGCAAACTTTGGAGGTTCATCAGCAGATGGAAGTAAGCTTCCAATTCGATGATAATTTTGACCAGAAATCACAAAATGTGGAGGTCCAATACCAGAATCAGTCTCAATTTTACCTCCAAGTGAA
The DNA here is from genome assembly GCA_951799995.1 of Trifolium subterraneum. Classification (NCBI taxonomy): domain Eukaryota; kingdom Viridiplantae; phylum Streptophyta; class Magnoliopsida; order Fabales; family Fabaceae; genus Trifolium; species Trifolium subterraneum. The sequence goes on from OX637467.1 coordinate 39,866,037, forward strand.
GTAAAAGAAAACATATTATTATAGGATCTAATATTTAATAAAAAATTAGAACTTTTTGGATGAAAACCATTAAAAAGACTTCGTAGTAAAGGAGGAGGTTCTTCCATGAGAGGTATGGTCACTTTGCCTTTTTTACAACATAATGATATTTTAAGATGTGACTTTCCTCGATGTTTTTCGGCCCTTTCCTCGAACCAAATAAAAGCATTACAATCAACACAAAGAAACCTCCATATCCCCAATATCCATGTAATCTACAATTAAATAAAAATAATAAAAATATTAAATAGAGTATTTGATGAAGGATAAAACTTACATGCATTTCTTACTTTTCCACTCACAAAGAGGTGGTTATTTGTGTATTTTCATTTTGAAAAAATAAAAGAAAATTATTTTTAATAAAAAAAACTACCTCCTTGTGAGAGGAAAAGTAAGAAATGCATGTAAGTTTTGTCCTTTGATGAAAACTTAATTTAGAAATTTTAAAAAATAATATAGCAATCTAAGACATCAAACAAAAATAAAGAAATAAAAATGTAAGTAAACCTATATTATAATAAAAAATAAAAATAAAAAAAAAAATACCTTGTACTTCAGCTGGTCGAAATATTTTAATATTTGAATTATAATATTGCAGATGATAATGAATTTCATATAAATCAACAGTAGAAGCTTTACATTAAAAAATAAACAAAATAGTTAATAACAAAATATATAAAAAAAATTGTCAAAAAAAAAAAAACTACATATATAAAAATTATACTCAATACCACATGATACATGGAAAAAAAAATTATAGATTTATTTTAAACCTGACACATAAAAAAAAAATACGATACTGAAGATATATGTCTTTAACTATTAGTGCAAACTCAAATTGTCCAGTACATATACTCTCTCCATCCCATAATATAAGCAAAAAAAAATAAAAAATTGATACTTATTATGGAAAAAAGAAAAGAGAAAGTAAATTTTATGAGAATAAATAAAAATAAATCTTGAAAATAGTAAATGTTGGTTTTTTTGCTTATAATTTGATAGAAAAAAAATTTACTTTTTTTTGTTTATAATATAGGAAGGAGGGAGTAAACCAATAAGTAGAGCACATTAAACACAACTAAATTACTTCTCCAAAAAACTACAATTAATATAAATAAAATATCCAATCAAATGCATGATAAAATTTTACATGAAGAAGGGTTATTTGTAACATCCAAATTTCTCCTCTTCAAATATCTGCTCCCTGCCTTTGAACGATTTACTGCCACAAAAAAATATCAAATTACAAAATACAAACACACATCAGTAAATAAATTATGAAAATAAAATAATTTTACAATAAATTTTAATCTGTAAATCTATACTATATATAAAAAGGATATAAAAAAAAATTGGTGTGGACTTTTCATAATACCAATAATACCCTTGAATTTCTTTTAGCAACAAAAAAACTTTTATTAACAAACTTACCATAGGGACATGTCTTTATTATTTTTTTTGGACGTAAGGTAGACACAGGCAGGCGCGGAACGCGCCTGTCTGGCCCGCTAGTAGTAAATAAAAACAATACAAATAAACTCTTACATCCACGTCTAATACTAATTTTTTCTACAGCAACTCTTGGTTTCATACGTTTAATTTTCAATATTTCTTTACGCAAATAACGTCTATGTTTACTTAAAGATGCTCTTTGATTGAATTCCTCCATATATTACTTATCAAATAAAATTCACATTAAAATTATTACATAAAGCATGCAATCCTCTCCCAAACAATTCACAAACACCTAGATATAATGTTTGTAGAACAACATCTACTATATACAATTGTGTATAAGTAGAAATATGAAAATACACAACAACACATATCCAGCCTTATATATATATATATATATATATATATATATATATATATATATATATATATATATATATATATCATAAGAATCACATATAAATTAGAGGTATATGAGACAAAGTCCAATTTGTCCATAAGCAAGATTAAATAAACAATAATAAATTAGTTATTTAAATTATCTATGTCTACATTTCTACAGATGACAAGTAGGAGGATGCCTAGTATCCTATATGACACAGATATACAACTTGCACATAAAGTAACATGGATCGGTGAATAAAAATTGGAATTTATTATTAGAATAAATATATTTATGTTCCCTATAAAATTTAAAGTTTTATTTTTAGTCCTAGTAAAATTTTTCATCTACTTTTAGTCCCTCAAAAGTTTTCGATTAATAATTTTAATATCAACTTCTAAACCAATTCATGAATAAACTTCACATTTTTTATTGAATTTCTTTACAAATTGTAAAATAAATATAAATTTTTATACTACTATGCTTAAAAGTTCATATTTAATTCATGTTTTATGAAAAAAATATAATTTTTTTTATAAGTTATTATTGAAATGAAGTAGGTATCATATAAATTTAATAGAACTTATTAAAATTATTATAAATTAGAAAGTGTATATTGAAAAAAGTGTGTTAGAACGAGTGGTTATCTATAGAACACAAAATCTCAATTAATTTGCTGCATTACACGTATATGCCACATGAGGTGTGTGATGACACTACACGTGGAAACATAGAAAAAGATAGAAAAGAAGATAATGATGTAACATACATAGATTTATAGCCTCTAACTGCAAATAGGATTATAAACAATTCAAAAATCAAAAGTAGACTAATTACATACTCTATAGGTCTATGAAAGGACAATACATTGTGGGTTGACAACAAAAGCTGCTCACGCCTAAAAAATTGAACACAATATCACGTGAGGTCTCTTTAAATGTTTCCTAAATCTATATGACTTCTATCAATGCATATTTCAAGGATTAGTAGCTTAATTTAGCTAATTAAGCTAGCTGTTAGAAAAATTTAGTTGTTAAAAGAGCAGTAAATGACAGGTTAAATCAAACATTGGATAAATAAATATCACCTTTTAAAATCTAAAAGCAGGATTTATGTGATTAATATACATAATACTCTTCTGGATCCTATATATAAGAAACTTTTCACTTTTTAGATTCATTATAAAATGTATCTATTTAGATTATATTATTATCTAGATATATTAATTATACAATGAATCTAAAAAACAAAATGTTTTTTATATATAAGACCAGAGGGAGCAATAAATTAGAATAAATACTTTATCCGATCAGTATTATAAGCAAATTTGACTTTTTAATAGATTGAAAAAATTAAGTATACGATTTATAATATGGACTACATAGATCACTTTTATAATGTATAAAAAAAAATTAAATTTGGTTACAATAATTATGGGAGTAAGTATATCAATCAATACTAATATATAAAACTAATTTGAAATTATCAGTGGCAAATGGACATAGATATAGAGATGACATTTAAAAGAAATATTAGTTCTTTATTAAAAAATCATACCTAATAACACAATCATCTAAATAAATATATGTCAAATAAAAACTATATATAAAGAAAAATATGAAATCAATACTACAATTCTTTCATATTCATATATTCTACAAAATTAATTTAGCTACATTGAAATGATCAGTAATAAAAGTATTCAATTCAATAACAACCAAATCCATATTTGCCTACATTAAATTATATCAATCTAAAATCTACCCAAAAGATTGACACCAACGAATAATAAAAAAATAAAAAAAAAACCAAAGTAATAATGCAAACAAACTAAACACAGATCTGAAAATTGGTTCAAACGTACAAATAATATTTATTACATAGTTGCAAATTAATAACATAATAAAAATTGAATTCTAAATCCAAATACACTTAACACGATGATGAATAACGTACAATTTGAATCTCCAAGAAATTATCCCCCATTGGAGCATTAAACACGATCCTGTCTCTAAAACACAAGCAATTTTGTCTCACAAATTTCTTCCATCCTGAATAAATGAATCTATCTTCATGGTTCTTTGAGGAGGTAAAAATTGGAGATATAAACACCTTTCCAGAATCAATATCCAACATATAAATATATTTGTGAGACTTCAATAAACAATTTCTGGAATATTCTCTTGGAAAATTCTGCAATATATATAAAAACACAATTGAAATTTTCACTAAAAAAAAAACCCAGATCTATAACAAAAAAATTAAAAGAACACAATCAGTCCATACCAAAACGTTTCTACCCTTGACAACGGACCTAGTAACATTCATTTCCCACTTATAACAAATTGGATTTCATCTCCTGAGATAATAGATATAGTTTTTTTTAAAACAACATCAATAATATCAATAAAAAACTATAAACCAAAATAACTATTAATTAACTTGGGAATCAATACAATACAAATAATATTCAAAAATAATTTTTTTATTAACCTATGTAGATACTCCATTAGACCAAAGAAAGAGAATGGAAGCAGTTTTTTGGGTTGTGATAACTGTGTGAAGACTTGTACAATGCTTCACATGAGGGAGGTATATATAACAGAGCTATACACACTAATAAATATTAAATTAAAATTAAAATACACACGACAACTGACATACACACACCAAAATAATAATCCAACATAATAAATAAAAAGTTTTACTTTTTTGAGATCATCAAAGAAACCATACACGACAACCTCCTTTTATACCTAAACGACAAAAACAAACAAAAACTTTCCAACAACCAACCCTTTTTACACCATACGACCCACAATTAAAACAGGTAAATAGGCCCAACATAGTTTCTTCTTCGAAAAAAAAAACCATAGTAGCCCACCATTAATACCAACAACACCATGCATGAACGTAAACCCCAAATACCAAATAACACAGTGCAACAATCTAAACACCTTTCCAGAAAATATGGAAACTTAAAATTTTCAGCATCACAACACCTAAAATTCATATTACACATTGACGGGTCCAAAATACAAAGAGTATAATCAAATTCATACTGATCCTCATTACAACCATATGATTCAGCAGAACATACTACTTATAGATAGATTGAAATCCACAAAACATATATTAAAACTAGGACACTAAGTCTCCAAAACATACAGCAAACACCTAAAATATTAATACATAATAAAAGTCTTCATCGACACATCACATAACCACAAAACACAGCAACAGACAACCCTGTGAAGCGGGTGGAAAAATGGCGCGAGCGGAAAGTGCTCGCTAGACAGTAAAGTCGCCACCGAACTTTATTTATTCCCGGAGGAAAAGGAAAATATCGATAAAACCTTAAAATAATGGAAAGATGGTCGTCGCAACCATTTCTAAGTTCGGGAGTCGATTATGTGAGGGGAAGGTATTAGCACCCCTCACATCCGTTGTACTCAACGGGAACCTCCTCGTTAATTTTAGGGTTAAAAGAGTGTTTAATTTGCTTGCATGCTTTTAATTATTTATTATTTATTATATATACAAGGGGGAAAAAGTTTGTTTTTTATTAGTGTGCTTGACAAGATGTATGAATCCCGCTCCTACGTATTCCCGGGTGCAATGGGAAATTCAAAGCTACACGCTGTTCTGGGTAGAACATGTTTGTGTGTTGGTTGATTTTACACATGAAAAGATTTTTGTTTTTATATTTTGACTGTGCTAAAAATATTTGATGTGTTGGAGTTATTTTTAGATGTGGAAGACGAACAACTTGTCGACAAAGCGTAACGCTAAGCCCCCATTTGTTCGAGAGACCAACGAATGTACATTCGTCAATCCCCTCTTTATTCCAAGATTTTTTATTAAAATATATTTGAATGGAAGACGAACAACCTGTCGACAAAGCGTGACGCTAAGCCCCCGATTGTTCGAGAGATCAACGAATGTACATTCGCCAATCTCTTCTTTAATCCAAGATTTTTATTGAAATATATTTGAATGGAAGACGAACAACCTGTCGACAAAGCGTGACGCTAAGCCCCAGATTATTCGAGAGACCAACGAATGTACATTCGCTAATCTCCTCTTTAATCCAAGATTTTTAATAAAACTCGATTTATAATGTGCAAAGAAATAAAATTTAAAAATCATATTTTGGGTTTTTTCTATTTTTATTAGGTTAAATAAATCACATAAATGAAATCAAGAAAAGAAAAAAAAATTTAAAAAAAAAGCAGGGGGTGCGAATATCAAAAGAGGGGGTGCAGATAACAGAACAAATCAGGCTCGGCCCAAGTAGGGTGAGAAAAAAGAATGGGGAATGGATCCAGGCCGTCTGATTCAATCAGACGGCTCTTGATGAGATCAAATGGGTGGGCAATTCTGGGCCATCTAATATGTGATCGAACGATGGGTTACGATGGAACACACACACAGGATCGATGGACCCTATATATTCCCAAAGGCCCACGGAAAACTCATTTTTCACAAATTTTTCTCTCTCTTCTCTCAATCTCTCATGATTTGTCTCTCTTCTCTCTCTAGTGTTCTTGAATAATCAAGAACATGGATGAATATTCATCCTCTCCGGCTAGCAGCCACCGCAGGTCCCAGATTTCGGTGCGGCGGCCGCCGGCGGAAAACTTTTTTTTTTAGTAACAACAAAAAAGCCCCAATTTTTTTAAACACTCATCTATTGATTTCAAACCCAAATTAGACTCCCTAAGTCCCAAAATCCGAATTTACAGATTCAAACACCCAGGTTTTAAATTTAACTCGATTTTATCTTTTTCGCTAAGGGTCTAATTCAAATAAGATATATCACAAACAAACATCAAGCAGAAGTTCAGAAGATTGAAGAGTTACCTGGAGTGCAGTGTATTCCCGAAGTAAGTTTTTTCTTTTCTTTCGTATCTGTTCTGCCTCTTCTTTTCCTTCTTCTAACTTCTTTTGTTCTTTTTTTTTTTGCGAGGCTCTGGTGATACAGGAGATTGGGGTTTCGAGCAAAACTTTGTCTTCAGTGAGAAGACCAGAATTTTGGGGTTATTGCTTATTTTGTTTGCAATTCGGTTTCTGTGTTTTTTTTTGGGTTTTAATTCGGCTGCTGGATTTTCTTTCTGTTAGTGAGGTTGCTGTTATGGATTTGGAGCAGGGAGTAGGTTTAGGACTCGGATGGTTAAAGGATGTGTTTTTTGTGCGTGTACTTCCCTGTGATTTGTGGGAGAGACACTGTGTATTTTTCTCTGTGAAGGTTTTTTCTGTTTGTTTTGAATTTCGGCTGCAGAATCCTCTCCCCCTTTTTGTCTTGTAAAACTCTTGGGATTATATAACTCAGAAATTAGGTTTTGTAATTAATTTGTGATTCATCTGATTTTGGAATTATTTGGTTATGATAATAAATTGATTTATGAGCACATGAAAAATTTCTACTTTAGGGTTCTTTTCCTTTCACGCGTGCTGCTTCCTCTCTTTTTTTGTTTGACTTTTGTTTATTATGATTTTTTTTTTGTAGTAATAAAAGATAATAATAACAAAAAACAAAAAATAAAAATCTTAAAATAAATAAATAATAAAAAAACGAAAATTAAATAATAATAAAAGAGTAATTTGATTTTTTTTATAAAAGTAAAAATTAAAGACAAATAAATATAGAAAAAGGCAAAAAGTACCAAGTGGGATTTGAACCAAGGACCATACACTTACAACCCATTTAAAACACCTCTTCATTACCAAATGGACTACTTCACCCATTTTGTAAGATAATGCAACATAAAACACTATATGTGATAAAAGAGTGGGCAAAATTTAGGGTACAACAGCTGCCCGTATTTAATTATTTTTTTACCCGAGAACATGATTGACGGCTGTCTTCATGTACTCATGGTGGAAGATAATTAAATACGAAAGGACCCAAAATTTTGTCCGAGTAGATGGGACCCTAAACTGCCAGTGCGAATGATACTCTAAATTGTCAGCGCGAATGAAACTCTAAATTGCCAGCCAAACAAAGATGGAACTCTAAACTGCCAGCGCGAATGAGACTCTAAATTGCCAGCCAAACAAAAATGAAACTCTAAACTTCCAAATAAGGTAGAACTCTAACTGCCAGCGCGAATGAGGCTCTAAATTGCCGGCCTCACAAAGATAGAACTCTAAACTTCTAAAACAAAGTAGGACTCTAAAATGTCATATAGGGTAGGACTCTGAAGATTCCAAATAGGGTAGAACTCATATTGCTAAACAAGGTAGGACTCCCAACTTTGTCGCATAGGGTAGGACTCTGAAAATTCCAAATAAGGTAGGACTCCAAACTCCAAATTTGGTAAGATTCTAAAGATGGTAAATATGGTATAACTCCAAAAATGCCAAATAGGTAGAAATCTAAAAATACTAAATTATGTAGGGCTCTGAAACTTCAAACTAGGGTAGAACTCTTCTGCTTATGCTGTGTATGCATGATCCTCTTTCGATGCATGATTTTTATGCGTGATTCTTGGGTTAATGCATTTATTGATGCATGATGTATTTATTTGCATGATATGCCTATGTGTGTGCTAATGCATGTTATGCAAAATGCGTAGCCAATGCATGAAATGTATTAAGGACGAAAGTTTTGGGGGTTAACAGAGAAGTCCTCTTTTCCCCTTTTTTAGGGTGATCGATAAGGGCCGGGCTCGAGAAGTGATACTCGTTTGGGAATTTGCGCTCCTCCGACATTCTGGAAGCGTGACCGTGAAAATTAACGCTCTTGATGCTCTAGTGGTAGTCCATGGACCATGACTTGCTTTCCAAACATCTTCTGCGCTGGGTAGATCGTAACGACTGATGAAAAGTTTTAGGTCTCAAGAACCTGATGCAGCGTTGTAGTATTGGGTGACGATACTCCTTCGACCTTTAAAATCAAAGTAAAACGTGCTTTGAAAGCTTTTTTATTGTTTCCCATTTTTTCAATACATTATTTATTAAGAATAAAACACATTTTACAAATCAATAAAAGCACGAAGGGATGAAAAGCTTTGAAAGAGATTTTTATTCAATGAAATTTGATTCTCAAATGAGTAATAGTACATGAGAATGTAATTCCTAAAAGAGGAGATTACCAAGACAGAAAGATAAATGGCAATAGACTAGGCCCTACTAAGATACAACACATGCTACATTCCCCTGTAACTTTACAATCCCAATACCTCGCCTCTGACGGTTATGACTAGACCGATCCTTTCCATCTGAGTTTGTTGTGGGTCCCCACACCGCAGTCATTTGCCCCTTCACTCTTTTCCTTATAGATCCCTAATTTTTGCTTGGACCGCTCTTTCGAGTTTTCAGTCCACCGGGATTGCACCCTTTTTTGCATAGGCAGCCCTTTCAGGTTTTCAACCCAGCGGGTTTTATTTCCTTTTTTGTGCCCCTAATTTTTGCCTGGACCGCCTTTTCAGGTTTTCGATCCATCGGGACGCTCTCTATTGCCTAAGTCGCCCTTGCGGGTTTTCAACTTAGCGAGCCCTTTTTTTTTATTTTTTTATTTTTAGGCATAGTATTTTTTGACTGCATCGGAATTTACTGAGAGCGGGAGTTCCTCCCCGTCCATGGTAGTGATAATCAAGGCTCCACCAGAGAAAGCCTTTTTCACTACATACGGCCCTTCATAGTTGGGGGTCCATTTTCCGCGAGGATCCTTGTGGATGGGTAATATCTTTTTCAGCACTAAGTCTCCTTCTTTGAATTCTCTTGGACGAACCTTTTTATCAAATGCCCTCTTGAGTCTTCTTTGATACAATTGGCCATGACATAACGCTGTCAGACGTTTCTCTTCTATAAGGTTTAGTTGATCGAATCTCGCTTGGGCCCATTCAGCCTCCTCTAGTTTAGTCTCCATTAAAACTCTTAACGATGGGATTTCCACTTCAATAGGAAGTACTGCTTCCATGCCGTAGACTAAGGAAAATGGAGTTGCCTCAGTGGAAGTTCGGACCGTCGTCCTATAGCCATGCAATGCGAAAGGGAGCATCTCGTGCCAGTCTTTGTAAGTTTTCACCATTTTTTGGATGATCTTCTTGATGTTTTTATTGGCTGCTTCCACAGCGCCGTTCATCTTAGGCCGCTATGGAGATGAGTTATGGTGCTCAATCTTGAATTCGTCGCATAGTTCCTTCATCGTCTTATTGTTCAAATTGGACCCATTATCTGTGATAATTTTGTCCGGGATTCCGTAACGGCAGATTATTTCTTTTTTGATGAATCGGGCAACCACTTGTTTTGTCACATTTGCATAAGAAGCAGCTTCAACCCACTTGGTGAAATAGTCGATGGCAACCAGGATAAACCGGTGACCGTTTGAAGCTTTTGGTTCAATCATACCTATCATGTCTATTCCCCACATAGAGAATGGCCATGGTGATGTTAGGACATTCAAAGGGGTTGGTGGCACATGAATCTTGTCGGCGTAAATCTAGCATTTATGACATGTTTTAGCATAGCGGAAACAGTCAGCTTCCATAGTCAACTAATAATACCCTGCCCTTAGGATTTTCTTTGTCATCGCGTGTCCGCTGGCATGGGTTCCAAAGCACCTCATAATTCTCCTCACATTTATCCTCGCATTTATCCTCGCATCTGAGCAAAACCATATCATAATTCCTCTTGTAAAGCACCTCCCCACTCAAAAAGAATTGTGATGCCAATCTTCTTAAATACTTCTTGTCAGTAGCGGAAGCATTTCCCGGGTATTCTTGCTTTTCGAGGTATCGTTTGATGTCATAGAACCAAGGCTTATCATCATACTCCTCTTCAGCCACCGTGCACACAACTGGTTCATCTTTGCGTTCCACTGTTATGATGGGTGCTTCATTCCAGAATCTCACTTTATGCATTGATGATAACGTAGCTAAAACATCTGCTACTTGATTCTCCTCCCTAGGAATATGGTGAAAAGTTATCTCATCGAAGTATTCCGTCAGTTTCACTACGTGAGCTCGGTATGGGATCAATTTGGGATGCCGTGTCTCCCACTCTCCTTTTACTTGATAGATGACTAGTGCTGAGTCTCCGTATACTTCCAAGATCTTAATCCTGTGGTTGATATTATACATGCTTCATATTCCGCCATGTTGTTCGTGCAGTCAAAACACAATCTCGCAGTAAAGGGGGTGTACCCATTTCTTGGTGATATTAGGACAGCCCCAATCCCGTGCCCCATCGCATTCGAGGCGCCATCAAATGCAAGTTTCCATCGTGCCCCCGGTTCGGGCCCTTCATCATCACCTATGACCTTTTCATCATTCAAAACCATAATGTCCTCATCCGGGAAGTCGAATTTTATGGGTTGATACTCTTCCAGCGGTTGGTGAGCAAGATGTTCAGACAACACACTCCCTTTTATGGCCTTTTGAGTAACGTATTGGATGTCGTACTCAGATAGCAACATCTGCCAACGCGCGATCTTTCCTGTGAGGGCAGGTTTTTCAAAGATGTACTTTATGGGATCCATCTTTGAAATCAGCCAAGTGGTATGAGTCAACATATACTGCCTCAAGCGTCGGGCGGCCCATGCTAGTGCGCAACAAGTCTTCTCGAGTGACGTATACCTCGATTCGCAATCGGTGAACTTTTTACTCAAGAAATATATGGCATGTTCTTTTCTTCCCGTCTCGTCGTGTTGCCCTAGCACACATCCCATTGATCCATCAAGTACTGTCAGATACATGATAAGAGGTCTCCCTGGAACCGGGGGTACCAAGATAGGGGGCTCCTGCAAGTATTGTTTGATTCGGTCGAATGCTTCTTGGCAATTATCATTCCACTTGATAGCTTGATCCTTCCTTAATAACTTGAAAATTGGTTCGCAGGTGGCTGTGAGGTGCGAGATGAATCTAGCGATGTAATTCAATCTTCCTAAGAATCCACGAACCTCCTTCTCAGTACTTGGAGCCGGCATATTCTGTATGGCCTTCACTTTATCAGGGTCAACTTCTATTCCTCTTTGACTGACTATGAATCCTAATAGCTTGCCCGATCTAGCACCGAAGGTGCACTTATTAGGATTTAGCCGTAGTTTGAATTTCCTCAGGCGGACGAATAACTTATGTAGATGAACCAAGTGATCCTCCTCGGTCTGAGATTTGGCAATCATATCATCCATGTAGACTTCTAATTCTTTATGAATCATATCATGGAATAGGGTCACCATTGCTCTTTGATACGTTGCCCCCGCATTCTTTAACCCGAAGGGCATCACTTTGTAACAGAAAGTTCCCCATGGAGTGATGAATGTAGTTTTCTCCATGTCTTCCGGTGACATTTTAATTTGATTATAACCGGAGAATCCATCCATGAAGGAAAAGACTGAGAACTGAGCAGTGTTATCCACTAGTACGTCAATGTGAGGTAGAGGGAAATCATCCTTGGGACTTGCTCGATTTAGATCCCGATAGTCCACACACATTCTGACTTTACCATCTTTCTTTGGAACTGGCACAATGTTGGCCACCCATTGTGGATACTTGGCAACTGCTAAGAAACCGGCGTCAAACTGCTTTTTCACTTCCTCTCTAATCTTGAGCGCCATATCGGGTCGAGTCCTTCTCAATTTCTGCTTTACCGGCGAACATTCTGGCTTGAGTGGCAACTTGTGCACTACTATGTCAGTGTCTAGTCCTGGCATATCTTGATATGACCAAGCAAACACATCCACATACTCCCTCAGTAGTTCGACCAACTTTCCCTTCACATTCTCCTTCAACGATGCTCCTACCTTAATCTCCTTTTTGTCTTCCTCGGTCCCCAAATTAATTACTTCCACTGATTCTTGGTGAGGCTGAATCACCTTCTCCTCTTGTTTCAAGAGTTGGGCTAACTCTTCAGGAAGCTCACCATCGTCCTCATCACCTTCTTCCGCTTGGTTAATTGGAAATTCAAAGTCATAAGGGATTGTAGCAATGTCATTTTCATGGGGTTCAATTATGGATCTGCATGAGGATGATTCTTATTTTTAGCATGATGGAATGACTGAAAACTGAAGATGACAGGAAAATATTGCCATTTTTTTTTTTTGAAAAAAAACAGAAAATAAAAGAAGAGAGAAAGAAGGAAAGGAAAAAACTTTTATTGAACATAAAATGCACTTTATTGATGATAAATAAGTTATTGAAAACAAAGGGGTGCCCTACAAAAGCATATCCATTTGCCTTGGGCAGAGCAAAGGATTTTTCAAAGACAAACAAATTACTTAGAAATAGAAAAGATCTCCAGAATTTCTACGGTCTTCCAGTTGGCAAGAACTTTATCAGGAGCGCAACGATACACCAAGTCTGGTACTTCCTCATCAGCGTCTTCAAGCAGGGCCACATGACCTTCATTGATGAACCCAGCGCTGCTGAATATCTCTTGAATGGTGCGGATCTCCCCTTGATTACCCTTCGAAAACACTGTGGGTGATGGTTGGTATCCGAGCCCGAAACGATCTTTCTTTTCAGGGATGTTTGGTAGTTTGCCCCAGCCTTCGAGGCTACCCTCTTCCAACGCTTCTTTTATGGCTTTCCAAGAAAATATGGCCGATCCTTTTCTTTGGTGATGACTGTGATCTGATTTTATTGTCATAACGCTTGCAATCTCTAAAGCTTGGAATGGGACTTCTGCAGCTTCTTCATCTGCCTCTATATATCGGAAAGATGAGAGATGACTGACCATCATATCTTCTTGGCCAGAAACAACTATCATTTTATCACCGGTTATGAATTTGAGTTTCTGATGCAGAGTAGAAGTGACAGCCCCGGCGTCATGAATCCAAGGTCTTCCAAGGAGGCAACTATATGTGGGGTTAATATCCATAACCTGGAAGGTAATTGTAAAGAGTTGAGGACCAATTAGGATGGGTAGGTCGACTTCTCCCACAACTGTTCTTCTTGATCCTTCGAAAGCCTTCACCACCATGGAACTAGGTCTCATCAGTGCCCCTTCAACTGCTAACTTTAGGAGGGTTGTCTTAGGCATCACATTTAAAGAAGAACCTGTGTCCACCAGAACCCTCAACAGGATGTTATCCAGGCACTTCACTGAGATGTGTAGGGCCCGATTGTGGTTATGTCCTTCCGTCGGTAATTCCTCCTCACTGAAACCCAAATATCTGCTGGCCGTAATATTACCAACGACACCATCAAATTGATCAACAGTAATATCCCTTGTCACATGTGCCTCATTTAAAACTTTCAACAATGCTTCTCGGTGGGCCTCGGAGCTGAGGAGCAAAGACAACATGGAAATTTTAGAAGGAGTCTGCCCCAACTGATCAACTATTCTGTAATCACTTTTTCTGATAATCCTCAAGAACTCTTCAGCCTCCTCCTGCGGTAGTGTTTTCCTGGAGGGCCCATCTCCAAACTAGGGTAGAACTCTTCTGCTTATGCTGTGTATGCATGATCCTCTTTCGATGCATGATTTTTATGCGTGATTCTTGGGTTAATGCATTTATTGATGCATGATGTATTTATTTGCATGATATGCCTATGTGTGTGCTAATGCATGTTATGCAAAATGCGTAGCCAATGCATGAAATGTATTAAGGACGAAAGTTTTGGGGGTTAACAGAGAAGTCCTCTTTTCCCCTTTTTTAGGGTGATCGATAAGGGCCGGGCTCGAGAAGTGATACTCGTTTGGGAATTTGCGCTCCTCCGACATTCTGGAAGCGTGACCGTGAAAATTAACGCTCTTGATGCTCTAGTGGTAGTCCATGGACCATGACTTGCTTTCCAAACATCTTCTGCGCTGGGTAGATCGTAACGACTGATGAAAAGTTTTAGGTCTCAAGAACCTGATGCAGCGTTGTAGTATTGGGTGACGATACTCCTTCGACCTTTAAAATCAAAGTAAAACGTGCTTTGAAAGCTTTTTTATTGTTTCCCATTTTTTCAATACATTATTTATTAAGAATAAAACACATTTTACAAATCAATAAAAGCACGAAGGGATGAAAAGCTTTGAAAGAGATTTTTATTCAATGAAATTTGATTCTCAAATGAGTAATAGTACATGAGAATGTAATTCCTAAAAGAGGAGATTACCAAGACAGAAAGATAAATGGCAATAGACTAGGCCCTACTAAGATACAACACATGCTACATTCCCCTGTAACTTTACAATCCCAATACCTCGCCTCTGACGGTTATGACTAGACCGATCCTTTCCATCTGAGTTTGTTGTGGGTCCCCACACCGCAGTCATTTGCCCCTTCACTCTTTTCCTTATAGATCCCTAATTTTTGCTTGGACCGCTCTTTCGAGTTTTCAGTCCACCGGGATTGCACCCTTTTTTGCATAGGCAGCCCTTTCAGGTTTTCAACCCAGCGGGTTTTATTTCCTTTTTTGTGCCCCTAATTTTTGCCTGGACCGCCTTTTCAGGTTTTCGATCCATCGGGACGCTCTCTATTGCCTAAGTCGCCCTTGCGGGTTTTCAACTTAGCGAGCCCTTTTTTTTTATTTTTTTATTTTTAGGCATAGTATTTTTTGACTGCATCGGAATTTACTGAGAGCGGGAGTTCCTCCCCGTCCATGGTAGTGATAATCAAGGCTCCACCAGAGAAAGCCTTTTTCACTACATACGGCCCTTCATAGTTGGGGGTCCATTTTCCGCGAGGATCCTTGTGGATGGGTAATATCTTTTTCAGCACTAAGTCTCCTTCTTTGAATTCTCTTGGACGAACCTTTTTATCAAATGCCCTCTTGAGTCTTCTTTGATACAATTGGCCATGACATAACGCTGTCAGACGTTTCTCTTCTATAAGGTTTAGTTGATCGAATCTCGCTTGGGCCCATTCAGCCTCCTCTAGTTTAGTCTCCATTAAAACTCTTAACGATGGGATTTCCACTTCAATAGGAAGTACTGCTTCCATGCCGTAGACTAAGGAAAATGGAGTTGCCTCAGTGGAAGTTCGGACCGTCGTCCTATAGCCATGCAATGCGAAAGGGAGCATCTCGTGCCAGTCTTTGTAAGTTTTCACCATTTTTTGGATGATCTTCTTGATGTTTTTATTGGCTGCTTCCACAGCGCCGTTCATCTTAGGCCGCTATGGAGATGAGTTATGGTGCTCAATCTTGAATTCGTCGCATAGTTCCTTCATCGTCTTATTGTTCAAATTGGACCCATTATCTGTGATAATTTTGTCCGGGATTCCGTAACGGCAGATTATTTCTTTTTTGATGAATCGGGCAACCACTTGTTTTGTCACATTTGCATAAGAAGCAGCTTCAACCCACTTGGTGAAATAGTCGATGGCAACCAGGATAAACCGGTGACCGTTTGAAGCTTTTGGTTCAATCATCCCTATCATGTCTATTCCCCACATAGAGAATGGCCATGGTGATGTTAGGACATTCAAAGGGGTTGGTGGCACATGAATCTTGTCGGCGTAAATCTAGCATTTATGACATGTTTTAGCATAGCGGAAACAGTCAGCTTCCATAGTCAACTAATAATACCCTGCCCTTAGGATTTTCTTTGTCATCGCGTGTCCGCTGGCATGGGTTCCAAAGCACCTCATAATTCTCCTCACATTTATCCTCGCATTTATCCTCGCATCTGAGCAAAACCATATCATAATTCCTCTTGTAAAGCACCTCCCCACTCAAAAAGAATTGTGATGCCAATCTTCTTAAATACTTCTTGTCAGTAGCGGAAGCATTTCCCGGGTATTCTTGCTTTTCGAGGTATCGTTTGATGTCATAGAACCAAGGCTTATCATCATACTCCTCTTCAGCCACCGTGCACACAACTGGTTCATCTTTGCGTTCCACTGTTATGATGGGTGCTTCATTCCAGAATCTCACTTTATGCATTGATGATAACGTAGCTAAAACATCTGCTACTTGATTCTCCTCCCTAGGAATATGGTGAAAAGTTATCTCATCGAAGTATTCCGTCAGTTTCACTACGTGAGCTCGGTATGGGATCAATTTGGGATGCCGTGTCTCCCACTCTCCTTTTACTTGATAGATGACTAGTGCTGAGTCTCCGTATACTTCCAAGATCTTAATCCTGTGGTTGATATTATACATGCTTCATATTCCGCCATGTTGTTCGTGCAGTCAAAACACAATCTCGCAGTAAAGGGGGTGTACCCATTTCTTGGTGATATTAGGACAGCCCCAATCCCGTGCCCCATCGCATTCGAGGCGCCATCAAATGCAAGTTTCCATCGTGCCCCCGGTTCGGGCCCTTCATCATCACCTATGACCTTTTCATCATTCAAAACCATAATGTCCTCATCCGGGAAGTCGAATTTTATGGGTTGATACTCTTCCAGCGGTTGGTGAGCAAGATGTTCAGACAACACACTCCCTTTTATGGCCTTTTGAGTAACGTATTGGATGTCGTACTCAGATAGCAACATCTGCCAACGCGCGATCTTTCCTGTGAGGGCAGGTTTTTCAAAGATGTACTTTATGGGATCCATCTTTGAAATCAGCCAAGTGGTATGAGTCAACATATACTGCCTCAAGCGTCGGGCGGCCCATGCTAGTGCGCAACAAGTCTTCTCGAGTGACGTATACCTCGATTCGCAATCGGTGAACTTTTTACTCAAGAAATATATGGCATGTTCTTTTCTTCCCGTCTCGTCGTGTTGCCCTAGCACACATCCCATTGATCCATCAAGTACTGTCAGATACATGATAAGAGGTCTCCCTGGAACCGGGGGTACCAAGATAGGGGGCTCCTGCAAGTATTGTTTGATTCGGTCGAATGCTTCTTGGCAATTATCATTCCACTTGATAGCTTGATCCTTCCTTAATAACTTGAAAATTGGTTCGCAGGTGGCTGTGAGGTGCGAGATGAATCTAGCGATGTAATTCAATCTTCCTAAGAATCCACGAACCTCCTTCTCAGTACTTGGAGCCGGCATATTCTGTATGGCCTTCACTTTATCAGGGTCAACTTCTATTCCTCTTTGACTGACTATGAATCCTAATAGCTTGCCCGATCTAGCACCGAAGGTGCACTTATTAGGATTTAGCCGTAGTTTGAATTTCCTCAGGCGGACGAATAACTTATGTAGATGAACCAAGTGATCCTCCTCGGTCTGAGATTTGGCAATCATATCATCCATGTAGACTTCTAATTCTTTATGAATCATATCATGGAATAGGGTCACCATTGCTCTTTGATACGTTGCCCCCGCATTCTTTAACCCGAAGGGCATCACTTTGTAACAGAAAGTTCCCCATGGAGTGATGAATGTAGTTTTCTCCATGTCTTCCGGTGACATTTTAATTTGATTATAACCGGAGAATCCATCCATGAAGGAAAAGACTGAGAACTGAGCAGTGTTATCCACTAGTACGTCAATGTGAGGTAGAGGGAAATCATCCTTGGGACTTGCTCGATTTAGATCCCGATAGTCCACACACATTCTGACTTTACCATCTTTCTTTGGAACTGGCACAATGTTGGCCACCCATTGTGGATACTTGGCAACTGCTAAGAAACCGGCGTCAAACTGCTTTTTCACTTCCTCTCTAATCTTGAGCGCCATATCGGGTCGAGTCCTTCTCAATTTCTGCTTTACCGGTGAACATTCTGGCTTGAGTGGCAACTTGTGCACTACTATGTCAGTGTCTAGTCCTGGCATATCTTGATATGACCAAGCAAACACATCCACATACTCCCTCAGTAGTTCGACCAACTTTCCCTTCACATTCTCCTTCAACGATGCTCCTACCTTAATCTCCTTTTTGTCTTCCTCGGTCCCCAAATTAATTACTTCCACTGATTCTTGGTGAGGCTGAATCACCTTCTCCTCTTGTTTCAAGAGTTGGGCTAACTCTTCAGGAAGCTCACCATCGTCCTCATCACCTTCTTCCGCTTGGTTAATTGGAAATTCAAAGTCATAAGGGATTGTAGCAATGTCATTTTCATGGGGTTCAATTATGGATCTGCATGAGGATGATTCTTATTTTTAGCATGATGGAATGACTGAAAACTGAAGATGACAGGAAAATATTGCCATTTTTTTTTTTTTGAAAAAAAACAGAAAATAAAAGAAGAGAGAAAGAAGGAAAGGAAAAAACTTTTATTGAACATAAAATGCACTTTATTGATGATAAATAAGTTATTGAAAACAAAGGGGTGCCCTACAAAAGCATATCCATTTGCCTTGGGCAGAGCAAAGGATTTTTCAAAGACAAACAAATTACTTAGAAATAGAAAAGATCTCCAGAATTTCTACGGTCTTCCAGTTGGCAAGAACTTTATCAGGAGCGCAACGATACACCAAGTCTGGTACTTCCTCATCAGCGTCTTCAAGCAGGGCCACATGACCTTCATTGATGAACCCAGCGCTGCTGAATATCTCTTGAATGGTGCGGATCTCCCCTTGATTACCCTTCGAAAACACTGTGGGTGATGGTTGGTATCCGAGCCCGAAACGATCTTTCTTTTCAGGGATGTTTGGTAGTTTGCCCCAGCCTTCGAGGCTACCCTCTTCCAACGCTTCTTTTATGGCTTTCCAAGAAAATATGGCCGATCCTTTTCTTTGGTGATGACTGTGATCTGATTTTATTGTCATAACGCTTGCAATCTCTAAAGCTTGGAATGGGACTTCTGTAGCTTCTTCATCTGCCTCTATATATCGGAAAGATGAGAGATGACTGACCATCATATCTTCTTGGCCAGAAACAACTATCATTTTATCACCGGTTATGAATTTGAGTTTCTGATGCAGAGTAGAAGTGACAGCCCCGGCGTCATGAATCCAAGGTCTTCCAAGGAGGCAACTATATGTGGGGTTAATATCCATAACCTGGAAGGTAATTGTAAAGAGTTGAGGACCAATTAGGATGGGTAGGTCGACTTCTCCCACAACTGTTCTTCTTGATCCTTCGAAAGCCTTCACCACCATGGAACTAGGTCTCATCAGTGCCCCTTCAACTGCTAACTTTAGGAGGGTTGTCTTAGGCATCACATTTAAAGAAGAACCTGTGTCCACCAGAACCCTCAACAGGATGTTATCCAGGCACTTCACTGAGATGTGTAGGGCCCGATTGTGGTTATGTCCTTCCGTCGGTAATTCCTCCTCACTGAAACCCAAATATCTGCTGGCCGTAATATTACCAACGACACCATCAAATTGATCAACAGTAATATCCCTTGTCACATGTGCCTCATTTAAAACTTTCAACAATGCTTCTCGGTGGGCCTCGGAGCTGAGGAGCAAAGACAACATGGAAATTTTAGAAGGAGTCTGCCCCAACTGATCAACTATTCTGTAATCACTTTTTCTGATAATCCTCAAGAACTCTTCAGCCTCCTCCTGCGGTAGTGTTTTCCTGGAGGGCCCATCTCCAACTTCGTCCTCCACACTTTTTCCTTTGCGAGGTATTACCAGTGACTTCTTATTGGGCTGTTCAGAGGAGAATATTCTTCCGCTTCTTGTCATGCTCCCTATGCCAACTATATTGGTGACATTGGATTCGACATTCGTTAATGGTTTGCCCCCCACATAAGCATTAGGCTGATAGTTCCATGGTACTTTCTTCATGCTATCGAAAGGGAATGGAGCAGGTACGTAGAACACAATGGGATTCACTGACTTCCCCGGTATTTGCAGTCCCCTTCTCGAGTATGGGATTTCAATGGGTGTTGGGTCCCGCGATTCTAAAACAGAGACATCTGCATCGACTCTCGAATAGCCAATCTGAACCAGACCCTGATCCATTAGTTTTTGAAGACAATCCCTCATCTTTTGGCATCCTTCTGGATTCATTGGACATACCTTGCAATTAGAATGTATTTCTTCAAACTCATCATAACCAATCAACTTCTCTTGTATTACAGACATTGAGGCCTTTATCTTCATCACTTCCTTAATCAAACTCTGCTCTTCAATTTCTTCTACAGCATTCACAGATAGACCAGCATGCCCGGGTAAAGGATTATCCTTCACATTTAGGCCTTCCTCTTTGAAAGATATCAGCTTTTTGTCAATAAACTCTTGAACTTTATATTTGAAGGCCTTACAGTTCTCTATGGTATGCCCCGGTGATCCAGCATGGTAATCACATTTAGCATTCTCATCAAAATATGGCGGGTATGGTGGTGCTACTTGGGGAAGTGGTCTTGGCTCAACCATTCCCTTTTGGATTAAGTAAGGTAAGATTTCACCATATGGCATAGGCAGACGATCAAAGTACACCCTCTTTCTTTCATTGTTGTTTCTGGGCCCAAGCTGACTCTTTTGTTGGTACCCCACTGGTTGTTGTTGATGGCTTTGTTGAGGCATCACCACCGGCCGCTGAGGGGTAGACATAGAATATGTTTGTTGCGGATACTGCCCTTGGGCTACTGCTGCCATATAAGGATATTGAAAGTATGGCATTGGAGTAGGAGGTGCTTGTGACGATCCTACCGCAATAGCGTTAGTTTCACCTTCCTTTTTTCTATAATTGTTGCTGAAGGATTTCTTTGCCCCGACTTGAGAACTAGAGGCACCTTGTATCTTACCACTCTTTAACCCCTCTTCCACTCGTTCCCCAATTATTACCATGTCAGCAAAACCTGACGATATGCTCCCAATCATTTTCTCATAGTACGGCCCTTGTAGCGTGCTCATGAAGGTATCGACCAATTCCCTTTCTAACAAGGGTGGTTGCACACGAGCAGCCAATTCCCTCCATCTCTGCGCATACTCCTTGAAGGACTCATTGTTCTTCTGTGCCAAGTTTTGCAGCTGCATCCGGTTAGGAGCCATATCGAGGTTGTACTTGTATTGCTTCAAAAAGGCATCTGCGAGGTCCTTCCATGTCTGGATTTGAGTCCTCTCTATTTGCATGTACCAATCCAGTGATGCACCACTCAAACTGTCTTGGAAGACATGAATCATAAGCTTTTCATTGGCGGCATATGCAGCCATCTTCCTACAAAACATCCTTAAGTGATTCCTTGGGCAATGAATCCCCTTGTATTTCTCAAAGTCAGGTACTTTGAACTTTGGGGGAATAACTACATCTGGTACTAAGCACATATCCAGAGCATCAATCCCATATGCATTAAATCCCTCTACAGCCTTCAATCTTTCCTCCAAGGCCCGATACTTCTGAGCGGACTCAACATCCGAGTGAGCATTGACGGGTGTTGCCAAACCTTCAGTTGTGTGACGTGGCTGGGTGATGCCGTCTTGAACTGCTGAAGCTCCTTGAGGAGTAGGGGTTTTGTTTGTAACCGGTATCATGATGGGCATCTGAGTAGAGACCTCACCCATTTCGGGAGGAGTATAACCAGGAGGAAGGCCAAACTCGGGCCATACTATATTCTCCTCATTCGTAACGGGACGGGCGTTACTCTCTTTGTGTGCCAAACCTTGGAAGAGCTCAAGGAGCTTATCCATTTTTCCCTTGATGGAGTCCACGTCTTCTCTTAGGGTAGCCTGATCTCTCTCGAGTTGATCCATCGTTCTTTGGATATTGGCACGTGTCCCGTGAGAGTGTCGGGGAGCGGGTTCGCGAGGTGGTTGCTTGGGCTTCCGGGCTATCTTTAGCTTCCTGGAGTGTTTAATGGGGATGAGAATGAGTCTTTGAATATGAGATGCATGATGATGTATGCATGTATGTTATGCTAAAAGTTTCTTGATTTAGAGGGAATTTCAAAATTTTGCATTTTATTGTAAGCATTCGAAAGTATGAGCCTGACCATAAGAGAGAGAAAGAAAAGTTGTTTTATTCCATTATCAAGGGCGAATACAAAAAGTCTAAGAACATTACAATTAAAGCTCCAAGTTGCGAGCCGCATCTACACTAGCCTTAAACTATTTTAATATTATTTCACAAGCTTCAACAAAATTAAAGACGGCTGCAGGTGTATTGTTGGGGAGCATGACGGCATAAGCTTCTCTATGTAGTCTTGGAGCACCTCGAACTACCTTGGTTGCAAATCCTGCCAGATTAGAAAAGTCCGTCTTCCAATTTATGACTTCTTGATGCAATTCTTGCATTGTGGCTTGATCCTGGTTCGCGAGATCCTGCAAATGATGGAGTTGACCTTCCAACTGTTGATTTCGGTTTTCCAAGGCCTCGCATCTCCTTCTTTGACGCCGCTCGCTTTCTCTAAGGCTTCTCAATTCTTCATGTAATCCCTTCCAATCCTTTGGGAATCTTCTGAGTATTCTCTCAGCATCTTCTCGGAGGTCACGTTCCCGGGTGGCGAGAGCCTGCGACTCTTGAAGCATTGATGTGAGATCCAAGATCCGTATCTCCAATCCTTCTTTTGTCTCCCTGTGTTGTTTTAGAGTAAGATCCCAAAGTTTCTTCCAATCGCCTATTTCCTTCCAAGTCTGGTTTAATTGGATTTTGCACTCTTCTATCTTGTTGGTGGCCCCGGCTAGGCAGTCACTTACCGCCTCTTTCTTCTCTTTTTCAGCCTTGAATGCCTCTTTGCTTTTGTCAAATTGCTTCGTCTTTTCATTGAGACGAAACTTGAGTTCATTTCGCTCGTAAGAGACATTTTGGAGAGTTAGCTCAAGCCCCTCCTTTTCTTTTTCGAGACGATCAATGGTAGTCTTGAGTTTATCCACCTCTTCATTAGAAATTGGAGTTGGTTTGGGTAAACTAGGCTGAGAGGGTGGAATGATGTCGAAGGGTAACTTGATTTTTTTTGCACGTTCCTTGACCCATTGAGTGTAGGATTCCTGAGTCGCGTCCCTCCTCTTTCTTAGCTCACTTCCCTTTTTGTTCACCTTCTCCCATGATTGGATAATCCTTTTGAGCATGTCTGTGTCACTAGCACCCATATTATGTAGAATGAATCCTTCCATAGCTTTGTCATGAGGCTTACTCACCATTGGATAACCTAACTGTCTTATGGCTAACATTGGGTTGTAGTTGATACAACCTTTAGACCCTATGAGAGGTACATTGGAAAAATCCCCGCAGCTGATAATAACATTCTTCAAATCGAGCTTTTTAGGATACCATAAGATGGAGTGTTCGGTGAGAGACCTTATCCTTTGAGACCATTCGAGTTTGGTAATTGTCTCAATTGTGAAGACATTGTCGAACACACGGGAAGTAAACCATAAGTATAGCAAAGGGATGCAACATAACATCAGTCCTCCTTTCTTCTCATGCCGCATGTGGAGGGTATAATGAACGTCGGCAAGTAAAGCATGTACGAGGTCTTCTTCCTTGACCCTAACAGCCCAAAACACACTTATGGCCGAAGTGTCGATGAAATCCTCTAAGTGGGGAAAAAGAACTATGCCAAAGATAAGTAAAGCTAGCACATCTCCAAGGCATTCCCATTTTCGGGCGTCGATAAATTTTTTCGCTTCTTCCTCCAAGTAGTCTCTTTGAAAACCATGGACTTTCCCATCAGTCCTATAAATGTAATGGGGATTTAAATCAGATGCCGATATATTTATAAGTGGAGCTAATTCCTCGAGTTTGGCGACTTTCCCGATTCCTCTATACGAACCTATCTTCTTTCTCGGAGAGTCCAAGATTTGCCCAAATTCTTCTAAGGTTGGCACAAGTTGGAAATCTTGAAAAGTGAAACATCGTAACGGCGGGTCATAGAATTGAGCAAGGGCAGTAACCGCATCGATTTGCACCGGGATACTCAGAAGATCAAGAATCTTTCCATATTTGAAGGTAAAACGATCGCGAGCCACGCTAGTTAACTTGTTGCTGAAGCTTCTTAGACTTTCCATATTGGGTAAATGTGCCCTTATCTGGTGCGTCTTCCTTTTATCTGAACTCATTATCGGAATGCTTACTCTAAATCGTTCTTTTTGAAATCCCTGAAAATGAATGTTCATATGCTAAATAGTTTTTTCATGGAAATGCATGACATGCATGATGAGTTTAGGATAATTACAAAAACCTATGTGGGAGGGATCCCTATAAGATGGTTCTAAGTCCTTTCTACCCAACCCCTCACAAGGATAGCTCTAGGGTTTTTGTTTGTGTAAGGGCAACAACCAAGGCCAAAGACCCAATTGAGACCTTCTCACAAAATTGGGCTAGTCCATTCGTAGTGAGATCTCACAGGGTCTTCCTTAGTCGTAGCTATCGGGTTCTAGACAAGGTTCCTAGAGTCACGGACCAAATTCAAAATCTCGCCAAGCGGATGGGCTAGCCAATTCCTGACAAAACTTTTGAACCGATCTACTCTAGGCGGAGTTTTCGTAAATCACCCATTGGGATGTACATCCCATAGGCCCATACTACTAACTCCTTACTTAAACTTAGGGTTTTACTCAAACTCGGGTATAGAGCTTCTCTCAAATAATATCCCACCCCACAATTGATATATGTAGAAATAAATAGAATAAAACAAAATAAATAAAGCTTAAAGATAAAACCAAAAATAAAAGGAAATAAAACACGGTAAAAGCAAACAAACAATCGGGAGGACCCATAACCCTAAAACTAACAAGGATAGGCTTGACTCTCTAATAGTCCCCAGTGAAGTCGCCAGCTGAAGCGGGTGGAAAAATGGCGCGAGCGGAAAGTGCTCGCTAGACAGTAAAGTCGCCACCGAACTTTATTTATTCCCGGAGGAAAAGGAAAATATCGATAAAACCTTAAAATAATGGAAAGATGGTCGTCGCAACCATTTCTAAGTTCGGGAGTCGATTATGTGAGGGGAAGGTATTAGCACCCCTCACATCCGTTGTACTCAACGGGAACCTCCTCGTTAATTTTAGGGTTAAAAGAGTGTTTAATTTGCTTGCATGCTTTTAATTATTTATTATTTATTATATATACAAGGGGGAAAAAGTTTGTTTTTTATTAGTGTGCTTGACAAGATGTATGAATCCCGCTCCTACGTATTCCCGGGTGCAATGGGAAATTCAAAGCTACACGCAGTTCTGGGTAGAACATGTTTGTGTGTTGGTTGATTTTACACATGAAAAGATTTTTGTTTTTATATTTTGACTGTGCTAAAAATATTTGATGTGTTGGAGTTATTTTTAGATGTGGAAGACGAACAACTTGTCGACAAAGCGTAACGCTAAGCCCCCATTTGTTCGAGAGACCAACGAATGTACATTCGTCAATCCCCTCTTTATTCCAAGATTTTTTATTAAAATATATTTGAATGAAAGACGAACAACATGTCGACAAAGCGTGACGCTAAGCCCCCGATTGTTCGAGAGATCAACGAATGTACATTCGCCAATCTCTTCTTTAATCCAAGATTTTTATTGAAATATATTTGAATGGAAGACGAACAACCTGTCGACAAAGCGTGACGCTAAGCCCCAGATTATTCGAGAGACCAACGAATGTACATTCGCTAATCTCCTCTTTAATCCAAGATTTTTAATAAAACTCGATTGATAATGTGAAAAGAAATAAAATTTAAAAATCATATTTTGGGTTATTTCTATTTTTATTAGGTTAAATAAATCACATAAATGAAATCAAGAAAAGAAAAAAAAAATTAAAAAAAAAAAGCAGGGGGTGCGAATATCAAAAGAGGGGGGTGCAGATAACAGAACAAATCAGGCTCGGCCCAAGTAGGGTGAGCCCAAGTGCCTTCAAACAAAAAAAAGAATGGGGAATGGATCCAGGCCGTCTGATTCAATCAGACGGCTCTTGATGAGATCAAATGGGTGGGCAATTCTGGGCCATCTGATATGTGATCGAACGATGGGTTACGATGGAACACACACACAGGATCGATGGGCCCTATATATTCCCGAAGGCCCACGGAAAACTCATTTTTCTCTCTCTTCTCTCAATCTCTCATGATTTGTCTCTCTTCTCTCTCTCTAGTGTTCTTGAATAATCAAGAACATGGATGAATATTCATCCTCTCCGGCTAACAGCCACCGCAGGTCGCAGATTCCGGCGCGGCGGCCGCCGGTGATGTACGGTGGCGCCGCCGCCGGAAAACTTTTATTTATTTATTTTAGTAACAACAAAAAAGCCCCAATTTTTTTAAACACTCATCTATTGATTTCAAACCCAAATTAGACTCCCTAAGTCCCAAAATCCGAATTTACAGATTAAAACACCCAGGTTTTAAATTTAACTCGAGTTTATCTTTTTCGCTAAGGGTCTAATTCAAATAAGATATATCACAAACAAACATCAAGCAGAAGTTCAGAAGATTGAAGAGTTACCTGGAGTGCAGTGTATTCCCGAAGTAAGTTTTTTCTTTTCTTTCGTATCTGTTCTGCCTCTTCTTTTCCTTCTTCTAACTACATTTGTTCTTTTTTTTTTTTGCGAGGCTCTGGTGATACAGGAGATTGGGGTTTCGAGCAAAACTTTGTCTTCAGTGAGAAGACCAGAATTTTGGGGTTATTGCTTATTTTGTTTGCAATTCGGTTTATGTGTTTTTTTTTGGGTTTTAATTCGGCTGCTGGATTTTCTTTCTGTTAGTGAGGTTGCTGTTATGGATTTGGAGCAGGGAGAGGTTTAGGACTCGGATGGTTAAAGGATGTGTTTTTTGTGCGTGTACTTCCCTGTGATTTGTGGGAGAGACACTGTGTATTTTTCTCTGTGAAGGTTTTTTCTGTTTGTTTTGAATTTCGGCTGCAGAATCCTCTCCCCCTTTTTGTCTTGTAAAACTCTTGGGTTTATATAACTCCGAAATTAGGTTTTGTAATTAATTTGTAATTCATCTGATTTTGGAATTATTTGGTTATGATAATAAATTGATTTATGAGCACATGAAAAATTTCTACTTTAGGGTTCTTTTCCTTTCACGCGTGCTGCTTCCTCTCTTTTTTTGTTTGACTTTTGTTTATTATGATTTTTTTTTTGTAGTAATAAAAGATAATAATAACAAAAAACAAAAAATAAAAATCTTAAAATAAATAAAAAATAAAAAAACGAAATGATAAATAATAATAAAAGATTAATTTGATTTTTTTTATAAAAGTAAAAATTAAAGACAAATAAATATAGAAAAAGGCAAAAAGTACCAAGTGGGATTTGAACCAAGGACCATACACTTACAACCCATTTAAAACACCTCTTCATTACCAAATGGACTACTTCACCCATTTTGTAAGATAATGCAACATAAAACACTATATGTGATAAAAGAGTGGGCAAAATTTAGGGTACAACACCCTGCAATCCATTTTAAATTCTTTGACGTTTCAAACCAGATGAGGAACCAGGATCATGTTGGGAAGGAAGTGGAAAAACAGCATAAAAATACTGGTCCACCATATCACTTGTTGTTGTAGTAAATGGCAAGCAATTGATAGTCTTCTTTCCCTTCTTATTAGAGAGCAATGTCTTCTCAACAACCTGCACCACCATTATAAACAATATTCATAATACTCAAACCCATTTGATTAACATAAAACTTAAATCAACTACTCAAATCCAAATTCACCTTGGATGGGGTCTTATAGAGACCCTTCTCCTTGAAATAGTCAATAATAGCAAGATTCTGAGTCACACGGAGCAACTCAAAAGAACAACCAACAAACTCAGGTGCATGGGTTGTTTTCTTCACAATCCACATTATAATTTTTCCCATAATTGAATAAAGGACTTATAAAAATCATCAGCAGTAGTCACCTACAATAGCAATAGATAAATATCAAACAAATTAACCAATTATATAAAAATTATCATAACATTTGTACAAAAAAAATTAAAAAAAATTGCGTATTAATAGCAGCATTAATAAAACAAATCAATACTAACTCGAGCATCTGGATCAATAACAGCTAGATCAGCCATAAGATGATCAAAGACCTTAATGCGAGCACATCCAGATTCATCTTCCAATTCAACAGTTAGCTTCACTCTATCAACAATAATATAAAACAATTTCAATAACAAAAGCTCAATGGATGCAATAAAACTTAACAAAAATACCATACATTTCAAAAATCACATACTCACTTTGGAACTACTTTAAACTGCACCAAATTACATTTAGTACGGTGGAAACCTCCAATATAGTCCTCAAAGACCTCACCACACTTGCACATGGGGAACCACTATGGATCAAGACTAACAATATCAACCATCCTAGCATTGACAATAAAAACACCAAGTTGGGGATCGGTGTTTAATTCAGCAATGCTTTTCACAGGATGATCATTGATAAAATCCAAATTATGAGAGAAACGCAACCGCTGTTTTGCACGAAAGAGTCCGCCATAATTTCGACTTCTACCAAGATATAATAGCAATCTACACATATTTTTTAAAACAGCAAATTAATAAACATAAATACTAACAATTTAATCTAACAAACTTCATCATTTTAAAGCATAACTCACCCATTCCTGAAATTTATCACCTCAGCAACATTTGGATTCACAAGTATCTTCGTAACTCTTTTAACACCTTCAACCATGACAGAACCTGCACCTAAACCATGATTGAAAATAAATTAAGTATAGGTTACAAAGTCCAAATCCTCAATGACATATAACAATAACACAACCTTGAGAAATAACAATTCTTGCAAACTGCAAGACCACTATTGGTGGGCCATCAGTACAACGTTTAATCTTAGCCTTAAACTCTTCATCAAGTTCACCAGGAAGCTCACACAGAAAAGATTTCCTACATAAGATCAGTGATAAAAAAATTACAAAATACTTACACCGAAAATAAATAAATGACACCACTCAAAGTCATAAAAAATGCACCAACCTTTGATCATTTAGACTAAAAGTGACAGATCTAGTAACCCTTCCATCAGAATAAAAGTTCTTATCATGCTGAACAGTTGAGACCACACCAACAACATCTAGAGAAACACATAAAAAATAAATATTACTTGCATATCAATAATCAACAATGGAAAAACTATAAACTCAAATAAATTTAAAATAACAACAACATTATCAACTCACCAACTAAATACTTAAAATTTTCCTTTTTCTCTAACACATTATCAGCTCCAATCAAACAAAGCCCATACGTTGGAATCATGTGATTATCAGATGGCACCACATTTGTATTCTCATTAAAGAACAACACATACCTATGATAAGTTGAAAGAGAATGACCAGCGTTCAATCTCACAGTAAAATCTGATATTACATAAACTCTACCCTCTTGAACTTGTGCATCAAAAACAGATAGCAGATCATTGGGAATGTTTGCTTGAATCTTGTGTGACTACGAAAAAACAAAAACAGAGACCATTAGGGAAAATAATGAAACAAAAACCTAACAAAAAAATCACTATGTTCAGCTAATAAAAATCATCCTCAAAAGAGATCTAGGCATATTAACTTACATGTTTGTCCATTAAAACCATCTCCACCGATTCAAACACCCCTGGCCTTGAATAATCAAGAACACCCCATTTCCTCACAACTCTAACCTCGAATCTTCCTTCTGTGCTTGAATGGTTAATGGAAATAATATCATCAAAACCCTCCTCTCCTTCTATCGCCATTAATCTCGAAGAAGCAGCAACTACAACCAAAGAAAAAATAAAAATGAGAGCTTGGAAAGACAAGTTAGGAGAAACAACATGACAACCATTAAATACATTTTTCAATGAGAAAAAAACAAAGACACCTTTTCTTATTCTGCTGCTATCACCAAAATAGTAGTGGAAAAGTAAGTTCAGCACGACTTTAAGTGTGATCTTGCTTTTTGCTTCAAAAAAAAAGTGTGATCTTACTTTCAATATATATATATATATATATATATATATATATATATTCTGCTGCTATCACCAAAATAGTAGTGGAAAAGTAAGTTCAGCACGACTTTAAGTGTGATCTTACTTTTTGCTTCAAAAAAAAAGTGTGATTTTACTTTCAATATATATATATATATATATATATATATATATATATATATATCAATGTGATCTTACTTTCAATGACAACTATGACATCACTAAGTTGAGCAAACAGTAAAATTGAAAAGTCTATTTCTAATTTTTTAGCCATCCGTTCATAACTGTTGAATACAAATTAGTCTTTCCAGTCATATTTATAAGCAAAAAATATTACTCATACAGTGTTTAAAAAATATGATTAAGTGTAATTAATTTTATTGATTTAATATAAAACATGAATAAATGTATAAAAATAATTTTTTTAAAAAATAAGATAAACAATTTGGAAAGTATGGGTATAATAGAAATCACGGTATTTATTAGTTTAAAATTAATTAATTTTTACTTATAATTGTGACCAAAATTTCAAACTATTTTTTGCTTATAAATGTCACCATAGGGAGTACTTTTCAAATCACTTATTTTGATCACAATTTTTTAATAAAATAAAGTTCATTGTATAAAACCAATCTCATCTAATATTCATATTAAGTTAAATTTATTCCATACATACCCCTATTCAATTTCCAAATAATGTAAATTACTTTGTTACAATATTATCTTCTAATTCTACACTGAAAAAATAGATGACTATTTTTTTTTTTTGCGGATCAAGAAGTGAAGTGTCTAGAAATTTCATAGTCAAATTAAATAAATGAAACGATCGAGGTTTCAACCTCAAACATCTGAATATGAAACGAATCGTTCTAATAATTGAAGTAAACTAACAGAATAATAGATAAATATATCTCAATAAAATGTTTTCAATAGATCTATTTAGTGACTAAACAGTTAATAATAAGAGTTTAATTGTTGTGAACCGTTGGTGTAACTTTTTTCTTTTGCATAAATATCTAATGATATGTTGTCACATCATTTAATGAATATCACACTCATGTGTTTTTAAACACAATACATGATGTGCTAGTATATTATTGGACAAATGTGTAAAATAACTCTACATTGACAATATATATAAATTAAATCCTAATAATAAATTAAATGAATACAATACAAAAACCATATAGAATTAAAATCAAAATATCCATAAATTTAAAAGGAATACCAAAAACACTAACTTAATTCTAGATTGACTACACCTAAAGGACTGCATAAACAACTTCCATCTATAAATTAATCGAAATTCATCCCAATTCATACATACATATGTACATCTTCACAAAAACTAATATTTCTTCTATTACACATAGAATACTAATTAAAACTACTCATAAGTATTACAAATAGTCTATTTTTTTTTCTCTAAATAATTTTCGCTAACATAATTAGAAAAGCAGACACAACACAATCCAACACCAAAAAAAAAACTTATAAATTATAAATTGATATACATAATAAACACACTTTTGATTTAATGAAAATAAACATCAATACATTAGAAGATACACTTGATAACATAGAACCCACTACATATCTTACAGAGAGACTGAAACATTGGATACAAAAGCCTGCAATAGAACCAACCTACACAAAACATAAACTACATAGACACAAAATGCACATGAACATCAGAGAAGTCATTACTGCAACCATACAACACCAGCAACGCCTTAGACAAACACATACTACACCAGACTTGGAACTTTTAGCAGACTTCTTAACAGCTACACCATGAACAACAATATCATCAAACTCAAACTTTCTCTTAATACAACTTTTCCTCCTACCATATATAAACTTCTCCGGATATGTTAACCTTCCATTCTCATTGCTCCTCTTCTCATACTGATATCGGGAATAACACATATCAGGACTCAAACAAACTCTTTCAGCAACAGCCTCAGTGCCAGAACTCACCTACACATAATTAAACAAAAAATAAATAATCTAAAATAAGCTAAACTTAAAAAATTCAATCTACATACAGAACATTTTTCCCATACCTCTTCACCAACAATTTTGCTACAAAGGTCTGAAACATCACCACAATTACTACCCTCCTTTGACTCACACGAAGAATAATAAAAAACTTGTTCTTTCACGAGATTCTTTATCCAGACCTTCAATCTTTTTTCAACAAACATGTTAATACACCAACAATTAATAAAGCAAATACACCAAAAAATTGGATTAAAGGGACTAACATGATGATCTACATGAGGAACATATTCATCAAAGAACATATTAACAACATTAACTTCATTGCACACAGATGCAACCTTGAAAGAAGGTAAATCATCAAAATCAGCATCATCCCTCTTTTCAATCCTACAAAGATATGCATCACCATAAAAGCATTTCATTTCATTTGGATATAGTGAACAACTCTCTCCCTGCAAAATAGATTACCCTTAAATTAAGATATACAAAAAACTATAATTTATAAGCAAAGATTAAACAGCAAAACAAACCATGGATAACAAAAGAGGACAAGTCTCAATAGCCAATTTTTGAACATCTTTATCAAAAAC
Source organism: Trifolium subterraneum (assembly GCA_951799995.1). Taxonomy (NCBI): domain Eukaryota; kingdom Viridiplantae; phylum Streptophyta; class Magnoliopsida; order Fabales; family Fabaceae; genus Trifolium; species Trifolium subterraneum. Next base: position 39,899,103 of record OX637467.1, read on the forward strand.
TGCAAATACAGCTACATTATCACCATGCTTCACCCTCATCATAAACCTGTAAAAAAATTATAAATTAGATCCACCTACATGCATGAATCAATTAACACAATTCAACACAATAGAAAAAAATAAAAACCAAATTGCATATAAATATAACAAACTTTGGTATGTCCTTGGAATGATCATCAGGAAACCACATATCAACACCCTCAACAACTGAATCAAACCAAACACCAGCAATAGCTTCACCATTAAACTGCCTATCAAGCAACTCTGCTAAATTTTTCACTGGCACACTTCCCACAAAATCTTCAAGCTTCTTCAAAACATGCAAATCCTTAGATGCCATCTAGTGATCAGCACTACAAACAGAAAACAGAGAAAAAACTTTAGTGGAGGTAATAAAACTGGTAGCTCCACATGCATGCATGTATATATAGAAAATGGGAGGACACTCTAAAATTTTAAAATTTCGTATAGGAGGGAAATATCCCACCATCCAAGAAATTTAGGTAATTTAATAGCTATTATAGTTATTATAACCTAATAAGTTAATATTAATATACATCCAATATTAACCAATATGTAAAAAATTAATGGATAACAGTGTAAAATTATTTTACACATTTAATAAACACGAAATTATTAATTTTTCGAAATATAAAAATAAAAAATGATGAAATAAATAACAAAAAATAATATATGATTGTGATTGATTGAGAGTGTAAATAAATTTGACACTGTTATTATAGACTATTTAATTAATAGAGAAAACAAAAACAATATAAAAAATTCACCATGAAAGAAATTTAGGCAACTTAATAGCTATTATAGTTAGCATAATCTAATAAATTAATATCAATATACATCCAACATTAACCAATGTGTAAAAAATTAATCGATATGTACCAATAGTGTAAAATTATTTTATACATTTATGGTACACGAAATTATTAATTTTTCAAAATATACAAATAAAAAAAATAAAATAAATAATAAAAAATAATATAGGACTGGCAGTAATTGATATTGTAAATTAATTTAATAGTGTTATCATAAACTATTTGATTAATAGAGAAGACAAAAATATTATAAAAAATTCAGCATCCAAGAATTTTAGCCAACTTAATAGCTATTTTAGTTAGCATAACCTAATAAGTTACTATCAATATAGATCCAACATCAACCAATTCATTTCTTTGAAAAATGAGTACCATGACCCGCCATTAGTTAGTTACTAAATAAAGAAGTATTAACACGAATATAAGCAACACAATGCATACTAATGAGTATTTATAGATAAAAGTTAGGGCTAAAATAGTTTCAAAATTTGCTTTGGGAGGAAAAATAAGTTACAAATTAGGCAAATCAAGACACACAAAACAAATATTGTAATTAATATCATTTAAGAAACTATAATAATAATACACATCAACACTTCTTTGCAAAACTAATAAAAAACAGAACTATATGGGCCATATTAGACACAAATTCTTGCATTAAACTAATGCAAGAATTTTATGCATCCTAGTAATGCAACAATTTTATACCTAAATTCCTCATTAAATTGATTAAAAAAAACAAAAAATAAAAATAGTCATTCAATTATATATATTTATCAATTCAAAAATTTTATTTATTACACATTAACACTTCTTTGCAAAACTAATAAAAAACAGAATTGTATGGGCCATATTAAACACTAATTCTTGCATTCAGCCAAGCCCACTCCCTTCCAAACAGGGCACCCCAATATGAAACCCACCATAACCAATAATTCTAGGCATGCTAGTAATGCAACAATTTTATACTAAAATTCCTCATTAAACTGATTACAAAAAAAAAAAAAACAATGGTCGTTCAATTTTATGTATTTATAAATTCAAATTTTTTATTTACCAACAATCAATAGAGAGCAAAATATCCTCTAATTAAAACGACCTATTCATCCACTATAAAATTGATATCAAATTCTATTTTATTCACCAACACAAACGTAGCAACCATAACAAATACAGTCCCTACTTACTCCAAAAACCATATAAAAAAAATTTAGCAACCAACTCAACATAACTCTGAGAATTACAAAGCATACTATGAAATAAGTATTTTCATCACTTTACCATATATCACTATATAATTTCTACCATCTATATTTGACCAACTTGGATATGTGTGTGTATAAATATATATATCCAATTGCACTCCATTAGAAATTATAAATTAGAATTAGAAATTTAGAAATTTTAGATATATTTAAAAATACATTCCGTTTAACTAAAAAGTTCAAAAGCTTCAGGACATCATCAAAGGTCTCCAATAATACAATACAACGTAACACAAAAGACATACCAGCAACATATAATACCAGTAACAACTACTCCCCCATAAGTCCATAAACTAAATAAACCACAAACTTAAACAAATACTACTAACATCTAAAACACACTTCCTTCCATCTCTCTCTAATTAAGATGTTAATTATTTGTTCCATTTCCACCACCACAACGAACAATGTCAACAACCATGACATAAGGTGGATCTGATAGCTGAAACTGAAGCTTGTCTCCCTTCCTAACACCATTAGCCTTTTTAAATTCATACCATCCACCAGTCAAATACATCTCAGCCTTTCCTCATTCATTCCTAGTATAAGTCTTTATGAACTTCTGTCCATCCAATTTTTGTTGTGTCCTAATGATAACACTGGCACAATCTCTAAGTGCACCATTAGCAGTCCTAGGAGGAACATGCTACCAAAAAAAATAAAAATAAAGCATAAACACATTAATATATGAACTATATCTATCCAAACATAACAAATATATAAAAATTTACAAAATACTAACCAGCACTTGCTCCTTGCTTTCACATGCATAAGCATCAGTGACAATCATCTCCCAACCAAAAACACGATCATTGTGGTATCCATGCAGAGTATAAGTAGTATCATCCGATAAATCAATTATGTCTCTACCTTCAACATCACTACCAATTACTCCAGCAACACGTCTTCCATCCACACTTTCAATTGTAAAACAATTGTCATCATCACTAAAATCATACCTAAAAATCACTTCAACTGGTTTTTTAAATCCACACAGCACAGATACCATTTTTCCAGGAGTCATGTAGCAATCACCTGCTTCCAACTCTAACTCAAGGAAAACCAGATTACCACTTGGATGCAGCAGAAAAGCATATGGGTGATTCTCCAACTCATCACTCCACTCAGCCCTAAATCTTGGACAAATTTCAATCCTCTCCTGCAATGAGACACAAATAAAATTATCATAACACACATTAGTAACATAGAAAAATAAATCTCATATACATATATCATCCAAAAGACATACAACAATGAGCATCAACATTAATCAAATACATTTATACAAATTAACCATAGATTATATTAAAAACATAAATATAGCGATCAGTCATACCTGTCGTGGATCGACAATGGTCCTAAACATCGATTATTTTGTTTTCTGGCATCAGACCTTGTCAATCTAAAAAAAACCAAACACACAAACATCACTTGGCAATAACATCATTACTCTGGCAATTATAACAAATCCAAAAAACTAACAAAATCATACTAAACCCAAAAAATTCAACTCAATCATGATACAAACAAACTAAAATATCAAAATAGGTTTCACTACAAAAACGAAATCATGCCCAACATCCAAACACTACATCATCAACAACAAAAATACTTGTTTCGATCTCGCTCTAAGAAACCTACAGCAAACCACTCTACGAAATAAACACAACCAAACCAAACTCAATTCCAAATCTATAAGCCTCATTAAATATTTGAAACAAAATAACAATAAAACTATAAATACCGCTTCGAATAAGAACCCATTGATGCAAAGCAATAATCCAGCTTCCGCCTATCTTCCTTTCACAATTAGGGATTTCTCCCAAAATTTCAACTAAAAAGAGTAAAGTCGCCTAACACAGTTTCTGTTCAGGAACCTTATATATTATAAAAACATAGAACGATATGAAACAAAAATGACTAAAGCATTAGGCTAGAAACAAACAACTCAAATGGACCAAACCCAAAACCATATTATTTTAGAACATAAAATCTCATATGCACCCCACAAATAAATTGAACAATTCACTTACATTATTTTTTAGCCTTAATTGACCTCTCAGTCCCCTTATTTTAACAAATTTTGAATTTTGGTCCTCCTATTGTTAAATAAGTATTTTTGATCCACCTATTTTAACAAATTTTGAATATTGGTCCCTCTATTTTTAAATAAGCAAGGTGATTTTTCACATATTAATATAATGTAACGCTAATTAATGTGAAAAATTAATCCATGACATACAAATAACTATTATTATTTCTATAAAAACTATTTCTTTACAAATAAGAGTATAATAATAAAACTACTATTATGATACTCTTATATTTTTTTACCCTAAATCCGAAACTATACAAAATTACTCCACATGCAATAAAAGAATTTAATTAAATAACACCATAAACACAAAGAACCAACACAAAACAAAAGAATTGAGTTTTATACACACATCCTGAGATGACACCAACTTTGATTAGAGTGTAAAATCCAGCCTAAGAACAAAACTTATAAATGATAATAGTATCCATACACACCCTCTTTAGCCTGTAGGCACCATCACCCCCACTGGACTGCCTGACTCTTATCTCAACAGCAAACAATATCTTCTTTCCAATCAAACTATGAAACTAATCCAACTGAATAATTTTAACTACATAGAATTCAAAATTCTTTAAAACTACTGAATGACCTCATCCAAAAACAATTTAAAATATTCAGATTATAGTTCAAAAATCATAACCATTAATTATGAAGCTATCAATTTTTTAAAAACATTAAAAAAAAAAGAAGATGAAACTGATAACAAATCAAAATACAGGAATGTAATTAATTAATAGCATAAAACTACTATACAATGAGAGTTTGTAAATCTGCTGGCAAAGGTATAAAATAAAAAAATAACAACAAATAATACACTATAAAAAAAAAAGGGCCACATCAAATTAGACCATCACCTCAAAGGCTCAAACAAATAACAGATCCAGTGGAATAAAAACACACTAAACCAATAACACATTGCATAAAATTAAGCATAACCCATTAAATTGGTCACCTAACTAATTTATATCAATTAAAAAAAATAATAACCATAAACACATTATTATCCCCAACAAACCTAATTAAAGTATGATTCAAACTCATAATAAACTAATAACCAAATTGCAGGACATAAACCTAACACAATAATTTAGAACTAAACTACACATTCAACCAACATATACTACATGGAAAATATTAAACACCTATCTATTTTTAACACCAATACAAAGATTAAATCATAAAAAACATCAATAATATTAACTCAATGTTTTGACACAATAAAGGAATTACATTACGAAGTTCTGAAGTATGACTTTGCCACATCCAAAATACAAACCACCCCAACTAATAGTTAATAAATACAGTTACAAAAATAAAAACATAACATACAACAACTCAAATATCAACCATTAAACAACCTAAGGACTATGACGAACAATGTCAACAACAACAATTTTAGATGGATCAGAGACCCGAAACTGCAACTTATCTGCCTCAATAAGATTGTTAGCCTTCTTAAACTCATACCATCCACGTGTGAGATACATCTCCTTCATGTCATCCTTCCTAGTATAGGTCTTAATAGTGCACCTAGTTTTATCTAGTCTATGCTGAGTCCTCATCATAATACTCTCGGCATCTCTAATTACACCATTAGTAGTACGGGGAGGAATATGCTACAAATTACAACAATGACAAAATCAATTAACACAATTATTAGCATAACAAAAAAGAAAATATATAACATATCAACAAAGGAGAGAACTAACCAAAACTTGATTCTTAGACTCATCTGCACAAGCACCACTAACTACCATTTCCCAACCGAACACACGATCATTTTGATAACCATACAAAACATAACTATCATCACCAGGTACAGGGAAACCATCATCATCGTTACCACCACTTAAAAGATCAACAACTTGGTTTTCCTTAACACATTCCATCTTAAAACAACTATCATCAGCATCAAATTTATAAGTAAAAACAACCTCAGTAACCTCTCTAATTTCAAACAAAAGGGCCACCATTTTCCCAGAAGTCATATAACATTCACCATGATTCAAATGAAATTTAAGTACAACCGAATTACCACTTGAATGAGTCAAAAATCCAAAGGGAAGTTGCGCTAACTCAACACTCCAATCCTCTCTAAACTTTGGAGACATTTCAATTTTGTCCGTAATAATTTCAATATAAATTTAAAACTACAATTCAACCTACATATAAACTGAATACAATCAAACTAATAACAGAGAAAAATTATAGCAACATTATAAATTAATCCATATTTGTAAAAACAAAATAGCAAAGCAGAATTACAAAATACCATAGTCGAGTAATTTCAGAATTAAATAAGACACTACATAATTTGAAATATACAATTCAACTTGCATATAAACTAAGAACAATTAAAATGAATAACAGAGGATTTTTTTACCAACATTAAGCACTGATCCATCTCATAAAAACAAAACAACATAGGGGAATTACAAATCGATACCCAATTAATCATAGAATTGAATAACACACTATATAAATTTAAACAAAGACCTCAACTTGCACATAGAATCAGTAAATTAAAATGAATAACAAAACCTTTTCTTACCAACATTATACATTGATCCATGCTTATAAAAACAAAATAAGAAAGCAGAATCACAAACCCAAAGACAAATAATCACAGAATTAAATAACCCACCATATCCATCAACTCTTAAAATAACTAAATATCAGAAACTAATGACATTTATATAATAAGGAAACAGAACAACAAAAATTAAATAAAACCAAAAACCTACGAAGAATAACAAAACTATATACAAACAACATTGGAATTCTATCGCACACCAACAACAAAACATGCATACATCAGAATGATAATTAAACTCAGAAACAACCATACATGTTGTGGATGAATGAATGTCCTAAATGACCTACTTCTCTGCCTCCTACAACCAGATCTATTCGATCTGCACATTATAAAGAAAGCAAAAAATTTATCCCTTAATCAACCAAAAATAAATAACTGGGTTACACAACAAAAGTTAACCCAAACACTAAAAAAACAAAAAACACCTTCTTGAAGAGCAACCCAGAGACGCCATCGTTGAATTCATAAACTCACAAGAATCTTACTCTGCTAATTAGGGTTTCTTCATACAACAAACTAAATAAATTATTATGATTCGAATATACATATAATAAATCGACCATAGACATGGGTCGGATAAAACACAATAGTAACAAAGGCCCGCTAAAAAAAAAAATCCAATCGCCTGTATCAATGAAACTCCACTAAAATTACTCTTTCACCCCACCATATTTCGTTTTTACCCCCAGAATCCATGGTATCCAATTTTGGACTTTGTAAAACTTGGTTATATGTCTATGAATAATTTTATTTAATTTGAGAAATAATTTCGCTTTATATACAAATTTTTTTTTTAAATTTAAAATAAATTTTTTTAGATTTTAATCTATTTGGTCTTATGGAAAACAAATTCTCAAATCAAATAATATATAATTTAAATATTAATCTATTAAAGTTATTAACCACACATTTCCACCACAATGAAAAACCATAAATAAATATGATAAATCTCAGCTATATATATTTACAATAGAAAAATTTGAAATTCCATATATAATAGAATACGAAACAAACTGTTTTAACCTATGTTGACTAGATGGACGTAGATCACTGATATTTAATATACATACCAGTATGCGGAACTATAACACCCCATATCAATTTATCTAGAATATCAATAGGAGTGTACATAACTCAATCGGAACACATTAAAATTTCATTACATAAAGATCCAATACATACATGAGATACAAAATCCACTAAAAGGGTATTAATGAGCTAACTATTGTACATAACTGAGTCTTATACTACTATAAGAATAATCTGGATGTCAGCTCCTTGATGTAATCCTTGTATCCGAATCTTTACATTTCAGCTCCGCGACACTTGCGAACATGTTATCTGAAAGGATGAAGAGTTGGGGGGGGGGGGGTGAGACTAATAAGCCTCGTGAGTTCTACTACCCGCCTAGTGGTGACTACACCATGGGAAAAGCTATAATCAGTCCTGAACATTCTTTTGCGCAATAAAATATTTTAAATAAAAAGGTGTAACACACAATAAATCTGAGTTCATTCTAGCTATGCAAGGACAATCCGAGGTGAGTCGGTCTCAGAGAGTCTTACTCTTTTCCGTACCAATCTTCGTGATCATAACGCACTATGGCACGGAATCTCTGGCATCACAATTATTATTAACACTTTTTAACTTTGGATCCCTCGAATCCGTTCGGTGGTGCCTCGCAACCATTTTCTATTGACTGAAACTACACATAATTCTAATGTGTTAACATACTACCAATATATCCCAATCCCGGGGAACTAACCTAGTACATAACCTAAGTTAAGTTCGTAATATTCCTAAACGTGCAATTAACATTTCGATTATTATTACCTCATAATGTCAATGGAAAAATAGACCTGGAAGGATAACAAATTTAAAAACCATTATTGAGTTTCAAAAACCAAAACAGATGGCTAAATTCTGTCATGGTCGCCTAGCGAGAGCTAGCGACTACCCACGACCTGAGTCGGAAGGTTTTGGGTCAGCCAGCGAGCATCACAGGATTTCTGCCCTGTTTTGCAGAATCAGCGAAAAGCCAAGAATTTCAAATCCAAATTCATTATCCAATCCAGCCATTAACACTATCAGTATAATAACAATTAAAAATGGAGAAGAGTTTTGGGTATTAAACTCCTCTCATACACAATTCAATCTCTAATCCTATGTTATCATGCAATTTCAATTTGGGGAATTTCTATCTAACTAATTCCTAAGAACCCACCTGTACATGACGTTTGAAACGTGTCAACAACAACTTCAAAGCTCGTCGAAGATCCGAATTTGCAGCCACAATACTATGAACCCGCAGTCCTTATAAACACCATTTTTGACAGCTTCAGCACCTCAACTTCCGATCCACATACATACTTCATTATTGATCCAAAGATAGGGAACCATGTACTCAAAATAACGGGAATTCTATTAGCTAACCATAGAAAAAAGCGGAATTTAATTCGGAGTTATGAGGAATGAGAAATTACCTTTTTAATGGAGGTATATCCAGGAATACGGGTTTAACCCAAACTTCTTCAAAACTCACCATTTTAATCTCCAAGCTTCAAACTTGACAATTCTAATTTCTAACAACACCAGCCCATAGCACATCAATAACAGTTCATTAAATTTGCTAAATCCCTTTTTCCATAATAATTTCTTAAATTCCAAATCCAATAAATTCCACATGCAACAACTTAAGTTCTTGAACAAACATCTCAAAATTCAAGTGAAGTCTTCACATGCAGTGGCTAGGACATAGTTTATAACACTTCAAAGCTTGAATCTAAAGAACAATCCCACACATGTATTACAAGAAATGGGTCATTGTGGGTATATGGAGAGAGCTCGTGAGAGATGGAGAAACAGAGGAAAAGAGAGTTATTGAGATTGGGTTTAGTGAAGGATAGCTTCATGATTCTTTCTTTCATAAGAGGCTAGGTGTGTATCAAGAGTGAGAGATTTGGGCTTGGTCATGAAGATGAAAGCTTTAATGTAGTTGTTGTTGTTGTGGTTTGCGTGGAGGGAGAGAAGAGTAAAGGGAGGATTTGGATTCTTTACATTCAAAAATTATAAATTCACCTACATTCACTTCCATTTAGTGTAAAAGTGCTAGGAGAGATAATGAAGAGAGATAACATGGTATGTGTAAAGACAAATTTGACCTTAAAAATAAACTAAATGTAGGTGAATTTAGGAATTTTGAACGTAGAGAATCCAAATCCGACATGGTTGTTGTTCTCACTCTTCCTAAAAGTCAAGAAAGAAGGTTTGGAGTCTTGGTTACTTGTATTAGGTGATCATGGGTCCCACGTGGAGGTTGTCTTCTTCTCATTGGTTTGTGCCAAACACTCTAGTGTGGTTGCCTCACGTGGAAGTATAAGGGAAAGTGAAGGAAACACTTGTGACCATTGCATCTATATCCCTTTTGTCCTTCCCACTACTCACCAATCTCTACTCGTATAAGGAATTGCAAGAATGCAATGCTTCTTTATATTAGTGTACCTATCCCATTTATTCACTTATTTCCAAACAGTCTCCGATAACCATCTCTAATTAACATTTCTCTATTAATTAAAGTTAGGATGTTACAGGAACAACAATTTTTAAAAAACTAATATACGTGTATCGACATAAATTAATGTATATATATATATATATGCATCCGGAACTCATACAGAAATGTAGTGGTCAGGGATACTTTGCATCAAATAGAGTACATAATTAACACTTACATCATCCAAACAAAGAAACACTAGAAATACACATTAACAGATAATGTGTACATAATTAGTACAATTCATTCCAACAAACAACATATGCAGACTAACTGCATTCATTACACATTATATCATTACACATAACTGCATTAATTACACATTAGACTACTCAACTGAATAACAAAAACAATAGTACTTAAACAACAAAACAACACTTGACTAAGACCACTTAATCCAACCATTAAACATTAGAAGACCATCATCTAGTTGAGAGCTTTATTACTAATTAACCACATTAGCATTTTAATCCTTCTCAATCTTCACTTTCTTTAGAGGAAGAGTAGATTTGGAACCACCAACTTCATCAAAAGCCTTGTTTAAATTCCTCTTAACAATAAAAGGATCATCACTATCATTCCCATCAACTTCATTTGCAGCAGGAGGACTTACAATAAGTTCTTTCATAAACTCAACAGATTGAGAATCTTCATCAGCATTACTATGACCACTCACACCATCTGACTCAACATCAATAGTAGGAGAGATTTTCTGAAAACATAAATAACTAAAAATAAATTCACCATGCTTGAAAACAAAGGAAAAAAATAAAATACTAAAATAACAAAAGCAAACAAACACAAAAACCAAATCCAACACTATAAACAACTCATTCCAAACAACCAACCTTTGTAGGAGTCACAAAGCCAACATGAGAACAGAATTCTTCAATGATAGTAGGATTAACACAGATTCTCTTAACCCTATAGGATCCATCCATTGTAACTGATTGCCTCACTGATTTCTAAACAACAAACAACATCCTCTTCCCAATTAAAGAATCAAACTCAACAAGATGTGGTCCAACACTCTTTCCCTATGACATAAATATATAAAAATAAACAACTGCAAACCATAATTGACACAATAAATCACAACCACAACAAAATCTTACCTTAGACTGAGCAACAAAAAAAGCACAAGATTTTTCCATCATATAACACATCTCAGAATCAAACACCACTAAAACACAAGTACCACTACGATCAGAAACTTCAAATTTCACTCTAAACCTGCAAAGTAACCATACAGCTTAATAAACAAACACAAAATAAACACAAAAATCAAGAAACAACAATATGTTAAATATTACCTGAGTACAACTTGAAAAACATGCCTATCACAAGCAGTGCAGAAATAAGCCCCTGAATCAGGAATAACACTCTTGTGACATCTGCAAGCTGGATACCACCAATCTTGCCCATCAACTATCCCAACCACCTCAGCACACACAATAAAAACACCATCCTCAGCAACATCAACCAATTCAGAAACAGTTTTCTTGGGGTGCATACGAAGAAATTCTTCTTCAAGAGAAGGCTTCCCACGATCTCCAATGAGTGGAACACTGCTACCACTATCAATTCCATGAACAGCAATACTGCTCCAAAAACAACAAACATAAGCAATTTATACATAGTATAACTCAACTAAAATAAAAACCACCAACTATTAAAATAAAAAAATGACAGAAAAAATTAAATATGTTTATCACCTATTCTTAAATGACTCAACATCTGGAATATCTGGATTAATAAGTATCATAGTAGTATTCATCACATTCTGAATAGATGCCTTATCTGAAAAACAGAGAAAACAACCAAATCACCATCCAATTTAACAATATATACATATATTTAACCACATATAGATGCAATTCAATCTTCAATAAAAACAAAACACACCCCTGAAAATCTTCAATTTGGCAAATTGGATAACAACAATAGGTAAACCAGATGTCGATTTTCCCATCTTCTTTGCCAAATCATCAGCATAATCACCAAACAATGCACACTCACACTTACCCTTGCAAACCAAACAAACAATAACACACCATCTATTAATATTTTCATTGATACAAAAGAACCAATAAACCATTAAATTCATTACACAAAAATATAGATATAATCTATTCTTACGTGTGATCCGTTAATTCAACTATAACCATCTTAGTAATCTTGTCATCCCTTAAATACTCTCTTTCAGCAGACATACCAGTCATCACACCAATGACATCTATAAATCAATTATTCACCCAATAAATACCAAACTACAAATACCAGACACAAATTACAACCAATATACAATTACTTACCAACAAGGAACTCATAATCATGAGTATGTGAATTAATTTAATCAAAATTAGTGAAACACAAACCAAGCTCAGGAATTGAAGAACTCTCAGATGGCCTGACCCTTGTCTTAAGCAGGAACAAAATTTTATATAGATGCAGAGTTGGACGATAAAACCTAGTTTAAGGGAAAATAGAGAAACCAGATATCTCATATACTTTGCCCTCTTCAAGCTTCCCCTCAAACATATAAATAAGATGCCTCCTAACAGATGCATGGATTTTCCCATGCTAAAAAACAATCAACCATTCAGTCACATACAAGATCCACAACTAAAAAATACAACAATAACAACAAAACACAAACATTGCATAACAACAAAAAACACTAACCTTCTCATCCATCAAAACCATCTCAAGTGAACTGAACTCAGACGGATTGCTAAATTGAGGAACCTTCCACATGCGAATCACCCTCACCTTAATACACAAATCTTCTTTACCAGCATCAATTTCACAAACATCAGTGAACTTGTCATCAACCTTTGCCTTCTCGATTCGAACCATCTCGCTGAACCCCACTATTTCCTTTCTGATCTCAAGTCATGCACCGTAAACACCATCAACCCCCATTTTATAGACAACTGCCAACGAACAAAATCAATTGGGAGGGAAAAAACATGAGATTCAAATTTCAAGTCAAACCTAACACAAATTGGGAGGGAAATTGAGAACAAATCGAGCCTACCCCAATTAAACCTATATCATACCACAACTTTGCATAACCCCATTTACCAATTTAGACCAGATACAATGTATTTCCTGTATACAAACCATAGACGACTGAACCCTACGAATCAATAGAAGACGAAGAAGCTACAAGTATGGAGTATTCTTTGTCCTATTTGCTGCTGTTTTGGTTAACTTACACGAACACATGAAGGAAGCAAACCAAACGCAGAACACGTGCATCTCCAAACAGGAACACAACCATCCAACCAATAAGATTGCAACATTCTAAGATGGAGATGACCCACACAAATGAATCCTACGTGGCATAGTGGAGAGCAATCTACAGTGGCCATATTGCCTTCCTCTTTTGTCAAGATATTTGATATATCCAATTTAAAAACAAATATTTGAGTAATGTTAATGTCACACTCTCAAACATACTCTTTTAAGACACACCTGTAATATAATGACATATATCACCCTCAATTTGTATGCTTTTACCAGCTTACCGGTTATACAGGTTGTAAGAAAATACCACTATCTACATTTTTTTTGCTCACAAATCTTCTTTAATTTCCTTCTTTCTCGACAGAAAGAAAAATGGCAACTGTTGCATCTCTTCTCTAAGTTTCTTGACAGAAATTTTCATAAATCTTTACGGAAACCAATTTCTATTATTTTCTTATAATATATTTATATTTAAAATTCGACTATTGCATATTTTCACTAAGATTCAACACAACGATAGATCTACAATTCAACAAAATAAAAGATCTACAATTCAACAACAACAAAACGAAGATATAGATTTGGGTATTGTGAATTGTTAATTGCTGCTTTACTTTTAGTTCAACATCATTCTCATGATTCATCACAATTTTCACACTTTCCTTTGTAAAAACTCATCATCTTCACCACTCTATTTCCACTCAAACCATTGATTTTTGTACCTATCATTCTTGCATAAAGATAAATATGGGTATAGTGAATGATTAATTTTTCTCAACATCAAATTAATAATTTCTATGTAAAGATGAATTTGGGTATAGCGAATTAATTTTGAGTCAAGGGAGTTGAATAGACGATTAAGGTGAATTTGCAAGTTTCCAGATTAGAAAAAGTTAAATCCTAAAATTTCAAGCGATATCTTAGTGTAGGAGGTTTAAAGTTGGGACGTCTGTGTGTAAGAGAAAAAGATGAAAAGCTAAAATCCAAGTATTAATAAAAAATAAATAAATAAATTACACTGAAGCGGTAATAACTAATAAGTCATTGAAATAAAGATAGTGGATGACGTGGTTAATTTTTATTGGGGGTGTTAGAGGAGTGTGATAGAGAATGTGACACTAGCACCCCTCACCAAATATAATATTTATTTGTTTTTAAACATATCTAGTTTAAAACAAAGGGTTAATATGGTTTTACCCCCCTACAAAGTTGGCGAGTTTTGGATTAGCCCCTGCAAATTTTTTTTTTAGGTTTACCCCCGTGTAAAATTCAGATTCCATCAATTTGACCCCTGCTTGCACAACTAATCATATGACGTGGACATAATATTGATGTGGCATGTCACGTGGCGATTATTTTTAGTTTTTTTAAATTGCCAGTGTAAAAAAATTTATTTGTTTTTTAAAAATAAAAATGTATTTTTAAAAAAATTTAAAAATCAGAAAATTGAAATAAGAAATAAAAAAAATATTGAAAAAAAAATAAACATTTTTAAAAAAAAAATCAGAAAATTGAAATAAGAAATAAAAAATTTGATTTAAAAAAATAAATAATTATTTTGACATTTTGATTTAAAAAATAAATAATTTTTTGACATTTTTTTTTAAATCATAAAATTGAAATAATAAATAAAAAAATGATTTAAAAAAATAAGCATTTTTATTTTAAAATTAGAATTAAAAAAATAATAAAAATTGATTTTTTTTTTTTTGACATTTTTTTTCCTTTCAACTTTCTAATTTTTTTTAAATAATTTTTTATTATTTTTTGAAATCAAAATTATTATTTTTTAAATCAATTTTTTTATTTCTTATTTCAATTTTCTGATTTTTTTTTTAAAAAATGTTTATTTTTTATTTCTTATTTCAATTTTCTGATTTTTTTATTTTCTAAATTTTTATTTTTATTTCAATTTTCTGAATTTTATAATAATTTTTTATTTTTAAAAAGCAATTAATTTTTTTTACACGTGGCAATTTTAAAAAAATAAAAAAGAAAAATAATCGCCACGTGTCATGCCACATCAAAATTATATCCACGTCATATGCTTAGTTGTGCAAGCAGGGCAAATTGATGGAATCTGGATTTTACAGGGGGGTAAACCTAAAAAAAAAAATTGCAGGGGGTAAAACCCTATTAACCCAAAAACAAATAATCTTTGTTTCCTGAATTTCAAATCAATCTTCACACCTTCTATCTATTTGTACACCATAACATCGACTAGCCTAAATGTAGATTTTCCCTCCAGTAGCTTAGTCAAAAAGTTCACAGGTGTCTCTTTCTTCACAGAAACCCATGCGCGCTTAAAAACATAATTAAAAAGGACATCCCGAATAAAAGTCATTAATGACTCGCAAATTTATGATGTTTTTAGGTAGTTTTTAGGTTAGTTTTTTAGTACGTTTTAGTCCACTTGAATATCAAATCCAAGTGAAAAACTTAAAGTTATGAAGCTACACGTTAAAAAGCAAGAAATGTGAAAATTGCATAAAAAGGGGCAAAAATAGAAGATATCAACATATATCATCGCACCACGATGGCATCCATCGCAACACGATGAAGACAGATATATTTGGAGCAAATATGCATACTTCTTAAGCAAGAAAACAAACCCATCGGACCACGATGGATCCCATCGCAACACGATGGAAATTCCTGAAGCCATCGTGGTGCGATGGGCTGCGATGACGACACGATGGAATAGCCCAAGAAGCCTAAAAAACTATAAATAGAGTTTTCCTCCACCACATTTATTCATTCAACAATTTTGGAGTTCATAAGCCTCTAAGGAGCAAAGGAGGAGAAACATAGAGAGAGTCTAAACGGGAGGAAACCTTCCCCCATCTTAGGAAAATGTAACTACTTCTGCAAGATACAGAGGTTATACTTATTTATATTTTTACTCTTTTGTTTTAATATGCTTATTTGTAGCTAAAGTAGCTTTGAATTAAGTTGAGTAGACAATCTCCTTATGAATGCTTGAAACATGTAATGCGATATTTATCAAGTTTATATTAATTAATATTTCCTTTATTATGTTTATGTCTTACCCTTGATTTAACGCTTTATTTATTTATACGGGCCCATATTTATATATAAACTTAGTGAACCATGCGGTATTCGTGACAGCGCACATAGGTTCCGACATAAGGACGACATAACTAGTTAGGTGAACATGAATCTCTTAGTAACTTAATTAGGGGCTTAGCGTACTGATTGTGCATATGATTAATAGCACATTAAATTTTACTTGTTTCCTCGTGGGCCTGATCTAGAAGGAGGTTGAAATGATGAGAGCTTGTATGGATGAGTATATCTCAAAGGAAATACGAGGGTTCCCTTAGTTCTAGTGGAGTAGCGTTTTGATACGAGTGTAATTAGGATAAGATACGTCTTATTATTCTAAAAGTAAATTAATCCGCAATATAATAAATAGGGTAGTAAACAGTATAACACCAAAACACCAAAACACCAAGCATGAGTAAGGAGAGAGTCGAAAACACTTAACATATTCTTCATATTTTACCTTTATCTTTTATCTTATTTGTTGTTCAATAAAAAATAAACCTTTTTCAAAAACCAAAGCGAAAGCTAAAACTATCTAAGTTCCTAAACGAAACTAATCGTTGCACCATCCATGTGGATACAAACTCATTCTAACTTTAAAGTGTGAATTATTACTCGACGACAGACTGATCCACTTGCCAGACCGTAGTCAGTCATGTATGTATTTAAAGCTTGTAAGCTCTCAACAATGAACTGAATGCTCCCCAAATCTATTCAGACACGCCTTACGACAAACAGCGCACACCTCATTAACAGGAAATAAGGGAATCATTATGCGATATTTGAGGATAGTGCAATACTTTATCATGGACTTATGTTGGCATAATCCATCGATTAGGATAACTATAAGAAAATCCTAAGCACGAGTAACCTATAAACATCCAAAAACAGCTTTTTGTCTGGTGGTCAATTGAAAGTTAACTTTCATATCCTTAACAATTTTACTAAACAAGGCACTCGCCAAACACATGTTGGACTTTAGGGGAGACAATTTCCTTGTTAGTGAAACTGCTAAAGTCAAAAGTTGGAATCATATCACTAAGTCCATACCACAAACTCCATTGTCTCTCATTATATGATCTTGCAGCACCTAAGATTCAGCTTTGAAAGTCACAAAAGCATATGCGGATGCCTCTACTATTGAGTATAATTCCAACCCCCTGTTGAGTATAACCCCAACCCCTAACCTTAATAGGTAAGAAAGTTATCCTCCATTGAAGGTCCCCAAAGAAAGGACCTCCACCAACCACAATGTCGTCAACTGTCTCACGCAACCATTTGTCAAACAAAATAGCTGCGTCTTCTATGTGAATTGGTCGGCACATCCTTAGGCCGAAAAAAAGTTTAACGATACCTATACATGATCGAAGCATAAAGAAGTTCACTATGTGGATCCTTTAACCGAGAAAGAAGATGCATCAATTCAACAACTCTACTAGCTCTCTTCATGACCACCCCTTTAAATGCAAATATTTAATATTTTAAAATATAATTTTTTTATCTATAAATATACACCGTCGGATCTCAATCTAACGGTAATAATCTCACTGACTACATGTGCGTGATGGATGATGAGTGCACCCAATTCAGGTTACTCAACATAACATCGCAAGATAGATAGAAAGAGTGTAAGCAAGGAAAGTAAAAAAAAAAAAACTGAATATGGTGCAAATGGTCAGAAACAAAAGAACCAAGTTATATTTCAGTTGTTGAATTCAGAGAAAATTCCATTGAAAACAATTTCAGTTACAACAACTCACACACCATTTTCTTCCTAATCCTTTCTCTACAACCACAACCAATCATCATCATCATCATCTTCTTCTTCCTCTGCTCTGTTTTCTTCAATTTCCAATGGAAAACCCTAGAAACGGTAATTTAACCTATGACTATGATGATCCAGGGAGTGCATTATCCGCTGACTCAACCGAATCAAGATGGGTTTTCGAGGAAGATGAAGATCTTTCTGAGATCGAGGATTACGATGCTTCTGACATGCGACATCAATCTATGTTTGATTCAGAAGAAGAAGATAATGTTGACCAGAAGCTTATTCGTACTGGTCCGCGTGTTGATTCATTTGATGTTGAAGCTCTTGAGGTTCCTGGTGCTCATACACATCACTATGAGGTGATCATTGTTTTTTTTTAAGTAGTTTTTTAAATGCTTGCTTTTTATTTTCATTGATTAGGGTCAATTATGGATTGTTAATTGGTTGATATTGATTCATTTTTAGTAATTGTTAGTGATTTAATTAAATTGTTTCTGTAATAGTATTTCTACCATGTTTGGTTCCATTTTTGGAGGAGACAAAATTGAATTGATTTGCTGTAGAATTGATTTTGCCTCAAGAATTGATTTTAACTTGAAGCTAGAATTTGTAGCATTTGTCTTCTACAATTGATTCTGCCTCCAGAATTGATTCTAACTGATTCTAACTTATGCTAGAGTTTGTAGCTTTTGGCTTCTATAATTGATTTTGTCTAGAATTGATGCTAGAATTTGTAGCTTTTTGCCTTCTACAATTGATTCTGCCTCCTGATTCTAGCTTGATGCTAGAATTTGTAGCTTTTGCCTTCTACAATTGATTCTGCCTCTAGAATTGATTCTAACTTGATGTTAGAATTTGTAGCTTTTGGCTTCTACAATTGATTCTGCCTCCAGAATTGATTGTAACTTGATGCTAGAATTTGTAGCTTTTGCCTTCTACAATTGATTCTGCCTCTAAAATTGATTCTTACTTGATGCTAGAATTTGTAGTTTTTGGCTTTGACAATTGATTATGTTATGCCTCCAGATTTGATTCTAACTTGATGTTAGAATTTGTAGCTTTTGGCTTCTACAATTGATTTTTAGCCCTGAATTTATCTTTCAACTCACTTTTACATGAATGTATCCAAACATAAATCACGTTACATTGAATTCACTTTTAGTTGCGATGTGAATTCTGCTATGTGGCTTTAGAGTAGAGAGAACCAAAAGTGAGTCCAAACACAATTGATTTTGACAATATTTGAGTGATGTCGATTAGTATTTATTTTAGCTCTAGAATTGATTCTAACTTAAAGTTAGGGTAAGTATATGTTTGATATCACAACGAGTTTGCCAAAATCACGATGAGTCAGCGTGAATTTGCAAAGGCCACAAAGTGTACTTTTTGTAAAATCAGATCGGCTCACTGTGATTTCGGCAAAGCTATTGTGATACCAAACATGCACACTTTTGACTCAAAACATGAATTTTACATTCAAATTATTGTTTAACTCACTTTTACGTGAATGTATCCAAGCAAAAACCACTTTGAATTCAACTCACTTTTAAATGATATCAACTATTCTAAATAGTTTTTTTTTTGTTGTTGCTGATTTTAGTATGTTTTTGCATCCGTTTTCTTTATTGTGTTCTGATGTGTTAGGATATGAGCACGGGAAAGAAAATTGTGTTGGCTTTTCAAACTCTCGGTGTTGTCTTTGGTGATGTTGGAACAAGTCCATTATATACCTTTAGTGTTATGTTTAGAAAGGCTCCTATTAATGGAAATGAAGACATTCTTGGGGCATTATCACTTGTCTTGTACACTTTAATCTTGATTCCTTTGCTGAAGTATGTTCTTGTCGTTCTCTGGGCCAATGACGATGGTGAAGGTACTGGGGTGAATTAGAACATTCACTGTTATTTAGCTTATTCTCCATTCTTCCCCTTATATGTTGTCCTCGGGTTTATTTATAGTTGTTTTGGAATCACTGCAGGTGGCACATTTGCATTGTATTCCTTGATTTGTCGTAACGCTAAGGTGAATCTTCTTCCCAATCAGTTGCCGTCAGATGCCCGTATATCAGGCTTTAGGCTAAAGGTGCCGTCCCCTGAGCTTGAGAGGTCTTTAAAAATCAAGGAAAGGCTAGAGACTTCACTCACTCTCAAGAAGATTCTACTGTTATTAGTTCTCGCTGGTACTTCTATGGTGATAGCTAATGGGGTTGTTACACCAGCAATGTCAGGTTATTTATTGCTCTAGCATCATGTAAATTTTGTGACTTCTACAGAATTGCTTTTGTCATAGTGTGTTTGAAATTTGGATCGATACTAATATCATGCTTGTAAATTTTAAGTTGTAATGATATCTTGCTGCTTGTGTTCATGGCAAGCTGTTGTGTTCAATAAGCTCTTGTTTACTTCATAATTAATTCTTGCTTTATAATTTTTTTTCTGTTTGCAGTACTATCATCTGTTAATGGCTTGAAAGTTGGGGTAGATGCAATTGAGCAAGGTATTGTGTTAACTTATTAACAAACTCTTGTGCGTTATAGTTATTAATACCTCTGCATTTGATATTACCACAGACAAATTCTCAGAGCATAGCTGCTACCTTTCTCCGTTGAAATAAATAAGTTTTGCTTCTCCATTAATAGTATTAGGCTAATAGCTTTCAAGGTATTCCTTTGGTATGTAAAGTTGTCCGAACTATGCTTTGGTCTTATTATCATTGAGCAAATTTAGTTATGTGTTAGTAGGATGCTTATGCTGTGTATATTAATTCAACCTAAGTGTCTACGGGATGCCGTTCCTATAGATTAGGCAACTCGGGTGGACACTGGAAAAAATTGGCTAAATATTTCAATTTTAGAATCACTTATGTAGTTGGATTAATTTATTTTTTTCTAATTTTTCCTTGATTATGCAGATGAAGTGGTGATGATTTCTGTTGCTTGCCTTGTCGTTTTGTTCAGTGTACAGAAGTATGGAACAAGTAAAGTTGGGCTTCTCGTAGGACCTGCATTGTTTATATGGTTTTGTTTTCTTGGGGGCATGGGTGTATACAATCTTGTCAAATATGATAGCAGTGTCTGGAGGGCTTTTAATCCTATTCACATCTATTACTTCTTTCAAAGGAATTCAACAAAAGCATGGTATTCTCTTGGGGGCTGTCTTCTGTGTGCAACCGGTAAACACATACGCAAGATCATTGATATAGTAGATGTGATAATATATATTTTCTCTCTTGTCATGTATATATTCTACTGATGTTTCTATTTTTATTTATCTTGAAACCAATGTTCTGGTATCAATTACAATGGCTAATTATATTTTTTTGATAGGCAAATGTTAGTTGTTAGTTAGTAAATATCCAAACATAGTTTATCATAAAAAATATCCAGAAAATTGTATGAATATTTATTTTATTCCACTCCACTCTAATCCATCCTATTCTACCCCATCATTAAAATAAATATCCAAACATAGTCTAAACTTTTGTACACCAAACAAAAAAAGCTTGTTCTATCACATTATCCTCCCTATTATCTTGATGTTGTGATGCTGTAGATATACAATTTACATTTAACTGTTGTTGGCATGTAGAAATCTCTTCCACTATTAACTAACATTGTTATTGGATCATGTTACAGGCTCTGAAGCCATGTTTGCAGATCTTTGCTACTTCTCTGTTCGATCAGTTCAGGTAATGAATCACGGCTATGTTCTATCTATCATGGCTTCTGGTTGGATTTCTTTTACTTCTTTTGTCATTTCCACTTATATATTGATGGAACTAATGGTGGTTTGTTTGCAGCTTACATTTGTATTTCTTGTTTTGCCATGCCTACTACTGGGTTATTTGGGTCAAGCTGCATACCTTATGGAACACCATGCTGATGCTGGTGAAGCCTTTTTTACTTCTGTTCCAAGTAGGTGTCAGTATATTTGTGGGGTTTTGCATTCTTTTAATGGCTCGTCTTTGCACTTCACAGAAACTTTGGTGTAACACTAGTCTTTGTCTGTAGGTGGTGTATTCTGGCCAACTTTTCTCATCGCTAACATTGCTGCACTAATTGCAAGTCGGACCATGACAACAGCTACATTTTCCTGCATAAAACAGTCAACAGCTCTTGGTTGTTTCCCTCGTCTTAAAATAATCCATACCTCTCGGAAATTTATGGGTCAAATCTATATCCCTGTCATAAACTGGTTCCTGTTGGCTGTTTCTTTGGTGTTTGTCTGCACTATATCCAGCATGGATGAGATTGGAAATGCATATGGTAATTATTTTATTTCAAAATCTTTATTTTATCTCCATGGATTTCTCAAAATTTTCAGCCATATATGCATTAAATACTTGTCAATTGTAAGTAATGCCATAAGTTTAGTGTGATCTACTATGTAGAATAGTTTGCTTCAGAAGCTTATGGCGCTGCAATTAATTGGAAAGGCACCAAACTTTTCTCTTAATATTTCTTTATGGATATTCTTGACCATAGTATAAGAATAGTAATAGTGGTGGTGGAGCCTTGTTTAAGAGGACTCAATTAACTTTGAGAAACAATGGATGAGAAAACCTTCATTTAGCAGTTTATCAAACACTAGCTGTATGCTCAGAAGACATTGGTGTAAATATAGGTATACAAAGTAGAGATCCTCTCATCTCTTAAAAGAAATAAAGAACTCCGTTATTATGGTTTTGGTGTATAAATGTCTAATTAATGTCACTATTTTTAAAAATGTGTGTTTTTATATTATTTATGCATCCAAAAACTATAAGGGATTGGACAGGACAACTCCAGTTGTAATGTGTTTGATTTTAAAACTGTATTTGGGACAGGACAAAACGTGAAATTTTTGTCCCTCACTAAATCACAGGACAACTTTTTGTCAAAAGTACAAATTGTCTAAAATACCAAAATAACCTTTGTCCACCAAACATCGTACAAAATAAGTTATTCAATACCTTAATTGTTTGTGTTGTTCTGTCCAGTACCTACTTTCTGCAAATCAAACGGACTCATAGTATGTCTCCATTTCTTTTGAGAAATGGTGAGGATCCTTACTCCTTAAGTATAGATGGTTTCCACCCACAATTCTATTCCAAATGGATACTGCTCCCTCCCCAATACATGCTTAAGAAAGTGTTATGCACTGATACAAATCAAAACCTATGACCTTTTATGTGGATTGGTTCTACTGGTTTAACCAATCCTCTATGTGGATTCAGGGAAAAGTTTTAACCTTGAGGTTGGATCTTGCAAAGTGATTAGATAAGTGGATTCTGCAAGCTTAGATAGGTGAAGGGAGTTCATTATTTGGTTCTAAGGAACTGAATTTCATTCAATATATTATATAATTATAATATAAAAGTATTTATTTTCAGCCTGTTCCTTTGTTGTCTTTCAGGCATTGCTGAGCTGGGGGTGATGATGATGACCACCGTTTTAGTGACTCTTGTTATGCTTCTTATATGGCAGTTGCATATCCTCATAGTGGCAAGTTTCCTGGTAGTCTTCTTGGGTTTGGAGTTGGTTTTCTTTTCATCGGTTTTGTGGGGCATAACAGATGGAAGTTGGATTATATTGGTCTTTGCTGCAATAATGTTTTTTATAATGTTCGTATGGAACTACGGAAGCAAGCTTAAGTATGAAGCTGAAGTCAAGCAAAGGTTGTCACCAGATTTAATGCGAGACTTGGGCTGCAATCTTGGGACAATACGAGCTCCTGGAATTGGTCTACTTTATAATGAGTTGGTCAAAGGAATTCCAGGAATTCTGGGGCATTTTCTAACCACACTTCCAGCAATACACTCAATGATTATACTTGTGAGTATCAAGTATGTTCCAGTTGCTATGGTACCTCAAAGTGAAAGGTTTCTATTTCGACGAGTCTGCCAGAGAAGCTATCATTTATTTCGTTGTATTGCCAGGTAACAAGTGCTATAAGTGGAGACTTGAAATAAATCCTCCAATATAGTTGCATTGCATATTACTTTTTAGAAGCATGCTAATAGTGCTATAGTTTCAAATAAATATCTCAAGGGCATAGGTTAGTGATGTGATATAATACTGGGAAAAATATACGAAGATATTAGCCACTCTTGAATTTTGAGTAGTCTGTTAGTTCATGAAGAGGCAATATTTTTATTTGAGACTATCGTGTTTTGTGATTTTCCCAATACTGTGCTTGTCATTAGAATGTTTCATTATCTTACATGTCTGATACTAAAATTTATATTTCAACAGGTATGGTTACAAAGATGTTCGTAAAGAAAATCACCAGACTTTTGAGCAGCTTTTAATGGAGAGCTTAGAGAAGTTTATACGTCGTGAGGCACAGGAGAGATCACTTGAAAGTGATGGGGGGGATGAAGATACTGATTTAGAGGACGAGTACTCTAATTCTAGAGTTCTCATAGCTCCCAATGGCAGTGTTTACCAACTTGGCGTTCCTCTTCTGGCTGATTTCAATGAAAACTTCATTCCCAGTTTTGAAGCTAGCACATCAGTTGATGCACCGCCTGCCTCGCCCAAACCCCCTGTGCTTGATGCAGAGCAACTTCTGGAAAGAGAGTTATCTTTTATACGCACGGCTAAAGCATCTGGATTGGTTTATCTTCTCGGTCATGGAGATATAAGGGCAAGGAAAGATTCCTGGTTTGCTAAGAAGCTAGTTATAAACTATTTTTATGCCTTTCTTAGAAAGAACTGCAGAAGGGGGGTCACAAATTTAAGCGTACCGCAATCACATCTGATGCAGGTTGGAATGACTTACATGGTTTGACACTTATACCATCAATTTTGCGACCCCAATAAAAACAAGTGTCAGGTTAATCGGAATATTCACATGTTGGAAAGTCTCATTTTCGAACGCACTTAACTTTATCATCATTACTTGGATCCCGACATTGAACATCTTTCCAGGTCTACCTTTGGAAATTGTTTCAACTTTCCTTGTGTGCCGCGGATATATGAAATTGGAATAGACTGAGAACAGAAATAGACAGATATATGTAGAATTTCGACAAAAGAAATATATTTGTAAAATTATATTATCAAATTAAAGAAAAAAGAACCTGCAAATGGCTATGTACACATTTTGTGGATGTATAAAATCCCCAATTTCAATGTGGTAAACAGTTTTGTACATGGGAGTACCTGTCTAGAATATTTTTTCAGTTGCATTAATTATTTGCCTGATCACTCACTTTTAAAGAGGCATTTTATTGTTTGAAACTGGAATGAGATTGTTTTTTTATTGGAAGATTATATTTTATCTTTGAAATATTACATTGTGCCTTTCCCTTGCCTTTTGATGCATTAGTAAGTAGTTTACAGACGAGTTGCAAAACTCTTCTTTTTACAAAATTATGTATTTTAATGTTTATTAGATATTAAACTAAAATTTGACAAAAGAAAGCAGTAGCAAATGGTATTGTAAAATTTTCTAATGTAACCAAAAATAAAAATGGCATTGTAAAACAAACTGATATTGAATGTTGTTTATATTTATAATCAGACACAAGATGTGCCATATAAGTACAGCAAAATGTGCCATATCAGTACATCAACACACAATTTGATAATTCATTCCATTAATGAGTATTGAATCTTTCAGGTTACAAAATGTACACTGAAAATACATTATTTATCAAACAATTCAGGCACAAATTGAATGTTTAGACAACAAAGGCTAGAAAATTGAAAAATACTACTATTTGACCAATAAATTTGACAAAAAACAATGTCTCAATCAATGGTAACCAACAGGAGCTGGAGCCTCTTTCAATTCTTTTGCTTGATGATGAATATCCTACAAAAAGAAGAACACAACATTCAGAACAGATGAAGAGTGAAGAAATTAAAATCAAGTGTTTTTGAAACAAAATATAATGACTTCAAAATGTTTTTCGTCTTTATAAGTATACTTACTTCCGTTTTTAATCCCTATAAAAAACTTCTTCAAATTTTCATCCCATGTTTTTAATTACTAATTTTAGCATCACTTTTTAACAAAACCAACACATATCTAACAAAAGTCCATATGACTGACATGTATGTTCGACATCACGTCTCAACGTATACAATTTCTCTACAGCCTTTTATTCTCTGAGTGGTACTTACATGACAAAACTTTTATAGAGATTAAAAACGATATTTATAGGAACGAAAAACATATTTAACGCAATTATATAATTGACAATTGACATTTACCGAAGCGAAGTGATTGACATCCCTATGATGAGCTTCATCAGCACGAATAACAGTAACAACATCCTTAAGAGTTGCATCTTTAGGAAGTCTCCAATAATCAATTGCAATAGCAGGAGCAGGTACATTTTCAACTTTACCACTTTCAATTGCATTTAAATGTTGTGTATATGAAATCACAGCTTCTTCTTCCAAATAACCAACAAACCTGTGTGCTGTTTTTGGTGAGAGAATGTAAAAAACAAAGAATGCATTGAAGAAAACACCTTGTGCTGTAATAACTAAAAGCCTTTCATGCCAACTTGGTTTCACAAGCTCAACCATTGTCATCAAATGCATTCTCTCATTTTCTGCTTCTTCAAGTAATGCTTTGATCCAACCACCAGTGTGTTGAAATTTTCTTAGAGATTTTAAGTGTAAAAGCATCCCTCCTACCATTCCTGGCACGGCTGCTATTGTTTCTAGCATCATTGCATGGCATCCATACCGTTCCTGCAATTAGAATTAAAATTATATACGTAGCACCGAAGCATACACCAGACACGACATTAACACTGACATGTCCATGCCCTTTTTTTGTTGACAAAATGAAATAATTGAATGTAACCACGTGTGTCAGTATTATGGTGATGTCGAACATTGACACGTGTCAGACACTGAACACGCCTTCGATCAGAAGTGTCAGTCACACTATCAGCCAACTCTTTTTTGTATATAAGCAACAAACATTGGATTTTCATAACTACGAAGACAGTTTTGAAATGATGGATTCTAAGAACTTAGCTTAATGAAATATAATAACTAATTTTTTTCATATATAGCAGTAGAAAAGAGCACAAACCTTGAAATATAGATCAGAGAGAACCCTTAGAAACTTGACAGATCTGAAAGCAAGCTTGTCTCCAAATGTTTTTGGTACATGATGCTTGGTCACATCTATTGACACATCTGAGTTGTAACTTTCCCATGGCTGCAACAAACATCATATATAAAAAACATGTCATATGATATGAGACATAATCGAAAGATAACCATGCTCAATCAAGTTAATTCAGACTAAATTAATCCGCTTAATAACTCATTATAAATATTAAATCTTATGAATCCAACTCTTATTGAATAGATATGTCAATCAATTGCATAATTTTTTAAAATTATTTTAATACTTCATTAAATAAATTCAAATGAACGTATAATATATTTTTTAAATATAAGTATACATGATTACTTAGTTCCAAATTTTAGATTTATATGAAATTTGTATATCTGATCAAAAGTTGAATTTGCAAAATTGAATATTCATAACGAGTTATTAACCAGAAAAACTTAAATTAGAATTTTTTTTTGAAGCAAAAATTAGAATAAGTTAGCTTTGATACATATTACATAAGTATTCTTACCATGAAACAGTTCCACGGCCACTCAGTTCCATCCTCCTTAAGAACCTTGGGCCTAGCAATCCCCCAGTAACTCGAAACAGCCGCGTTGTTGTTAATTCTGTCGTTGTTATTGTTGTTGTTATTCTCGTTCTTGTTCTCCTCTGACTGGTGATCTTTATTCTCTGGCAGAGTCGACATCCTCTGCCAGTAGAAGCTTCCACGTGCACCGCCACCATGCTGGTGACTCAGCTGAGTGATTGCTGCAGTTGAGAAGTTGCGGTGATAGTTCCGGCTATTCCGGAATAGAGCTTGTGCTGTTGACTTTACTAGAAAATGGTTCATGTTGAATGTTTGCAAATGTCTTTGGATGAAAAAAGTGGCTCAGAATTGGAGACTTATTTATACATACAAGTTACATCAACAAGGAGCATCGTGTGTATTAATAAGTATTTTGTTAAAACAAATTGTTTGCGCGCAACTGCGGAGATTATTCTCTTCGAAGTAAGTGAAATTCATTTAAGGCTTCATCTTAACCAGTAAATATTTTTTCGTATGTACCCGTCACAGATAGAATCAAGACCAAATAATTAAAGGATTTAAATATCTACAATTTGTGTCACACTATATTGATTATGTGTGTATTAATAATTTAGCAGCATATTAGATTCGTATTCAATTTTGTATTTGTTACAAGGCAAAAGAAGAAAGGTCGTGGAAGGTCTTAGTAACGTGCTTTTGTTGCTTTAGATCATTAAGTTGTTTAATTATTTATTATTGCTATATGTCGGATAAATCAATGATTTTGAAGTCAATGATTGATTACTTGCCACAAATTTGGAATTGAAAACGTTGTTTAGTCAGCGCTGACGGTCTCTCGTGTGCCGTGGCAGCCACAATTTTTGGACTTTTCTCCACTCTTAATACTACTATTCTCTTAGGACACAATTCAATTTTTTTTTGACTACATATTCATTTTTAAAATTGATTGGAAATTTGGAATGCATTATTAAAATTCATTGAAATACATTATTTATTTAATGAATTTAGGAAGGCGAGTCATCTCTTATAAAAAGAATCTAATGAAGTAGTATTGTGACTATATATTTTTTTTATTGGATTTTTATCATTATTATTATTATTTGTTCAATTCAACTTAACAGTTGATTTATTTAGCGTTATGCAATATACCCGAAGAAGAAGGAGCTACAATATTTTGGAATAGTCTAAGGCTGCTTAGTAACTACTACTTTCATTATGCCGTGTGTGGCCGAGGGAGATTGGAAAACTTATGGGGTTGGAAAGGACCTGCCGTATCTAAACTTTTATGTGATTAGCTGCCCAGAGCGTATTCTCACCAACGTTCGCAGAAGTAAGTGGGGAGTGAGAATTTCTCCTACATGCGCTAGTTGTATGAGGGAAGATGAAACTACCCTCCACGTGTTGCGCGATTGTGTGCATGCAACACGGGTTTGGATTCGGCTTGTTCCGTCTAATTATATTACTAATTTTTTCTCTTTTGATTGTAGGAATGGATTTTCGACAACCTCAACAAGAAGGGAATTGGAGCTTACAAGGATGGATGACAAATTACCTTCATGACAACATGTTGGCTCCTTTGGACGTGGAGAAATAAAACAATTTTTGAGGACAATTTTCAGCGGTCTCACGACCCGATTCACATCATTCAAAAATACTCTATGGACATTGATGAATGTATATTTCAACATCTTCAAATCTCCCAACAAAAGAGACAATCTATATTGGTTGGAGGAAACCTCCTGATGGATGTATCAAACTTAATAGTGATGGTGCTTGCAAGGGAAATAATGACATTTCAGGGTGTGGAGGCCTTTTACGCAATTAAGATGGGAGATGGATTAAAGGTTATACCAAGAAGATGGGATCTTATGATTCTTTTAACGCAGAAATGTGGAGTCTATACTTAGGTGTGGATATGGCTTGGAGAGTGACTCAAAACTCTTGATTGACATGATTACGAGAAACTGCACTATTGGAGGGGTGATTCCCATTTTGGTTAGGCGTATTCGCAATCTTTTGGCTTTGGACTGGCAAGTCCAAGTTCGTCACATATGGCGGGAGGAAAACAGAAGTGCTGATTGGCTTGCTAATTATAGTCTTTCAATGGATTCTTTTAGTTGTTCTATAGTGGAGTCTCCTCCTAGTGAACTACGTACTTTGCTTTTTGATGATGTATCTGGGGCTTGTATGCCTAGAAATGTTAGACTAAATCTCTAGTTTCGTTTTTTCGTTGGGCTTAGACCCTCTTTTCTATAAAAAAAAAAAAAAACTACTACTTTCATTATATGTTTGTAATTTATTTTCTAACAAAGATGAGTTTGTGGCAATTGCAACAAACATGTATAACTAAGGAAGGCATATATGGTGCAGGGAATGTGTCCAAATAATTCTACCGTAATGATTCAATATATGTGTCAGAGAAAAAATTAGATATTTTTAGTGATTAATTATACTTTTACTTTTAGGAGGTTTTAGAAAAATTACATGAGCTATAAATACAGACATATATAGATAAATGTAACCAGAAAGCAGAAATAATGAAAAAAAATTAGTTTGTTAGCTTATTGTAGTTTATTAGTCTGTCTTTTTTGGTCTAGTGATGTATTAGTTTTTAATGTAATAAAATGTAAAATTATCCTGCACTTTCTTTTAAGAAACCAACCGAATATATAAATAAAATAGAATTAAGCACAACAGTATACCCTAAATTATGATTCCACTTTCAATGATCTGATCAATGTTTTAAAAATCGGATCGGAGATCGAACCGTTATCAACTCTGGTTTATGGTTCAATCGGTTTAACCGGTTCAACCGTTATTAAACCGTTTGAACCGGAAATTAAATAAATATGTATAAAATATAAAAATAATTTCACATTTCAATAGTGAACCCCACACATATAAGTAGAAGAAAAAGAAAATACACAAATATTTACATGGCCCAAGGCCCAAACTCACTTCACTAACTTAACCCTAAATATAAAACAAAGTAGCACCTATGCAAATTCTCATTGCACAGCCACCACTTCCTTTTTCTCTCTTCTATAAGTATAGTTTCATCTCTTCTATTTTTACTTTCATTTTTCCAAATCTCTTCTACTTTTTCTTATTCTTTCTTCTTCTCTACTTTTTCTTATTCTTCATTCTTTGTGACAACACTAAAATTAAACTAAAAATCAAAATCTAAAACTATATCACTTTTGAAGCTTCCCTTTCCATGTGTGATGTGTGTGGACTGATCTTAGTGCTCTCTTTGTGTTTTGTTCTCTTTGCAATGGGTCTGTGTGTTGTGGGGTTTAGATTTAATTGACTATTGTTTTGCTTTTCTACTGCTTCTGTGTTTTCTATTTCCACTATAATTTATCATACTTATTGGCTTAACACGTGCTGATAAAAACAAAGAGAAACAGTATAGTGAAAAACCGAAACAAATAAAAGAAATAAAAAAGGAAAAAAAGAAAAAAAATGAAATTTTGTGTTTAGAAAACAAGGCAAATGTTGAACCGGTCGGTTTTTCAGAACCGGGACCGGTTCACCGATTTTCCCGGTTCATATCGGTTCACACCGGTTCAACACGGTTTTTTAGCGGTTCTGAGGACTAACGGTTCTGGGCATGCTTCCGGACCGGTACAAGGTCTGGTTCACGGGCGAACCGGTCGAACCGGCCGGTCCGATTTTCATAACGTTGGATCTAATACATCAATTTGCAAGAAAAAGTGATCCAAAGCACCACCACACTCAAATACAAATTTTAAGGTTTTTAAAATATTTTGCTGCAGAAGTTACCCAAAATCGACAATCGTCCATCCAGAACGCTATCGAAAGAGGATTGCTTGCTAGTTAAACTAATTATAAACTACTCAATGAATTTAAGTCGCTAAGATAATGTTTGTTCAAGTTTCTTAAGATAAGAACTTTGAACAATTTCTGGAACATCACTTTGATTATCAATTGAAGGTTTTACAAAATAGTTTTCAATTAATCAATTGATAAACCAATTTTCAATTAAGCACAAAAACATAATTTAATTGAGGACTTTAATCAAATACCTATTGTGCACTTTTCATGGTGTTACTTCTAAATCCCTAAAATATGCACAATCAATATTTGAATTAAAGTTTCAATTCAACACAAGCAAGAACAATCAAAGCAATGCAAGAAATAAAAGAAACACGAGGATTTGTTTAGGCAGTTACGCGATTTCTCGTCCACGTTTTGTCAAATAACCGATTATCTCAAAAGCTTAAGCTGTTAGGATAGAGTCATATCAATGATTTTATATTATTTGTAATACGCCCCCCTCACGCATGAGTCCACTTGAGCTTGAAACGTGGATAATGCATAGGTCCACCTACCATATGCTTAAATTCCACTTTTTCATTAGAAAGTGAGGGGAGCGGGAATCGAACTCTAGATTACTTAGTCATAAAAGCTCTGATACCATGTCAAATAACCGATTACCGCAGAAGCTTCTCTTTATCCACCAACACACGAGGTACCGATTATCGCAAAAGCTTCTCTAACACACACGCGAGGTACCGATTATCGCAAAAGCTTCTCTTTATCCACCAACACACACACACGAGGTACTATTCCTTAGTCATAAATGTCTCACTACAACCAAGGCGTAACACCTTGTTGATTGGCTTGGATTATGTGAACCATCCCAATGTGGAATGTACCGACGCAGCGACAACCAGCAATGTGGCTCTGATGAAGAGTCTTATGATGAAACACTTCGATCCCCCCCCCCCCCCCCCCCCCAATAATATAAAAGTGTTGGTAGATTGTGCATCGACATGTAATGGTATTGTTCTGGTTTCTTTTACTGTTGTTCCTATTCCTGTTAGCTCTTTTAAGAGAAATAGAGAAAAGGATCAGATAAGAAAAGTGATCAACCATGATGTGATACTCAAATATCTGAGGATTATGATTGAGCAATCTATACATGAAGAAAGGCTTTTCTTAATGATTAATGGGCATGGTGCCGTCCATGAAGATGGATCATTGGCTGGGATTCTTTGTCTTCCAAATGAAGACAAAACTAAGAGTATTCTAACTGTTGATGCTTTGCGGGAGGTCTTCAAGCGCACTCCTCAGGGTGTGAAAATTACGTCTTTCCTCCTTTGATGTTATTCCGAAAGTATGGTTGAATTAACCGGAGCGGCCCAACAATATAAAAACCGATCCCATGGACATAATGATTTGGAAATTGTGTATGCTTCGCCTAAAAGGATATCTCGTGGCAAGTATTTTATAGAGTGGAATTGTCATGTGTCGTTGTTTATGTTTGCTTTAGCGAATGTAATTGAAGAAGACAAACACGTAACAAATAATAACTTGGTTAAAAGAATTGATGAATTCCTTAAGAAGCTCCAGGGTGATCTCAAGAAACAAGGAGAGATGCGCGGTAAAGAACCGGAAAGTCCTTTGTTATTCTGTTTTTTTCATCAAAGGAAAAAACTATTTTTGCAGTAAGTCCTGTGACATTTTAATTGTGTTGAATTGGGTAGATATTTCTAATACGTTTGTCGGGTACCTTTGCCTCCAATTTCGAAAATGAAATTGAGAATTTAATTTCAAAAATTTTGAATGTTAAATGTTGTACAAGAGAGTTGGAATTACAAAAACCATTGTCAAAGAAATCGTGATCTTGAACACTTGATGATGAGGCTCTACACCCTCTTGAAAATCAAACACAAGCCACCCCGCTCAATTGTCCTCCAATATGCTCCTTTGTTGCAAGAACCACCTTCTTCAACCTTGAGTTATGGCTGAACCAAATTGACCGTGAAACTTGTACCCAAAACACCTAATCTCCAATTGAAGTGGAAAAACCTCACAAGGATTTTACTTGAGAATCTCCAATATCTTTCCAACCCAAAAGATGATCTTCAATAATCCACCATGGACGTTATCTTCAACTCTTGCATTCACACACTCTCACAAATTTAATTTGTTAGTCTTGAAGGAAAAAGAGTTTGATGAAGGAATTGATGAAGAAGATGAAGACAAAGAAAAATTGTATATTTGTGATTCTCATAATTTGATATTTTACAAGTAATGCTTTTTATAGCGTAGGAATAAATGAAATGGGTCAAGGCAAAATTTAAGTGGGAATTTGGTCTAACTGACACAATTCACTAGTCCATTCGTGGAAGATGCACTTGTTCATCTGTCATAAATGCCCCAGGGGTTGGTTTTATGAAACTAATGCACTGATTCATGTTTCAAATGCACCGATTCATGTAAATGCCATGAGTTCCACGTATGTCAACATGCACTAGTTCATGTTCAACATGAACCGGTTCTTGTGAACCTCTTATTTTCAGATTTTTT
The DNA here is from genome assembly GCA_951799995.1 of Trifolium subterraneum. Taxonomy (NCBI): domain Eukaryota; kingdom Viridiplantae; phylum Streptophyta; class Magnoliopsida; order Fabales; family Fabaceae; genus Trifolium; species Trifolium subterraneum. The sequence continues at coordinate 39,933,491 of OX637467.1, forward strand.
TTAATAATGCACCTGTTCATTTGTTGAAAACACTTAAATTTTTTTTGAAACATGTTCTTTTTCATGCTTTGACCATTTCTCAAATTATTTCTATTATATTTTTGACATCAATTAAAACAAATGAGAATATACGTGCACTCATGTCCGCCACCTCCACCCTTCTCCCCTCACGCCTAACCCCTCGTACACATTTCCACCACCGATACATTTTTATCAATAACTAAATCAAAAAGTCTATTATATTTAACATTAAAAGACTCCTCACCTCCGCTAGGCTACTTGACAAAAAAAAAAAAAGACTCCTCACCTAACCATTTATCTTTCTAAAATTTAGTCTGCTCGACAGTGCCCACCATCCTACTTATATCATTTTCAAACCACTGTTCTACACTCAATCCAATCCCTTCTCTAACATCACACACATCCTTCCACCACATAAATGTTCTCCTTCCATACTTCACAGTCTTTTCTCACCCCCAATCCACCAACACCCATATCAAGACATACTTTACCCCATTTTACCCAATTGATTTTCCCTACTCCTCAGTCCTCACTCCCCCACCCCATATGAAATCTTTTAGCATTTTTCTATTTAGGGGATAAATGTTCCGCTCCTCTACAATTTAGTGGTACTCCCTCCGGTCTTATTTAATTATAAGCAAAAATTACTTTTTAATTCATTGAACAACTTATGTATCATGTATCTAGCTTAGATTCGAGCAAAGTTATGGTGCATAATCCCTTACTTATGCACCGTGCATAAATACTCCAGATTGCTAAGTGCACTCCCTAGATTGCTTAACGCACCCCCAAACTGCACACCTTAGATTGCTTAGTGCACCCCCAAATATCTCGCACACCCTCCAAAAAATTGGGGGTGCACGAGGAATTTGGGGGGTGTGCAAGAAATTTGGGGGTGCGAGAAACTTGGGGACGCACGAGAAACTTGGGGGTGTACTAGAAATTTGGGGAGTACACTAAGCAATTTTCATTGTTTATGCAGCATGCATAGAAAAAGACTTATGCACCATAACCACTCCCCTTAGATTCATTGGTTGTTCAATAAATCTAAAAAGTCACTTTTGTTTATAAATAATGTCGGATTGAATGGAGTATTTATTTAATAATAATTTCTTATTTTCAAAAGAAAAAAAAACTAAAACATAAAAAGCAAAAAAAAAAAAAAAACTTAAAAGAGCAAAAAGGAAAGGGAGGGAGTACTTTTCATCTCCCAAACAAACGTCCCCCAAACCTCAAAAATAAAAAACCCTCCTCTCCTCCTTGCACCCAAAACCCAGCCGGCAAAGCAGAGCAGTTAAACTATACAAATCAAATGCGTATCTAACATAATTCACATAAACTAACTGCCTTTACCACAATTTTTCATCGAATAATTTCTAATACAATTTCATTTCCCTAAAATCCCAAATCAAACAAAACTCACCTCAAACTTCCATATAGATTTTCTCCATCGCTTCTAGAACCTTCCAATTGTTCCCGCTGGTTCACCAAACATGGCGGAATCAATTTGTAGATCTTTAAGAGACGGCGCTTTGGAAGGAGAACTTGCACCAACTCTCACTATCAAAGACTCTATCGCTTCACCTTTTTCCTTTAACGTTTTCTCTCACATTCTTCTTCAACTCTCTTCGCAAAAATCGCAATCACAGTTAGTTCATTCTTTTCTCCATCATCATCATCATTATTAATTAACACTTTACATTATTATTATTATTATGATTATGATTATTGTTATTATTAATCAATGTGTATTTTGTTATTACAGTGGTATTGTAATTGTTGCGCTTTCTCGGAGTCCATCGTTTTATGCTGATTTGTTAAAGAATAAAGGAGTGGAACTTGCTTCTTCTAACAAATGGTAATTATTTTGAATTTTTCGTTTTAAATTGTGGTTTTATTTGTTTAGCTTGTAAATTGAAAAATTAGGACATGTTTACTTTCTAATAACATTTTCAAGTTTTTATTGTCAATGTGGACATTGAAATGACATATAGGTTCTGTTTGTCAAGACCAATTTTCGAGCTCATACAAGAGGGATAGCTTATACGTAACTTATTATAAGTTTGTAGGACTAAAATAGACCATTTTGGTAACAATGTTTGAGCTTATACTTCAATTTTTTGAGCTTATAAGTTTATATGACTAAAATAGACCTGTTTGTCAACAATATTTAATAAGCTACTTCTTTCAATTTTACCTTTATTATCTTAATTGAAAAAATTAAATATTATTTAGAAATAATTTTTTATGTCATTTCATATTTATTAGATGGTTCAATTGCAAAAGTTAACAAAAACTACAAATTAATTTCACTAGCTTATCTACTATCTGCTATAAGCTTATCAGTTATCTGCTATGTTTTACCAAATAGAGCCTTAATTATGAATTTTCCTTTTTAATTGTGATAGGCATAATGCATTTTTTGGAAACGGTGAAAAATTGTTTTGAAATTTTTTCAGAAATATTTATTTTATAATCAATATGTTTTTGAAATTCATTTTCAAAACCTTGTATAGTGCCTTCTCTAATGTGTTATGTTGCAGGATTCATATTTTGGATTGTTATACAGATCCTCTTGGTTGGAAGGATAAGACAAGAAAGTCTGGAAATGTTAATGTTGTTTCTGACCAAAATTCACTTGTCACTAGTTCTTATAAATCAGTCAAAGATATGGATAAGTTGTTTTTTGCGATTACTGAACTGGGAAGAGGTATTGTTTTTTGTTATGTTGTGAATTGTGATATTTTTCGCTCAAGAAACATTTTGTGTCGCATAATGGTTTTCATGTTTTAAAAATTGATTTTTTTTCCTTCTTCCTTTTCAATAATTTTTCAATTCATGTACTTGCAGGTTTAGTTGGAGAAAATAAAGCCCGGTTCTGTGTTGCCATAGACTCGGTAATAACAATACCATTGATTTGATACAACTTTGAATGAAATTGAATTTACTGTGTTAGTCTGTTGTAGGCAATGTTCTTTGTGGCTTTGTAATTAAATATGGTGATTAGTGACTACTGTATATGCATTTAGCTCAATATTTTTTGGTTATAAAATTTGTAAGAAGGGTAATTTTTTTCTTTTATTTTCCAAATTATCCAAATAACCTTGATACAGTAATCTTTAGGGATTTCCCTTTTGCTTTCTGAGAATTTTATCTTATCTATGATTAGTAGTAGTACAGTCACAAACTTGAATAATAGACTCTTTCATCATAAGAGTGTATATTTGTGGAGTCTGCGTTTACATTCTAATATTCATACTGCTTATAATGTTGTTATGTATTTTATAAGCTTCATGAAACTGTGGGAAAGACATTTGAGCTCTTTGATGTTCTTTGTTTATTCTTTTCAGTTCACTTCTGATAGGTAATACCACCCTGTTAGTTCTTAGTTGGAAATGATTTGGTTGACTTAGATAGTTAAGATGGGATGCATATAAATAAGAGGGTGTATGGTATGATATCTTGTCTGCAATATCTTTGTAACTGGGAGCCTTTGGCTAAGGAGGTGCAAATCCTCAAAGTTTTGCAATATCTTTGCAACTGGGGAATTTGTCTCTATTTCTTTCTAATAAGAATTCCAATTCCTAAAAACTTAGCATGGTGATAGAAACTCAAGAACATCTCTTCTACAATATCATGAAGCATGATAAAACCATTGACTACATCCTTCATTGAGAAAATATTTTCATTTGAAAAACAGAGTGCTGGTGCTATTTCCATTTTATGTTCTTACTATCCTCAGTAAGAGTGCCAGGTATACAAATGACTTCCAGACTTCAAATGATTCAAGTATCTCATTCGAGAGAAAATATTTATGCATAATAATTACACCCTCTTTTTTGTAATTCCTCATCTGTTTACAACCAACTTGAGTACCCTCATCTTCACCAGAGGATTTCATAAATGAAATATCAAGCCATCTGTCCAATATGACCTCAGGTGTCAGTGGCAGAAACGATACTTTAGTTGATGAAATATCACAGTCATGATCATCCTGGGCAACTTTGAAAAAAGAACAACCGTTCACCATTAGACTAGATCTAGAGTCCTTCCTCTGCTGCATCTCTTTTTCTTCCCAATATTAGAGGTTCTTCTGATGGATCCTTAAGAAAAGCATAAGAGCCGACTCCCTAATTTTTTGATTAAATCCCACTTTTTCTAGAAATAAGTTGATTTTGGGTACTATTTTTGTGTATATCTGTATCTGACTATCTAATCTTTTTGTGCTTGCAAATTCTGATTTTCCTTTTGCCCTAGAATTCCTGAGCAAGAAGATATACAGTAACTTTCAATATCATTAATATTCTAATTAAAACTGTTCAGTTTTTTTTGTTTCTCTTGTATTATTTGTTTGTGTATATATAATCCTAATGGATTCTTTTTGGATATTATCAGCTGAGTGAGCTGTTGAGACATGCGTCTTTGCAGTCAGTTTCAGGCCTTTTAAGCAATCTTCGTAGCCATGGTATTTTCTCTTTTACTATTTTGAATAAGGTTTCTTGCGTGGTATTATCTTTAGTTTGTTGTTATTTAATTGTGTAAATATTTTACGTACGGGTTGACTTGATGCGTTAACAATATCTTCTATTAATTAATTGCTGTTATATGATTGCAGATCAAATTTCAAGTATATTTGGATTATTGCATTCTGATCTTCATGAGGAGAGGGCTACAGCTGCTCTTGAGTACATGTCCTCCATGGTGGCCAGTGTAGAACCATATCATCATTCTTCAGAGAACTCCTTATCGGAGAAAAACTTCACCCAAGGAAAATTTAGTGTCAGGTCCAAACGCAGAAATGGACGAGTTAGAGTGACGGTAATCTCTTTATTCCTGAGTGTGAACATATTTGGCATTACTAATCTTAAGAACTGGTGGACTGATGTAATATCTCTTGTATTCAGAGTGAAAAGTTTAAAGTTGAAGCCGGAGGAATCAGCTTTGCTTCTATTTCAGCAGAAGATGGAACAACCGTTGCAGGCTTACTGCCGAAGGTCAGTCTTCAGTTTCCTGTGAAGTCGTGTCTCTTTCCCTAAAAGCAAAGGCCGAAGTCCTAACAGGCTTGTTATCATTAGACATTTATTAATTAGTTTTCAGATGAAAAGGATCTATAAAAGAGATTTTATTTTTGTTGCGTATCCCTTTCTAAATGAGATCATATCATTCACAAGGTATTTTATTTTAAGGAAATATAAATTTAGATGTTAAGTGTGCCTAGTTGATGCGTTGGTTGAACTGCCAAGTGCTTCTAACATTAAATTTAGGATTTTAAATTGTGGGCCAATTTGTCTCATCTCACAATCCAATGTTGATGGGAACCTGAAATTCAGAAACAGAAATTAAGTAATGAAAGAGATAAAACAGCAGAAAATAGAGTGTCTAATTGATGAAGAAAGGAAATCTGTAAAAGGGAGTGATGCCATGCCTACACATGCTAAGCCCTTAATTTGTTCATCTAGTCGTATATGCACATGAAGATACTTAGCAGAATATACATGTATATCCGTACACACAATCACAAACAGTTGTACGGAGAATGACAGAGACCAAACAAGAAATGGTGTGATACGAAGTTGATTACTTTATGTTTTTAACAGGTACAATTCAATCTCCAGCTGTCAGAAAAGGAGCAAATTGATAGGGCAAAGGTTGTGCTTCCTTTTGAACACCAAGGTATGAAATAGATTTGCATTTGCCCTAATTGTTACAGTGTTTCAATCATATGTACTCTTATGCTTATACACTTTTCTTTCTTTTAGGAAATGGTAAACCAATCGAAATTTATGATGGTCGAAGATCCCTTGAAGAGAGCAGCAGTGAGGGGGCACCTATCTCAAGAGGTAAAAACGAGGGTTCATCCCTAGGTGAGATTATATATTTTCGCGATTCAGATGATGAGATGCCAGATTCCGATGAAGACCCAGATGATGATTTAGATATATGAAACTGCAGTAGTTAGTGTCTTCCGCATCTCTAGGTGTCAAAGATTAGGTTTGTGATCACACAAAATTATATGAAAAAAAACCAGCCCGATGTTGTTTAATTGATCATAAGGGAATATTGTATCACATTCCATGATATTGTATTGTGCAGCCTAAATAGAAACTAGAATTGGTTTCTCCTGAACGAGTCACCTTTAGGTAGAATTCAATTTATTAACCATTTGAGTCCAATCACTTTTCTGGATTATACAAGCAAGTGGATTTATTCACCAATTGTCAAGTCTTATTCATGCATTCCTTACAAATGAACGTTTAATACATTCAACCGGGCACATGTTTTCTTTATTTAAATAGAAATACTATGCATAGATAGAGTAAAGTTGATAATGATCATCAAATTGACACTGGTTCCACAAGCAAAGCTTTAATGAATGATTTCATTTCTTCTTTAGAATTTGTGATGTTGTCTTTATCTTTAAAAGCAACATCCATAAAACGAGAGAGGTTTATAATACGCATCAAAAAAGGTATTGAAACTTGAGTTGGTCTAAGACATTCCTTGTTCATTTCTTTCCAAGCATCAACAATTCTATTTTGACCTTCTTGAATGGCAACTTCCCTTGAGACATTATATTTCCTCATATAGCATTCCAAGAATGAGGGAATATGTTTTCTTTTTTGTTCAAACTATATGCAACAAATAATATTTCACGTAAATGTTCACATCATCATTTGAATTAAAACAAATATAATTGTAGATAGTAATTTTTGGAATGATATATAAGTGAATTATTTGGTACACATATTATATGGATATGTATAAATACATTTGTTAAGGTGGGTAATTCTGATTGGTTTACAAATAATATTTATTTATTTTTCTATATTAAATACTATTTGTGAACCAATCATAATCATCCACCTAAACCGTGTACTGGTACATATGCACATAATATGTGTACCGGAGTGTTCGCCTAATATACATACCTCGTTGGAGGCAATGTCATCCATTATCCTGGCCATGACCACAGCAACATTACAAATATTTGGCTCATTTGATATCCACTTGAAGATGTCTTCTGTGACTATGTCTCCCGTATGAATGTAACAAGTTGTTAACATTAATACATAACCACCTGATTCTATTGTTAAACGAATGTACTCTTCTAATGTTGGTTGATAATTATTATTTAACCATCTGGCCTCGGTTATATAGCCTTGAACAATTTTTTTTATTAGAGAAATGTTATTTAAACATCAAAAAAAGGGACACCTCTACAACATCAAGAGTTGATCCTTCTATTTCTTTGGAGGTTTGTGTTCAAAGATAAAATAAAGAATGGTTTGTATTTAGTTAATTAATCAAATGCAATTTTGAGTTATTATTATGAATTGATCAATAAACACATATAAATAATTATTTGTTTTAATTTCACAAAATAATAGAAAATTATTTTCATGCAATATAGAGCGAAATAGATCAATATTAAAAAAATGAAACTCAAAATATTTTAATTTTTTTGATAATAAAACTCAAAATATTTACTTCTTTCACGTAGTAATTGAGGGCATATACTCTTCCATCGCTTGTCATTTTCTGCTCTATCTCTTCATAAAGATCTAACTATTTTATAGAGAAATTGCATGTAATCTGGAAGATTATCCAAACAACTAATATCCCACCTGAAAATCACTTTAATTAAGAATTAGATGAAAAGAGAATATATATATATATATATATATATATATATATATATATATATATATATATATATATATATATGGATATAAGGAGTGTATCTGGTGAGAACCGATAACTATTGTAAGAAACGAGAACTATTAATAATAACCATAAGATTTAATTGACCGATCAGATTAAAATTATCTCTCTCACTTAAAACCTCATGTGATTCTATTTTTGCAAATTAAAAAAATCTTTCTATATATATATATATATATATAATATTAAGTGGTAATTGACCTTTCAATTGCTTTAGTAAATAGCTCTAATTCATCGATTGTTCCATATGCATCATATACATCACCGACGACCGTCATTATCATGATTAATTTTGCCATAAATATCCTTCCCGCAGAATATTGGGGCTCAAAATATATAGCCAAAGCCCAAAAACAACTTTCCACTATCCTATCTCGTACAAACGGTAGTTTATTAGGCACGTCCAACTCCTTCCACCATCTATTATAAGGCCAAAAACAAAAATATAAATTAAATTACCGAGGGCAAACATTACTGATTGAATTGTTCTTACTTGCAAACATTACTGATCTTTACCTTGATCAGAGTCGACCAGACGGTGGTGCACGGCTGTTCGTGATGTCGAGCAGTCCAAATATACCCGGAGGGGGGTTGTGTACCTGCAGGCACTCCGACGCTCAAGTCAGTTGAGGAAGGAGTAGGTTTTCAATATAGAATGTTACGTACCTTTGTGAAGTTTGTGAAAGGTCTATATATAGCCCCAGCGCTTGGCCAAGGCCGTTGATGGGCAGTTAATGCCCATCAATGGCTGTTGGAAAACGGCTGAGGAGCCGTGATGAGCATTAAATGCTCATCATTCCGATGTTGGGCGTTACGAATCTCAGGGGAGACGCACGCTGCTCAACGGTCGAGCGACGCTGGGCTTGTACCTTGGGCCTTGCTCGACGGCCCAATGGAGCAGGTCCCCAGCGTGTTAGGCATTTAGGCCCAGTCCAGAACAGGAGCCCCCCAAGTCATCATGCTCGGGCAAGAGGATGGCGACTTTAGCGGTCGTGATTATGATACTTAGGCCAATGGTGTTGGGGACCTAACTTTCCCTTTGACGTCGAGCACAACGTCATGTCGAGGAGATTACATCTCATTGTTCGTTTGAACGTTAACAGGATCTTAAATCTCGAGAAAAATGATGTGACGAGGAGTCGTGTTTGACCGTTGATCGTAAGAGGTTTATGTGATAGTTTCGCGGAGACGGATCCGAGCATTTGTCACTAGTCCGTGGATTTCGCCACTGATTCCGTGCATCGTTGATCCGTCCAAGATTTTCGACGTGATTTTCTAGGGTTTCGACGAAGTCTGCGCGGATGTGACTTGAAGAGACAAACCGCTTCGTCTTTTCCCGCCACGTGTAAAGGCTACTCTGACAGTACTTGAGTACCTACTCGTTGGGTTTGGACGTCGAGGATGCTTCCTGACCGTTGGATCTTCGCGCATTTCCGTGTTAGGCTCTTCGTATGCTAGGATTTATCTCAGAATTTTCCTATGATTTCTCGTATTACGCCATCCAGTGTCCTCGCCCCTTCACTTGAATTGGCGGTGGAAGGGGTGGATTTGATGTTTTTGGGAATATCGAATTCATTCGTTTCCTCTGCCTTTCAGGTATTATGGCCGACGAAGGAGTCCAACGCAAGATTCCGGTTGAAAAGAATATTAACTGGGTCGCCGACGATCCGCGGACAACGCCGAGCAAGCTTGAGTTCGAGGAAAACTTCCCCGAGGATTTGTTTACTGACATAGAAATTCCCGGCCACACTGACTGGGAAGTGCGGATCCCCGGTGCCAAACAACGGATCTGCACCACGTTTAAGAATGGCGGCTTCCCTATGTACCAGATAGCTTTCGAGCATATGGGTCTTCGCCCGCCTTTTACCGATCTGGAAATGGCGATTTTCAATCACTTGGAAGTATGCCCGTCTCAACTGCACCCCAACTCTTTGGCTTTTATTCGAGCCTTTGAGATCGTAGCTGCTTACCTACAACTGGCGCCCACCGTTCCCCTCTTTTTCCATATCTTCGGCATCCAGCGCTCTCGCCCCAGGGGGAATGTGACCGATAAATGCGGCTGGGTATCCCTGAAGCAGCATAAGAAATATTTTGATATCTTCGAGGAGTCTCTTCAGGGTTTCAAAGATAAGTGGTACGTCGTCCGCCCCATTACTTTCGCGGGTTGGAAAACCATCTTTGTTCGGGGGCCCAAACTAAACGACGAAGGGAGAGTCGAGCATAGGGATGATGGGGAGCCCATAGAGGTCGACTGCGAGAGGTTCCCCTTCTGCTGGTCGAAGAAACACTATGCTCGTGAGGCAAAGAGCTTTACCTTTAAGAGGGGGGCTTTGTCCAAGGAGGAGCTTGCCGACCTAAAAGCTTTGGAAGACTTTGTGGAGGAGTTCCCACCGAGCTTGTGGGAGGACAAGGAGGGTAACCCTCTTTGCGACGAGGAGGGCTACCAGCTATCGTCCAAGAGGTACATTAACACCAAGGCGCTGCTTAAGTGCTCGACTAGGGTGAAGGCTGAGGACCTGCTTCGTATGTGCTGAATGATCTGTATCTCTGCTTGTATTTTTATTTACTCATATGTTTTCGTCCTCTCATGTATTTACTAACATTTGCCCTGTTTCATGTTTCAGGCGAAATGAAGAGCACTGCTGCCACTCTTCGCAAGTTGCAAGCGGACAAGAAAAGGCGGCAAGCGGGAGGAGCTAGTTCCTCGGCAGCTATTGCTTCCGGCCAATCATCCCCCTCACCCTCCATCAAAGTGACGGGGGAAAGGAGGGCTACCGAGGAGGTTGCTGACGACCAGAGGCCTCCGAAGCATCCCCGAGTTGAAGGAGGAGGAGGTGTGGTTTCAGGTCCTCGCAGGTTGGTACCGGGGAGGGCCGCTGCGGAGTTTATCTTACCCCCGGCCATGGGTCATGACTGTCTGATGGACGGGAAGACGACAGTCAAAATTCCTGAAGCGGACCAGACAATTTTGGCGTCTATGGAGCCGGAGTCTCTGAGGAACGTGGTCGCGGAATCTTCCGTGGCCGTGTTCAAGCTTTTGGAAGTGGCCACCTTCCTCAACGGCCGGGAGTCCAAGTACCTGGGAGAAAGAGATGAGGCGCGGGCACTCGCAAAGGATCTCGGCGAGCGTCTGACTGTTGTGGAGCAGGATCTCCTTGCTCGGGGCAAAGCTTTGGAAGATTCCGAGGCTGAGGTTGCCAAGGCGAAGAAAGAGCTCGAGGACGCAAGGGGGGAGGAAGAGAAGCTGAGGGGGAAGATTGCTGAGTTCGAGGAGCAGATGTCCGACCTGTCTTTGGCTGAGGAGGAAGAGAAGAAGCTTGACCCAGCGGGTACTTATGCAAAGTCCAGCCGGGCAGAGTTGATCGCCAAGATCTATCAGAACGGTGATATGCAACTTGATGTTGCCTCCTCGAGCTTCCAAAATGCTCTGGCCCAGCTTCAAGTCTTGAACCCCGGTATTCAGCTGGTGACCGAGGGTTTGGACGAGCTCAAAGAAGTTCGTGATGGTCGGATAGCTACTCCCCCTCTGGACGAAGAGTAATTTTATTTTTGTAATTTGATGCCGGCGTTATGCTCGCCCTGGCTTTAATTCTTCGGCGCTTTGCTCGTCATTTCTGTAATATTATGACATCCATGGCCTCTGGTCATTTATATTTATAACGCCTTTACTTTGCAACTCGTGTTTTGTTTATAATTTGTGCTCGATTATTGCTTGTTTGTGGAGTGTTTATTTTGACTATGCTCGACGATATAATTTTGATGATCGCATTATTATTTCCCCGCGAATTTGACCGTTTAGAGTATACGAGGATACCTTGAAAACGATGCTCGATTTTTACTTAGGGTTTTAACTTAGTGTTTTAGACGTTCTATTCGTTAGGTAGATCGCCCTTTACGCTAGTGTTCGTCTAATAATCACGGTTGCTTCTTGATGTCGCTGATCGTAAGCACCGTTCCCGAGCAGTTTGTGGAACTGCTCGAGTGTTTGGCTAGCTCCCAAACTAGAGTCGAGGAAGATTTCTTCGTTTGAAAACCTCCTCGCAGCATTGAACGTCCATCGCGAGCTGGGTGTTCTGCCGAGCATGTACTAAGCAACGATGGAGCTCGCATGGAGTATTCCCCCGTTGAGCGTGGGCGTCAGCATCTAGGGCTAACGTCGAGCTTCAAGGATTTTAAGATTCTTGCCCGTACCTAGACATTCCTCCGTTGTATAGACGCGTCTCCTCGGTGGGATTTGCAGCCTTCGTTGAAGAGCATGTCGAATTACGCTATTTTCAACTATAGTATTGTTTTAGCTTCTCAGCATTCCACGTACGAGGAATTTCTTTGCCATAGAGATCTTCGAGGTGGTATGCTCCATTCTCTGTTTTTGCTCGGACTCGATATGGTCCTTCCCAATTAGCTGCGAGCTTCCCTTCTCGCGAGTCTTTTTGGTTTCTTCTCAGTACCAAGCTTCCCACCTCGAACTCTCTTCTGATAACCCTCTTGTCGTGTCGAGCAGCTATTTTCTGTTTAAGGGTTGCTTCCCGAAGAGAAGCCCCTGTTCTCAGTTCCTCGACGAGATCTAGTTCTTCTCTTAGTAACTCGTCGTTTATATCCTCCTCGGGAGGGTATTTGATCCTCGAGGATGGTTCTCCTATTTCCACGGGAATTTCTGCCTCTGTTCCGTATGTTAATCGGAAGGGCGTTTCCCCGGTTGTGGAATGAGGAGTGGTTCTGTAAGACCACAGGACGTTGTGCAGTTCCTCGGTCCAGTTTCCTTTTGATGTGCCTATCCTTCGTCTTAGTCCTCGTAATAACACGCGGTTGGCTGCTTCAGCTTGCCCGTTGGTTTGAGGATGCTCGACTAACGTGAAGTGTTGAGTGGTGCCTATTGTGACGAGGAATTCTTGGAACTTTTTGTTTGTGAACTGTGTTCCAGTGTCCGTTACCACCACTTGAGGGATTCCGAATCTTGCGAGGACGTCTCTTTTGAAGAAACGTAGTATGTTGGATGCGCTGATTTTTGCGAGGGGTTCCGCTTCAATCCACTTGGTGAAATAGTCCACGGCAACTATGAGGTATTTGACTTGCCTCACAGCTGTTGGAAAAGGACCGAGGATGTCCATTCCCCACCAGGCAAATGGCCACGGGGAGATCAACGTTTTCAACTCGTTCGCTGGTGCGAGGTGCATGTCCCCGTGTCTTTGGCACTTGTTACATTTAAGGACGTGGTCTTTGGCGTCGTTTTGCATCGTCGGCCAATAGTACCCTGCTCTTAGTTCCTTTCTTGCTAAAGATCGTCCACCAATATGTTGCCCATTGATCCCTTCGTGGATTTCTTGTAAGATGAACTCTACGCGTGCTTCCTCCACACATTTGAGCAATGGGATTGAGAATCCTCTTCGATACAACTTATCGCCGAGTATGACGTACGAGCACGCTCTTTTCCGGATTTTCGCTGCTTCTTTGGCTTCTGCGGGCAGTATGTTTGACTTCAGGAAATTGTAAACCGGGGACATCCAGCTTTGTTCGTCAACAGCACAAACGTGCATGACTTCTACCGTTTTTTCGATGCTCGGTTTTGTTAACGTTTCCTGAATGAGGGATTGATTGCCCGCTTTTTTGCGCCTTGTGCTCGCAAGTTTTGAAAGGACATCTGCTCGTGCATTATGTTCTCGAGGAAGATGTTTCACCTCCGTTTCCTTAAACTTTGCGAGTTTTGCTCTGATGAGGTTAAGGTATTCGAGGAGTCGTTCCTCTTTTGTTTGATATTCTCCTGATACTTGGGATGCTACTAGCTGCGAATCCGTGAAAATTTTGATTTCCTCGGCTCCCATGTCCTCGGCTAATCTTAACCCTGCTAGGAAGGCTTCGTATTCGGCTTGGTTATTCGTCGTTGGGAAAGAGAGTCCGAGGGACATTTCTATCAGGACTCCGTCCCCGTTTTCGAGTATGATGCCCGCCCCGCTTCCTTGTGAATTCGAGGAGCCATCGACGAAGATGGTCCATTTATTCTTTTCGGAAGTCGTCGACGTTGTCATTTCGGCGACGAAGTCAGCAAGTACTTGGGCTTTCAAAGCCTTTCTAATTTCGAAGCTTATGTCGAATTCTGCGAGCTCCAACGACCATTTCAACATTCTTCCGACCATGTCTGGTCGTGCCAGCAATTGTTTTACGGGTTGATCTGTCCGGATGATGATGGAATGGGCGAGGAAATAGTATCGAAGTTTCCTCGCAGCCATTATTACTGCTAGAGCAATTTTTTCTATTTGCAGGTATCGGAGTTCAGGTCCTTGTAGTGTTCTGCTTTCAAAGTAAACAGGCTTTTGCCCTTGCTAGGTTTCTCTTATGAGAACGGCGCTTATGGCCTCTGATGCTATGACGAGATAAAGATAGAGTTTTTCTCCCTCGACTGGTCGTGTTAGCACTGGTGGTTCGGACAGTGCTCGTTTTAGGTGTTGTAATGCTCCTTCGCACTCTTCAGTCCATTCGAAAGTTGTTTCTTTTCTGAGGAGCTTGAAAAGGGGAAGAGCATGTTGAGCAGATTTGGCAACGAATCTGGCCATCGAGGTCAACATGCCGTTTAAAGTTTGGATGGACTTTTTCGACTTCGGAGTTGGATAGTCGAAGAAAGCCCTGCATTTGTCGGGGTTGGCTTCTATTCCTCGTTCCGTTAGGTAGAAACCGAGGAACTTTCCAGCCTTAACTCCGAACGTGCATTTTTCCGGATTGAACCTCATGTTGAACTTTCTCGCTTGATCGAACACCCTTTTTAGGTGGACGGTGTGATCGATTTCCTCCTCGGATTTAACGATCATGTCGTCCATGTAAACTTCGAGCATGTCTCCAATTTCATTGTGAAATACTTTGTTCATCATCCTTTGGTAGGTGGCACCTGCATTTTTGAGCCCGAAAGGCATTACATTATAATAATAATTACCTGTTTCGGTCATGAAAGCTGTTTTCTTTTTATCGATTTCAGCCATTTTTATTTGATTATAACCAGAATATGCGTCCATAAATGATAGTAATTTAAACCCGGAGGAATTATCTACTAATTTATCTATGTTCGGCAAAGGATAAGCATCTTTAGGGCAAGCCCTATTAAGATCGGTATAATCAACACACATACGCCACTTTCCATTAGATTTCTTAACAAGTACAACATTAGAAAGCCAGGTTGTGTACTGGGCTTCAGCAATGAAATTGGCCTATAGGAGGTCTTTTACAGCTTTACGAGTAGCCTCCGCCTTTTCGGGAGACTGCTTCCTACGACGCTGAACTACAACACTAGCCCTAGGATCTATGGTCAATTGATGACAAACGACTTCAGGGTCTATTCCGGGATTTCAGCTGCACTCCAAGCGAACAGTTCAGCATTTTCCCTTAAGCAAGCTTTCAACTGCCTTTTTACCAAGTCGGGGAGATCAGCTCAAATCTTTACGCCTTTTGTTGGATCCTCGCCAAGGGGAACTAGCTCGAATTCTCCATCAGGGATGGGACGATAGTTTTCCTTGATCAAAAGGTCGTCCTTGCCTGCCTTCTTTTCTTGTTTGCGCTCCCTTTTGCAAGTTCGAGCATCCAGTTCAACTCCATCCTCGGTACTGATTGAGTTTACGCCGGGGAGCTTTGTTTCTGCTTTCTTCTTCTTCGGCGTAACCACAGAGTTGAGGTTCTTGGACACAGCTTCAAAGCATCGCCAAGCAGCTTCTATGTCCCCGTTGATTGTGGCGACCTGCCCATCCTTAGTGTAATACTTCAGCTTCAGATGGATAGTCGAGGACACTGCAAACAGCTCAGCTAAAGTTGGTCGCCTAATGATGCAGTTGTACAGAGACGGGCAGTCGACGACCAGGAATTTGACCTTTACGGATTTCATGGCCTTGTTTTCGCCAAAGGTGACGATCAGATCCACGTATCCCCAAGGTTTTGTTGTTGATCCATTGAACCCTTGAAGGTCGGATCCAACGTAAGGGACCAAGTTCTCCTCGGTAAGCTGCAGTACTTTGAAGAGTCCTGAGTACATAATGTCACAGGAGCTTCCCTGATCGACGAGGATTCTACTGACGTCGAAGTTGGCCATTTTTGCTCTGACGAGCAAAGGGATTTGAAAATTCGGAGATCCTCCGGGGACCTCTTCCCTGTAGAATGCTAGAGGAACAGAGCTTTCTTTTACCTCTGTTATTTTTATTTCCTCGACCGGGGATGCTTTCTCTAACTCATCGAATTTCCTTTTGATGGATCCGATGGTTATGGGGTTAAATCCTCCTCCGGAGATGACTAGGGCTCCGGGGAAATTTTCCCAACTCCCGTCCAGATGCGCAACAAGGTAATCAAGGACCCCTCTCTCCTCGTCAGTTTGCAGAGGAAGGAAATCTTCAGGTCTTGAAATGGCGAGGGCCACCCCGCCGATAACTCTATTTTCGTCCTCGACATGTTGTTCCGGGCTTGCTGGATCAACTGCCAACTGATTTTGCCGAGGAACGTTATTATTTGCAGCCCTTGGCTGCCCATCCACATACTGTCGTGCATATCCTTTCTGAATAAGGATTTCAATAGCGTCCTTCAGATGCACATAGTCATCAGTAACATGCCCGTAACTTTTGTGGAAACGACAAAATTTCTTCTTGTCCACGTTTGGTTTTGCGTAGGGATGGCAAAAAGGGTCGACCCGCCCTGTCATTAACCCGTCTAAAAAGGGGCGGTGCGGGGCGGGCTAACTTGTGGTGGTGCGTTGAAAATCTCACCCCGCCCCTTTTCTTGGCGGGCGGTGGGTTGGCGGGAGTGCCCCGTCAATAAAATAAAAACAAAAAAATCGATAAATTCGCAAAAATATTATAAAAATTTGCGAATAAAAAAAATTTATAATCATCCAAGAAAATCAAAATATAATTATAAGCCAACAAGGTGACCAAAAATTAAAATTATCAATCAAAACTTCAAACATCCATAGTTTATAAAATCAAAGAAACCATAATAAAACCTTATGAAAATACTCGGTTTAAATCCAAAACAAACAAAACTATGATTCAATGTTTAAATCCACACCAACAAAAGTAAACAATAAACTATAATTATTCTTCAATCCAAATCAACAACAACGCTAAATTGTAGATTAGGTTAATTGGACCGAAAAATATAAATCCATTTATAATGGGCTGAAACTTTTATAAAAAAAGAATGTGGTTAAACCCGACGGGTCAACCCGCCCCGCCCCGTCGTCGACCCGTGTTTTTTGCGGGTTAGGCGGGATGGGGCCCGCCACTTTTGCGGATTGAAAATGTCAACCCAGCCGCCAAAAATGGCGGGTTAAACGGGCCGACTCGACGGGCTTGACCTGTTTTGCCATCCCTAGTTTTGCGGGCAGTTGTTTTGGGAATCTGATCCCCGCGCTTTTGAACTCAGCATTCGATATCTCGGATAGGATCCTGTCCCGAGGGGCATTCAGGGGAGTGTGGTAGGTGAACTGACTTTTTGGTGGTTTAGCCTCTCTGACTTTTCCACCTTCTCTTTTCTTTTCATCTCCTCGACGCTCTTCTCTCTGTGAGGAGGGTCCACCGATCTCGAAAGTTTTAGGCCTCCTGACCTCTGAGGCCTTTTGCTTATCCTCGTACTTGATATATCGTTGAGCTAACTCGAAGAATGCATCAAGGGTTTGTACTTCGAGGATCCCAACTGCTTCTTGGAACTTTGTTCCCTCGCGCAATCCTTCTTCGAGGAGGTACATGTTCATCTTATCGGTCGCTTCGACCTCGACAGATACTTTGTTGAATCTCTCGATGTAATTCCGAAGAGATTCCTCGGGACCTTGAACGATTGCCTTTAAGCTGGCCACCGTTTTTGGATGTCGCCGAGAGGTTGTGAAGTGTGCTGTGAACATTCGGCATAGTTCTTTCCATGAGTCGATCGAGCCAGGAGGCAAGTTCCTCCACCAGGTTGATGCTCCTCGAACCAGAGATAGTGGGAATAACTTGCACTTAATCGATCCCCGGAGATTCTTGCAGTCGAGGGCGGTTTCGACACTCTGGACATGTTCGTCGGGGTCAATTGTCCCATCATACTTGTCCAGCGTTGGGGGTTTTTCCAGTCCTCGTGGGAGTGGAATGTCCATGATTCTTCTCGAGAGGGGTCCTCGGTGCCTCTCGTCTCCACTGTCCGGTGATTCCCTTCTTGGGGAATGTCGGGCATTCCCTCCACGAGCAGCTGCTTCACCGCTCCTCGGTGGTGATCGGTTATTTCTTCGAGGAGGTGAGCGTCTATTTCTTGGTGGGGAAACGTGGTTGTTTCTTCGTGGAGGAGAGTGATTCTGCCTCCGAGGAATGTCTCTGGGAGGACTCACTGGCCTCTCAGCATGTCGTCGAGGTGCAGGCCTCGGGGACCTAGACCTCGATCGTGAGCGGTTATTCTCAGGTGTCGGCGATCTTTGTCGTCGAGCACTTCGCGATATTCTTGAGGCAGCACGCGATTCTTCGACTGCTCGGAGTCGCCGATTCTGCTCGCGGATAAGCTCGTTCTGCCCACACATGTTGTTTGCTTGCTCGCGAAGTATCTTCCCCTGCCTGTTGATGGTGTTGACCAATGCAGCCATCACCACTTCCATTGGTGCTCCTTGTGGAACTTGTGGGACCACCAATGGGTCCTCTGGTTGTGGAGGTTGGTGCGGCGGCGGCACATTAAGCGGAGTTGCTTGTGCATGCGCAGCGCTACCTTCCGGCGTGACAGAGGTCTCGACGCCATCAGATTGGTTTTGGTGATTTGGAGGATGCGGATGATTGTTCTCTCCTACAAATTCGTTGTTTGCACCAGCCATTTGGTCAAGGAATGGGTTTTTTGTGAGTTTTGGTCTAATTCTGGGAAAAGACGGGGGAAACTTTAATTCCCACAGACGGCGCCACTGATCTTTACCTTGATCAGAGTCGACCAGACGGTGGTGCACGGCTGTTCGTGATGTCGAGCAGTCCAAATATACCCGGAGGGGGGTTGTGTACCTGCAGGCACTCCGACGCTCAAGTCAGTTGAGGAAGGAGTAGGTTTTCAATATAGAATGTTACGTACCTTTGTGAAGTTTGTGAAAGGTCTATATATAGCCCCATCGCTTGGCCAAGGCCGTTGGTGGGCAGTTAATGCCCATCAATGGTTGTTGGAAAACGGCTGAGGAGCCGTGATGAGCATTAAATGCTCATCATTCCGATGTTGGGCGTTACGAATCTCAGGGGAGACGCACGCTGCTCAACGGTCGAGCGACGCTGGGCTTGTACCTTGGGCCTTGCTCGACGGCCCAATGGAGCAGGTCCCCAGCGTATTAGGCATTTAGGCCCAGTCCAGAACAATTACCAAATTCATTTTGATGCAATCTTTGGAGTATATTGAAATCTAATTTTGCCAACATGAGTAAACTTTTATTATGTAAAGGATCCTGCTCATATATGGAAATATAATTTCGTGCCTCTAGCCTAGGCAAGTTTTTGTGGAGTGCCTGCCTTAAGCTATGTTTGACTTGTATTGCATGAGAATGGCTTAATTGATTTGCAATAAACTCAAGATAAGTGGTTGTGAAAACCAAAGCTTCTTGCAAAACCTCCTCTCCATGAAACATAATATGTGTGGCTTCATACAAGCTTAACATACCCTCAACATTCTCGATAAGATTTTCACTAAAGTTTCCATGCTCATCCTTGAATTTGTTGAACACATCTAGTGTTTTTATCAATCAACAACAATGTTAATTAAACAAACCGTTAGAAATTAAACAAATGGAATCCCCCGTCTCCTTGATGAGATAGTATTGAATTTTATTTGATTAATAAATTAAAGTGGCTGTTAGGAACATTATTAATTAATGATAAAAAACTTTAGTGTCAATACTCTACATCAGTCATTCTTCTTTGATCGCGAAAGCGGAAACGACAGTTGAGCTGGCTCAGGTGGTGCTTTAGATCAACTAGTGTAACATCAACGTGGATTCCCAAAAGATTTGGTTTCTCGCGGTTATATTACACTGCAGCTAGGTGGGTGTTCTATTGAGATTCTAAAATTTCCATTTTTTTTAGATGTGAATAAATGAAAAATGAAACAAAACACCCACCCATACCCCTATTTATACATATGCCGGTGCGTTCTTAAGTAGCGAATGACAAAAACGTCAAATTCCACACAGGGTTTCTGGGGGTGTGAGATCTAAACCGGTCCAACATTTAAGAATTTTTTTGCCATCTACTATTTAGGTAAGGGATTAAATCCGTTACTTAAGTAGCGAATAGAGATATTTTGTTAAAATCGTGGGGCACGCGAGAAAAGGTGCTCGGTGACAAAATAAATTCTCACCTTTTTTAAGACCTAATCTATCCAAAAATGTAGGCTAATCTCATTGCTCAACCCATTTCTAACGGCCCTTACTACAATAATATTTCATTTTATCTCTAGCATTATTTTTTTGGGTCAAATAGTTTAGTGGAAATTCAACTCTTAAGATGAATAAAGTGGGGTGTTTAGAATTCAAACTCCAATTCATATATAGTTCAATACTTCTATCAATTGAGATAAGCTTACGAAAATATCTTTTTAGCGTTCTTATTCGCATCAAATATATACTTTGACCAAGTAAAAAGAAACAAGAGTTTGAGTATATAAAGGGTGTGTTTGGTAAGTCAAATAAGCTAGCTTATAGCTTATTGGACTAGCTTATAAGCTTGTTTGAAAAAAAATGTGTTTGGTAAAAAGTTTTTCTCATTAGCTTATAGCTTTTTTTGAGATGCTATTTCAAGTAGCGTTTGAGCTTATAACTTATAGTTTTTTAAAGTTTTTTCTATTTATAACCTTTAATTTATTTTTATTATTTTTTATAAAAAAAAAACTACCCACTAAACATGTATGTCCTTTTATATCTTTTTATATTTATCAATCATTTTAAAAACTAATTTTGCCAAACACTTTAATTTCAGTCAGGTAGCTTTTCAGCTATCAGTTATAAGTTAACTTTTCAATTATAAACTGCTTATAACTTAATTTTACCAAACAGAACCAAAAAGCAATCGGTGTAAGTTAAGGGCATATACTCGGTGAAACGTGTAGTCCATGTTGCCTCAACAACCTAAATAGCACAGATAGAGAGTAAAGATTATCTTCAAAAGCAATTATTTCTCCATTTTCAACATAATTCTTGTGAATATGTTGCAAAATCTCTTCAATCTCATTTTCAAAATGATAAATCAGACCCAAACGAGATATCAAATCAATCAAGAGGACTTTTGTCAAACACTCCTCAGTTTTTGACACAAGCATCTTCCTCACATGATTTGTTAGTGTTTCAATTTGTACCATAGTATTTTGATCAAGTTCCTGCAAAGTGTTGAACAAAATTTTATTACATTAATCAAAAGAAAAATAAGTATTAAACTTAACAAAATACTAGTATCGCATGTTCTGTTAGACTATATGTTAAGGAGGTAAATGTAGAAATATTCCCTTAGAATTTTTGTTGATAGGATTCTCTTAGAATTTATACATTCTACTTTCTAAATATTAATTGTTTTCAAATTATTAAATACAAATTTATATATTTAAATACTTTAATATAGATATTGACAAGTGGTGCACCGTGCACCACTTGTCTCATTCTTTCATGTTAGCCAAAACCTATATATATATATATATATATATATATAAGGGGGATCAACTTTACACTAGTGTAAACATTTGAGTAATGTTACACCATTCAATAACGCTTTAACGAATATAAATTTTACAAAATTCACCGTTGGATTGTAAGTTTATATCATAAAAATCATTTATGTTAAATTTTACAAAAATCTAAAATCATTTGATATGTTTTTATTGAATACCGTTGATCTTGATCTGTCTCAATCATAAATCAACCGACTTTAAAATTTTATAAAATTTAACATAGATAATTTATATGATATAAACTTTTAATCTAACTGTGAATCTATAAAATTTATATTCATTAAAATGTTATTGAAGAGATTAACATTATTCAATTGTTAGAATATGGGCCCGTTTGTTTTGGATTTTTTTGAAAATAGATTTTGTAGTGTTAGAAAATTTTGTATAAAAAAAATTTACAAAGAATTTTTTTACAAAAGCTTCAAATGAAAATTTTGTTTGAATAGTTATTCTTAAAATGTTATTTTAGGTATTTCATCATTTTATTGAAATCAAAATTTTAAAAAAATCACTTTTTGTGAAGCTATTTCAAATAGATTTTCATAAAAATCATTTTTGAAATACAACTTTTTATAAAAATTGAGATTTTGACTATTTTTTGTTCTTCAATAATGTACGTCTATGTTATATGATGTCAAAATTAGTGTTTGAATTTAGAAAAAACGAATATAAAAAAACTTGTAATATTTTGAAAAACAGTTTTATAAAATCTATTTTCAAAAATACAAAGAAAAAATCTATTTTTTTAAAACTGAAACAAACAGACCCTATATTGCGTGGGGGAAAATCTCCCCAAATACTTGGGGAAAATCTGCGACGTTTCTATGCACGTCAGATTTGGCATCACCACTTAAAGCTACAGAAGACATAATTAAATATCAAATTATCAATGCTTCTCTTCAACTTTTGAGTTGGGAATGATGTCTAAATGTTGCTATTTATAGTAATTTTGAGGGTTGTTTTTTCTTTCCTTTTGGTAAAGTTTGGTAAAGTTTTGGTAAAGTTTTGAGGTTTTTCTAATCACATTTTAATAATTTTGGAGTATTTATCCAGTAATCAATAAAAATAAATTATTAGAAAAAGTTGGTTAAGAATTAATTGTGGTTTACTATATGCAAATATAGTTATATGTGTTTGTTCTTATTGATTGTTGGATAAATATCTCCAAATTATCAAAAGTATAGTGTAAATCTTACTTAATTTTAATACTCCTGTTGTCCTTTATTATATAAACATTTAACAATAATTACGAATATTAAGAAAAGTCGTTGGATTAATAAATTTGTCTTAAAAATGTGTGACTATCACTCCCTTGAGGTTTTTTATTACAGTATATTTTAACATACATTAAAGGGTTAAATAGTATTTGTCCATTTATAATGTTAGCGAATTTTGATTTACTCCTGTAATATATATTTTTTCAATTACCCCATGCATGTAATGTCAAAATTCTATCCATTTAACCCCTTATAGAATATGTTGACTTAAAATTCTATCCTTTTACCCTCTACAGTGTTAGTGAATTTTAGTTTACACTCTTCACTAAACATGTCACGTCATCATTTATGAGGAATTTTAAGCTAACATATATCATCATTGGCTAAAAGGATGGAATCTAGACATTACTAAGGGGTAATCGAAAAAATATTACAAGGGGGTAAACCAAAATACGCAAACATTACATGGGTAAACACTATTTTACCCTAAATTAAATAGTGATATTGTTTGACAAATTTTTAAGAATTAAAAAAAATTGTTTTTATATTAGCAAATTATATTAGTGTTAAAAGGGAATATTAGCATATTTATATTATTCTAATTAAATACATAGTTTTATAATATTCTTCTTTTCCACCTCTGTCTAATAAGTATCAAGATACGTTCTTAGGTAAACATGACCGCAGAAAATAATAGTTATTTTTTTAAAAGATATACACCTACATCATCTTAAATATTATTATAAATAATAGTTTTATAAATATTGACATATTGTATATTTAAAGGATTAAAAACATATTTAACGTTTTAAACTAAGTAAAAGCAAAACCAAATACAAACCGACTCAAGTAAAGCTAAACATCAAACATAAATTAATTAATATGTATTGCATAAAAATAAATGACACAAATATTAAAGTGAAGAGGGAAAAATAGTTGAAGACTAATTTGACAAGATAGTGGAAGACTCATTGGAGCTGTTGAAGTGTTGATCGAAGGTGAAGAGAGAGAAATAGTTGAAGATTCATTTGACAAGATACAAGACCAAGAACAAGACAACAATGAAGAAGGACAAGAATCTTCCCAACATATTGAGTTTCAACAAGTGATTGGAGAGATGTTACATTCCTAGATTTTTTTGAAAAGTTTTGTTACTTTTTATTTTCGATTTAAAGTAAAGAACAACTTTAAATCAACGATTGCAACTTTGAATTAAGAATTGTGTCTAAAACTTCGTTAATTTACATGAATTACATATTTTGTTTAGCCTTAACTTTTCTTATCTTAACCTTGCTTTACATATTTTTGACTTCTTTAAATTAGGTGTGGTTTAATGTGAAAGAAGCTTCAATGTTTTGGCTGATTTTTTGTCTAGTTTTCAAGCTACAATCGATAAGCATGCTATTTTTACATAATGATCTACAGACTAAAATTATTTTTACTTGTGTTAAAAAATTCAATATGTCTGTCCCAACATATTGATATTATATGCGGTGCATTCTAATCTTGTTCAATATAATCCTTTTAAAAAAATAACATGAATATAATCCTTTTTTTAAAAAAAATATAATTCTTGTTACCACACATGAATTATTAAGAATCTCAAAGCTTGAAAAATTAAAAGGTGGTTACAACCCAGTCACAATAATAAGTAGTATTACTCGATGTTTAAGGAATTAGAGACTTCTTGTACTAATATTGGATCACACTTAGTTTGAATGAGTAATAGTCCTTCTCTTTCTAGCCTTTTTGTTATTCACATGGCAAATTTTATATTTGAACCTTGGGTTTTCATTATCTCTATTAGGACTATTCATTGATAACCGTTAACCGAACCGAACTGCCGAACCGTATTGAACCGAACCGGAAATAACCGAACCATACCATAAGTTTATGAACTGAACCATTAAGCTCAAAACAGTTCTCTAACTGAACCGAACCATAAATAACCAAACCGAACTGTAGATAACCGAACCACTAAATGATATGTCCCTCAAAAAAATTGTCAAAAAATTTAGTAAACCATAAGTTACAATTTTATTGTGCTCAACGGTTTGATTCGGTTAACCGGTTAACCGAACCATAACTACAATTCTATTGTGCTTAACAGTTCGGTTCGGTTAACCAGTTAACAGAACTATAAATACAGTTCGGTTCGGTTTTGGTATAAATCTTAATGGTTTGGTTCAGTTATTTGAACCATTGTTATGGTTCAGTTCGGTTCTTTGCCCGAACTGAACCATGAACAGTCCTAATCTCTATCATGCATAAATGTAATGATATAAAAATATGCGATTTTACAAAATTGAGAATAGTGGCTTTCAATAGTGGCTTTATGGCATTTGAACGACGCAATGTAACCCCGATTTAACAAGCCTAAACAGTGAAGTTGGATTTGTTTTTAACGCAAAAGCTAAAGATTGGATGCTTGTTCTTTGACGAAGAGGAACTTCACGAATTTTTGCTTCATCAATTGTAACTCTCTTAAAAAAACCCATTAAAAAAAAATAGTTGTCCGTCAAAATAGACTGACAATGACAACTACGACGAAGCAATCATCGGTGGTTACAACCGCCGGCAATAGACTGACTACTGCGGCGGCTATGAAACCGCCGATATATGTGAAAGGCGGCAGCTCGGAGCCATTCGATTTTAGTCAAACTGACAACTGCTAATTTCCTTTTTCCTTGAAGTGGATCGAGATTCCCAGCATTTGACATGCTCGGAGCCATTCGATTTTAGTCAAACGACTCAAATTCAAGTTTGAAAATATTACTTTTATAAAATAGAAATAAAATCTATATATATTCCTAAACTATCTGATTACAATTGGACGGTAACAAGCACACCGACCATGTGAATAAGTGTTTTTGTCAACTGATGTATATCCACATTCATAGCCGAGTCCCTATTACATAAATGAGAATGAATCCTCTCCATTGTTTTACCAAAGTTAGACAATTAGACAAATTATTTTTTTACCAAAGTTAATTGGGGGTGGGGGCTAGCAAATGAGTAGTTGTGTCTCGTTATGCTTTCGACATTCTTCCCTAAAGTTCTTAATAAAATATCAATAGTGACTACGAAATTGGATTAGATGCAGTTAAACTGCATGCAATCAATTAGACGTTTAACAATTTAAGACATCGTTCTATTGTTATTTAATATACATTGTGATGTCAAAATATGGACAGTACAATTAAGATCAGACGATCAAGATATTTCCAACTGCATGCAGTAATCGGCTTGTGACTGCGCTGAATCCTGGTCCATAGAATACCCACGTTCTAATCCATGTTAAGTTTCACACGAAAGTAAAAATATGACATCTCTTTGTCACAAGTTACTCTCTCCATTCCTTTGTAAATGTCGTAGTTTTATCTAAGCACTATTAGTATAATCTACTTTGCCAAATATATTTTTATTAATATATAAAAAAAAATGTTCGTATATAAAATATTGTTAAATTTGTGTTGACAAATATTTTTAAAATAATTATTTAAAATAAATAATTACTTACAAGAACAATTTAATACTTATACAGACTAGCAAGAACAATTTATCACCTATAACTACAATAGCTAGGTTATGCCGTGTTCAATTGATTGTCAAGCAAGTCCACAATAGTATTATTTTTATTTTTTTTTAGAAAAAGTCCATAGTAGTAGATCTTGAGAATAAGAAAGGCGAGTTATTACTTTCCGGTCTTTTTTATAAGGACCACTTTGAAATTTTGTTTTGGTCCTTTTTATAATAAATTTTGACCAATTTTTAATATTTTCAATGTTCAATTTCACTTATGCCGTTATTTATTATGAGAGAGAATATTAAAAATAAGTAAGTTAGTTGAATTAAAAGTAATTAAATAAGGGTATACATGAAATATATTTAAATTTATTAGAGTATTAAATGAAAATAACGATGTTAAAATTGTTTTCTTGGTCTGGGTGATTTTTTCAAATTGTTCGTTATAAAAAGAACCGGAGGGAGTAATAAATAAGAAAAATTTGATGAGTTCGGAAAGACTCTAAGACCGAGAGTTCCTTTGGTGCGCAAAATATGATAATGATATGATAGGATATAAAACAGGATAAAGATAAGATATGACATAAGCAAAGTTATTATATCATGTGTTTGGTACACATGATAACAATTATATCATGTTTTTTTCTTATACATCTCATAATAAGGTAAATTCTAATATGGACCACTTTATCAAGTGGTCCATGGTGGACCAGTCACCAATAACACTATAACGAATACGAATTTTACAAAATCCATATTTTGGATTGAAAGTTTATATCATATAGATCACCCATAAAAAATTTAGAAAAATTGAAAATCATTTGATATGTTATTGAGACACATCAAGATTACCGGTTATTAAATAACATAAATCTTGATGGGTCTCAATAACATATCAAATGATTTTCTAAAAATTTTAAAAAATTTATAGATGATCTATACGATAAACTTTCAATCCAATAGTGAATTTTGTAAAATTCATGTTCGGTAGATCACTTGTCCACGGTGGACCACTTGTGAAGGTGGTCCACCGTAGCATTAACCCTCATAATAATATGATAAGATGTATATCATATTTAAATGAAAAATTTATTCTTGTAAAACAATTATTTGTTTTTCTAAATTATTTTGTAATACTTTAAATTTTATAAATAATAAATTTAAATAAGTAATCAAATAATTTTATATAATTTTAAATACAAATCATGTGCAATTAAACAAGTTAAATGTTTTATATCAATCATGGTCAAATAAATAGTATGATATATATTATATGTAAATAATAAAACTATCATCGAAAGAAAATTATATCTAATTTGTTATAAAAATTTAAATGTATTTCCCTTTTTTAAATTTTTAATAATTATTTTACTTTTAAATATTGTAATTATGGTAGAATCTTAAATTTATATATTATATAAATTACAAAATTACCCTCGTGAGAAAATTATGTATATATTTAAAAATTAATTATTTTATTTTAAATTCAATATATTTTAATAGTTTTCATTTTTTAATTTAAAATATATTTTATAGAATAATTCACTAAATTATTTTCTTATCCTTTCCTATTGGTTACCCATATGAAATTCAGGATAAAAATCTATAAATACCTTTGTTCTAATCCATACTTCACGCGAAAGCTACATACTCCTTCATTCCTAATTTATATGTAAATATATGAAATCTCTTTGTCCCAAATTATTCTCTCAGTTTCTTTTTAAATATAGTAGGTTGATCTATCAATCCACTATTCATATAATCTACTTTAATCAATATTTTTTATTAATTAGGAGTATATCAAAACAAATGTTTGCATAAAAGCTATTCTTGAAGACGAAGATTATTTTAAAATATAAACTTTTTATAATTATTTAAAATAAATAATAGTACAATTTGGTCCTGGGTTCGATCCCCGGCCGGTGCTTATGGAGAAACATTTGTTGGGAGATGTCAACTCCTTAAATGGATCTCAGTTACCTCGAGGGGGTTAGTCTCTGCAGTTGCGCGCGGAGGATACATTTGGTTTACCCAAAAAAATAAATAATAGTAACAAGAAAGATTTAATACCTATATAGACTAACAAGAACAATTTATTATCACCTATAATAACAATAGCTAGGTGCTCAACCGACAAAAATGACAGAATTGTCAGGTCGGATATCGTGATCCGGGTTCGAACCCAAAATTTCATAATTATTTGTGAGTTTAATTTCAGTAAATTACAACTTCATCTAAGACAAAAAAAAAAAAAGAAGCTAGGTTAGCTGCCGTGTTCAATTCATCGTTAGGCAAGTACATAATATATTTTCAAAAAGAAAAGTCAATTATAGTAGGCATAATTAAATATCAATGACTTTAATTTATCACTTCTCTTCAACTTTTGAGTTGGGAAAGATGTCTAAATGTTGCTATTTATAGTAAGGCAAAGAGTAGTAAACTACTCTCTCTGTCCCAAAATAACTGACCTAAATTTGACTTTGTGTACTATTCATATGATCTACTTTGATCATATTTTTCTACTTATATGTACATGCAAGAATATGCATATATAGTTTTTATAATTTTTAATAATATATAATTTAAGATATTAACAATCAAAGTTGTACATTGGCAAACGTGAAGGTGGTCAACTGAGTCAGTTATTTTGGGACTGAGGGAGTAGAAATCAACTTTATTAATTAAAAGATAGGGTCCATAATATTTAACAATTATTAAAAGGATTAAAAAGGCAAAAAATTCTACTGCTGCCATGCAAAGAGTCTATAATACCCGCGTTCCATATTTTTATTTTGGTACAAAGCTTTTTTATTTATTTAGTTTTTTTGGTCAAAGGTTTTTTTTAAGCTGAAAAAAAATTATAGGTGTACACAAGCTTCTTTATAAGCTGAAAAAAATTTATTATATAAGCTTAAAATATTTATAGACTTTTTTAAGCTTTGTTATTTATTTATTTATTTATTTTGGTCAAAGCTTTATATGATTTATTTTTTTTTCAGCTTTAAAAAGTCTATAAATAAATTTCAGCTTAAAATAAAATAAAATAAAAAAGCTTAAAAAAAATCTAAATTATTTAGCTTATAATTTTTAACTTATAAGAAGCATATGTACACCTATAGTATTTTTTTCAGCTCAAAAAAATGCTTTGACGATAAAAAAAAAGCTTTCTCTAATTAACATTTTAATAATTTCGGAGTATTTAACCAATAATCAATAAAAATAAATTATATGATTTTGAATTAAAAGTTGATTAAAAATTAGTTGTGGTTTACTACATTCAAATATAGGGAATAAGTATTCACTAACTTTGTTTTTGGGAAAGGTAGGTAACTTTATTTCTTGTATGACCATCTGATCCATCAAATGATCACAAATATGCCACTTGTTGTACTATTCATCTTCTTCCATCAAATCTAAAATTATACTATTTCATTGAACAAAAACTTAAAACGAAGCACTTTTCATCTTTCACTAAACTGGCTTGCCGCCGCCGAATTGCTCTCCACCGGCCGACCTTCATGGAGCCACCGTCCGACCTGCAAAGTTGTTGTCCTCCACGATTACCACAGGCTGTTTTTTAAGTTTTGGTTGGGCGTTTAACAGTGTTGACAGAACGGATGCCAACACTGGTAGGTCGAAAAGGACGATGGTCGGAGATAGTACGTACGATGGTCATGACGGTCAATGAGGGTGGAGGAACGAGGCAGCGCGCAGATCTACGGAGGACGGTGGCGGCAGGTCGAAGAGGTGCAAGTGATGGTGTTTTGTAGGTTGTGTAGTTTACTGGTTTTTTTCTTTAAAAGAGAAGGTGGACACATGGCTGAATGAGATACTTTGGATTGATCAATTGGATACCATTTGCTGAAAGTTACATAACTTTCCCGCACAAAAGTCAGAGAATATCGGTCCCAAATATAGTTATGTAGTTTGTCCTTATTGATTGTTGGATAATTATCCCCAAATTATCAAAGTATATATGGTGTAGGTCTCACCTTATTTTAATACCCCCTGTTGTCCTTTATTATATACTCCCTCCGTCCCATATTATAAGGGAAAAATGACCCTTTTTTTTTGTCCCAAATTATAAGGGAAAAAACAACTTTCAAAAATGTTTTTTACTTATTCTTATAAAATTAAATGCAAATTGCATTTAATTTTTTCTCTCTCTCATTTTCTCAATAAACAACAACCAATCAAGTTTGTTTTTACATCTTCCCATGCAACTTATATCAAGATAAACCCACAAAACCATATTTCAAATTCTCAAGTTTTGGTTTTCTTAATAAGTGTGTTTTTTATTTTTTCCCTTATAATATGGGACGGAGGGAGTAAATATTAAGAAAAGTTGTTGAAGTAATAAATTTGTCTTAAAAATGTCTGATTATTACTCCCTGTAAAGGTTTTTTTCCTTATATTTTAATATACATTAAAGGCTTAAATAGTATTTGCCTCTTTGTAATGTTAACGAATTTTGATTTACCACATATAATATTATTTTTTTTTTATTACACCCTATAATGTCTTGATTTTAACCTTTTAACCCTCATAGAATATGTTGGCTTAAGATTCTATCCTTTTACGCGTATGTAATGTTAGTGAAGTTTAATTTACCCTACTCACTAAACATGTTATGTCATTATATTTATGAGAAATCTTAAGCTAAAATATTTTATCACGAGGTATATAGTTTGATCTTATCCAACAGTTGAGGTAGGGTACATTCTGAATAGTCTCTAATTTCTTTCACTCCACACAACCCACTGTTATCTCATATTTTTTGTTGAGAACAAAATATGAAATAAGAGGTGAACTAATTGAATAAATATATTAAGTATATATTTATAAAGTAAGAAAACCTATTTAAAGGTTTTTTCCTTTTGTTTCGATTTTATTAGAAATCGAAATCAATTAATAATCGAAGTTGCTTTCGATTTCAAGGAGAAATCTTGCTTTTCTCAAGTATTTCAATTGGTTCATTATCATTTCGATTTCGACTTCTATCAACAGATGCATTGATTCAAAACTGAAAACAGCGCATCAGAAGCAAAGACACGCGTCAACGAGACAGATTGTAACCATTATTTAGCAGTTGAGATTGATAGTCTATACTCTATATATATGTATTTTGTAGTCAAAATCAGGGTCACAAATTCACATACTAAATCCTTACAATAAACTCAGAGTACTCATGCGTTCGAGCGAAATGAGTAATCACAAGACAATGTATGATTATGTGAACTAATCTTTACTCGTAAATGTTTACATTTAAATGCAATTCTTATTCCAGTAACTTTTAATTCTTTGTTTACTTTAAACGAACTAATTCATTCATTCGAATGAATTCTGCACTTGTCTTTTAAAATTCACTTTAGTGTTTAAGTATTTACCAATTAGGTTTACGGCGAAACCTAGAAATCGATCACGGATCCAATTTGAGTACCTCTACAGGGGATCGGGTCTTATATTAGGAAGTCTAGGGGTAGTATTACTTACCAACCCCATTTTTTCTGCTTTTTCGTTGGGACTGGTTCTTGTTTGTCTTCTAGGGTGGTGCTCTTGGACGGGACGTGCTAGGATGTGTATAGGGTTCAACAAGATTTGAATTTTTTTTTTAGGAAAACCAGTCTTCAAAGAAAGTCAAAGACTGGCGCATACGCGCTTACTTAAATTAGCTCGGGACTGAAGAAATGAAGCACTAAGGACTCCGCACAGGCAAAAGTTTCTGCAAAACTTTTCATTCAAAGTACTTTATTGCATTTCAATTTTCATTTAAATGCTTTCAATTTAAACATTTTTTAACAGAAACTTCAAATTGTGAACATTAAATGTTTTCTCTTAAAAAATGCACAAACATGTCCCAAGATTTACTAGTTGATCTTACCAGTAAATAAACTAGCGATTGTTTACCAAAAATCAGTGTAAACACTCACACACATAAGAGCCAAATGAGTTGTAGAAAAAATCGTCGCACGGCCAAGACCACATGATGAAAAAGTAAACTGAATAAAATAATCAAACAAATTTTAGTAGTCCATCGACATGAAACCAATCAACGACCGAACTAACGACCAAAGAGAACCAAAATAGCTGCAAAAGAAAGGACTAAGTGATGAGTTGATTCAACACCACAACAACCTGATACATAAAAATGAGCTTCTTGAGTGATCATGCTGTGGGTAGAGGTGGAAAGAGGCCAGACCGACCTACATAAGCCTACGACCTAGCCTACATAGGCTCAGGCCAGATCAATCTATTTCTTTAAATATAGCAGGCCAAAGCTTTTTAATAGGCCTATTTAGCTAAAAAGGTCAGGCTCTAGACCAATAAAAAACCTATTAAGCCTACTAGGCCGGCCTATTTAAGTAAATATGAATAATATTTTTACATCTATTGTTATTATATATTAAAATTTGTACTTTGATTAAATTATAAATCTATTAACTTTTTCAGTAATTCAAGTTTATTAATCCACATTAATTTTTCACATATATAAATGTATTATTATAAACTAAAATCGAAATATGATGTCCTATATAGTCAAATTCTCCAAAATATCATGTTAAATATCAAAAAGGAAGTTTAATCTCATTGATTTATTTGTTCATTAGTATATTTAAAATTAAATATAATTATTTATTTAAATATGTTTATGTGAAATAGGTTTTTAAACAGGCTAATAGGCTATGTCAGACTTTCAAAAGGCCAGACTCAGGCCTAAAAAATAAGCCAATGATAGGCCACATGCCAGGCTCAGACCTTTAATTTTTTGACGGGCTAGACTCAGGTTTGACAAAGCTTAGCTCGGCCTAGCCTATTTCCACCTCTAGCTGTGGGATACAAGTTTACTTTTGTTGGCAACCTCTCTCACAATAATCTACGAACGAAAATAGATACCTTCAAGTGAATATTTTTAAAATATAATGTTTTTATAATTATTTAAAATAAATAATTAAATAGCTAACAACAACGATTTAATACCTATATATATAGACTAACAAGAACAATTTATCACCCATAACTACCATATCTAGGTTAGTTGCCGTGTTAAATTCATCGTTAGGCAAGCCCATAATAGTATTTTTCAAAAAAATAAAGTCCATAATAGTAGAATAGTAGATCTTGTGAATAGGCAAGACGACTTATTAATAAATATTTCGAAATAGTACTTGATATAAGAAAGGAAAATTCGTTGAGTTGGGAAAGACATCTAAACGTTGATATTCATAGTACTTTTAAGTATTTTTTTTTATTTACCTCTTAATAATTTAAAGATTTTTATCCAACAATCCATAACAACATATATATGTAAAATAAAAGTTAGTTGTAGGTAACCCAAAAAATAAATTTATGTGTGACTATTTCCCCCTTAAGGTTTTTTCCGTATATTTTAATATACATTAAAAAATTCTTTCAATAGTGTTTGAGAAATTTAAGAATTAAAAATAATTGTTTTGATATTAGCATTTCAACAACAGCAATTTTGGTATTCTGACAGTTGAGTTATGATTTGTGGACTTATATGAGCATTTTTTTTTCCGGAGAACTTATATTAGCATATTATATTAGCGTTAGCATATTATAAATGTATTAATATTATTATAAATAAATACATTAGTTTCAAAATATTCTTATTTTCGGCCTCTGTCTAATGTGTTCAATGGGGTGTATTTGGTATAGTTAACCCTTGGCCCTTTCTCGATACTTTAACTTCCTTAACTTTTCTCCTACCAACTTCTCTTCATATCCGATGATATACGGTTGGACTCTTGTCAGCAAGTCACTCTTGTTTTGAGATTTTTTCAATCCCAAATTTTCTTTGAACATCACTCCCATCCTTAGTCCTTTCTAAAAAAATAAAATACTTGAGCTTATCATCTGCACCCTTCCCTCTACTGCTTCTCTTGTGAAGCACTCAATGTAGTCACACAATGTTTCCTCCTTTCCTTGGACTATTCCTCCAAGGGAAGCAATACTCTTAGGTTGGCGCTTCTTAGTGGTTAAATGTGAGGAGAATTGTTCACAAAGGTCTGACCAAGATCTAATGAATTTGTCTAAAAAATTGTAATAATTGTCAACTTATCATACATTAATTTTGGTAGATAAGTTCAAATAAATCAATCTAAACGTACTAAAATTTTTACTATTTTACTTTTGTTCTATACTGGACCTAAAGCTGGTCCAAACCCACTCCTACTCGGATGACCTAACAAGCGTAAACCTGCTCGTCCACGTCAGCATCCACGTTTCACACGTAGCTTAAACTTGCACCTTCTCTGAACTGACTTAAGCGTCAGAGCGCCTGCATGTACAAACCCTCCCCCGTTGATCGCTCAACTACGACATTACTAGCCATCATTCGATTCTGATCATCCAGGTACGATCAACCTTCTTTTTTTTTTCTCGCAATTGTAAAAAATAAAATACAAACTATAAATCTAAGACCACTTACACCATCCATAAATCCACACACAAACACTATTAATTTTCACTATTTTACTTTTGTTCTATACTGGGCCTAAAGCTGGCCCAAACCCACTCCTGCTCGAATGACCTAACAAGCGTAGACCTGCTCGTCCACGTCAGCATCCACATTTCACACGTAGCCTAAACTTGCACCTTCTCTGAATTGACTTAAGCATCAGAACGCCTGCATGTACAAACCCTCCTCCGTTAATCGTTCAACTACGACATTTCTGGCCATAATTCGATTATGATCATCCAGGTACGATCAACCTTCTTTTTTTTTCGCAATTGTAAAAAAAAACAAATACAAACTATAAATCTAATACCACTTGCACCATCCATAAATCCACACACAAACACACTATTAGTTTTAGAGATAATATCATACCAATTTTGGAGTTCCTCATAGTCCTTAACCATTCAATTCATCCAAATTAAGTCCAAACCATTCATCGGAAAGACATGTCTTCTGCAGCAATAACAATACTAGCTTTCCTTCTTTTCACTTTCGTATACATCTTATTCAATCTTGTCTCACATACCATTACCCATAAGAAGCCACCTGGTCCACCAACACTACCAATAATTGGAAATCTTCACATATTAGGAAAACTTCCACATCGAACACTTCAATCACTCTCCAAAAAATATGGTCCAATCATGTCCTTACAACTTGGTCAAGTTCCAGCTATTATCATTTCATCTTCAAAAGCAGCTGAATCATTCCTCAAAACTCATGACATCGTTTTTGCAAGCCGGCCAAAAATTCAAGGATCTGAGCTAATGTCTTATGGTTCTAAAGGGTTGGCGTTTTCGGCGTATGGTGGTTATTGGCGTAGCATAAGGAAACTTTGCACTATGGAACTTCTTAGTGCTTCAAAAGTTGAGA
Source organism: Trifolium subterraneum (assembly GCA_951799995.1). NCBI lineage: Eukaryota > Viridiplantae > Streptophyta > Magnoliopsida > Fabales > Fabaceae > Trifolium > Trifolium subterraneum. The sequence goes on from OX637467.1 coordinate 39,968,993, forward strand.
TGTTTGGTCCTATTAGAAAAGAGGAGTTAGGTATTTTGGTTAAATCTTTAGAGAAAGCAGGTTTGGTGGGTGAGGTTGTGAATGTTAGTGAGGCTATAGGGAATCTTATTGAAGATATTGTGTATAAGATGATATTGGGTCGAAGTAAGTGTGAACAATTTGAGTTGAAGAGGTTAGTTAAGAAAGGAATGACTTTAATTGGATCTTTTAATCTGGCTGATTATGTTCCTTGGCTGGGTGCATTTGATCTTCAGGTATGCATGTACTAAATTTTAGTTTTAAGTTTCTTTTATTATTATAATAATTGTAAATACAGTAATCTACCAAGGAATACAAACAATTCTACCAAATAATCGTAAATGCAATAAAGAGATGGTTTTTTTATTCTACCTCTTTATAATTTTAAGGGTATTTACCTATCGATCAATGAGATCAAGCCATATGCAAATCCAAAAGTTTGTTACAAGCTAGTTGTGGTTTGTTCTCATTCGTTGATGGGTAAATACTAGAGCTGTCAAATGGGCTGTCCCGACCCAGCCTAGTCCGCCCGATGGTCTAGACAAAATAAATGGGCTAGACCGGCCTAACCCGATTATTATTGGGCTAGCAATTATCAAGCCCACCTCGGGCCTTGTGGGCTAATGGGCCAACTGACCCATTTCATATTACTATTTTTCTTTTTATTCAATATTTTTTATATGATTTTGATATATTAGTTCTTCATAATTATCAATTTTATAGAGATATTATTTTATGCAAGTGTAAATAAATGATGGGTTAATGGGCCAGCCCAAAGCCCGATGGGCTAGCCCAACCCAATGTCCGTATGGTTTAAATAGACTTGGCATGGAAAAGTCCGATTGTATTTTGGGCTATATTTTTTAGGCCCAGCTCATCCAAGACCGTGGACTAATGACCCGACCCATCAACCAAAACTATTTTTGACACCTCTAATAAATACCCTCAAATTATGAAAGAATAGAGTAGGTCTCACATTGTTTTATATCAATTTCCTCAACTTTTGTTAACAAATAGGTAAATTCTTCCCTACACATCTTTATTTTGATTTGTATCGATACGTCTATTCAGGTGGATAATTATCATACGTTTAATAAATACTCCCTTCGTCCCAAAATAACCGACCCAGTTGACCACATTCATGTTTGCCAATGTACAACTTTGACCGTTAATATCTTAAATTATCTATTATTAAAAATTATATATTTTGAAAATACTCATCGAGACAAATCAAACAGCATCTCATATGCATATATTTGCATGTACATGTAAGTAGAAAAATATTATCAAAGTAGATCATATGAATAGTACACAAGGTCAAATTTAGGTCAGTTATTTTGGGACGGAAGGAGTAATGTTTATTAATTTTTCAATATTAAACATTATTTGTAGACTTATTAGAATTATCCACATCAGCCGTGTACTCATAAATATCTAAATAAGTTGTGTACCAAAATGTTGATTAAATAAATCGAGACTAGAAGGAAGACTGAAATCAGAGAAACCTACTAACCAGCGGCGATGCCACTCAAGGCTAACATCTCCATAACGCTCTATCAGCACTAGGATTAAATAGGCCACTTCTCACTAATAAAGAAAGCAAGTGTGAGTAGAATTCTTATCACAGAACGTAGAGTTGAATTCTATCCACCTATTGCATAGAGATGATAAAATTATTTTGGACACAACCATATTAACATGTTACGTGTTTTCAATTTTCATATGCTTTCTCGGTTTTGCTAAGTTCCATAAAAATATCCAATTAAAAATTGACACTTATATTTTTACTCTCTGTTAGGGATTAACACGGGCCTGCAAGGAAATTAGTAAAGCAGTTGATGATGTGTTGGAGGTGATAATAACAGAGCATGAACAAATTACTAATAAAGACAAAATTCAGCATAAAGATTTTTTAGATATACTTCTCTCAATTATGCACCAAAGCATAGATCCAGAAAATGAACAAAGCCATGTCATTGATCGAACTAACATTAAGGCAATTTTATTAGACATGATTGTAGCAGCAATTGAAACATCCGCAACTGCAATAGAATGGGCTTTATCTGAACTTTTAAGGCATCCAAGAGTAATGAAAAATCTTCAAGATGAGATACAAAATAAAGTAGGAAATAAAAGAATGGTTGGAGAAAAAGATTTGGAGAAGTTATGTTACTTAGATATGGTGGTTGATGAGACGTTAAGACTTTACCCTGTTTTACCTTTACTACTCCCTCGTGAATGTAGAGAGAGCACAATAATTGATGGTTATTTTATAAAGGAAAAGACACGAGTTATAGTAAATGCATGGACAATAGGGAGAGATCCTAACGTTTGGTCAGCAAATTCCAAAGAATTTTATCCAGAAAGATTTATTGACAAAAAAATGAATTATCAAGGACAAGCATTTGAATGTATACCATTTGGTTCTGGTCGTAGACGTTGTCCTGGAATTCAATTGGGTTTAATTACGATTAAGTTGGTAATAGCTCAATTGGTGCATTGTTTTAATTGGGAACTTCCGTATAATATTACTCCTTCTAATTTGAATATGGAGGAGAAATTTGGTCTCTCTATACCAAGAGCTCAACACTTGCTTGCAATACCAAGTTATCGTTTGGCAAGTGATGCCAAGCATGAATAGGTCATACAAGGATATATTATACTATGTTTAATTAAGTAAAGATGCTAATTAAGTACAGAAGGTACAATGATGTTTGTATAAAAATAAGTTGATGAATTTTGCTGGTTTATATTAATATCAATATTGCTCCCAAAATAAATTTAATTAATAATTGGACCTGTGCCAAATATCATCCCTTCCTTAATTATATTAGGGATGTCAATAGATATCCATGGACGTGGATAGTGTGATATCCGTGTCTTTTCCGTTGGACAAATATGATATTCGTGTCCTCCCCATATCCGTGTGGATATCCGCTAAGCGGATAATCAACGGATATTGTGGTATCCGCGTATATTAACAGATATCCATGACATTTTTTAATAATATAAATTGATTATAGAAAGAAAAAAATAGGCTATAAAAAGATTTACCTCAAAAGATGGAAAAAGAATACGAAAAGTTTTCTCTTATGAAAAGAAAACATAAAACATAAAAAGATTATTTTTTTATAACATAAATATTACTAGAATTTATATTTAAGTAGGGATAATTTAGTAATTTTACAAATTATTTAGCGGGTATGGATATCCGCGGGCACGGATAGTATAAAACCCGCATTCGAATACATTAAATGCGTGTAATTAAAATATCCATTTAGTTTATCCACGCATATCCATTAAGCTATTCGCCACGGGCACGAGACGGGTTTTATCCACGGATATTTGCGGGTACGAATTTTTTTGTCATCCCTAATTTATATACATAATCCATTAATTAAAGTACTCTTATAAATGATCAAGTTAAAACAATCAAACAATGAGCTTGAGCTAGCAAAGAGATACTCACGGGTGTGTGATGAAATTACCTCAAAATTTAATGAAAAGTTAGACAAATTTAATGTAAAAGACCAACTTAAAACTTTTTAAACTTAAGAGACTAAATTAAATATAAAATAAACATAAATAACTAAATATGCAATTAAACCAAGATATAACTAAAAGTGAATATGTTAAGTCATATCATATGTGTGCATTGTTTGGTTTAAACTTTCCTGTCATGATTATATTTGGATTGGCCTTCATTCTAAGAATTTGAGGAAGTTAGACAAACATATTTAATTTGTAGGTGGAAGGAGAAGAAGTGCATGCAGAGATTAGCATACAGAAGTTGGACGTAGGGATGCAACAGAGGATTTGTCTAGAGTTGAAGGAGAAAAGGGAGATGGTATTGGGGGAGATAATACAAATTGAAACTCAACAGAAAAAATTGCAAAGGCATGCTAGCTCTAGATTTGTTCAATTTTACTCTTCTGATCGTGGCACGATGCATCCTATCGTGGAGCGATATCTTCAGAGTTGATTTTCTTCAATTTTTGCATCCCATCCTTAGGTATTTTCCATGAAATGGCTTCTAAATAAAATAACTGAAAACTATCCTAAAAATCATCAAAAAAACATTATATAAATTCTTGTCATTAGCAGCAGCCAACAGTGTTCGGTCAAGAAATGAGATACCCGTTTTGGAAAAGTCCCACATGCCTGTAGCTCTAACGGTTTGATCCCACCACTCCTCATTGGTTGGAACTAGTTTATTCGAATTTGTCAGCTTCTTTCCGCTGCTGACAATTTTTATTAACCCACGGTTCGACAAAACTAATAAACATATCATACTTATCCGACAATAAAATCATAATCAAACAAAATGAGACACCTAAATCATAATTATACAATTAACTAACTTACCTAATATGCGTATATACATCTTGCAATGTGGCCCCCGTACTAAGTTAGTACAGATTTATCAAATGGGCCGCCTAGAAAATGGATTGTCGAAATTCGGTATCTGAGTCTCATCTTCAGTCGCATCCTCCACCTCTGCCTTCGGCTCAGACTAGGCCTTTTCTCATTTGGTATTTTGATTTGCAATGGCTCAAGATCCAAAGCTTCATCATCATCAATCTCAAGCTCAGGCTCAAGTTGGTGCCAACGGCGACGCCGAGGCCTAGGTGGAAGCTTCGCCTCCCTTTCTCTCCTAGTAGAGGCAGTGGTCGAAGGGCCCTTATTTGCTCTAACGTACGCCTAACTAAATTAGTTATACGATCCATTTCTGCACAATAAAATTATAACAGTTCAATACAATTGCATAACATACATATAATCGATTGAATCAGCCAAAAACCAAGAAACCATCAGTATGAGAGTTGTTCGCATTCAAGAGAGCGAATAACTTATCAATGGTTCGCTTTCTAGAAAGTGAAATTAACCTGTCAGAAAAAAATACGAAAAAATTGTAGGTTCACCGAAATGTGGGTTTAATTTACCTCTTGTTTGATACTTTGTTCTTTACTTCTTAGGTAAATCTCAAAGAGCACGTGAGAAAAGGTGAGGGCGTGACAAGAAAAACTTTTACAACGTCAACCAAGGTTGTCAGGGTCGAGTTTTTACCTTAACTCGTTTTGTCTAGGTAAAATCGAAACGTAAAATCGAATCGTCGATTTTACCTCATATTAAAATAATATTATATTTATATTTAAGACATATATTTTATATACTTATATAATATTATAAATTCATAAATAATTTAAAGTTTCAGTTTAATTTAAAAGCTAAAATATACTGAATCATCATAATAAAATGTAATATTCGTAAACTTGGATCAACCTACACAAATTACTCACTAAATCATCAAGTATCATCCAAAAAATTATCCAAAAACAAAAGGTAAAATCATCTCAAAGAATTAAAACCTACGATTTTACACGATTTCAGCGATTTTAGAGCGATTTAAATCATGTAAAATCGTTCCAGACTACGATTTTACCCAAAAAGGATTCTACCAGCGATTTAACTCGAAATGATGATCTAGAAACGTAAAATCTATGATTTTTAGGTTTTAAATCAGGATTTTAACAACCTTAACGTCAACGACTAAATCATTTGCTTAATAAACTAACTCTTCAAATTGAAAGCTCTACTCATATATTCATCTCATTGAATAAATAGCTAAATTGTTCCGGACATTGTGAGAGTCTTCAATTTATCTTCTAGAATTTTTTTTCTCCGTGTTAATGTATAAGTTATTGTAATTTTTTTCTTCAAAATGAAAGTTTAAAAAAAAACAAGAAATTCGTTTTGAAAAAATAAATCTATAACTTTTTCAGGAATAAAAAGTTTAAAATTTTTCTTTTGAAAAGATAAGTTTCCAAATCTATTTTGAAAAAAAGTTATCAATTTTTTTTTTCAAAAAAAAAAAAGTTTTGAAGCCCCTAATTAATACTCCCTCCGGCCATTATTATAAGCAAATTTGACTTTTTTGGTACATTGGAAAATTGATGTATGTATTTTATATTGTGAACCAAATACATCACTTTTTCAATGTATCAAAAAAATCAAATTTACTTATTATAACAATAGTGACCTGAGGAATATTCATAGTCGGATCACAAATCACTGCATTTAAGGCTGCCCAGTTTCACACACAGTAGGAGTTTTCAAAATTTGGGTTGAAGCCCCTAATTTAGACCAGAAGAAAAAAATATCATAGTAGGATCACAAATCACTGCATTTAAGACTGCACAGTTTGACACAGTTTTTATCATAGTCACTAATTTTAAATTTGATAGTTCATATTGCTTAAAAAAATCTGACATTTCATATTATATATATTAATAAGGGAGAATGTTAACATATACCCTAATAGCTCATATTAAGGAAGTAAATTTAGAAAGTATTTATTGAAATTAGTTGTGCATCTTATCTCTCCGACATTAAATTTCTTGCATCATTAAATGCACAATTCATATTTTAAGGTATCTTAACATGTGCCCTTAGGGCACACGTTAACATGACCCATTAATAAATTTATCATAATCACAAGCCACTAGATTTGATCTAATGGTGAGAGATTTGAGTAGTATGCATGAGGTTCAAGGTTTTATCCTCAATCCCAATATTATAAACCAACAAATTTTTCTTTTATCATAATCACTAATTTTAATGACAGTTCATATTATACATAGAGTTTAATTGTTGTACACCGTCAGTGTAAAAGTTTTTTACACATGCATCCAATGATGTGTTGCCACATCATTTGTTTTAAACACAATACATGATGTGTTGATATATTATTGTAGGTATGTGTGTAAAAAAGTATTGCACCGACAGTGCACAACAATTAAATTCTTATATATATTAATAAATTTAAACTTAGCCGTTTAAAAAAAAAATTTCAACTATCAATTTGACAAATAAATGTAAACAATTTTTCAACTATCAATTTTATGAGACGGTTACGACGACTAAACTTCATCCACACAATTGGTGTATCTAATCTAAGGTAGTGGGGCCAAACAAATATGGAGCATTTGACAAATTAGACTTTTTTTATGTTTTTATTTTATTTTTTTAATCAAGTATTGTTGTGAATATAATTATACAATGAAATGTCCACAAATCCGAGTTGGAATCCTCTCAATTTCTTCAAATAAATAGCAAATGTAATTACTATAGTTTTGATGTAAATCAAGAATATAAATGCACGTCTTTTGAGAATAATTGATATTATTTGAATATTTATACATTTAAACTTTAGTACTTGCATTTGCCATTTCTTTTAAGAGATAGAGAGGATTCCAACTCCACAAATCCTAACTCAATTGATAGAAATACCGAAATTGCTAGTGTCGAACGCATTGACCGGGGTTCGAACACCGGCCACTTCATTTTATTTGTATAAATTTTCAATGGCTTTTTAATTTCGTCTATCAACAAACAAAAAAAATTATATAATGAGATAACTGTCTGAAATTCAAACTTTAACTCTCGAAAAGACTTCTTCTGATGGCTTTATCAAATTGTATCAATCGATTAGTTATAATATCTAATATTTTTTAGTGCAAGGTTCTTGGTTCAAATTCCTACAATGTCATTTTTTTGCATGATTTTAGTTCTAGTAATTTTAATAGTTCTCGATTAGTCTGATTTGTACATAGCACTCAAATTAGAAAAGAGATGAATTTTTTCAGTCATAATTCATGTGGCTTTGACCCTCAGCCTACAAGAGAAACCAACCACAATTGAATAAGAATACCTTAATTTGGAAAAACAAAGAGGAATACAAATTTGACTTGTCACAATAAACATCCCACCATCCACAAAATAGAGTTATTTATACATTCTTGAACCCTAGTACGATCAAAACCAAACCGTTGAGCCCTAGTACGAACAAAACAAAACCCTAGACAATGTCTTCTACATCAATACCAATACTTGTTTTCCTTCTCTTTACTTTCACATATCTTTTATTTAAACTCTTCTTACATCCAAAACAAAAAACTAAGCCACCAGGTCCACCGGCGCTACCAATTATCGGAAATCTCCACATATTAGGCACACTTCCACATCGAACACTTCATTCACTCTCCAAAAAATATGGTCCAATTATGTCCTTACAATTAGGTCAAGTTCCAGCTATTGTCATTTCATCTTCAAAAGCAGCTGAATCATTCCTCAAAACTCACGACATCAATTTTGCTAGCCGACCAAAGATTCAAGGATCGGAACTCTTGTCGTATGGCTCTAAAGGGATGGCGTTTTCTGAATATAGTCCTTATTGGCGTAATGTGAGAAAACTTTGCACTGTAAAACTTCTTAGTGCTTCAAAAGTTGAGATGTTTGGTCCTATTAGGAAGGAGGAGTTGGGTGTTTTGGTTAAATCTTTGGAGAAAGCTGCTTTGGTTGGTGAGGTTGTGAATGTTAGTGATGTTGTAGAGAATCTTATAGAGGAAATTATGTATAAGATGATATTGGGTAGGAGTAAGTATGAACAATTTGACTTGAAGAAGTTGGTTCAAAGAGCAACGATTTTGGTTGGAGCTTTTAATCTTGCTGATTATGTTCCTTGGCTAGGTGCATTTGATATTCAGGTATGTGTACAAAATGAAATATATAAAGGATTAAATATGGACTCAATTTCATTTTTATGTCAAATAATAGCATGCAACTGTTCAGAAATCATAGTTCAATTGACAAAAATATCCAAATTATTGGGTTGGACGCAGTGATCGGAGTTTGAACCTCAATTTTCACCACTTATCTGCGTATATTTTCAATTGCTATTGTCATTTCGTCTACCTATAGAAAACACATGAAACTATTTTGTACTAAAAAAAAGAACGAAACTATCCATCATGAATTATTATGATAGGTTTTCATTTTGAACTTTTTATCCATTATGATCGGTTGTTTTTCAATTTCTTTAAACTTAAAATGTTTTTTGTGAAATGGCACAAACAAAATTATTTATTAGCGTTGCTGGTTGAAAAATGGCTTTCAAAATTGCGCAAAATTTATTTTAGCTTCTTTTTTTAAAAATTTTGTCGCAAAATAGTTCAAATATCATTTCTCCAAAAATAAACTCATATTTTGTGTGTTTTCCATTTTTTAATGCTTTCATTGTTCTGTTAATGTATAGGTAAATATTCTATTAGCAATTGACAATATTAAATTTAACTCTTTGTTAGGGGTTAACACGGTCGTGTAAGGAAACGAGTAAATCACTTGATGAGGTGTTGGAAGCGATAATAACAGAGCATGAACAAACTACTAATGTAGACATTCATCGTGAAGACTTCGTCGACATACTTCTTTCAGTTACGAGCCAAGCCATCAATCCAGAAAATGAACAAAATCTTGTAATTGATCGAACTAACATTAAGGCAATTTTACTAGACATGATTGTGGCAGCAGTTGATACATCCGCTACCGTGATTGAATGGACTCTGTCTGAACTTCTAAGCCATCCAAGAGTGATGAAAATTCTTCAAGATGAAATACAAAATGAAGTAGGGAGTAAGCGAATGGTTGAAGAGAAGGATTTGAAGAAGTTGAATTACTTAGATATGGTGATTGATGAAGCGTTAAGACTATATCCCGTTGCACCTTTATTAGTCCCTCGTGAATGTAGAGAGAGTATAACAATTGATGGTTATTTTATTAAGGAAAAGACACGAGTTATAGTAAATGCATGGGCTATAGGGAGAGATTTGAATGTTTGGTCAAAAAATGCAGAAGAATTTTATCCAGAAAGATTTATTAACAAGAAAATGAATTATCAAGGACAAGATTTTGAATCTATACCATTTGGTTCCGGTCGCAGACGTTGTCCTGGAATTCAATTGGGTTTAGCTACCGTTAAATTGGTTATAGCTCAATTGGTACATTGTTTTAATTGGGAACTTCCGTATAATATCAATCCGTCCAATTTGAATATGGAGGAGAAATTTGGACTCTCTATACCAAGAGCTCAACACTTGCATGCAATTCCGAGTTATCGTTTGTCAAGTGATATCAAACATGAATAGGTTCAAGAAGGACAATACTATGTTTTTTTTAAAGATGAATAAGTGGAGTGTTTGAGGTTCAAATATCGGCTTCTATATATAAAGTGTGGTGTTCCAACTATCCGAGTTATGTTTAAGGAAACATTAAATTTTGTGTTTTTATTCAGCATATGTTTATTACTAGCAATGATGTTAAGCATATAGTTTGTTTTTGAAGAAATAATGATGTTATCTGTTTGGATTAACTAATTTTTGAGCTTTTGCAAACAACTTATGCAATTTTTATGTATTATTATAAGCTTAGTGAAAGTTGAATTTGATTTTTGCATAATGAACACTCTACATATTAATTGGCTCTGTAATTTATTTTTGCATAATTAACACCAAGGTGTGTTCGATTCCGCAATTCACAATTTTTCTTAACATTATGTGTGAATTTTACTGCTACTCATTAAAAAAAAAACTTATTCTCAAGTGTTTCACGGAATTGATGGAAGGTGGCATAGCTTCTATTGTTGTAGCTAGGAAGCAACACCTACAAATTCTATTCCATCATAGTTGCATACTGTGCACGTATTTCTCTTCGACAGTTAATTACTATTCAATGTTAGAGGTCATGAGTTCGATCTGTAACTTCAATTAATTGTTGTATTTGTATATGTTGATGCAATCATATTTGGCCGTTACTTACTATGCAAGAAATCAAACTACAAATAATTGTTATAGTTTATTTTTTCACTAAAGTTAATTTTATTATTCTTGTTATTGTGAATTATATATTTATATTCATTGTAATATTATAGGATACATAGTATATATGTGAAACAAAATGAAAACAATGATCAAATGGGAAGAATGGATAAATTTAATAATTACTTTATAGAAGAATTTTATTATTAAGAAATTAAAGATATGAATAAATTTTATTTTTTTATATAGACCGAATCAATAGCTATGTTTTCTGACCAGTGACACACTAAAACTAATAATTCAATGTTTTGACCATGTCAATCACCAATATAGATTTTAAAACTATACTATTGTTAGTAAAAGTAGCAGATTCCCAAGCTAAAACATACTCATATGCAAAAACCTTCCTTATAAACACTTACCATTTTGAACATTGTATTGTATTGTATGAAAAGATGTACACTTCAAAGAAAAACATACCTTAATCCCTTATAAATTTTTGCCATAGTAAAAAACATAAATAGAATGGTGCAATTGTGAAAAAGAATCACGCAGGTCCAACAAATGTCCAAGGTTATTTCATTATTCATTCACAAGGTTCCCTTTTTTCTTTATTTAACTGAAATAGCTAGCAGTAGAATGACTTGAAAAAATTAAAATAGTTGGTGGTCAATTAGGAAATTTACAAAATCTGACCACAAATATGAATGTTATATGATGTTATTATTAGATAGTTTCTATGTTGTAAAACGGTTTACTGACTTTGTAAAAAACAGAAAACGATTTTTTCAAAAATGGCAACGAAAATAATTATTGACTGAGTCGCGTACTAGGTTGCTTTCTTTAAGACGTTTCACGGAACTACTCGAAAAGTGCACTGTAGTATATCGACCGTGAAGTCTCCAAGATAAAACAACCGTTTTTTCAAAGAAATATACTGAAGCACTACTGCACTGCAGTGATCGGACAGAATTACACCAATATAGTTCGAAACTACGAACCACTCTAATTGATATACGAATATCAATTATGTACGGCATCAACCGTTCGATAATTGAAACAAAAAAAATATTTTCGAAGAATAAAAATAGAGAGAAGAGAAAGCAGCGTATTCTCAGTATTCAGAGAAAAATGAAGCAGTTTGAAACTGAAGAAGGAAAGCAGTATTTATAGGGCAAGTGGGAGCTGAAATTTCAAGGCCACGTAATTGACACATCCGTTACAGACTTGGTCTAACGCATATTTGAAATGTGCGAAAATAAAGGGACACGCGTGTAAAGAAAATTAATTAAAATTTTTATTTTTCTTCGCATTAAAAAATTAATATATCACCCAAGCCCGGCCCGATCCAAGCCGGACGGACGGCGGCGGCGCACGCGCGCGTGTGTGTGTGTGATATTCAACATGGTGTGCGGTCTCCCTTTCTTACAAAAGTGGGTACCCCAAGGGCACGCCCTTAGTTGTCACTTTGTAGTATATAAACACTACCAAGAAGTGTGATATTAGCAATGTGGGACTCAAAAGAGTCTTTTTTCAATTCACACTATACATGGTTCTAACACTTTGTGTTTATTTCAATACGAAGTTTCCTCCAAGTTCGCATCATGTTCCAACAATCCCCCACTTGAATTTAAAAAAGTTGTTTCAGTCATAACGTTAAACGTTTCAGTAAGATTGTGCATAAGCGAAGGTGAGCTATGTCTTGGAACCTTCACGTAGCCAGTAAGAGCCTGATTAAGCAAGAGTGACGTTTAGTCTTGGAACTCTATCTCAGATTTTTCTCAAACCAGCACACAACCTCTCTTAAGGTGTATTCTTAGGCCCGTGCATTAATGGCCCTGCACGACTATCCCAGTTTCATGAATGCTCTAGGAATTCGCCCCGAAACTCCAGAGGAACCGGCCTCAGTTCCACATTCATATAGGTGATTCTATCAAGAGTACTCCTAATGTACTCCACTCATATAGAGTATAGATTTCATTAAGAGTTTGCTAACTCAACCTTTCTCTTTTCAGGACTCATGTCTCTTAAACTTGCATGTTCATCTCATATTACTCACGACTTGTTGTTTACTCATTGGAACCTAATTCTTGGGATCTCCGGTCTTTTAGGTTGGGTTACCATCATAAGCAATTCATAGGCATTAGTCCCATCTTGACAGATGTATTTTGGACTTTCTCTCTAGCCAGTCCTTTCGTCAAAGGATCTGCTAAGTTATCATTAGTGCGTACATGATCCACTCTCACTGTGTTGTGCTTTCTTCTAATTTGACGTCTTTTACCGTTATAAAAACGATTCTCAATTTTAGCGATAGCTGCAGTACTATCACAATGGATCAAGACAACAGGCATAGGTTTTTTCCATAAGGGAATCTCAGATAACAAGCATCTCAACCAGCTTGCTTCTTCACTAGCAGTTGCTAGCGCTATCATTTCAGACTCCATAGTGGACTGGGCCAAAATGGTCTGTTTTTTAGACTTCCATGATACAGCTCCACCGGCTATACTAAATATAAAGCCACTAGTTGCTTTGGAATCATCTGACAATGTGTTCCAATCAGCATCACTGTACCCTTCAAGTACAGCTGGAAATCTCTGATAGTGTAATCCGAGATTCATGGTCCTTTCCAGGTATCTCATGACTCTCTCAATAGCGTGTCAATGCTCATTACTAGGTCTGCTGGTAAACCTACACAAGAGTCCCACGACATAGGCGATGTCGGGTCTAGTACAATCAGTGGCATACCTAAGACTACCAATGATGCTCGCATATTCTGTTTGTCTTACGCTATCACCAGTGTTCTTAAACAGTTTTACACTGGGATCATAAGGTGTGCAGGCAGGTTTATAGTCAAAGTAATCGTATTTCTTTAGGATCTTTTCCACATAATGTGATTGATCTAGGGATATCCCCTTCTCAGACCTAGTGATTTTTATTCCAAGAATCCCACTTGCTTCTCCGAGGTCTTTCATATCAAAGTTGTTACCCAACAGTGATTTCACATTATTTACGGCAGAAAGGTTTGAACCAAATATCAGCATGTCATCTACATAGAGACATATTATAGTGCAAATGTTTCCATCACATTTATAGTAAATGCATTTGTCACTCTCATTGAGTCTGAACCTATTCGATACCATTAAGTTATCAAACTTTTCATGCCATTGTTTTGGAGCTTGTTTAAGACCATACAAAGATTTATCTAACTTGCAGACCTTAGTTTCTTGCCCATGTATAACAAACCCTTCAGGTTGTTTCATATAGATTTCTTCTTCTAAGTCACCATTTAAAAAAGCGGTTTTAACGTCCATTTGGTGTACAATTAAGTTATAGAGCTGCTATTGAAATAAGTACTAGAATGGACGTTATTCTAGTGACAGGTGAAAACATGTCGAAGAAATCAATATTTTCTCTTTGTCTAAAACCTTTGGCTATAAGGCGAGCCTTGTATTTTTCAACCGTGCCATCGGGTTTTAGTTTCTTTTTCAAAATCCATTTGCAACCAATTGGTTTGCAGCCGGGAGGCAAGTCTACTAAGTGCCATGTTTTGTTAGATTCTAGAGAATCCATCTCATCATTAATAGCTTCTTGCTAAAGATCTGCATCCATCGATGACAAGGCTTCTTGAAGATTTGCTGGATCTTCATTCAATGTATAGGTCGCATAATCCGGACCATAGTCTTTAGCAACTCTTACATGTTTGCTTCTACGAAGTTTAGTTTCTACTTCGTCATTGCTATCCGCATTTGGTATCACTGGAACGTGACTCGACTCAGGAATATTATCCTGTTCAGTGCCCCCACTATTTCTTGATTTAAAGGGAAATTTATTTTCATAGAAATCTACATCATTAGATTCTATGATCGCTTTTTCATTTAGGTCGTAAAACCTATATGCTTTACTGTTTGCTCGTAACCAATGAATACACATTCATAGGCTCTACTAGCGAGTTTAACTTGCTTCGGGTCCGGTTTACAGACATTGGCTAGACATCCCCAAGTTCTTTAATAAGACAAGTTTGGTGGTCTTTTCTTTAATATTTCATAAGCAGAATCGCTTCTTTTAGATTTGGAAACTCTATTCAAAACAAAGCAGACAGTCAAAATTATTTCCCCCCACCAATGTTTAGCGGCACCAGAATTTAACATAATAGCAACAACTAATTCAGTAAGAGTTCTATTCTTTCTTTCTGCTTTACCATTCATTTCAGGGGAATATGGTGCAGTCGTTTCATGTATAATTCCGTGTTGTTTATAATATTCATTAAATAAACTAGAATTATATTCGGTTCCCCTATCACTACGAAGTCTCTTGATTTTCGTATTAAATTGATTTTCTATTTCATTCACAAAAACTTTAAACATATCAAATGCATCACTTTTATTTTTCATTAAATAAACAAAAGTATAATCTGAACAATCATCAATAAAAGTGATAAAATAACGTTTGTTATTTCTAGTCATGGTTCCATCTAGTTCACATATATCAGAATGTATAAGTTCCATTGGTTCAGATTCTCTTATAACCGATTTATGTTTGCTCTTTGTTATTTTTGCTTGACTACAAAATTCACATTTTTCTATGTCATTAAAACTGAGTTTAGGAATTAAACCTAAGTTACTTAAATTAGAAATTGAGCGCATATTAACATGACAAAGTCTAGAATGCCAAATATTAAAATCACACAAAGAGTAAACATAATTAGAAATTTTATTCATAACATCAAATTCAACATTAAGCTTAAACATGCCATCAGAGGCGTACCCCTTCCCAATAAAAATACCATTCTTAGTGATGGTGTACATATCAGCCCCAATAGTTTGATTAAACCCAACCTTATTCAAAAGTAAACCAGAAACAAGATTCTTCTTCATCTCAGGAACATGAAGGACTTCTTTCAAGATAAGAGTCTTTCCAGAGGTGAACTTCAAAACAACATCTCCAATACCAGCAACATCAGAAGTATGAGCGTTACCCATCTGCTCCTTCTTATTTTCAGCATTCTTGTATGTTTTAAACATAGCACGATCATAACAGACATGGCGGGTAGCGCCAGTATCTATCCACCACCCATCAGTACCACCGACCATATTAATTTCGGCGATCATACATGTATATGGCTCATCAGCCACATTCACATTAATATGTGCAAGGTTAGCCGGTTTAGGCCTCTTTGGATTTCTGCACTTCTTAGGCATATGACCTGTTTTCCAGCAATTGAAGCAATAAAATGGATCAACAAGGTCATTTCTAGGAGGTGGTTGCTGATGCTGCTTAGCATTATGGCCCCTAACCGGGTTACCATTCTTAACTCGATTTTGATTGCGGTTATGATTCTGATTTTTCAATGGTTTGCCCGTAGGCTTCAGAGCCGCACTGAATTTCTTTTTATTGTTGTTAGAAACAACCAATATCTTTTCTTCTTCTTTCGTATCTTGTTTCCGTGACTCTTCTTCTATACGAAGACGGGTAATCAGACCTTCAATCGAAAACTCCTTTGTCTTATGACGGATCTGATTCTTAAAGTCTTTCCAACTAGGGGGCAACTTATCAATAATCACAGAAATTTGAAACTGCTCATGTAAAGGCATACCTTCAGTTATAATCTAATGAGAAATCTTTTGCAGTTCATGTGACTGCACTTCCACCGACCTCTCATCCACCATCTGATATTTCAGATACCTGCTCACCGCATACTTCTTCGCACCAGCTTCTTCAATATCATACTTTTTACTCAGAGCCTCCCAGACATCACTAGCTGTTTCATAGGTTCTGTAATAATCATACAGATCATCTTCTAAACCATTAATCTTATTTTTTTTGTAATAATCATACAGATCCTTTATCTTATTTTTTTGTATCACTTTGATCCTTTATCTTTTTTTTGTAACACTTTGGTCCTTTATCTTTTATTTGTAACACTTCGATCCTTTATCTTTTTTATTTGTAACATATAGGTCCTTTATTTTTTATAAATAAATAAGATAAGAGACCAAAATGTTACAAAAAAAGGGACTAAAGTGTTACAAATAAAAAAGATAAAGGACCAAAATGTTACAAATAAAAGATAAATGACCAAAGTGTTACAAAAAAAAGATAAAGGACCAAATTGTTACAAAAAAATAAGATAAAGGACCTGTAGTGTAATTTTGTCTTTTTGCAAACATAATCATTATCAATCCATAGCTGCCTTTCTTTTTCAATTTGCAGCGCTTTTTCCTTAAGCTGTTCTGCCGTAGCCTTGCCTTTATCTTGTTCGGCAGATACAGTTTCACCGTTGGTGTTAACGGGCTGTTCTTTAGTTCCTGAAGCCGAAGCATCAGTCGGCACAACAGGAACCACAGAAATAGAGTCTTTCAAAACGTAGGCACACTTTTTTTTGCTCAGGAAGAAAAACATCTTCTGTTGCCAACGTTTGAAATGATTACCTTCAAACTTAAACGGCCTTTCTGTAGCACCGACAGATGAACTACCAATAATCTCTTCGTTTGCCATGATATTTTCAAAACGTCTTAAAATTGTTGTAAAACGGTTTACTGACTTTGTAAAAAACAGAAAACGATTTTTTCAAAAATGGCAACAAAAACAATTATTGGCTGAGTCGCGTACTAGGTCGCTTTCTTTAAGACGTTTCGCGGAACTACTCGAAAAGTGCACTGTAGTATATCGACCGCGAAGTCCCCAGGATAAAACAGCCATTTTTTCAAAGAAATACCGAAGCACTACTGCACTGCAGTGATCGGACAGAATTACACCAATATGGTTCGAAACTACGAACTACTCTAATTGATATACGAATATCAATTCTGTACGGCAACAACCGTTCGATAATTGAAACAAAAAAAATATTTTCGAAGAATAAAAATAGAGAGAAGAGAAAGCAGTGGATTCTTAGTATTCAGAGAAAAATGAAGCAGTTTGAAACTGAAGAAGGAAAGCAGTATTTATAGGGCAAGTGTGAGCTGAAATTTCAGGGCCACGTAATTGACCCGTTAGTGACACATCCGTTACAGACTTGGTCTAACACTTATTTGAAATGTGCGAAAATAAATAGACACGCGTGTAAAGAAAATTAATTAAAAAATTTCTTTTTCTTCGCATTAAAAAATCAATATATCACCCAAGCCCGGCTCGGCCCGATCCGAGCCGCGGCCGGACGGACGGCGGCAGCGTGCGCGCGTGTGTGTGATATTCAACATGGTGTGCGGTCTCCCTTTCTTACAAAAGTGGGTACCCCAAGGGCACACCGTTAGTTGCCACTTTGTAGTATATAAACACTACCAAGAAGTGTGATATTAGCAATGTGGGACTCAAAAGAGTCTTTTTTCAATTCAATACCAAGTTTCCTCCAAGTTCTCATCATGTTCCAACATTTTATGTTAGTTTTTAGTATTTTATTATTTTTTTAGAGACGATTTCATGGAAAATATCTAAGGAATCAAGTTACTTGAAAAAGAAGCAAGAGTTAAAAGAAATTATACAAAAAAAATAAAAATTGATACAAATCAGCTCTTACGACATTGTGCCACGATGTGATGCATCGTGCCACGATGAGGAAATAAAACAAATCTACAGCCTGCATCGTGTCACACTACAAAAAAGCGCTAAATAGTGGGGGTTGTTTGGCGGAGGATTTTTATAACCCCCGCAAATTGAGTGAAATTTTTTTAACCTTGCAAATTTATTTGTTTTACTCGGGGGGTCCCAAAATCGCCGCAAATAGTCACATAGAAAATGTAGCGCGCTCTACATTTTTTGTTTTTCCCTCTTTTTCCACTTTCATTTTTCCCCTTCCACTCACGAAGCTCTCTCTTTCTCTCCTCAATCGCCATGGATTTCAATTTTCCGACCTCGCACCCGTTCTTCAAGCACTCACACACTCAGGCTTCGATTTATGCATCCCGTTCAAGCCTCCATCATTCTTTTACCTCGCATCTTCAAGGAGCCACCGTCGACACCATTGACACTGATTCAGGAAAAACCCTAGATTTCGACATTCCATTCTTCCAAAACCTCTCCGTTCGGATCAGTATGGTGGTTGATCTTCGCCGGAATTTCATGGTTTCTCGTCATGTTCGTTGGAATCATACCAGGTTTAACCCTAGGTCTCACGTCACTCGATCTCTTTCATCTCGAGATTCTCCGGCGTAGCAATTCTCCCTCCGACAAAAAGAAAGCAGGTTTGTTCTCTTCTATTCTTCAATTCGATTTCTTGTTCATCTTAGATTGTGATCGAATTTTCCTCTTAATATTGTAGGATTAAGAAATTTTGAATGTTCAATCGACGTGATTTTTGTGTTTGTGTGTGTGAATGCAGCGGTTATACTTTTGGTAGTTCAAAATCAACACCAGCTTCTGGTGACAGCGCATTGTTCTCTTCTATTCTTCAATTTGATTTCTTCTTCATCTTATCTTTTGATTGAATTTTCCTTTTATTGTAGGATTAAGAAATTTTGAATGGTCAATTGATGTGATTTTTATGTTTATTTGTGTGAATGCAGCAGTTATAGTTTCGGCCGTTCGAAAACAACACCAGCTTCTGGTGACTCTGCACTTCTGTGAAATGCTACTGCTATGGAGGTAATTGGATTGGATGCTTTTTCTCTTAAGTCTTGATGTGTATTTAACTACATCCTGAAAAAGCACTCTGGGTACGAAGAGGGTGTGGTGTTAAAATATATAAATCAGAACATAAAATTTCAAGGACAATTGGAGGCAAGCAACTCTTTCAATATCTTGTCATTGTGCTTGAATGTGTCATTGTCTCACCAGAACCTAAAATTCTAAGGACAATTGGAGGCAAGCATTTCTTCGAGAGTACAGAGCGGTTCACTCTGGGGTTCGAAGAGGGTGTGGTGTTAAAACATGTGGAGTAGCATGGCGGTTGGTGGGAAGTTGGCACCATGATCAATTAAAAGGCAAGGTGGAGATTGTTGGAGAATTGCCTTAGAATTGATGGAGAAAGTGTTGCTTATGGTGGTGGCGCGTCGCGGAATTGATCCCGCGCGTCGCGCAGTGTGCTGCTGGGTTACTGCTGGTGTTTCGGTTGAGGGCGCGTCGCGCGCCAGTCTCCTGCGCGGCGCGCATATGCGCTAGCCTATATATAGGTTGTGCGTTTTATGATATTAACAGGGTGTGTTTTAGGGTTTCTGAAGCCAACAAAAGACTAAGGTTAATAGAGTAACATCTTGGGAAGACTCTAGGGTTGGAGAAACATTCTATCACCTTGGGAAACACTTCTTGATTGACTTTCTTGGTCACGAGAAGAATTCGGGACTTGGGTAGAATTAGGGAATTTCTAATTCTTGTAACTCTTGTGGTGAATTTCATTGTAATCAAGTGTTCTATTGATAGTGGAACGGATAGGGTTGCCCTCCCCCCAGAGTAGGTTCATTAACACTGAACTGGGTAAACAAATTTATCGGTGTTTTTTATCGCTTTCGTTGTTTTAGCTTTTGTGTGATTAATTGCTTATTCCCATAAGTTAAATTTGGTTGCTTGATTTATTTTCTCCACACACTAAAGGATTATTGGTGTGGTTTGTTTAGTCGAATTCACAACAATTGGCGCCCACCGTGGGGCAAGGATCAAACGATTAAGGTATCATGGGTTCTAAGTGGAAAATTGAGAAGTTCACCGGGAGTAACGACTTCGGGTTATGGAAGGTGAAAGTTAGGGCAATTTTAACTCAATTAACAAAAGTGCGATGAAACTTACGAGGAAGGCTATGAGAGTGCGGGAATACTCATAGTCACAAGCTGGGAACCATAGATGACTGTTCGGCCTGGAGAGGTGGTGGAATAATACTCAACATCAGCCTGGAGAGGCGGTGATAAGAATACTCAGGCTCGGCCTAGAGAGGCGGTGGAATAATACCCAGGTTACTACTGAAACAACAACGTTACTATGAGATGTGAAGATGCTAGTGGAAGTTGGGAATCGGTGGAGCTTTGAGTCATGGACTTTGGATGCTCCTGTCACATGCGTTTGAAGAATGAATATTTTGAATCCCTAGAGCTAGTTGAAGGTGGAGGTGTTCACTTTGAACACGGGAAAACTTGTAAGGTTCAAGGTATGGTGAGGTTCTTTTACATGATGTGAGGTATATTCCTAACCTTAATGTGGTCATACATTTTGTTACTAGTGAAAATTCTCATGATATGGCAAAGTTGTGAAACTTGTGGGTGACATGAGTTGAAGTGTGTTTCAAAGTAGTGGAAAAGTTTTACGTTACAAGGTGAGAGTCATAGTGGAAATACCAATTTTGTGGAGGAATCTCGGTTTGAGGTGGAGTTTGTTACTAGTGGGACTAGAGGAAGACAAACAATCAACAATAGCTCTTGGCTATCTAGGAGATAGGGAGGAGAGTGATATTGTTGGACCAAAGAAGTGTATAGCTATGGAGACCTTGTGGGTGACTTGTGGAAGAGTGTATGGTGGAGTTTGTGGAATTGTCCTAAAATTCCAAGGACAATTGGAGGCAAGCATTTCTTCGAGAGTACGGAGCGGTTCACTCTGGGGTTTGAAGAGGGTGTGGTGTTAAAACATGTGGAGTAGCATGGAGGTTGGTGGGATGTTGGCACCATGATCAATTAAAAGGCAAGGTGGAGATTGTTGGAGAATTGCCTTAGAATTGATGGAGAAAGTGTTGCTTCTGGTGGTGGCGCATCGCGCCATTGATCCTGCGCGTCGCGCAGTGTGCTGCTTGGTTGCTGCTGGTGTTTCGGTTGATGGCGCATCGCGCGCCAGTTTCCTGCGCGGTGCGCAGATCCGCGAGCCTATATATAGGTTGTGCGTTTTCTGATATTAACAGGGTGTGATTTAGGGTTTCTGAGGCCAACAAAAGACTAGGGTTAATAGAGTAACATCTTGGGAAGACTCTAGGGTTGGAGAAACATTCTGTCACCTTGGGAAACACTTCTTGATTGAATTTCTTGGTCACAGGAAGAAATTTGGGACTTGGGTAGAATTAGGGAATTTCTAATTCTTGTAAGTATTGTGGTGAATTTCATTGTAATCAAATATTCTATCGATAGTGGAACGGAGAGGGCTGCCCTCCCCCCAGAGTAGGTTCATTAACACCGAACTGGGTAAACAATATCTTGTGTCCTTTACGTTTTCGCGGTTTTACTTTGTTGATTATTATTATTGCCATTCTCAATTGTTGATTACTTTAATCGTATTGCTCCACACATCAAAAGGTATTGGTGTGAGTTAATCGAATTCACAACGTCATCTACGAGAGTAGCGATTGTCTTTAATTGAATAACATGATTTTAGTATGCGAAAGCACATTTCACTTCTTTATGGTTAATTTTTTGTGATAATAAAAAGAATTCCAAGGGAATATAATGCTAGTTACCAAATAGAAATAGGGGAGGGATTCGAATCAACCTAACCAATCTCTCAAAAACTTTCATAAATCTATCTTTATCTTATCTTTATCAAAACAAACTTATAAGCGAATGCAAATTTACTTTTCTATTATTTCCTATATTCACATTAATTATCTTGTTACACAATCCTTGTGGAGACGAATCTTTGTTATAAATATTATTACTTGACGACAAAGTTAATACACTAGCCAAAGTTAATCCGTTGTCGGAGATTGTTGTTTCAACAAGGCAATTAACGTAAATTTGGGAATTTTATTTTTCAGTCATTATTATTCAAAAACTCCAAAAATATTGTATTTTTCAGTTTTTAATTTTTTGTTCAGCTACTAAGGTATTTGCTAGTGTATGCGAGGTAAAGGGACAACTGAAGACTTAGCTTTCGATCCCGAAATTGAAAAAACATTCCGAGCAAAGAAGAAGAATATCTGGTTTGTCCAAGCATCTACCTTCGAAGAAGAGAAAGAGACTTTTGACGATAATAGTATGGAGCAACACAGTCCACCACCACCACCGAAGCGAAAGATGGGGGAATATTGCAAGAGATTTGACACGGATCAGATATCTCTAGGGTTTAGGCTAGCTAATCCGATTAATTTCGATATCAAAAGTATCGTTCTTGTAGGTTTAAGAGAGAATCAGTTCAATGGAAAAGCAAATAAAGATCCATGGGATCATCTTTCTAGATTCTCATAAACCTGTCAAATCATAAAGTACTGAATTTTATCACCGAAGACTAGAAAAAGCTACACTTATTTTCTTTTTCACACACCGGTCATGTAAAGGATTGGCTACAATGCTTACCTAGTGGAACCATACAAAATTGGAATGAGCTAGAGGATAAGTTCTTAGAGAGGTCCGACATCATGAACTTCCAACAACTCGATCAAGAATCTCTGTACGAAGCTTACGAAAGGATCAAGCTACTCAAGAGGAAGTGTCCAAATCACATTGATGCCATGAAGCAAATTCAAATCTTCACCGGTGGCATGAAAATGCAACAAAGGATACTTCTTGACGCCTCAGCTGGAGGGTCTATCAAGAACAAAACCAACGAAGAGGTGAAGGAACTCATTGAGCAAATGTGCCAAAATGAATACAACGCAAACAATAAAAAAAATTACAAAGACGGATGAAATGACTGACATAAACAAGGAGACCGCCTACAAAGTGGAAATTGAGTTTTTGAAGAGAAAGCTCGTCGAGAAACCATCTGTAGAAGCTAACGTAAGCAAAGTGGAAAAAGTATGCGACTTTTATCATAAGAACCATCCAAATGGTCATTGACTCATTGTGTTCCCGAAGGAAGCTCTGAAGAAGTTAAATACATGGGTGATTATAAAAAATACAACCCATATTCAAACACCTACAATCCCGGTTGGAAAGATCAACCAAACTTCAAGTGGAATCAAAGCCAAAATCAACATCAAGGAGCTCAACAAAATCCACAACCAAGAAATCCCTCACCATTGGAAGAGACTTTGAACCAGTTCATATGAAGATGAGTCAAAGCAACTATGAAGCTATATAAGCTACAGGAAATAATCAAGGCACTTCTATCAAGAACCTTGAAACTTAAATAAGTCAGCTATCTAAACTTGTTACTACTAATGTTTCACAAGAATGAAACTTTTAAGGTTAAAGAGGGAGAAATTGAAAATACGAGAGAAAAAGAAAATAAGAAAAAAGAAGAGAAAAAGGAGAGGAGAGAAAATAAAGAGGGAGAACTATAAAATAAAAAAGAGGGAGAAGCTGAAGAAAAGAATTCTAAAGAGTTTAAGAAGGTGTTCAAGAAGTTAGACGTAAATGTGCCTTTTGAAGAAGCTCAAGAAGAAATGCCGGTTATTGTAAGATTCATGAGGGAACTTCTTTCACAAAAGAAGAAAACTCAAGAAGATGATTTTTTGTTTTTCCCGAAGAGTGTAGTGCTATCCTCCAAAGGAAACTTCCTCCAACGGAGCAAACGAAAGAGTAAAAATTTCCTTTGCAAGACTGCCGCCTAGTTATAAAACAAGAGAGAAAATTAACGTCCCAAATTCAAAGAGGAAACAAACCAACAATCAACGACTCAAATGATGACTTGGCAAACCGTGCGTACTCAACTACCCTAGGCATGCTACTGTACACCTATACGCGAGTAGGAGACAAGTGCATTTAATGCACTTCAAACATCCCCTATTGCCATCAAAGGTTCCACATCACAGGACACCTGTTACTTTTAGATACAAAGGCAAACCAAGAGTTTCTGAAGCCCTATAGACAATTACAAGAACAATACACACCTTGACAGACATTTATATTACATCTACAAGTGCATCACCATTAAACTTTGACGGAACATATATATCGATGACGGAATGAGTTGAGGGAAACAACCCAAACATCCGTCTAAAGCAATCTCCCAGTCAGACTGACAAAACTTTGTCAACAAACAAAGATAAGTATTCTCTCCTAAAAACTTATTTATCCCATTCATGGTATCACTTTATAATTGTGCATTACTCATTCACTTTATTTTTAGGACCTTCAAGGTTTCGTCCTCACTACTCTAGGCGAACCCTCTATCCCAATCATAGAATCTTTACTATATTCATAGGAAGGACTTGTGGCGAAACTGTTCCGGACTGGACTAAAGCCCAATATATCCAAGGTCCAAACGCATAATACTCTAATACATGTTACCAAGCATGAGATCATTAATCAAGGAAAAGATAATCATGTTCTCTATAGCACATGGTCTTAGCCTATGAGAATTCTACATAATAATAAAACTATACTACTCTCAGCCCCACTTAGGGTTGAGCATATTGGATAATCAGAAATAACCGTCCATAACCAATCCATAACCATTTATTATAACCGGACATTAAAACCAAATATCATAACCGGTTTTGGTTTTACAAAACCGGTTTTGGTTTTACAAACCCAGTTATAAAACCCGTTATGTCCATAACCACTTTTATAACCGATTTTTGCTTTTCAAAACCGGTTTTTGGTTTAATAACTGGTTTTTATGTAAAAATTCCAGCTTTTAAAATGAATTTTTTAAAAATTCAGTTTTCGATTCCGATGTTTTTCTTAGGACAAAAATTATTCGATCTTTCTTTCGGAAAAATGTTTTCAATCTTTTTTCGGGAAAAATTTTTTGATTTTTTTTTTCGGAAAAAAAGTTCCCGGTTTTTCCGAAAAAAATTTTCCGATTTTTTTCCGCAAAAACTTTCGGTTTTTTTGGAAAAAAGTTCCCGATTTTTTCGGGAGAAAATTTTTGATTTCAGATAAAAACACTTTCGAAGTTTTTTCTGGGAAAAAAAGATTCCAAACTTATTCTGGAAAAACTTTCGATTTTTTTTCCGGAGAAAAGTTTCCGATTTTCTCTGGGAAAAAGTTTCGATTTCAGATAAAAACACTTCCGGAGTTTTTTCCGGAAAAACTTTCGATTTTTCCGAAAAAAGTTCCCGATTTCAGATATAAAAACACTTTCGGAGTTTTTTATGGAAAAAAAATTTCCGATCTTTTTCCAGAAAAACTTTCGATTTTTTTTTTCGGAAAAAGTTTTCGATTTTTGATAAAAATACTTCGGGAGTTTTTTCTGGAAAAAAATGTTTCCGATCTTTTCCGGAAAAAGTTTCGATTTCTTTTTTCCGGAAAAAAGTTTCGGTTTCAGATAAAAATAATTCCGGAGTTTTTTTTGGAAAAAAAGTTTCCAGTGTATTTTCGGAAAAAAGTTATGATATTTTATTTGGAAAATAATTTTCGATTTTTTTTAAAAAAAAGTTACCAATTTTACCAGGAAAAAAATTAATTTGAATTTGAACTTTAAGGAATTTGGACATAACATTTGGTTATGGATATCCAAATAAAAAAATAATGGATTTGGTTATAAAACCAAAACACTATTAACCGATTTTTAAAATTAGATATGGATTTGATTATGGTTAATCCATGATAACCGGTTAAAATGAGCCACCCTAGCCCCAATCACTATTGGAATTGTCACTCTTCATGCATACTCATGCAAGGTTTGACCAATAAATATACACACATAACCCTAACAACTAAGGTGCGCAATAGTCACCTAATTTCCTTAGCATTTCCCCTCTTCCAAATACTGCCTTGAGCATTAGAGTGCTAACATTGTTACAGATACTTTTTTCCTCCATATTTGTGCTCAAAGCCACTATATCAACTACCTATCCAGACCATTGGAGCAAGATTGTCAAAACCGGATCGGCCAGTTGAACCGGTTGAACAGGAATCAAACCTGCATCCGGCCCAGCTAGTGCCTAAAACCGTTCTGCAAATGAACCGGAAGAAAAACGCTTAAACCGGATCCGAACAGGTAATTTTTTTATTTTTTAAGAAATAGGAAACAAAACGCGCATATATGTTTTTTACCTCTGTTTCAACAAAACATGATCAAAATAATATCTTGAATCTCAAAAGAAGAAAACACATTCATTGTTGATTAAAATAGATGAAAATAATATAGTTTTGAATCTCAAAAAAAAAAAAAAAACAGAGAGAGAGAAGAAGAGGAGAATAATATCTTCTATGAGATCTAAAAGAATTTATTGAAGAATAAAAAATATGAGATGCAACTTAGAGAAGACAAGCTATCAATAAAGATGAATGAAGAATGATATGTTGCAAACAGAGGAGGCGGCGGCTGATGAAGTGAAAATTAGGATTTTTTATTTTCATTAAAAGAATTTCTTTTATGTTTTTACAATGTCTAACTTATTGTAATCTGTTTTTTTGTTTTACATTGGGTTTATGGTAAAAAAATGCTTTTTTTTTATAGGGAAAATTTACATTTTTTTTCTTCTAATAAAATAAACATATACAAGATAATTTTAATAAATCACATATCGTATACTTTTGGATTTATTATTATTTTATATATCATTTGAAAATAAAAATATAATATATTTAATTTAAAACGGTCCGACTCGATTGAACTCCGGTCCAACCAATTAAACCTTGAACCGGTAAACTCACATGTTCGATGACGGATCCGATTCTGATTACTTTGCATTGAAGTCACTCTCATTCTCATTCTACCCGTTCAGAGCAGTATCTAGGGGGCTTAAATATGAAACCCTTGCCAAATTAAACTTTTATTGACGGCATATGTGTCTATACTCTATATCTATGTTATTGTCTTTAGGAAAATCATAACATTCCCCTTGTAAACTAAGGACATATATTAAGATGTAAATATAATTATTATTTTTAAATTGTGCATTTTATTTTTTTAAATACATTAAATTTTTATTATTAAATACATAATTTCTATATATATATTTTTTATAATACAAAATTTCTATATTTAATTTAATATATATGGGGGATTATATTTTAAGAACACATATATATATATATATATATATATATATATATATTTTTGACAAAAGAACACATATTAACACCGCTCTACTTAGGACGTATGCAGGTAGTACTCCCTCTAGTCTTGAATATAAGCAAAAAAAAAAAAAACACACTCTTTAAGAAAATAGATAAAGTGAATTGGATTATATGAAAAATTAATCCATTTCCAATTTTACCCTTCCTTTTGGGTTTGTTTATGACATTACTAGTTGCATGGATTGGTGGAGTGGAGAATATATGTTGGAAACCGCACAAAACATTTAATTATTATAGATTTATAAAAAGGACAAAACTTACATGCATTTTCATACATGCATTTCTTACTTTTCCACTCACAAAGAGATGGTTATTTGTGTTTTTTCATTTTGAAAAAATAAAAGAAAATTATTTTTTAATAAAAAAAACTACCTCTTTGTGAGAGGAAAAGTAAGAAATGCATATATGGAAATGCATGTAAGTTTTGTCCTTATAAAAATTGTAATAAATGTAGTAAATTTTACTTATATTTGAGACTTTCAATTTTTTTGTTTTGTTACTTATATTCGAGACCGAAGGGAGTATTGTCCAAGGAAGCAAACATTTCTTGAGCTACTTCAACTTTTGGTCCTTTTGACATGTTTCTTGGACAGAAAACTGTGTGGCCGTGGCCCTTACGGAACGTAACTCAGTTTGATCGAAGATACTCTCCCTCATATTATATCTGACTAGTGGCTTCCGTGTCCGTTTGCGTGATCCATGTTTTTTATTCCGCCAGCGTATATCAATTGTAAACATGGTTTATTATAAATTTGATTTTTATTGAAATTATTTTGTGTATTTTCAGTTTTCCTAAAAAATATTATAATTTACGTGCACTGATCCACACCATAGGTAAAGTAACACCTTAGGTAAAGATAAATGATAGCAGTATGAATTATGTAAGTTTGCAAATAGAAGTAAAACCAAAATAACATTTTTTTTACAATACCAAACGAAGCATATAATACTTATATTGTGTCGTTCAAAACATAGTCACGTAGAGACATTGAACCCAATATAAAAATCTTTTTAGTGACGAAATGTGATGAAATAAGACTTACCAATAATAATAAAAATATATTTTAGATATTCTTTGCAAAAAAAAAAAAAAGTATTCTAATACACTTATCAATAACGAAATAAGACTTTGTGATGCAATATCTACTACACAAATATATATATATATATATATATTCTCTTTCTTTTTTTTTTCTCAATTGTGTGTG
Source organism: Trifolium subterraneum (assembly GCA_951799995.1). Lineage (NCBI taxonomy): Eukaryota > Viridiplantae > Streptophyta > Magnoliopsida > Fabales > Fabaceae > Trifolium > Trifolium subterraneum. The sequence goes on from OX637467.1 coordinate 39,997,688, forward strand.
ACTAAATTATATTACCAAATGTTTGTAAGCAAATAACAATTATTTTACTCCATCTCATCGCTATCCCTACTTGGGTTTTCACATCACTTTTTCTATTTATTTTCACGTTGCTTGCACATTCTGTAGATAATTTCAATTATCCACTCTTGTCTCAATTTGCTTATACTCTTTCTTTCTTCTACATTCATTCTTCTTTATTTCTTGAAATCTACATTTTTTCATCAATACATAAATCAACATTTTTTAAAACATTATAGTACGACAAACAAAACAATAATGAATATGTTGTTGTAACTCACATCATGAAGTAATTAATTGATGTCCTTCAATTGTTAACAACTACATGATTGATGCACTTCGTTAGTAAAAAAAGTAGTTTTAATCAATTAATAGATTTTCTTTGCCACAACAAATATTTCACTTTGCAAATCACATCTTTTAAAGCATCAAAATATGATACATATCACACTCTCAATGTTCACAAAATAAAGGACAAAATACAATTAGTGAAAGAAACAATAAGAAATTATTTTAACTAATTAAGAACAATAACCTTTATATATTCTCTTGCCTTATGTTTTTCTTCCATCATTCCGTTTGACTGCAATAAGGATATATGAGTTTAGGTTGCAAATGGTGGATGATCTCCATGACCTCTATTCTCCTACTCCTTTTCATAGTCTATTTTTATCTCTCTTTTGTTATAAAGAGTACATTCTCTCACTTTTCAAGTTGAAGGGATCTCAATAGAAGACAAAAAATGAAACTTTCATATGTAAAACAAAAATCATTAGAAAAAAGAAATACAAAAAAAAGGCGAGAGTAAGAAAATTAAGATTAAAATAAAATAATAACAATGAGCAAAAACTGAAAGCAATAGTAACAAAACTAAAATATTATAGTATTTGGAAAAATAGAACAATAAAAAATCCCTCTTGCCAATATTTTCATTTATCCCGATATATATAAGACTCATCCAATCAATATTAAATTTTAATGATATAGAATAGAAAAAATACAACCAATTTAATAATAAAAAGAAGATAATAGAAATTAGGAGATGGAATAAAAAAATATAGTTAAAAAGAGAGATAATAGACTATTTTCCGTTATATTACCGATGGATGGACGTTCCAATCGTGCATGGTATTTTTGCCACTTTGTACCCATGTCTACAATAGAAACTGAGAAAATAAAAACTGAGAAAAATCCGAAAGAAATAATATTTAAGGACAATAGAATGGAAGAGAAAATAACAAAGTGAATGGAGTGACAACATTGTCCCATCTTAATTAAACAGACATAATATAAGCATATAATTGGTGCATAGAATTTGTTTCTATACAACTAATACTCTTCCCTTGATTTAAAAAAAGATAAGGATTAAGGACAAATATATACACATGGTTAAGTAAAATGGATATTGATTAACATGTACCGAAAAACTCTATGATTGTCCTATTTGACAACACAAAGATTAAGTAAAATGAACCACTCCAAAAAATTGTTCATAGGTTTTTAGGATGTCTCTCTCTTGTTCTCTACTCTTGTTGAAATAAGATTCATCGACACAAATTTATCAACATCTTTTCAAAATAGACCTGCAAAATAAAAAATAGTTACATTAAATAAAACCCGAGACGTTATTCCAAATATTCATACTCACAAAATCCGTGAACAAACCCATTACAAATTTGGTATACATATGATAATCTTCCCCTTCCATTAGAATTTGTACATGCCAAATAACATAGAAAACTAAATAGATGGTATAGATCAAAATCAAATACCATAATAAACTAAATAGATGAACCGAAAAGAAAGGTAAATAAAAAGAAAGGACAAAGCAGAATGGTAAATAATATGCAGATTATAGAGAAAATAATACCTGGATAATCTGTGTTTCCTTTTTTTGTGATATGGGCAATCCAACAAAAATTGTTCAACTGGCAACGATTGAAACAACAGTCAAACGGAAAAATTAAATGAAATAACCCTTCTTTATGTGTCTAAAAAAATCGAATAAAAATTATGGAAATTAAAAACAAAACAAAACAAAAACCAATGAGAAAATGAATAAAAATGAAATATGTACACAAAATTAGAAGAACAGAGTTATGAATTAATGTAAGTGACACACTATATTCAATGTTGAAATATTAGATTCAAGTGATGATATAAAATTATAGATTAATAATTGACAAATATTTAAGTTAAAAATATTGAGAAAAAAATAAATAGGAATGAATATGAATTTTCTTGAAGAAATATGGAGAAGATGTAGTTGGTTTTAGAAGTTAAAGGAGCGTAATTTATTTTTGGAAGTTATTAAAGAAGAGTGTGAATAAAAAAAATGTTAAGGGTATTTTAGGATTTCTAAATAAAGGCTACACCAAACTAATGTCTTTCCTTTATTATTGTTATAGATAGATTATAGATATAGATGTAATTTCTGATTTAATGGCTTAATACAGGTTATTTTCTCTTAAAAAAAATATATTAACATCACCTTAATTTTATTTTGCTAGATTGTTCAAGTAATGTTTTATTTTTTTGAAATCAAGTAATGTTAGTACTTCCTCCGGTTCTATATATAAGGAAAATTTAATTTTTTGGATACATTGAAAAACTAATGTATCTAGTTTATATTATTGATTAGATACATTATTTTTTTCAATAAATTTAAAAAGTTAAATTTTGCTTATAAATAGAACCGAACAAAATATGTTACAATCGGCAGTTATTGCATCAAGCTAAATATCATGTTCTTTAGTCGGCCTTTGACCCTACCCATATGAGAAACCTGCCACAATTGAAAGTTCTAGATGAATAATAAAGTCCTTTACAAAAACACAAACATGAACACCGGACACGACACGAACACTAAGACGTCAACATCGATAATAATTTTAAAAAGTGACATAATTAAGTGTAACCATAAATGTCGGTATTATATCAGTAACATGAAACACGGCTAATCTGAAGTGTGTCCGTGCTTCATAGTCCTTTTACAAATTTCTAAGAGATAAAACTAGACCATAGACCAGCTAACTAGAGATAACGTTACCAAGTTGGTCTTAATTATAGCTAGAGATAACATTACCAAGTTGGTGTTAATTATTTATAGCGTCATGCTAACCGGCAGGGGCGTCTCCGAGTTTTTGGAGGCCATGTGCAAAAATATAAAAGTGGTTCTTTAATAAAGAAACGTAAAAAAAATTTATAAAAAAAATCATCGATTTAAATTGCAAATAACATAAAAAATATAATCATTCTTGTAATTAGCATAAAAAAAAAATTCGTTGTCTAACAATAACAACAAAATACAATATATCTACTTAAAACGAGTCATTCTTCCAGCATTTTTTTAAGCAAATTCATCAATCAAGTCTTCGTATTCTATGTCACTGTCACTGTTCCTTTTTTTTTTTTTTTTCTTTACAAAAATTGGGCTGAACCTAACACTATTGTAATATAATTATTTTTTACACCACCAATTTACTAATACTATTACCCTATAAAAAAATTGAGGCTCTTATTTTTAAGAGGTCATATGTCATGGCACATGTTGCCCATGGTATAGGGCTGCCCCTGCTAACCAGTGCCCCCGGAGTACTGGTTAAGGAAACCTAAAAATGAAATTTTTAAATTGAAAATAACACTTTTTACACTTTCGAGACGTTGTCTGCACAAATTTCAATGTCATATTACTATATTTGTTTCCTTAACCAATATTCGGAGCACTTTTTATCATTTTGCTTATTTATACAAAAATGTTATTCAAACATCACATTTGCAACATCTCTACAACATCAAGGGGAGTTGCGTGTTTATATCCGGAGAGTTCTTCAACACATTTGGTTAACTGGCATTAATCAAATTTGATCTCCAACTCCTCGGCTATTTGTTTACGAGAAATTGTATATAGGACACATTTTGATTGTTTGCGGATGATAAAGTTAAAACAAAGTTAAAAGCAAATATTTTTTCAAGTTTGAAAGATTTTATGTCAGTTAACCAAATGTGTTGAAGAACTCCCTAGTTATATATACGCGACTCCACTTACTGTTGGAGAGATGTTGCAAATGTGATGTTTGAATAACATTTGTGTTATTTATATTCCTCAGCTTTAGTACTTGATCCAGAACAAACATTTCATTGTAGACAATAGACATGTCTTCTACATCAATAACAATACTTTTTTTCCTTTTCTTCACTTTCACATATCTTTTATTCAAACTCTTTTTAAATCCAAAACAAAAAACCATAATTCATAAGAAGCCACCAGGTCCCTCTCCATTACCGATAATCGGAAACCTCCACATATTAGGTACACTTCCACATAGAACACTTCAATCACTCTCCAAAAAATATGGTCCAATCATGTCCTTACAACTTGGTCAAGTTCCAGCTATTATCATTTCATCTTCAAAAGCTGCTGAAACATTTCTCAAAACACATGACATCAATTTTGCAAGCAGACCAAAGATTAAAGCATCTGAACTCTTGTCATATGGATCTAAAGGGGTGGCTTTTTCTGAGTATAGTCCTTATTGGCGTAGTGTGAGAAAACTATGCACTTTGAAACTTCTTAGTGCTTCAAAAGTTGAGATGCTTGGTCCTATTAGGAAGGAGGAGTTGGATGTTTTGGTTAAATCTTTGAAGAAAGCTGCTTTGGTTGGTGAGGTTGTGAATGTTAGTGAGGTTGTAGAGAATCTTATTGAAAATATTGTGTATAAGACGATTTTGGGTAGGAGTAAGCATGAGAAATTTGACTTGAAGAAGTTGGTTCAAGAAGCAACGATTTTGGTTGGAGCTTTTAATCTTGCTGATTATGTTCCTTGGCTAGGTGCATTTGATATTCAGGTATGTGGACAAAATGCAAGATATTCAATTAGTAATTTCATTTTTAATTTTACCGATTATGTGTAATGGTTATGGTTTGAAGATTTTGGGAATGATAAATGAGCAAATTTAGAGAATAATGAACTCTATATATTCATGATAAGAAATTAACACAAGTTAACCAATCTAGCAATACAATTTATTGAAGGGAAAAGTACTAAAAAATAATAAGATAGATCATAGAACAATCTTAAGAAGAAATCATTTCCAAGAATGCCAAAGGGAGGAAGTAGAGACTTTCATCATAATTCTTCATACCCACTATTGATCCTAATTTCACTATTTATGCACAATCAAGTGTCCATTTACCTCAACCAATTATATTATGCCAAGTGTATTTTTCATATGCTATTTGAATCATAACCTTATGTTTCCTTGGTTGGAGCTTTTAATCTTGCTGGTTATGTTGCTTGACTTAATTTCATTTTTACTGTTCTTTTAAACTATGGAAAAATACTCCTAATTAATTTGAATATATATCGGTTCACCGTTGAGGTGAATAATTATGATAATATTTGATTAGTAATTGAGATTATTATTTTACTATTTGTTAGGGATTAACACGATCATTGAAGAAAACGAGTAAATCACTTGATGAGGTGCTAGAAGTGATAATAAAAGAGCATGAACAAATATCTAATGTAGATAAAACTCATCATGAAGACTTCATCGACATACTTCTTTCAGTTATGAACCAAGCCATTGATCCAGAAAATGAACAAAATGATGTTATTGATCGAAGTAACATTAAGGCAATTTTACTAGACATGATTGTGGCAGGAGTTGATACATCTGCTACTGCAATTGAATGGGCCTTATCCGAACTTCTAAGGCATCCAAGAGTGATGAAAAATCTTCAAGATGAGATACAAAATGAAGTTGGAACTGAAAGAATGGTTGAAGAAAAGGATTTGAAGAAGTTGAATTACTTAGATATGGTGATTGATGAAACGTTAAGACTATATCCCGTTGCACCCTTACTAGTTCCCCGTGAATGCAGAGAGAGCATAACAATAGATGATTATTTTATTAAGGAAAAGACACGAGTTATAGTAAATGCATGGGCTATAGGAAGAGATTCGAATGTTTGGTCAGAAAATGTTGAAGAATTTTATCCCGAGAGATTTATTAACAAGAAAATGAATTATCAAGGACAAGATTTTGAATCTATACCATTTGGTTCTGGTCGAAGACGTTGTCCTGGAATTCAATTGGGTTTAGTTAGTATTAAATTGGTTACAGCTCAATTGGTACATTGTTTTAATTGGGAACTTCCCCATAATACCAATCCTTCCAATTTGAATATGGAGGAGAAATTTGGACTATCTATACCAAGAGCTCAACACTTGCATGCAATTCCAAGTTATCGTTTGTCAAGTGATGTCAAGGATGAATAGATCAAGGACAATACATGACTTTTATATTCAATATGTTTATTACCAGCAGTATATTAAGTCTTATCTTTGTATACAAATAAGTTAAAATAAGTCAAGTATAGTAATGATTTTAAAATAAGTTAAACTCCCTAGTTGGACTGATTTGTATTAACATCTAGCGGTTTTGTATTCTGCTACACTATGCACCAGGTTTTGTAATTGATGTGATGAAACCTTGTACTTATATGATTTAATGAGGCACCTGCTCATTGTTACGAAGCAAGGTTCTGGTTTTGAGAATAGCCTTACGTAGAGGACCTTACTCTGTAGTCAGTAGGGGCAAGGGATAGTACTGGCGATCATGCTCTCCATTGCAAGGTTTCAACACTGAAATATGGAATATAGGGTGAATTCTCGCATAGGGAGGAAGTAATAGCTTGTAAGCCATGACACCAATGCGTTCAATGACAGGGAAAGCCCAAAGTAACGAAAGCTTAACTTCTGAATCCTGTGCAGAGCAAGAGAATGTTGCCTATATGGTTGTAACTTGACTAATACCATATCCCCTACCTTGAATTCCAAGAACCTTCTTTTCTTGTCAACATATTTCTTCATAGCAACTTGGGCTTTTGTCAGATTTGTTTTGAGTTGAGTCATCACCTTTATCTCTAGCTATTAACAAATCTTGCACAGTAGTGGGGTCATGCATAGAGGTAGGTGCCTCACGACCATAAACAACCTTAAAAGGGGTCATTCCAAGTGGCGGAGCCAGGAATAATGTTAAGCCTGGGCACAATTTTAACCGCAAATGCACAAATGTTTATTGGTTTAAAGATTTTCGGATCGGAGTTTACCGGATCGAACCGTTTTTAAGTAATAATATATATATATATATATATATATATATATATATATATATATATATATATATATATATATATACTGAAATTCTAATAAAAGTAATTAATTTTAAGAATTATATCTAAATATTTGATTCAAGATAATTAGATAAGTAAATGTTATAAACTCCCACAATCCTATATATGAAAGAAAGTAGAATTACAACATATTTTTATTATATATAAAAAGGAAACAAAGTTATATTTTTAGTACTTTTGATAAATAAAGCAAAGAAATATATATTTTAAAATTTTTAGATATTTTAAAAAATGTATATAAGCAAATAAAAGAAAATGAAGTTAAAAAACAAAAGGATATAAAAAATAAAGAGGAATAAAACACAAAAGGAAATAAAAAAACAAAATGTATAAAAAATAATGAGGAAGCTGGGAGTTGAACCCATGACCCTCCACATATTGAACCAATACTTAAACCACTGAGCCAACGCACGTGAATTGTAATAAAAAGCGATCAATTAATATATATATTAAAACAAACTGTTGTTGCACTGTTCATCATCTTCAACCTCATGCTCACCCAAAGCTCAAAAATCGTTTTTTTTATTCTTGCACCAAATTGGACATGTAAATATACCATTTTGCTCAGAACTTCATGAGGATTATGAATATACACTTAAATTTTATTAATTCTTACTCAAAAATTCGAATTTTAAGATTAAAGTAAGAACCCTAAAAAAAAAATTATAATTGGGGGAGCCTGGGCACGTGCCCAGGCATGCTGGACCTTGGATCCGCCCCTGATTCCAATGCTACTATATATGAAAGATGGAGTTATACCAAAATTTTGCCCATGTCAACATCTTAGACCATGTTTTGGGTTGGTCTACAGTAAAGCATCTCAAATACTGCTCTAAGCACTTGTTGAGCACCTCAGTTTGACCGTTCGTTAGAGGGTGGTACGCGGAGCTCATTGCCAACGTAGTCCCAGTCATCTTAAATAGGTGTTGCTAAAATTTACTTGTAAAGACTTTGTCACGGTCCGATACAATAGAATTTGGAAAACCATGCAGCTTGACATTGTTATTGAAGAAGACTTCTGCTACCTTGAGGCTAGAAAAATCAGCTTTGAGGGGAAAGAAATGGCCTTACTTAGATAATCAATCCAACACTACAAAAATTATTGTGAATCCGTGAGATGTTGGAAGACCCATGATAAAATCCATAGCAACGTCCTTCCAAATTTGTGCCGGAATGGACAATGAATGTAGTAATCATGTCAGTACCGTAGGAGCATGCTTGGTTTGTTGACAAACGAGACACTTAGACACAAAATCTTGTACATCCTTGTGGAAATTGGTCCAATAAAATTGTGATGCAATCTGAGCCATGGTCCTCTTTATACCCGCATGTCCCCCTATCATAGATGAGTGGTATTCTTCCAAAATCTTTTCAATCAGCTCTGGTTGTTGAGGAACTACCAGCTTCGCATACCAAAACAGCCTGTCATTCTTGATTTAAAATTGCCGATCAGATTATATGCCTTGTTGACACTTAGCAATTATATCAATTAATGTCGAGTCTTGAGCAACTGCCACCAAAAAATCAGCTTTGGGGGAAAGAAATGGCCATACTTAGATAAACGATCCACCACTACAAAAATTATTGTGAATCCGTGAAATTTTGGAAGACCCGTGATAAAATCCATAGCAACGTCCTTCCAAATTTGTGCCGGAATGGGCAATGGACATAGTAATCATGTCGGTACTGCAGGAGCATGCTTGGTTTGTTGACAAACGAGACACTTAGACACAAAATCTTGTACATCCTTGTGCATGGTCCAATAAAATTGTGATGCAATCCGAGCCATGATCCTCTTTATGCCCGCATGTCCCCCTATCACAGATGAGTGGTATTGTTCCAAAATCGTTTCAATCAGATGAGTGTTAATCCTTTCTGCTTTCAATCAGCTCTTGTTGTTGAGGAACTACCAGCTTCGCATGCCAAAATAGTCTGTCATTCTTGATTTAAAATTGCGGATCAGATTATATGCCTTGTTGACCCTTAGCAATGATGTCAATTAATGTCGAGTCTTGAGCAGCTGCCACCGAAATTTGATCCACAAGGCTAGTGTGAGGATAAGACATAGCCAAACAATTATACAAAGTTTGTTTTAAAACAAAATCCTATCATGATGCAACTAAAACTCAAGCAATTCAAGGAGCTGCATCATCTATAAATAGAAGACTCATGCAAAGGAATTAATCACGAGCAAGAATTGAAGATCTCTAGATAAAGCTAGAACTTGCGAGTTAAAAGTCTTGTGCCCACTGTGCAAGATCATGCTTACTTTCTCTAGAACTTGGGTACTAAGGAATAAAGTTAGAAGGTATAATTGTTGAATAGGTAATTCAACAATCTCTTCTTCGTAAAAGAAGACACAATCACTCAGGCGGGGTGATCGTAGGAAAGTGGGTGAGTTCTCATATTTAAGGGGAGTGAACCTCTAAGTAGAAAGTTATTGAGTAGTTTTTAGTAGTAGGCTTTGGATAAAGGTCTATTCATATAAGACTGAAAGGCTAAGAATTGCTAATAATGAATTTCCTTTCCTGGATTGGTATCCTTTATCCTAGACATCGTGTAAGATATATGTCCTTAGACGAACATAATTTCAGTTAAGATGATAAGTTTTTGGTTGAAATGGTTTTCTTTGGAGGTTTAGGTAGTGGTTGAAGTTTAGGTTTATTTTTGTTGTTTTGGTGGTTTATGAGGATAGGGTGGATCCAATATGCTTTTATACATGACAGTCCTGACATGTTTTGTGTTTATTTCTTCGAGGTAATTATTCACACATCTTTACTTAATTGTAAAAGAAGGAAATTAAAGCATTAGTAATAAAAATGATGGCTTACCTCTCATTATAAGCGTGCTTCTTTAGAGTTATTGGCTCGACTTTTGCTTCTTTTATTTTTCAAGGTAGACGATGGTTCCTTTTTATTTCCCTCTTCTTCGAATTTCTTTTCTCATTCTTGTTATTTGTTGGAGAATTCTCTTGAAGTACCACAACTTTCATCTCTTTGATCTTTCTTTGTTACCTCATTTAGCTTTGTCTAGCGGTGAGAAATACACGAGAAAGGCCGGGGGGGTGAATTGCGTTGAATTCTTCTTGCTTATTAAACAACCAAGACTTATTAGGTTCTGACGTGGTTCAGAAACTGATCAAGTCTTGGTCCTAAGACAAGAGTTATGCAGCAAAATTAAAACCAAAGGATAGAGAGAATACAACACAAAGCAATTTTATACTGGTTCTTTCCACAAATAGAGAGTAGTCTAGACCCTTACACTTCAATTCAAAGGGAGTTCCACTATAATCACTAAAAATTACAATGCTCAAGCATCATGCAAGAGACTTTCTTTGCTCAAACACCGAGTAAAATACTTCTTATGCTCAATCACCAAGAAAAAGACTTCTAATTGCTCAAGTTTGTTAGAACAAAATTGGTTTTGTTAAATCTCTCTCAAGGTTTTGATGATAACAAAGTATTCAAGAACAATTGGTATTACTTATTGTATGTTCAAGTGTGTAGCTAGGATTGAAAGATAAATGTATTGAACATGTACTTGAACCCCATGGTACGTGGTTCGATTCCCATGAAAGTTAATAAGTTTTTGTGTGTTTGATTCGCTCTTACCCTACTCGTTTATTTGTGCAAAAACATTTCACACAAATCACATTTCATTTATATTTGTGTCTGCTAGAGAACGATCTCAAAACATACTAACAGTTTCATCTTAAATTTTGTTTAGCCTATAACAATTTACTTTTCACTTAAAATTTTAAAAGGTTCACAATTCAAACATCTATTTCTTGTGAAAAACCTTCTTACTTCAATTGAGACTAAAACCCTCAATGAGTTTCTTTTACAAAATAAGATTTTTCTTGTAGGGACATATGCACTTCTTTTCCCAAAACAGTAATGGACAGTCAGCACCATGTCATCAATGGGGGCAACACATCATCTTAATCGGTGAGGGACAGATTTTTTTTGCCCTTTTTCATGGAGGAACACAAAGCTGGTTTAAAAAAAGAGGGACTAAAAGTTGAAAAATATCAAAATAGGATACTAAAAATATATTTAAGCATATTTTTAACTACTTAATCTTTTTAACAAACCCGAAATCATTGGATCTTCTTATAATTTTATTGTATCTAATAGTGAAACCAACACCTACTTATATTTTAATTTTCTTCATCTTTTTCTCTCATCTTCATAGACCTTCATCATTTTCATAAGAAAAAAAAGTTCAAAATAATTGTTTTTTTTAACCATCAATGTAAGAAATATTTAATATTGTTAATTTTCTTGTGGGTGAAAATCAAACTTCTTATCTCTTTACCACTAAAGTTCCTAACTAGTCCATTTCAACTACCAAATCATCTTTATATATATCTCACAAAAATAAGATTTATTACGCTAAATACAATCCTAGGTTCGCTATAATAAAAAACCAACAATATATTGATTAACTTATTTTATAGAAACATAATTAGAACCCCCATGATATACATTACTAGTAATTATCTATTATTGAATACAAACCTATAATTGTCCTTCTTGGACCTATTCATGTTTGGCATAGCTTGCCAAACGATAAGTCGGTATTGCATGCAAGTGATGAGCTCTAGGTATAGTGAGTCCAAATTTTTCTTCCATATTCAAATTGGAAGGATCGATATTACATGGAAGTTTCCAGTTAAAGCAATGTACCAATTGAGATATAACCAACTTAACAGTAATCAATCCCAATTGAATTCCAGGACAACGTCTTCGACCCGAACCAAATGGTATACATTCAAACTCTTGTCCATGATAATTCATTTTCTTGCCAATGAATCTCTCTGGATAAAATTCTTCCGCATTTTCTGACCAAACATTAGAATCCCTCCCTATAGCCCATGCATTTACTATAACTCTGGTCTTTTCCTTTATAAAATATCCATCGATTTTTATGCTCTCTCTACATTCACGGGGGATTAATAAGGGTCCAACAGGATAAAGTCTTAATGTTTCATCAATCACCATATCTAAGTAATTTAATGTCTTTAAATCTTTCTCTTCAACCATTCTTTTATTTCCTATTTCATTTTGTATCTCATCTTGAAGGATTTTCATCACTCTTGGATGCCTTAGAAGTTCGGATAAAGCCCATTCAATCACAGTAGCGGATGTATCAATCGCAGCTACAATCATATCTAGTAAAATTGCCTTGATGTTAGTTCGATCAATAACATGATTTTGTTCATTTTCTGAATCTACGGTATGGTTCATAATTGAGAGAAGTATATCTACAAAGTCATCATGATGAGTTTTGTTTGTATTAGTAGTTTGTTCATGCTCAGTTATTATCGCCTCTAAAACCTCATCAAGTGCTTTGCTGGTTTTCTTGCAAGCTCGTATTATTCCCTATCATAGAGTTAAATTAATAGTGTTAACTATTGATCGGATATATTCACAAAATTTGTCAGATCGTGAAAGCATATGAACATTAAAAACACAAGAAAAAATTGATTTTTGCTTTTTAGTATAGATTATATTTTAAGTAAATATCATACAAAAAATTTAATGTTTAAAAAGTCAAATAGTCAATGAAATGCATTAAGTTTGTTTGTTTAAAAAAAAAAAGTCAAATAGTCAATTTCCAAAAATATATTTTATATATATTACACTTTGAGATGTGCCCTAATATTCATATTCATTTTCCATACATATTTATTCCCTTAATGGGTCATATAAATATTCATTAGAAAATTTAAAACTAACACAATAACTAAAAAGTTACAAAGACGAAAATCAAAGTGACCTATATTTTAAGGAATACTAACACAACCTAGAGGCTAGAATCGATAATCGTAACGACCCTGGTGTTTTTATAGAATCCGCGATAATCAAACTTACCTATTTTTTTTTTTTGACAAGCACTTACCTACCTATATTTTTTTAAAAATGCTTAAAGTTAGAACTAAACGTGGGGACTAAATATGGACTAAAATCTCACATAGTATTTACAAATGAAAGTAGGAGGGAAAATCAGCTGTTAAAAAAAAAAATCAAGAGACCCAGTTGTTTTTAAACGGTAAAAATTAGTTGTTATTGTTAGTATTTTCTTCCTTATCAAAATTTAAATTATGAACTTTTAACTCTTTGACCCATAACTTAAATCAGTTGAATCAAGAGACTCATTTATCACACAAGAGAAAAGAAAAAACATTTAAGGACCAAAATTTGGCAATTAAAAAGAGATATACTTAAGATACCGACAAAAAAATTAAATGGTATAATATAGTTTTAGTCCTTACAATATTACCAGCTTTTAAGTTTAATCTATGAAAAAAATTATTCACATTTAATACTAAATCTTATTTTATCAGAATTATTTTAAGGACTAAAAAAATTAAAAAAATATTTATTTTATAAAAAAATTCAAAATAATGAAGGACGATTTTTACGAACTGCAATATTATAGATGATTAAAACTATCATTAAAATTAACCTAATAAACCTAATTTTATAGAGACTAAAAACATATTTATGCCATTTTTTTTTTCGCTTACATACATACCTGAAGATCAAAAGGGCCTAGCCAAGGAATATAATCAGCTAGATTAAAAGCTCCAAGCAAAGTCATACCTTCTTGAACCAATTTCTTCAAGTCAAATTGCTCACACTTACTCCTACCAAATATCATTTTATACATAATATCCTCTATAAGATTCTCTACAACTTCACTAACATTCACAACTTCACCCACCATAGCATTTTTCTCCAACGACTTAACCAAAATACTTAACTCTTCCTGTCTTATAGGACCAAACATTTCAACTTTTGAAGCACTAAGAAGTTTCAAAGTGCAAAGTTTTTTCATACTACGCCAATAAGGACCATACTCGGAAAAAGCAAACCCTTTGGAACCGTAAGAAATGAGCAAAGACGCTTGGATCTTTGGCCGGCTTGCGAAAACTATATCGTGGGTTTTGAGGAATGATTCCGCGGCTTTTGAAGATGAAATGATAATAGTTGGGATTTGACCAAGTTGTAAAAACATAATTGGACCATATTTTTTTGCGAGTGATTGAAGTTTTCGATGTGGAAGTGCGCCTAATATGTGGAGGTTCCCAATTATTGGTAGCGCCGGTGGACCTGGTGGCTTAGTTTTTTGTTTTGGATGTAAGAAGAGTTTGAATAAAAGATATGTGAAAGTGAAAAAAAGGAAAACAAGTATTGTTATTGATGTAGAGGACATGTTTACAATGAATGTATTGATTTGGAAGAAAAACTAGGAGGTTTATGACTATAATTGAACATATTTTATTCTTCGCATATGTCTATGTAAATTGCATTATCTTATATTCCCTTTCAACAAAACGTCACTATGGGTGGTTTTGGTTTGGAATTGGATTTTAATCTTTGTTGTTCTCATAACGACAAATTTATACGTAATTAAATTACTTTTTTTATTGACTATACGAAATTAAATAATAAAGTGGATTGAAATCTCTTTGGTTAATCTATAATTGGGCCTTTTGTAATTGCCGGCTGACTACTGAAATGAAAAACATCCACCTTATTTTTTTTTTCATGATATTGTTACAAAGTTTATATCACCATTAGCAATGATTAATTTCTGTCGGCGAACTTGTAGATGTTAGGTTTTTGAAATTGGCAGGATTTTACAAAAACAACATTGAGTCAGATGTAGTGTTAGATGTTTCTACATTTGGAACACCATTCTGTAGCAAGTAGTAACGAGGAGTTTGTTACAAGGTTATCTACGCGCGCTATCCTTCAAGTCTATCCATTTAGCACATGTTAGCGTATTGTTTGTTCCTCAAAACATGGAACTCGCCTATTGATTGAATATATCCGATAGTATATCAAACCTAAAATATATTCCTATATTTTAGGATTTTGTTGGATTTGCTTAAATCACAAGTTGGTATCGGATATGCTATATTTTAATAATAATCTGAAGGCCAAAAATCAAGGAACTACTTTTATTTTTCACAAGCTATATATATTGAAGACTATAAACGTTTGAACGTTACTGAAACTCTTGTGAAGAAATATATATTATTTGTGTCTAAGGTTTTAGCTTTGTCTCGTGTTTTATTGTGAGCCTAACTCGTATCTCTTTGATACTTGCTTAGGACTGGGTCCTTGTGTTGTAAGGGTTTTAGTCTACTCCTAAGCTTTTAAGCACGGAGATAGGTTATTGTTTGAAGTGTGACTTCACTGTTCTCAAGGTTAGATCAATCACACTGGTGGTGTGGTTAAGAGGAGGAGAGATAAGGGTCTCTAATCTAGGTGGTCCTAGGTTGAAGGAAGCACGGGTAGTAACTAGGTGACGAAGTGTAAACGGGTCGTTTGCTGGAAACTTCTAACTAGTTTTATCATAGTGGATTCACTCCTGGATTGATACCCCAGAGTAGGTCGTGTTATACGCCGAACTGGGTTAACAAACTCCTGCGTATCTTTAATTTCCAGTTACTTATTTTTTACATAATATTCAATTTGTTGTGAACGTTGTAGTTGCAAAGGTAGGCACATCAGGTACCCCATTGCTACGCCAGAATTTCAGAGTACATTAGGTAGATTCTCATATCCCAACCGATTTTTTTTTATATGCGTGAACAAAGGATTTAACCCGTAACCATATGCTTAAGTGGAGAAAAACTTTTACCATTTGGATTAATCCATTGTTAATCGTTACATTTATTTATTGTGTCGGTTCCTTGTACTCAAATTAAACCTATTATTATTATTATTATAAAAAAAAACAAATTAAACCTATTTTTATAACCATGTAATTAGGCACAATTGGTTAATGAGCTTCTCCTAAAAAAATCGTACGGAAGAACTCGAGTTCGATCATTTATGAGAGCAATTTTAACTCAAGTTTTACTTTCCTAGAGCAGGCGAACTCTTAGGGTGCGTTTGATCTGCTAAAAAACAGGGGACTGGATTGGACAACTTTTGTGTTACCCTGTTTGATTTGAAACTGATTGTGAGACTGGACAAATTAGGTACTAGGGAACTGGATAAAAACAAGAATATATGTCTCCCACTAAACCACATGACAACTTTTTGTCCGCAATACAACTATAAAAAATGCGAAAAATATCCATTTTATTTTCAATTATAAAAATATTAACACCCTATCTCCACTCGATATAGTTTTGTACTGCCATGTATTATTTTGTTCTGTCCTGTAGTGTTCTGTCCAATCCTTACTGTTTTACGAATCAAACGCACCCTTAACTATCCGATCATCTTCCCTTAAAAATGAGAGGTTGCTAAAAATCAACAAATTAAATAAATCTATTTTATTTTTATATAGTCTTCCATAGTGCACAAGTTGTCAATATTATTATAATGAATACAAATTTTTTAAAATCGGCCGTTGGATTGAAAGTTTATATCGTTTAGATCATCCATAATTTTTTTTAAAAAAATCGAAAATAATTTGATATATTATTGAGAGTAATCAAGATTAACAGTATTCAATAAAAATCCATAAACCGTTAATTTTGATGGATCTCAATAACATATCAAATGATTTTCGATTTTTTTTTTTTTAAAAATTACAGATGATCTATATTGTTGGAACAAAATGTGTTTTAGTACACACCCTTGAGTTTTGATGATAACAAAGTATTAAATGGACAACTGATGTTACTAATGTTTCAATTAAGTGTGCAGGAAAATCTTAAGTTTATATCAAGAGCACACTTGATTTATGCTCTGAAGGAACCTATTGGAAGTGTGAATCATTACACTCTGAAAGAGTTCAGAAGCTAAAACGTGGTCAGAAGCTCAAAAGGATCAGGATGTCTGCAAGAGTTCAGAAGCTTAGAGAAGTTCATAAGCTCAGAGACGTTCAGATGCCTACAAGAGTTCAGAAGCTATCTGCTAGTCAAGAGTTATTCATAAGATGAAGACGTTCAGAAGCTGAATTACGAAGGACTATCAGAGGCCATTTATTCAAGACCAATCAGACTTCAAAGATATCAAAGGTTCATCAGAAGCAAAGGGAATTCCTCTAGTCATCAGAAAGGCTACATCAACTACTCTTACCAAGCTTGATGATCTCGTTAAGGACAACTAATTGCAACGGTCACAAAGGATGTGATCCCTCTCTCTAGGAGCTAGTTGTACCTTATTACTGTATTTGAAAGTTACAGCATGAGCAAAAAGGAATCAACAGTTGTCCATTTACAACGGGAATTCTACAACGTCTCAATTTCTTTCTCCAACTCATATAAATATCAGAAAGAAAGAATTGATGACCAAGAATCTTCATAGAACATATCTCTCAGAATTAAGTGAGAATTGAAAGTGAACCTTCATAGAATATATCTCTCAGAATTAAGTGAGAATTGAAACTAGCTCAAGTCTATGAAGTTATTATCTTGTAATAGTTTTAAGCTTAGAAGTTAGTATTACTCATGCGTGAGTAATTTGGAAAAGTCTCAATCTTTGTGATTTGAGCAAAGGAAGTCTCTTAGTCTTGTGTGACTTTGAGCAAGGAAGTCTCTTAGTCTTGTGTGACTTTGAGCAAGGAAGTCTCTTGTCTTGTGTGACTTGAGCAAGGAAGTCTCTTGTCTTGTGTGACTTGAGCAAAGAAGTCTCTTGCTTGTGTGCTTGAACACCTGAATTGTAATCTTAGTGATTATAGTGAAATCCCTTAGAAGTGCAAGGGGACTGGAGTACTCTCGTTTTGTGAGGGGAACCAGTATAAATTCTTGTGTCTCTTTCTCTCTCTCTCTCACTCTCTCATTTACTCTTCCATCATTCTTTTAGATTCACGTTGGTTGTGTTAATTATTCCGCTTTGATTAAAGACTCTGATAGATACAAATATCTGGAAAAGTTTTTAAACATCTAAAACACAATTCACCCCCCCCCCCCCTTCTTGTGTTTTCTCCACGCACCTTCAATTGGTATCAGAGCTCCAGTTCTGTTAGAAATCACTTAACAGTGAGACAGTCAAGATCCTAAGGAGAAAAACACCATGGCTCAACAATTGGATGATTGGAAGCAGAAGCTATATCAACAAGTTGCTGATCTTATCAAGGAAGTTGAAGATGGACTAAATATAAATGAAGATCTAAGCAACAATCAAAATTCTTCCACATTAGGGGCTGAACAAACTTCTAATATTGAATCTACAACCACTACTGTGTGTTTCACTAGTGATGATAATGAAAGCATTCAGAGAGCAAAAGTAAATGGTCTGTTAGATCAATATGAGGAGTTTAGAATGGAAGAAAATGAGAGCATTAGAGAAATGAGCTTAAGACTTCAAGCCATCACAAGCAAGCTTGAAGACTTCAACAACAAACTCGGCAACAAAGAGCTTGTAAGCAAGATGCTGAGTAGTTTGCCTCTGAATTGGATTGAAATTTCAAATACAATAGAGGAAACTGAAGACATCAATTCAATGAGTCTTGAATCATTGATTGATTTACTCAGAGTCCATGAATTGGCTCTGAAGGAAAAAGAATAGTTGGGAAGTGAAGAAGCAGAAGCAGCAAGGAAAGGAAAGCAAGCATTGGAACATGAAGATCTTGTTGAAGAACCTAATGAAGACTATCTTGAAAGGTTTTCAAGAAAACTTTAAAGATGGTACAACTTCAAGAAGAATGGAGGAAAACTGGCTAAAGGAATGACGACCTGGGATGAGCTACACAACTTCTCTGAAGGTGAATCTGAAGGAGCACTAGGAGCTGAAGAATCAAGCTCTGAAGATGGCAGACTCTGAAGATTCAAGTTCTGATGGAGAGTCGGAACCTGAAGACATAGACAACATCAAGAGAAGAATAAATCAGGTATACTCTCGTCTCTCCAAAGCAAAATTGATCAAACATCTTGAAAAGGCCTTACTTAAATCCTTTAATAGTTAGCAGAAGTATAAAAAGCTTAAAGCAGACTATGAGAATTTAAGTAAGCAAGCAAATCACTCTAAAGATCTTGTACAAAAAGATTTTAACAAAACAAGAGATCTTGAGAGAGGTTATGCTATGTATTGCAAACTCCTTGAGCACTCTTCTGCCTTCAAAGAGTGTTGCAACACAAATGCTGATCAAAATAAAATTGTTTCCATGCTTTGCAACATTAGAACCAACAATACTAATGGGATTGGTTACTCTAGTAATAAAACACTAGAGGAACCAAGCTGATCAGATATTGCTGGAAGCTTCTCACTCCCATCTTTACACTACATTTGTATCTGATAGTACTCAGATGAAACAAATGAAGGATAAAGATTTGGCAACTAACAGTCTAGGACCCTCAAGCAAGTGGGTACCAAGAGACAAAATAGTTTACTTGATTGCAGGTCAAACAAAGACTCTGGATGTTCCAATCACATGGATGCATGTGAATGTGAATGGAAAGAGAGCGATTGTGCATAGAAGGCACATCTTTGAAGAGTCAGATGGAGAAGAAGATGAAATGGAGTACATAAGCAACAGGAGAGAGTATGAAGAATTTGAAGGTTGTTTTGAACAAGACTATGATGATAGCAACTCTTTATGGTGGGATGAATGCTCAGAATTTGACCTTGAAAGAGATTGAACAAAATGTCATCAAAACAACAAAGCTTCAAAATCAGGTAAGTAACTCTCAACTCCTGAATGACAAGTCAAAGGAATAACATTCAAGGTTAAAAATATTCTTTAGGACACTTGATTCATTTAAACAAAATGTTCAGAAATAAAACCTTGAAAAATCATGTCTGAACATATATTTTAAAATGTCCTGAAAGACTCATTTTTTTTAGACTCTGAAGTACTTTAGATTTCAGCACTTGAAGTAGTTCAGACTCTGAGAACTTTTTAACCTCTGAAGGTTAAGCCTCTGAAAAGGAAATGAATTGCAAACGTTTAAGTTTTTTTTCTTTTCTGAAACGTTTTGGCGCTAAATGGACAACACGTACACACGATCTGATTGGTTTGAAACAGTTAGTGATGGTTCTTTTCTTTTTGATTTAATTTTAATGTATGCTTTATTTTGCTCTTAAACAAATCACTTAATCACTTGCACACTTTACACCTTCACAACCTACACTTTCATCTTCTAGACCTCAGAAAACTTTCTTTCTCTCAAATTAGCAAAACCCAAAACCCTAACTTCTGAAATGGCAGCATCTACCTCATCAGCTTCTACTACAGCTTTTTCGTTTCCAAAGGACTTAGCAGTCAACATCATCAACTGCTCAGAGTTATTTAGCAGAGAGAAATCGCTAGAAATGGAAAGGAAATCACTCAACTTGGTTATGGAACAACCAGTTGATTTTGAAGGTCTTAGATTGAATCAACACGATATTGAGAAGTTCTTCACTGATCAAGATGGAGGATTTAGATACATGAAGTTATTAAATGGTCCAATCTACCCTACGCTGGTAAAAGATTTCTGGATTAGGAGCAAGGTAGTAACGATGGAAGACTACGATAAAGAAGTGGCTACCTTAAGGAATTCAAAGCCTGAAAACAAGGACAACACTCCAGCTGAACTGGGTCTAAGAGAAGTCAAGGAGGAATAAATCAGGTCGGTTGTGTGTGGATTTGAAGTAGTTCTAACCCAATCTAATTTGGCAAGTATTCTACACATTCCCAATGAAGGAAAATTCAATGCCTTCAGTGCAGCTGAAGCCAAGAACACAGGGTGTCTGAATGATATGACGAAGAGGTGTTATGAAAAAGGGAAAATTGGTGAAAGCAACAAGAGTGGTGATTTGAAACCAACACAGGAACTACTAGCCAGAATCTTGCTAGGATCAATCTTCCCAAGGAGTGGAAGCTCTGATCAACTCTCTTGGGATCATAGATACTTTATCTATTATCTCACTAGAGGATATCAACTAAACTGGGCTAAGTATATCTTCAATCACTTGTGCAAGGCTGTTAATGCTTTCCAAAGGCAAACCAAGCCCAATGTTCACGTCATTTACCCAAGGATTCTAAGTGAAATTTTCTATCAGTGTGGTGTGATTGATGTGATCAAGGCTGCTGGTCAAGATAACTTGTTAAGGGAACGGAAAGCCTCTATCATCTCAGTAGATACATTGTCCAACATGTATTTCCTACCAGGACAAACCTTGAAGCTTTCAGAACCTTTGGAACAGCTACCACACTCAGGAGACTCTATGGCAAAAAGATTCAACATTAACATACATTCTGTTGCTAAAGGTATTGTTAACCAATACATACAACTATTCGAAAGCCAAGGTGAACCTTTTGAGATTGAACCAGAGGATGTGAAGAAGAAAAGAAAGAGACTGGTAAAGGCTAAGGTTGAATCAACTAAGAGTGAAAGCAAAGGGAGGACAAAGTCTAAGGCTGAAAATTCAACTGTGGTGGTGTCAGAAGATGTTGAAGAAGATGATGAGCCTCTGAGGATCAAGAGAAGCAAGATTTCTAAGGAGCTGAAGAAAAAGAAGAAGAATGTTGAGAGCTCCACCATTGATGATTCAGGTACTGTATCTAAACCTGAAGATCCAGTTGTATTAACTCAAGAGACTCAGAACCCCCAACCTCAAACAAACCATCAGAGTCACCTCTAGATTTCCTTGAACAACATTTAGCAGGTGAACTCCCTTCAAAATCTAAACCTTTACCATCTGATAATGTTCAGAACTCTGACATTATTCCAGACTCTGAACAAAATCAGAACTTAACCTCAAATCTAGACCAAATCAATCCTGAAACCAACCCATCAAATCAAATTATCTCATAGAACACTCAAGTCCAACCAGAAACACCTGAGATAATCCAATCTGAACCAAATATACCCTCTAAACCTGAACATGCTCAACCACAACCTGAACCATATACCTCACTTGAACATGTTCATACACACCTTGAACCACAAACATCTCTTGAACAACAAACTGAACCTGACCAACAAACACAACCTGAACATCAAATTGAAATTGAACAACAAACCAGCACACATACTGAAGTGATTGCAACTGATTCTCATGAGTCAGTGCACACTGAAGTACTCCAATCTAATGAAACCCCAAACTCACCAACCAGGGATCAGGTTGATGAAATGATCAAAGAACTAACTACCTCTGATGCACAGTTAAGTTTATTTGGTCAACCTGATCAAGTTCAACAACAACAAATAACCAATGAACACTGTCAAACTGCTGAGAAAACACAAGAGGTTGGGACATCTACAGCATCTGAATGTGTTGCAACTCAAAATGAACCTCAACCACCAACATCACCTCAACACACCAACACACCCTCAAACTCTGAACCTCTCCCAACCAACTCAGATGACCCTGAGATCTTGAATAAATGCAACAGTTTGTTTAGGCAGATACACAGTCTTCATGAGCTAAGGCAATCTGATATGCCTTCTTCTGAGTATGTTGCTCAATGGGTGAGCCTAACTGAAGAATTGGTGAAGAAGCTGTATAGACTTCAAGAGGCTGATGTTGAGGAGTAGAAGAATTTTGACAAAGGTAAAGCTACTGAAGTTGAAGAGGTCATTCAGATTCAAAAGGACACAGAGAGGAATCAACCTGAATCCTCTACTGTAAGAGCAAATGATGAGCAAAACCTGAGGGAAAGGTTAGCATCACTTGAGGAAGATCTGAATGAACCTATCCAAGACATTTTGGGAGGCAATCAAGAGCATCTGAGGAATCCTGTCTATGAGGCTGACATTAGAAGGATTGAAGCCAAAGTGGACAAGTATGTTGGACTGATGGAGGAAGTGAATGCTAATCAGAAGGAAATCATGAAAACCCTAGCTTCTCTCTGTAGCCATCCTCAATAAACCCCTAGGATTTCTTTGATTGCTTAAGTGTTTATTTGTTGATTAATATTTTGTTAGGCACATTGATAAGTTTAAGTTCATACTGTTGTATGTGTTTAATTTCTTTGTGCTAATCTGAAATATTTATTCACTATGTGTTAATCTGAATGTTTGTTTTGTGATTCTTTAAAACTTTTGGTAACTGTTTTTCTTAAGATTTAATTCTTCAATTGGCTTTCAATTCTTTTAAAGATTATTTCATTTAAAAACAGTTTTTCAATTGATATTTCAAACTCTTGTTTTTATGCATAAAATTGTTTTTCAATTAATATAACATTTGGTTATTCTTAAAGAATTAAATTGCATAACAAGAGAAGAAACATAATAAAGCAAATCAAATTTTTATTTCATTGAGAACATAAGTTACTGAATACATATAAAATTTCCTAAAGACTATTTTCTGGATGCTCCAAAGGCCATATTATGGTTACAAGCCTAAATATGACTTTTGAATAGGGGAATTGGAAAGAGTCATCCAACTGGTTGGCTCTCATGAAGAAACCAATTTTGATGCATCAGTTTGGTTTCCTTCAGGAAAAGACACTAGCCCCTCTAGAGCCTTGGATATCAGTTTGATTTTCTTCAGGAATATATGTCTTCAGAAACTCAAAATAGTCAGAGTCCCAATCTTTTTCTTCAGACTCTGAACTGCGTTTCTCTTGTTCAGACGTTGGCTTTGTTTCTCTTGGTTTCTTCTTATGTTTTCTCCTATCTTGACTATCTCTCTTTGAATCTACTTTCTCCTTCTCTGAGCGTTTCATTTTTTCTCTCAATTGCTCTATCAAAACCTAAGATTATTCTGTGTGAATAAAATGACTAGGTTTCTCTCCTTTTTATAAGCTCATTTCAATGTCAATGTCATAAATGCGTTCAACCACTCCTGACTTGACCGCATTGGACGTTGTACTTGTTATTAATTGCTTATACTACCTTTTTGATAATGACAAAAGGGGGAGAAAGAATTATGATAAATCAATTGTTGAAGAAGTGAAATTACTTTGCTTTTTAGGGCTTTGTAGTGCTTCAGAAAGAGAACGTAGGAGAGTGGTCAGTTTAGTGGCATGAGGTACATGCTTTGAAATGACAATCTGATCTTGAGGATTTCAAAATATTGTATTAAGCTCTGAACTAGTTTCAAAAACTGTTTTCAAACTGTTTTGTTTTAAGCTCTGAACTGTTTTGAAAAATAGCATTTGTTTTAAAGCTCTGAACTGTTTGAAAAATATTTTGAACTCTGAAACTGTATATCATGATAACCATCAGAACCCTATGTGTGTATATGTTTCTAGTGCCTCTGATCCTATTGTCATTTATTTAAATATTTTTATCTATTTCATATGGCAGTTAAATAAGCGCGCATAATTTTAAGGAGAATACTTTTATTAATTGAAGTTTATTATTCATAGATAGTTTTTGAGTAAGGGTGCAACTTTATTCAAAGATTATTACACTATGAAAAGAAGAAGCTTGCAAACCTTGTTCTCTGCATAGTAAAATATGAATAAATTAAGTCATATAATAAAGTAATTCTGAAACTGATTAAAATTAACTATGGATACAAAATAGGTGGAGCTTACAAACCTAACCCTATGGAATATCAGACTTAGGGGGAGCTTGCAAAACTCAGAAGCCTAATGTCAACATAGCTAAATTTTATCAACAATAATTGTATTTAATACTTATATTTGTCATCATCAAAAAGGGGGAGATTGTTAGAACAAAATGTGTTTTAGTACACACCCTTAGTTTTGATGATAACAAAGTATTAAATGGACAATTGATGTTACTAATGTTTAAATTAAGTGTGCAGGAAAATCTTAAGTTTATATCAAGAGCACACTTGATTTATGCTCTGAAGGAACCTATTGGAAGTCTGAATCATTACACTCTGAAAGAGTTCAGAAGCCAAAACGTGGTCAGAAGCTCAAAAGGATCAGGATGTCTGCAAGAGCTCAGAAGCTTAGAGAAGTTCATAAGCTCAGAGACGTTCAGATGCCTACAAGAGTTCAGAAGCTATCTGCTATTCAAGAGTTATTCAGAAGATGAAGACGTTCAGAAGCTGAATTACGAAGGACTATCAGAGGCCATTTATTCAAGACCAATCAGACTTCAAAGATATCAAAGGTTCATCAGAAGCAAAGGGAATTCCTCTAGTCATCAGAAAGGCTACATCAACTACTCTTACCAAGTTTGATGATCTCGTTAAGGACAACTAATTGCAACGGTCACAAAGGATGTGATCCCTCTCTCTAGGTGCTAGTTGTACCTTATTACTGTATTTGGACAGACAGTAAAAAGAGAAGCGTAACTGCGAAGAAGACATGACTCTGTTAGAGTAAATATTTGAAAGTTACAGCATGAGCAAAAAGGAATCAACAGCTGTCCATTTACAACGCGAATTCTACAACGTCTCAATTTCTTTCTCCAACTCATATAAATATCAGAAAGAAAGAATTGATGACCAAGAATCTTCATAGAACATCTCTCTCAGAATTAAGTGAGAATTGAAAGTGAACCTTCATAGAATATATCTCTCAGAATTAAGTGAGAATTGAAACTAGCTCAAGCCTCTGAAGTTATTATCTTGTAATAGTTTTAAGCTTAGACGTTAGTATTACTCATGCGTGAGTAATTTGGAAAAGTCTCAATCTTTGTGATTTGAGCAAAGGAAGTCTCTTAGTCTTGTGTGACTTTGAGCAAGGAAGTCTCTTAGTCTTGTGTGACTTTGAGCAAGGAAGTCTCTTGTCTTGTGTGACTTGAGCAAAGAAGTCTCTTGCTTGTGTGCTTGAGCACCTGAATTGTAATCTTAGTGATTATAGTGAAATCCCTTGGAAGTGCAAGGGGACTTGAGTACTCTCGTTTTGTGAGGGGAACCAGTATAAATTCTTGTGTCTCTTTCTCTCTCTCACTCTCTCATTTACTCTTCCATCATTCTTTTAGATTCACGTTGGTTGTGTTAATTATTCCGTTGTGCTTAAAGACTCTGATAGATACAAATATCTGGAAAAGTTTTTAAACATCTAAAACACAATTCAACCCCCCCTTCTTGTGTTTTCTTCACGCACCTTCATATACGATATAAATTTTCAATCCAACGGTCGATTTTGTAAAATTCGTATTCGTTATAATAATATTAACTACTTGTGCACTATGGAAGACTTGAGGAAGTCTTCCATGTTTGAATTGCCCATCTTTGCAATAAGATTCTCCTCATCTTGATTCAAATGAGGAACAATAATATGACCTTCTAACTTTAACTTGTTATGGTGATATTTTATGCGATGATGTTGTCTGATATACACCTCACTATAGCTTTGAGGGAGATTTTAAGGCAGCTGCTGATAAATAGGCAAACATATCTGATCTTACCTTGATCAGAGTCGACCAAACTGCGAAGGTGTACGGTGTTTGTCCTTAACTTTAAGTCCAAGTGCAACCGGAGGGGGGTTGTGTACCTGCAGACACTCCGACGCTAAAGTCAGTTGAGGTGAAGTGAAGGCCAAGGTCGTTGATGGGCATTAATGCCCATCAATGGCTGCCGAAAAACGGTCGAGGAGCCGTGATGAGCATTAAATGTTCATCATTCCGATGTCGAGCGTTATACTTCGCGGGGGAAGTGGCTCGTTTGACCGTTGGTCAAATGCTTGTTGGGTTGTTCCTTATTTGGGCCTGCTCGACGGTCCATCAGGAAATCCAAAGCAGATTGGGACTTAGATCCAGTCCAGAACAGGAGCCCCCCAAGTCATCATGCTCAAGCAAGAGGGTGATGACTTTGGATTGCTCGATGTTCTGATACTTGTCGAGCACTAAAGATACGATTCGCTCATCGAGAATGCTGACGACACAAGATTATACACTTGCTCCAGTCCCCTTGCACTTCCAAGGGATTTTACTATAATCACACAAGATTATACACTTGCTCCTGAACACACAGCAGGAGACTTCACACTGCTCAAGTCACACAAGACAAGAGACTTCAAAAACTAACTTAATACAAATTAAGTAGTGACTGAAAATTTCTAAGCTAGACTCACTAACACTTAAACTTAATCCTAAGTGAATACAAAGAATTAGGCTCAGAGTCTAAAATAATATCAAAAGATATTGTTGCTTAGAGTTACAAAGAATGAACAGTTCTATGGCTTGAAATTCAAATTGCTCTCAATGTTCAATTGTTCAATCGTTCAGTAGTCTTCTCTCAAGAGATGGGTCTTCTATATATACTTTAGTAGATTGGGACGTTGAGATAAGACCGTTGTTAGTACACTTTGCATTTGCTGATATGGAATTGATCGTGGTTTCCAAATGAAGTAAACCAATTCCACTACTTCGTCTTTTTCAAATGGAACTTCAGCATTTTGAGTAATCAATAGTACAGAGGACTATACGCTCCATTTGAAGATAAGGTTGATATACTATTTCAATAGCCATGAGCTGTCAATCTTCAGAGAATGTCACTGGAAGCTTGTAATGACGTTTCAATATCTTCTGACTAAAATACGCAAGCTTCAGGACATATTCACTTTTGGCATCTGAAGGACTTCGTTCAAAGTCTCAACGTTCAGACTGTGTTCTTCAGAGGCTCAAAATGATGATCTTAGTGTTTAAATTTTTACTTTGTTCCTGCACACTAGATCAATAATTAATAATTCCAATTGTCCATTTAATATTTTGTTATCATCAAAACTTAGGGTGTTTTATAAATAAAACTCATTTTGTTCCAACAATCTCCCCCTTTTTGATGATGACAAACATAAAGTATTAAATACAATTGTTGTTGATTTAATTTAATTATGTCAACTTCAGGTTGTTGAGGTTTGTAAGCTCCCCCTGAGTTTGATAAACCATTAGGATTAGGTTTGTAAGCTCCCCCTAAGTTCTATCCATAATTAACTTGAATCAGTATAAGAAACAATTTGATAAACTTAATTGTATTTTCATATTTAACTCTCAGAGTGTGAGGTTTGCAAGCTCAACTCCTAAGTCTGATAAAAACAATTAAGAGCACAATCTTAATTATCTTCATCTATAAATACACAATTATGTTTATTAATTTGCTCTCCTTATCAATTTAAGTTCATAAACATAAGAGCAAAAATAACTAGATTGAGAAAAGAAGAGATTCTTAATGACAGTTTCAGATTCCATTTAAGTAGTATTAAAAATAATACACTACAATTGTACAACATATTACTTACTCCCCCTTTTGTCATTATCAAAAAGTAAGAAATAAAACAAAAAGGACAAGTAATAAAGTAAACAAGACAAGTGCTTAAAGAGAATCCTAAGGGTTTTTGGTCAAGAGGAGATTAAGAATATGATTGAGTTGGACTTCAGTCTCTCTTGAATTCCCAATAATCTTGTCAAGCTTTGCATCTTGCTGAGTGAGATTCTGTTCAATTGACTTCTGAATCCTTGTCAATGTATCAGAGGGTCTTTCCTCAGTCTTCTCAAGTAGTGGTTCAGGATCTGGTTGATTTGGACCACTAAGAGAACTAGTCTCTTGATCATGCACAATTTCAATCTATCCATTATTGAATTACCAGTATCTATGAGCATCATAGTTTGGTTGGCTAGAGATGAGGGTTCAGAGTGTGACTGAGTGATAGAGGTTGAAGCGTACAAGTTTTGGTTGGATGATGGTGAGGGATGTGTAGATGTAGTTGGAGTGTTGTGTTCTGATGAAATTGGTTGGTTTTGTTCTGGTGATGTATCTTGGGGTTGGTCAGAAGGTGAGTCTATGTGGATAGGGGAGACTCTGAATGATGTCTCGTTCAGGATCTCTTCTGTTGTAATAATTTTAGGTGATGATAGTGGGGATACAACAGCTGAAGGTTGAGCTATTTCCTCCTCAGGAATATGCTTGGCTTCAGTGTTTGGTTTCTTTGAAAATCAGGCTATAAATTCAGCAAAATCTGAATCAGAAGAGTCTGAATCAGATGAGGATGAGGTAGAAACACTAGGTGAGGGAAATATAGTATTCAATGGTTGAACAGTTTCAAGGATTAATGAGCTAGGGATAAGAGAAGTTGAGAGGGTAGATGGTGCTCTAGACATAAGAATACAATAATCAAAAGAATTGAGATTACCTGCATCTGATCTCTGTCTCTTGTTGCCCTTAGTGGTTGGAATGTCCATGAATGATTGCTCTTGCACTTTCTCTTAAACAACTAGCTCTTCAATCACATAATCTTCTTCATAATCACTGACTACTTCCTCTTTGACCATCTTCATTTTCTGTTCAAAAGTTGGACCAATACCTCTTCCAATATCTTTCATTGTAACCTTAACACCCCTTTCCTTCATGAGCCTCATGTATTCCAAAATAACTTCAGGAGGTTCATTATCAAAAATAAAAGCTTCTTCCCTAGGTCTGAACTGCTCTCTATTCTCCAATAGAGGTTGCTGAGGGTAAATTAGTTTATCTGCTCGCTTGAGACGCATATTAACCAGAATCTTGGCGTCTAATATAGGTGCTCTAACTTGCTCAACATCATCAAATACACCAGCAGCTTTGAATCTATCAGGAATTGTAAGCTGCTCAAAAATGTAGCTGAGTAGTCTTGGATGTGAGATCAACTTGGAAGGGTTAGAGGGTTACCAGAGTTTGACGATTTAGAGGAAAACTGTGTAGATTGCTTGTCTGGCAAGCAACACATATACACTATTCCAAAACAAGCAAATTGGAGAGCCAGTGCAAAGCTTGAATTGATTCATTCAGATATATGTGGTCCTATAAACCCTCAGTCAAATGGTGGAAGCAGGTACTTTATTACTTTCACTGACGATTACAGTAGAAAAACATGGGTGTACTTAATGAAAAAAAATCTAGTGCTCTAGAAGTTTTCAAAGTGTTTAAGGCTATGGTTGAGAAAGAATATGGCCTCTCTATAGTGTGTTTGAGAAGTGATAGAGGTGGTGAGTATACCTCTAATTCCTTCAACGATTTTTGTAGGGTGGAAGGGATTAAGAGACAATTGACTGCAGCATACACTCCCCCAACAAAATGGTGTGTCAGAGAGGAAAAATAGAACACTACTCAATTTGGTAAGAAGTATTATAAGTGCTAGAAAGGTACCTAAACAATTTTGGCCTGAGGCAGTGATTTGGGCAACATATGTGATGAATAGAAGTCCCATTGTAAGTATGAAAGACATGACACCTGAAGAAGCATGGAGTGGAGTGAAGCCATATGTGAACCATTTCAAAACATTTGGTTACTTAGCTCATGTACATGTTAATGATGTGCATAGAAAGAAACTGGATTCTAAGAGCAAGAGCTGTGTTTTGCTAGGGGTGAGTGAAGAATCAAAAGCATACAAGTTGTATGACCCTATAGCCAAGAAAATAATAATCAGTAGAGATGTTGTTTTTGAATAATCCAAGGGTTAGAAATGGGACAACACAGATAAAAATGATACTAACAGCAGTCAATGGGAGCAAAGTGAATCTGTTGAAGAGTTACTGTGAATGAAGAAATTGCTGATAATGTGGAAAATGAAGTGGACAATGCTATGACTAATGAAGAAGTGACTGTAGTAGATAATACTACAAGTGAAAGTGATGATGAAGTAGTGCAACCACTCTCTCATTCAAGAATAAGAAAACCATCAGTGAGATTAACTGGATATGTTACTGGCAGAGAAGCAGAAGAGGATGGTGATCTTCATAATCTGGCCATTTTCAAAACTGATGAAGATCCAACATGCTATGAAGAAGCCGCAAAATGTGAGGTTTGGAGAAATGCTATGGATATTGAAATTGAATCCATCAAGAAGAATGAGACATGGGAACTCACAACTCTACCTACTAACTGCAAACCTATAGGGGTAAAATGGATTTTCAAGACAAAGTATAATGAAAATGGAGATGTAGACAAGCACAAGTCAAGATTGGTGGCCAAAGGCTATACTCAGAAATATGGCAATTGACTACGGGGAAGTGTTTGCTCATGTAGCCAGATGGGACACTATAAGGACTGTTCTATCCATTGCTGTAAATAATAGTTGGAATGTGTATCAATTGGATGTAAAAAGTGCTTTTTTACATGGAGAATTGACCGAAGACATCTATGTCTCTCAACCATTAGGATATGATAATGGTAATAAGAACATGGTATATAAGTTGAAGAAGGCATTGTAGGATTGAGACAAGCACCCAGAGCTTGGTATAGCAAAATTGAAACCTACTTTGTCGTTGAGAAATTTGAGAAATGTCCCTATGAACACACATTGTTTGTTAAGCATGGTGTTAAAAATGAAATTTTGATTGTGACTGGCAATGATTTGAACATGATTGAAAGTTTCAAAGGGTCATGAAGAGAAAGTTTGATATGACTGATTTGGGTAGAATGAGATACTTCTTAGGAGTTGAAGTATGGCAAGACCAAAAAGGAATTTTCATTCATCAGCAAAAATATGCAAATGAGATTCTGGCAAGATTTGGAATGGAGAATTGTAACAAATTATGCAATCCAATTGTCTCTGGTTGTAAACTTATTAAAAATGAAAGTGGAAAAACTAGAGATGCCACCACATATAAACAAATGGTTGGATGTTTAATGTATTTGCTTACTACTAGACCATATCTTGCTTACTCTGTGTATTTAGTGGCTAGATTCATGGATAGACCTACTAAAGTTCACTTTGCTGCAATGAAAAGAATTATGAGGTACCTTAAAGGAACTCTAAGCTTTGGTGTGTTATACAAAGCAAGGGGTGACAAGAATTTGTACTTGAAAGAGTGGAGTGACTCTGATTATGTTGGTGATCTAGATGACAGAAAAAGCACTACTGGTTATGTGTTCATGCTTGGGTCATCAACTATCTCATGGAGTTCCAAGAAGCAACCTATAGTCACATTGTCAACTACTGAAGCAAAGTATGTTGTTGCAGCTTCATGTGCTTGTCAAGGACTATGGTTGAGAAATGTGTTGAATTGCTTGCAGCTGAAGCAAAAAGGATGCACTTGGACTTGCAGATGTGCTAACAAAGCCCTTGAAGCTCAATTCCTTTTGCAGATTAAGGGAGGGCTTAGGGATGATTGATCTTAGTTTGATTAGAAGTGATAATTGAACACTTGTGTTGTATGTTCAATTTAAGGGAGGGTTTGTTGAATGTGTTATATAATGGTGCAACATTGTGTGTAGCATTTGGCACCTTAGCCTTGTGTGCGTGTGTTTACCTTGAATCACAAGGATTAGTTGTTTTGTGTACTTGTAACAAGCCTATATAAAGGTTGTATCAGCTGATGAATAAACACGTGATTACACTTTGATCTAACAGAAATTGCAAATCTGATTAACCTTGTCTCGAAATGGATCTTTTTATAGCCAAACGTTTTCCCAGAAAAGAAAATAATTCTCATGTTAAAGTTAAATTCTTAACAGAGCATTGGAAAGGTGTAAGAGTATTAATAGCAATTCTTATATACCAAAAATTGCATCTGGCAACAAGGCTTTTATGAAAGAAACAATATTGGAGTGTCATATACTCAATGCATTCTCCGGTAAAACAAAGCTACTCTTAAGCATCTCGTCGTTACAGAACTCATGCTTGGAAACAATGGACAGTCTTAGACTATTTGATATTTTTCGAATGAAGCCATTAAGCCCAAATTGAACTGTTTTTGAGCTAGATTGTATGAGTTCAATGTTCGGTTCACATTTGTATTCTCGATCCATCCTCCTTTTGCTCGATAAATGACACTACTATATAGTGGTAAAATATCCAAGTTATAGGATTGTACACATATCGGAGAATGGAGACGATGACCAAGGAGTTGTTGAACTAACCCGAAGCAGTAGGGGTCCTAGAGGCATAAAAGGAGGGGAAGGGAAGATGAAGAACTTATGTTACCCATTGTCCAGATAAGCATCCAAGCTATGACCATGCACGACACATCGTCCGCAAGGTCTACTGACATTCCACCCTAAAACAGTTACCATTGAAGAGTACATATGAAATTTTGAATGGAAACAAGACAAAGAAATTCTGCTTCTTCACCCTCTTTTATAAGATGAACAATATACTGAAAATGTATATATACAAACAAAGTCAATCGGTAGAGTGAAAAAAAGACCAGCAGCAACAATTTCTGGAATGCATTTGGTCACAACAGAAAAGAAACTAAAGAAATTCACACGGAGTTGCGGCGGGTACAAAGGATGTAACCAGAGATTAGTGAGCTCATAGCAAAAGCAGAAAAAGCTAGGAAAGACATTCCAACCGAAACAGTAGCCATCTCTGTGAACTCGTCTTTCCCCCAATTCGATTGCCAATCGTCCACCCGTGTGGCTGCAGAGGATGATGCTGATATCAGAAGATATGCCACAACCTACACATCAATTTGTACACAAAATATGTTAGCACAATTTTGAAGAAAATAATATATTCCTTTGGTTTTTCACAGCGAATGTGACTTGCCTGATCCATGATGAATTGAAAGTGATAGCGAAGGTGGTGACTGATCATGTGTTTCTCTGATACTAGTTGATAGGCCAGATCAAATGCTTGTAATGCTGAGTATGCAAATCCAACGACATTCACAGATAAACAATACCTGCAACATTTCTAATGTAATTTAACTTGCCAAATATGATCATTTTTTAAAACATACTGTAATAAGGTACCTTGATATAATTAGAAATTTCAATTAAAAATCAACATTATCTTACTCCACCATTACCAATTAGAGCTGGACTCGATATTTTAAGTAAGATCTTACTTAATAAGATCTTAGTTTCAAGTCTTGTGAATAGAAAAATTAGAAGTTTCCAAAAAACTGAATTTTTTCCATTGGAGTCAAGAATCAAGATCAAACCTACACCACCAGCTTTAGGCTGCCGAAAACCTTACCACTTGACCGACTCATCGTTGATAATATTGTGGCAAGTGAGTGTTACGTCCCACATTGCTTAGAATAGTGGAGGTTGAACACTTTATAAGTGAGAGGACTCATAAACCTAACGCCTTAAGGTTTTGGGTTATATTGTGATGTCCAACTCACTTGCAGAGTTGTTATTAAACCCAATATGGATGATCCCCTGGCTGCCCCCTCGTGATGCAACAGATAATAGTTTGTTATTCTTACTAATTATTGTATTTTTTTTAATAAGCTTATTATTCAATTAATTCAAATAACTTATGCAAATAAATAAACTTTTAAGTTAATTCATAAATTCTCACCAACAAAAATAGTATCTTTATAAGTTGTCTTCTCCTAAATTACCCTGAAAAGCTTATAATAATACATAAAAATTTATTTATTTATTTGCATAAATTGTTTAGCATAAGCTCAAAAATAAGTCAATCCAAACTGATCATAATACTCCAATAAATTCATCAGCATATTCATATCTAGAAATCATCAAGAAACTATAAATCTTTAACTTAATTAATTAATTATTTCCATAATGAAATAGTACATACCTGTATTCTTTATAACGATCATAAGAGTCACCACTCCAACCTTGCGTCTTATTAGCAGCCATAACTGAAAACGAAATCAGACAAACAACCACCTCACATAGCCGGAACCCTAACGCTGCCTTTATCGTAACCTCCGCCGCCGTCCTACCAACAGAAGAAGCTGATCTCGGTCTCCGTTCACCTTCGACATCAGTGGTCACCACCTTCGTCATCTGCCGTTGAGGCTCCTGATCTCTCTCTGGCCGGTTGACCACCATGACAGCATTCTCCGGTGGCTTCTGTTGCTGAGGGAGTTTGTCATGAGATAATTTCTTCGGCTTGTCGACAGTGACTACGGCCAATGAATTGTCCACCATCTTCGCCGGCGAGTTTTCCGGTGAACGATACTCCGGTGAGTCTGCTGTGTCCCATCGTAAGGGAGAGCAGAAACGTGCAGGTGATTCGAACTGAGTGGAGTCGGAGCCCCTCGACCATGATTTCTTCATGGCTGGTTTTGGTGTTGCCATTATTGGTTTTGTGTTGAAGTTGTTTTTCCCTAGGCTTCCGTGGATTTTGAAAAGGAAGGGAAATGAAACAAGAACATTGAAATAAAAAAAGAAAAAGAAAAGAAGGGAAAAAAAAGTTTGTTTTGGTGGGAAAAGGAAAGAGAGCGAGAAAAGAAAATAAAGTGGAGAGTGATTATGTGCTTTAGTTTGGTTTGTGTTTTTTTTTTCTCTAATAATAAAAAAAAATAGGTTGACATGTATCAAATGCTTGTTATGGTAGCTCAATTGGTAGCAATTAAAAATATTGTTGAAGGGGCCGAGATTCAACCACTTTTTACATTTATAGTGTGAGTTAAACCACTAGATTACTGGATAAAAAACATAATAGTATGAGCATATACACTTTGATGGCGTAGTCCTGGTGTTTCTCAACCGCCTCCTCATTCCCTTCCTCAGTGTAATCAGCAATGTGCATTGCTGCAGATAAGTCTTAAAAAGCTCCTTCATATAGGTACACTTGGCATGGGCCCCTTTGGTCTGTGTGACCTACCTATTAGCATCATTTGCTTGTGCTCCAAGAAGGGTCACCATCATCATAACAACCTCAACTTTGGTGATCCCTTGGTGGTCCAGCAGACGCCCCTCGATGGGGAGATGCAACAGTTAAGACACGTCATCTAGTGTCATTATGATCTTTCTAGACAACATGTGGAAGCTTGAGGTCTCCTCGTGCCACATCTCAACAAAGAGACTGATCAGGTATGGATCTAGAAACTTGTAACAGGTCTTGTTGAGGTCCACCAAGCCAGTACACAAACCATCATTCTTTATTAGGTAGTTCTAGATCAAACTGTTGGATGTTTCACCCATGACTGGTAGGGGTATGTTTTTTGCGCCTCTGCAAAAAAAAAAAAACATACAAGTAAATTTCAATAAGGCTTAATTGCACATTTGATCCCTTATTTTTATTTTAGGTTTCAAGTTGATCCATTATGTTTATTTTATTTCTAATTGGTCCCTTGTGCATCCTCCTGATTAGGCTCGTCCTCTTGAAAGTCCTCCTCAGCTAGGTCCTCCCCCAACTCATCCTGCTCAGGATCAGCCTGAGGCTCAGGGTCATGTTGTGGTTGAGCCTCACGCTCAGGGTCAAGATGTTGTTGAGCCTCAGGTTGTGGCTGAGCCACACACCGACGATAACCCCTCGCCTCTTGGAATGCTATATATGTTTCCCGTTGTGCAGACGCGTTGACACCTTTTCCTCTAGCACGATATGGACGAGGTTGTTCCATTTATGTTGACATCAGTACAAACATTAGAACAAATATCACAACTATCATAACAAACATCACAACAAATATCACAGAAACATCAAAATACAAAATTCGGTGTTAGAGTAATCTGCTACTTAAGTAGCGGATTTAACCAATTACAGAAAGAAAAAAAAACAAAAAAACGAAAATCTTGCCTGAGCAATCATCAAATTTCACAGCAATCATCAAACATCACAACACAAAATTAAGTTTAATTTAAGGAGTCAAAACATGCATCACAATAATGCTTTATATAAGTAGCGGATTTAACCAATTTCTAGAAAGAAAACAAATCGCGAAAATGAAGAAAAAATTTGAAGAAATGAACTAACCTCGCCGTTGATAATGGTTGAAGTTCTTTTTGAATTAATTTCGAGCAAAATGGTGAAGAAATCTGTGGATTTGAAGTTTGTTTGCGATTTGGGGTTTTCGAACGGTTTTGGGAGTGTTTTTTCGTTTTTGAAACTGACAAGAATGAGGGGGAAGGTGGCAGATTTCTTATATATGTTATGAAGTCCGCTACATAAGTAACAAACGTTTTTAAATTGTCTGATACTTAAGGAACGGATGCATAAAATAAAAAAATCAGATAGGGTATCTTTGGGGAGGTTAAATTTTAAATACCGGTAATTAAATTTAACTTTTTTTATCCATTCTCTATATAAGGAACGGATTATATCCGTTATTTAAATAGCGGACATGAATATTTTTATAATTTTGTAAGACGCACAAGAAAATCGTGACGAAAGAAATTCTTTTTCCCTAGTGTGTAGTTTTATGCTTTTTGTTGTTCTCTTTGCCGGTCTTTTAGCCCTTGTTCTTAATCAAAAAGATGAAATAACTACTTCACATTCTTCACGTAATTTGTTTGAAGGAGGCAGGGGCGTCTATGTGCGGCATGTGCGACGGTATAAGGCCTCGTAATAATAGGGGTCTCCAAAAACAATTATATGATAGTAGTATTAATAAATGAGAGGTATAAAATTAGGGATTACATACTTCCAAATGAGAGATTGTAGAGTCTAAATATTTGAGATTCTCTTTATTCTAAAATAAAAGATTTATTAGTTACAAAATGTTCTAAAATGGAGGATCCACGTCCATGTTTTGAATGATATCTTTCTAAGTAAAATTTGGCAGTAGTTCTGGTTCTTGGTAGTGTGTGTATGATTATGAAACCCCTTTTTCAAAGATTACTACAACATAAAGATCAAAAAGTGGATCTTCACTTTGAGTCTGATTACGTAACCCAGAAGGAGAGTTGTGTCATCATGGATAGCTTATGCTCAGAGTCCTAACTTATTGGATATAAAATTATTTTGTTCGAATTTGATTTAATTCAGTCCAAAGTGATTCCGATTTAATTATTTTTTTTGTTTCTATTTTATTTTGGGACTATATAATAAGTATTAAAAAAGATTCAAAATATTCATTTGATACGTTCATTTCACTAACTTAATGATATTAATAATTCATATCAAACAAAGTATACTTGAGTTTAGATATAAAACTTATCAATGTCACAACTAATATTCTTTAATGTTGTTGCATCAATAATAAACTTCATTTTGTTCAGGGGCAGAGCCACTTATGGGCTCGGCGTGCATGACCACGGTTCGTACCAAAATTTTCATTTTTAATACGTATATATACATATTTTTATTAGTTAGTATGTTATATTCCTGTTGCGGAGAGTTGGCTGCCATCTTGAGCCATATGGGAAGTTGGCATAGGTGATGGATTTATGCATGGTGGTGGAAGTCGGATTAACTCGATGAACTAAATCGGTACTGTATTGTTATTTTGGATAAACAATTTTTATTGGTACTGTAATGTTATTTAGAAATTTCAAGTTTTTTTTTCATGTTTAAAATTGTTTCGTACTGAAATGTTAAGCTATAAACCGACCAACCGAACCAATCCAAGCCACAATGGTTTGGTTTTGATGACATTTTAAAAATCAACCGAACTGCACACATTTTTATCTTGCGTTTAGATTGACTTTTATACTCAAAACCGAACCAAACGCACTCCGAACAATCGAAAATAAAATAAAGGCAGAAAATTCTAGTGGGTCCAATTACCTAAGCAAGCTTTTTCAAAGATAAACTTTAATTAATAAAGACACAAAGTGCTTCGGACTTTAACTTAGTGTCCACCAGAAAGGTTCATCCTGCGCGTTATAATGCAATTCATTCATATATTAAAATATAAAAAAAAATACATCTACATGAACCAATATGCTAAATAATTGAGCTCTTACTTTCTCACAACATTTTTTATCTATCCACACCACCAAAAGCACTGTGTTAGGTTTATATATAGGGATCTATGTTGATTCTTAAGACACTTTTTGAGCTACCAATACCTTATCGTCTCCTTTCTAGAGTTGTCATAAACTAATTTTATGTCAATTTGTTTTGACTAAGTTGAATCGAAACGTAGATTTAATTCGTAAACTCATAAAATTTACCTCATATTAAAATAAACATATATAATATTAATATATATTTTAACTTATTTAATTTTTAACATAATCTAAAATTAATAATTTTATTTTCAATTTAAAAATTTATGTGTTATGAGTTAAAGAAAATTTGATAAAATTAATATATTATTTTTTTTTGAAGAAATCAAAATGAGATATATTACCAACCAATAGTCACTGCAGCACAAGGTGTGCCGAGGACTACAAAAATTTACAAGTACAGAAGTTCACCACAACAAAAACAATTACACCATGCCCAAACAAGTAAAAGGGCTCGTCCACCAGCTATGATAGTTAGAGACTAAATTCATATTTGTTGTCTTCAACCACCAGTACGAATAAAGCTTAACCTTGTCTAATAACTGAGGTAAGGTCTGCTCTGAGTTTCTAAATAAACGTTGATTTCTTTCGTTCCAAATCACCCAAACGCAAACAAGCCAAATAAGCTGAAGAAAAGAGCGTCGCACACTGAGACCACCAGATGAAAAAGTAAACTGAAGAAAATGATCGGTTAGACTATGCGGATCCACCGAAGAGAAGCCAATCCACGACCTAACGGATGACCAGAGAGAACCAAAGGTACTGCATGAAATAAATAAGTGTTGAGCTGTCTCCATGCCTCCGCATCCAGCCACGCAATCCTGAGCCTCTGAAGTAATGATGCCTCGGATCACCAAATTTGATTTGGTTGGCAGCCTATCTCTCAACAATCTCCAAGCGAAAATAGACACCTTCAAGGGAACCTGTTTGTGCCAAATAAGATCTAATGCAGCATCATGAGGATGCGAAAATTAATATATTATTAAACTAAAATTAAAATAAATTCAAATATTAGATAATTTACACTTAATTGATTCGCCCTCATTTTAATTAGGTAAATGAGACTATAGTCATGCATTTCAATAACAAATAACACAACAATTATTTGTCCATCAATATTTCTTGTAAAAAAATAATATCACTCATTTTTCACGTATTAAATGACTCTTTGAATCATGCATGCCATGTGAGATTGAAGATTATATATGATTGAAATACAAAGTGATTGTTTATAGAGAAAAAAATACAAAGTGATTGTATATTTTAACCCATATTATTTTATTTTATTTTTACAAAACCCCTATTATACTATGTATCTTTTTATTACAATATTTATGTATCTATTATTTATCAAATTATTTATTATATTTAAATGTTTACGAATATATTTAACAAAAAAAACTTATTATATTTAAATAATCTTATAAAACTTTACGATATTATATTATTTTATCAAAATATAATTACTTATTTATTTTATTCTCACTTGTTTTCATTTATTTTTTGTGTTTATTTTTCGTATTTTTTCCGCACCCGTGCATAAAAATATGAGACATTGTTGGAAACACCCGTGTGCTAAAAATTATTATCTGTACTTCTTCCATTCTTCTGTTCCCTTTTGTAAGTAAAAAATCTCTTATTGGGACTTGATGTATAATTTAGACTAGATAATCAATTATTCAACCATAAATTTTTGCTTAAAACAAAAAGAACAAATGGAGTATACTATTATAAAAAATAATCACAAGTGTTAATAATTGTTACTCCTATAATAATTAACATATACTATTATAAAAAAAAAAAAAAAGTAAGTATATCTCTAGATATTGGTTGATTCGACAAAAAAGAATAAAAAAAATAAGAAAAATTTATAAAAATGAAATCTTATCTTATTAATATTAAAGAGGCTCCATTATATTGTATTTTTTTTGTCAAGTGGCTTAGTGCTAGAAATTTCACCCTTAAGGTAGATAAGTGGGATGACCGGGGGTCGAACCCCAACCTCCTGCATATAAAATTCAAATATCCCTACCAACAGAGATAAGCTCACGGGACATTATAGTGTATTTATTATTAATAAGATAAAATTGAAATTTTGAATTGACTAAAAAAATTAAGTTTTGAATTGTTGGGTGAAAACATGCGAAATTAAGTGATTTTACTGATTTTATAGGGAATTAAATTGTGTAAACTTGTTTCGATTTCCTATTTTACTCAAAATAATTTTAACTCTGATTTAACACGGAAGTCATGTCTAAAACGTAGAATCCATAAAGTTTGAGATTAAATTCTAACAACCTT
Organism: Trifolium subterraneum; assembly: GCA_951799995.1. NCBI lineage: Eukaryota > Viridiplantae > Streptophyta > Magnoliopsida > Fabales > Fabaceae > Trifolium > Trifolium subterraneum. Next base: position 40,038,548 of record OX637467.1, read on the forward strand.
ACTCATTTCTTTTAAGCCTAAGTAATTTACAAAATCTTTAAATCTCTATAATATACATTATGAGATTCTCACTGATCTCTCTCGTGCATTCTCAATAGAAAATAATATACTTAGGTTGTGTTTGACCCTACTTATTTTGTACTTCTCTACTTCTTTTAAGAAGTAGGGCCAAACACAATTTTTATAAAGTTCTTAAAATAAGAAGTGTCTTTTTTGTAAAGGAAAAAAAACATAATATAATTAAGTAAATTTTAAAAAAAGAATTTATGATAATTATCATCTTTAAGTTGTTATTATTAGTTGTTATTATATGTTTTAAGTTTGTTATTATATGGATAATTATCTTTTAAATTTAGATGATAGTGAAATTATGATAAGTTGTTATTATTAGGGAATTTATCTTCTTCTTTTTTAAGATTGTTATTATTAGGATAATTATATTTTAAATTTAGATAATAGTGAATTTATGATAAACTAGTTATAAAAATATTTTACAAAACTGATTTTAACCTAAATTTGACAACTAAGTTGAAAAAAATAATAATTACCAAACAACATCAACATTAAATTTTTTATTTTTAACTTTATTCTTAAAGTAACTTTTAAGTGTTAAAAAAGTAGGGTCAAATGCAACCTTATGTGACATTCAATTAAGGCTTCTCCAATATTATTTTTTTTGTAGAAACTCTAATTTATTTTTTGTGTAAACTCTAATATTATTTATTTTTTTGTAGAAACCATAATATTTTTTTTGTAGAAATTCTAATATTTATTTTTGTAGAAACTCTAATATTAAATTTTAATTATCATATTTTAATTTTATTACTTAGATGACATTCAATTGGAGCTTTTCTAATATTATATTTTTTAAAAAACTCCAATATTATATTTTAATATTTTAATTTTGTAAAATGGTGGGTACACATAAAATATACGAGAAAGTGGCAAACGTCAACAGAGCTCTCTGATATACATTACGAGATTCTCACAGAACTCTCTCATGCAAACGTCAACAAAAATAATATAGAATTAACAACTATTTTTTGTGGTTGGAGTCCAAATGGAGTACTGGGATGGTAGATGCAAATATAAAGAGAGAATTGTTAGCGGATGTAGAATGAGATATGGAGAGCACTTCTCATACCACTATTAAAAATACATCTTGACTAATTAAATTTGAATTCTAATTATGGGAGTTATTCATATTTTGTGTCCATTATACTTTCATTAGAATTAAATCTAACCGATGAAATGTATGAGAAATCTAAAATAAATTAATATAATTTAAATTTCTTATAAATTTGTGGAATTTTTTATGGTTACAAGTTTAAACTTTCCATAAATATTCGTTCAAACCTTTTTAGGAATGTTAATTTATCAATTTGATTGGAGATCCCCATATTTTTTCCATCTGAATCTCATGTGCTGAGATATTTTTTTGTGTGGTAAGGCGACCAAAAATGTTTGAGAGTAGGAACAAGATCATAGTAGGTTTATATTCATTAAAAATATGATATAGAATTAACAATTTTTTTTTTTTATGGAGCCCCTATAAAATCTTGTAACGGAGATAGTGGAGAGAGAAGCTCACAGCGGTGTAGAACGGGAAATGGAGAGCACTTCTCACTCACTATTAAAAATACACCTTGACTAATTAAAATTTGAATTCCGACTGCGACACTTTCATTAGAATTACCTCCAACTGATGAAGTCTATGGGAAACCTAAAATAAATTAATTTAATTTAATTTTTTTTTATAATTTCAACTTTAAACTTTCTATAAACATTTGTTCAAACCTTGTTAGGGATGTTAATTTATTAACGTAACTGGTTATCCACACATAGATTTTCTTTTGACGCTCACGCGTGAAGATTGATTCATTGTGGTACAGTGACAAAAAAGTTTGAGAATAGGAACTGAGTCAATGTATGTTAATATTCATTTGAAAAATATAATTTAGAATTTATAATTATTTTATGTTGATGAAGTTTGTATCTCTAATTAGTGTTATTGAATGGGGAACAAGGAATGAGGGAGTACTTCTCCCACCCCAATATATACCCTTGTAACATCCTTATATATATATATATATATATATATATATATATATATATATATATATATACTAGAACTTCGACCCGTACGGTGCATGGGTCTAATTAACCGTAATTTGAAAAATAAGATAAAAAAATTTAACACTAAAATGTATATAAAAATGTCGAGTACCATTAAATATTTGTTCGACAATAAATTTGGATAAATGTTCATACAATAGAAATTATGGTATATTACGAAATACTTCTTTATAGACTACATTGGAAGTTTTATTCGTATTTTCACCGTCTTTGTTGATAATCAATATTTTTAATCATTCTCTTTAAATAACTCTTAAAGTTGCAACATACAACTGACCATGTAAAAACACTGTCGACAAAAGATATATGTAAACATGTTTAAGGGATTGTCCCTGACTCTTATTAATATAGTAATCGCAAAAGAAAAAATTAAATGGATGCGGGTTCAATTCTCATGCTAGACAAATTTGTATTTTTTTTAATATAATGGACCACATGAAAAAGAGAGGAAAAATGAAAGGGAAAAAAATAGGTTTAGGGTTACCATTTCAGAGCAAGTTTAAAATATAAGAGTATTTTTTAACATGGTGAGCTAAAGGTTGTGGGTTCGAGTCTTGTTGATGTATTTTTTAACATTTTATTAGAATTAATAATAATAATAATAATAATAATAATAATAATAATAATAATAATAATAATAATAATAATAGGAAGCTAATAATAATAATAAATATTTAACATTGTGAGTTAAAGGTTGTGGGTTCGATTCTAGGTGAAGTATGTTTTAACATTTTATTTGAATTAACGTTAGGTAAAATGAGAGAGAAAAATTAGAGTTAACAATAGCAAAACGGAACAATTTTTTTTTTTTTTGAGCCAAATAACTAAAACTAAATATGAAAAGAGAAGTACAACAAAACACGGAGGGGACTAGGCCAAAACTCCAATTAAACTAAGCTAATTCTAAAACAAGGTACTCCTAACTTGTTTTTTTCAAAACTGTCCTTAGCAAACAAAGGGAGAGAGTGCCATAAACAGATTGTATCAACATTAAGACCATGATTGGCCAAAAGGTCTGCAACCTGATTACTCTCTCTAAAGATGTGTGATATAATAACATTCATGGATTTGGCCTTGTGAATAGCATTTTTCCAACGATTTCTTAACTGCCAAGGAACAAGAGCTGTGGGTTTGTTGAAAGCAGAAACAACCAAAACTGAATCAGTCTCTAACCAAACATTATGCCAATGGAATTGAAAGGCAAGATCAATAGCTCTCATTGCTCCACAAAGTTCAGCATAAAAAGAAGTGGCAACACCAAGAGGTTCAGCAAATCCATACACAAAGTCAGAAGATGAATTTCGAAAAATACCTCCACAAGATGATAAACCAGGGTTACCATTGGAAGCACCATCAATATTACATTTCAACCAATCCGCCCCAGGTGGCTGCCAACAAACTTCTCTGAGATAGGTTTGTTTGGGCTGATGGATTTCAATTTTAAAATACTTAAGGAAACTAAAATCTCTTATAGAATTAGAAGAAGCTTTACTAGTGTTTGAACCAGTAAGAGAAGTACTAGCTATAATCATTGAAATTGCAGACTTCCAAGGAATCAAATTGTCATTAAATCTGGATTGATTTCTGACGAACCATAATGTGTTGAATAGAAAAACAATGGCTGCCGTAAGGGTGATTTTACATTGAGGGGACCAATTTGAGTCACAAAGCTTCCAAATATCCTCAATTGAAGAGTAACATTCAAACAACTAGCCAGCCAAGACCAAGTTTTAACTGCATAACTACAATAAAAAAAAATATGAAAATAAGTTTCTAAATGACACTTACAAATGCTACACATGGAAGGCATATAACAACCTCTGATCAAGAGGTTTTCATCTGTTGGTATTCTGTTGTGCATTATTCTCCAAACCATAAGAGACTTGGATGGAGGTATGTCATGGTTCCAAATTATTTTTGTCCAATGCAATTCCTGAAAATGCTGCAATTTGAAATGATAGGCATCCTTGAGCAATAAGTCACCTGAGTCTGTGTGTTTCCAAATCAAATGATCTTCGGATTGATTCAGAGGAATGGTAACTTGATTCACCACATTGCATAAACTAGGGAAAGCTTGGGCTAATTGTGGAGGAATGTTCCATTGGCCATTTAACAAATAATCACTGACAGTTGAAACAAGCAAAGGGTGAATGTGTGAGGGAATACCAAATAAATCAACAAGAGGAGTGCCACACCAACTATCATTCCAAAAATTTATATCCAAACCATTGCCAACTGACCAAATGGAGTTTTCTATGACTATGCCAAAATCTTCCTTTATGCTGCTCCAAAGAGATGAAAAACTGTGGTGTTGTATTGGTCTTTTGTTTCTAAGGACTCTAGCTTTCAACAACTTTGCCCAAATATCCTGAGAGTTCAAAACAGTCCAACATAACTTAAGATTAGTGGCCTTGTTAAGCATTGATAGAGACCTGAGGTTCAGACCGCCTTGAGCAAAGGGTTGGCAAACCTGCTTCCAAGAGGTAGTAACTAACTTTCTCTTATCAATATCTCCACTCTATATAAAATTTCTCATACATTTCTCTATGTTTTTAAGCAAAGAATCAGGCCACGAATAAATGGAAATACTGAAAATACGATATATATATATATATATATATATATATATATATATATATATATATATATATATATATATATCGTATTTTCATACTCAAATAAGTTAAATAAAATCAATTTCATAAACAATTGAAAGAAAACATAGACAACATTCAAAATAATAAAAATGACATAAGCAAATAAATATTATTAAAAAAATGAGAGAGATAGAGAGAGAGAGAATATATCACTCTATAAATATTATTATAGCATAATTGTGTTTTTCTTTTAAATACATGAAATTTTATTGAAAACAAGTTTGAAAGGAAATTTTTTTATTAAATTTTATTGTTATGTGGACCAGGTGAAAATACAAGGGGTGTATTTAGTAAGGCCCAAACATTGTTTAGTAGTCCATACAACGGCCCAATAGCAACGGCCCACTACATAAACAGAATCCAGCCCAAATCTCGCTTGAAGGCGCGACATACAGGCGAGACGTTCACTTGTGACAAGGCGAGAAGGGCGAGGCGCCCATAACCCCATGATCCCACGATCTATGAGTATAATCGTCATTCTCCCATGATTTATTCCATTCATCTCCACCTTCCTTACGACCAGGAGCATGATTCAGAGGAAATCTTAAATATTCAATCCACATTCCCCATGATCACCTTGCAAATAGGCATGTGATTAAATGTATAGAGGGAGAACGTGGGAGGTCAACGAAGAAAAAGGGCGGGAAGAATTCCTTCCTCGTGTAACCTATAAATACCTATAACTTTGATGGAAAAACGACAAACAATGTTTATCATAGATTGAGAATTATTGCTATTTACGGTCCAAATTAATTACTTTGCATACCCTTTAAGTGTTCACTAGGACATTATGAAATTCAAGTCAATATATTAAAAAAAATTATATAAGTCGGGTCAATAGTCATGCTGTCTGGCCAGTGACCCACTGGTCTGACCGGTGAACCAATGACCCAGTGCCTTGGCCGGATCGATCACCGGTCCGGGGTTTTAGAACATTGGTTGGAGATGAGTTAGCAGACAACCATGGTAAATTTTAAAACATTTTAAATTTTTATTTTATTTTTAAACTTATTTTAATTTATTTTTAAAAATTTCATAAACTTTTTTTTAAAACAATAATGATTAAACCTTTTATATTATAAAAAAAATGATTAAACCTTTTATTAAAAAACTTAATACATTTTTCTAATTTTAAAACGCCACATAAACAGTTTTAGTAAAAAAAACTCAACAGGACTAGCAAATGCAAAAAGGAATAAACTTGAGGGACCAAAATCGCACAATTGAAATTTGGGGGATCAAAAGAGCTCAGATCCACTCCATTAGTTTATCCTCCATTAACCTCCATTATTCATCTGGATGAGTGACACGTGGCAATTAAACTTTTCAATGGGTGAGATTAAAAGTTGAAAGTTATAGAGACAACAACAACCACCCCATTTATGTTTCTTCTTCACCATGGATCTGTAAAAAGTTGAAACCTTTTCAATCTGTAAAAGGTTTGTAACAACATCATGCCTTGTCTTTTTCTTCCTCCATAATACAGCGCTTCCTCTTCCTCTCTCATCGCTGTTCTCTGTCGGTCCCTACACGGCGAGTTTCAAAATCACCGCCACGGTGTTTTCAACTCTGTTTCGCTACCGCCACCACGAAAAGCAAATTCCATTACTTGTTACTTCACTGCATCCCTGTTTTGATTTTTAAATTGGCTTCTCAAGTCAAATTGCATTTTCCCTCTTTCAATTTAGGGTTTAGGGTTCAATTGTTAATTAAAGTTGTTGTGGTTGTAATCAATTCAAAATGAAAACATGTTGTGGTGGAAATGCTGCTGCTCAATCTTGTAGATATCTTGTAGATTTGACATAGAAATAATTCAAAAGAATTTATGCAGATATAATCCATTAAAGAACAAAGACATAGTTCAATTTTATTCATTCCACAATTTGCATAGTTTCATAATTCATCCAACCCATTGTTAATGTTTAAAAAATTCAAGCATGACTTCACTTCTTGGCCCTCTTCTGCTATACTGATATGTTGGTTTTGCTGCATATTGCAATATTGGATTTTGGTCTATAATTTTTTTTTTCAATGGAAAGTCAGTTTTGCAACAGTGGCGATTTGTTTCGAGGGAGATGAGGAAGATGGATGGGGTATCACGAGAAGAAGAGTTGTGGTCCTTTTTAATCTGAACCATAAATTAACTGTTGTTCCACGTGTCACTCATCCAATATGGTACTGGAGAATTACTGGAGCATAACCCAATGGTGAGGATCTGAACTCAGACCAAAATCACACAATTATGAAACGTAGTGAATTAAAATCGCACAATTGAAACTTGGGGGCCAAAATCGCACATATGAGAATGAAGTTTATAATTATTTTATATTTAGTCCCGAGGAAGATGAGATAAAGAATCTCCTAATAGTATATAGCAGGAATCAAATGAATACTCTCCATCTCGCTTTATCCTGTAACATCCTTAAACATATATCATGCAAAAACTATCTCAATTTTAAACCACATTACTCAAATAATATTTCAAAATAAACACAAAATAATATTTAAAAAGAAAATTATCCCGTGCATACACGGACTAACATATTAGTTACCATAGGAATGCAACTTTTTATTATCAACTTTAATTACTAAGGGTCCATACATGTAGCTAGGTTAGTGAATTAAAGAAAAACAATTTTAAGGAGGCATAGAGTTTAAACTTCGTAAACCAACATAACTCCTGAATTACTAACATTTGCCTATAAAAAAAACTTGGTTCCTCTGATGCAGCCAGAATACCTCGAACTTTCCACAAACAAGAAAGAAGGCAAACACATCCATGACCATAATGCACATAAAGGATCCCGGGTACTTCTATTTTGTCGGTCAACAAAATTTATATATACATAAGATGATAGTAGAGAGGTTGGGTAAACAAGCAACCAAATTGAAATTATAATGGCATTGTGTTGTGAGGCTAGAAAAATTACAAGTGTATGCGTGTCGAGTAAAACTATCGCTCAATGAAGAAAGGGTAACATACTCTTGTCACTATTGCCAGAATCCTTCAGATTCCAATCCACGTCAGGGAAGAAAGAAAATGGATGAGTTTTATGGCTTACTCAGGTAGTTTCAACCGGTTAAATAGCACAAGAAAACTTTGCTCGGGCACGACATAAAGAAAACCAAGATCAGCACCTTTCATGTGTGTCCCCATGCCCTAAAAACACCAGAACATTAATGTCAACATAAATTCTACAAAAATATGGTCGGTTAATTGAGACAAATAGTCATGCTTGTATATTGAAAAAAACTGAACACATCATACTACTAATTTACCTTGCCATTAAGTTGAAGCAATTCCCCGTCAACCCATTTTGGATTTTGAAAACCAAAGTCCGCTATTCTCCCCTGGCCTTTATAACTTGCATTCTGTTTGTAAATAAGTGCAAAATTTAAGACTAGTTACATGTTTTCAGAACAATCCGCATGACCAAACTAAAGAAAACTCGGGCAAAGATGGTCAATAAAAATGTGCCTAAAAAAATGCATTTTAAAATATCTGCAATCAACAGTTTCAACTATGAGGAAATTGTTGGAAAAGATTAACTTATTGGTAGTTAATTACAATTACCATCTTTTGTAAATTGTGAATGGAATGTCACTTAATACTTGTTATGAACCATCCTAAAGGTTAAGTTGTTAGATGAATGACTTCTGCATTATTACGGTGACCTCCCTATAAACCCACCTAACATGTGCTGACATTTATTTTTTCAAAAGAAGAATGATACCTTGATATCATGTAATGAACTACCCCAACTGAACTATCCAAAATGCTTAAGTTGTTTTGAGACACATCCATTGTGTTTACATTATATCTCTAACGATATCGAATTCCAGTGGAATAGCTTTTTTTATTTTTATTTTAAAACTATAATAGAGATGCGATCCAATTTAATCACATTTATTTTAGCACTAAAGAAAAAATACTGCACACATAGGCATAACTAAGCATGACAGCAAGATGTGCTGTTAAATCAAAACAGAATTGTGCGTAAACAGGTTCAGCATGATGAGTTTGAATGGAAATTGAAAATTAAGCATAATGTATTTACCACTCCTAATTCATCAGGATACATTCCACGGTTGGCGTTGCGATTGACTCTTCCAATTTTGGCACGGAATGTTACCTACACGCCATAAAATAAAATGCTTTCCTGTCATGCTCAATATAAACACAACAAAAGTATATACCAGTTTTCCTATATATATATGAGGGATATATTGATTCCAAGAGTAACTCTAAAGAGTTACTCCAAATCTTGACCACTAATATCAATATTAATCAATGGCTATGATTAATCATTAATCTTGACCATTAATATCAATATTAATCAATGGCTATGATTAATCATTAATAATCTCAAAGGTAAGGTTTTTATACGCATTCTTTCTAAACAATTCACTAGACGATGTGGTCTCAAATTGTGAATCTGCATATATCGATGACTGATTAGCCTCTGCTAATCTCCTATACTACCTTCAATCTCTTAGAACTATCATTTTATATCAACGAGCATTCCTAACCTACCTATGCCTTCTCAATATGTATTAATACATAATTCTTTTTAAATACCTGTTGTTGATGCCCATGTCTTTGAAATAAAATAGGGTTTTGATTGTCTCGAAGTAAAAAATGGATTCTAAAGACATAAAATGAATTTAAGAGATTTGCAATCATCTACTATCTAATGTTACTGTACGTGATATAATAAAAATGGGTTTGAATCCAATTTTTTATTTGTATTCATTCACACCTTTGAGATTGACGGCATGCACAAATTTTTGAGATGACGACTCAGAATTATTATTTAGGAAGGAGGAGTAAACATCTTACCCTAGAGGTTAGTAATGATTAATCATAGCCATTGATTAGTATTGATGGCCAAGATTTGGAGTAACTCTATAGAAAATAACTCTTGGATCCATATATATATTACACTTGTCAGTGATGAAAGGCTATAAGGGGTGCCAACATAGTTGGGATGTCTTATAGCCTCTTTGATGTCATTATGTTCTTAGTTCACCCAACAAAAAAAAAGTATCTAAATACAAAAAGGAAAACAATGTTCGAAAGATTGAAAACGCATAAACCACCTGGCCAGCAGGAACATTGAGATCCCCAGTCAATTTCACTGCCTCTACATATTCAAAAAATTCGATATTTGAAGTGTTGCTTTCTTTGTCCGCATCATTCCAATGTCCAAATTTTCGCTTCAGTTGCACTATTTCAATGCCATAAGGGCCAAATGCACCAACATAGAGTCCTGCATATTAACCAGAACAATCCATTCTCTAAGCTATTTTCTGCCCAAATATCAAATAATATAATCAAAACAAAAGGATAAACCAACTCACCATCGAAAGGATCAAAATCTCCTTTGGAACTTGTAATTCGGCTAAAATATGTATCTTCAGATATTCTACTCTTTTTCTGTGCTTGGGTAATAGCAAGTTTGACAATTTCACGCATGCTTTTGGAAACCTAATCAAGCGAGACATTAGTAATTTTAATAAAATAAGTAAAAACAAGATTTTTAAATAATAATTAAATATCACAATCTCACCTTAGAAGAGACTTTATCAGAACCAAAAAACGCCTTAGCAACATCAGAAGGCATAAGAGCTGAGATTCCTTGAGCTGCCAGAGCGGCCACTTTGGTATTGCGAACTTTATCTTCTCTCCTATCATTATCGAGATTTCTCCTAGGTATATGTAAGAGAAAAGAATCCCTTTTCATATTCTCTATTTCTGCTGGAAGACGTATAAATTCATCCTTAGTAGCAGTATCTTCTTTGTTGTGTACAATTCCGCCAATAAAAAGCATATCTAAATCCTTTTCGTCTTCTGAGGAATCGCCATCATCTTCTAGAGTGATCTCATCAGGTTCGTCCAGATTACTAACTTCCCCTTCAGGGTTATCACTCGAGCTTGTTTTATTACCATCTTCCTCCATGATTTGTTTAATAGAATCACTACCGTCTCTTGCTTCCTCTTCAACATTAACGTTCATAACTTTGACTTTCAACCCTGGAATTTTTTCTTTCAGAAAATTTATCACACTTTTAATGCCCTCCTCTGTAGCCGCCTCAACATTGTTGTTTTTCTCATCATTTCTCTCGTCAACCTTCTCTTCAGGTTCCTGCTCCTCAACTGAAGACAAATTCTCAACCTCAGGTTTGTATGGGCCTTTGACAGGCAGAGATGAAGAATTACTCGTTGAATTTCCTCTGGCTCGTCGCAAATACACTACCTATTAAGTGTTTCCAAATAGACATCATAAGTATTATACTACTGAAATCAATTATTCAGAATCAAGTATATATCAAAGGAAGAGACTCTTAGAAATGTCAAGCCAACCGGAAAATCCTAAACTTTAATCAAAAGCTCACATTGTGCCGCAAAAATGATGTTCCAATTCCATAATTCATTTTATGTTCAGATGACCCGTGAAAAAAGTTTCTTCTTTTAAATTGAAATAATTCATAATCATCCATGATCCGCAAACAAACATTTGAACTAATACCTTTTTTCAACTTTTACCTTAGTGTATCATTGAGTCACAAAAAACAAGCATTGTTTAGCCATAAAATGTAAACATTACCTGCATATGGTATGTGTCGTCGGCATTCTTTACCACATAAATTTCAAATATTGGTGTCCCGGTAGATGCTGTGAGCAACTGTCTGTAGCAGATAGAAATAAGCATTGTTCCCCAATCACTAGAGGGAAAAAGAGACTAGAAAGATCATACCTTGGACTGTAACTCTTGCCAACAAATCTGCCCATACCAGGACTTATACGAATTATTCTGCCAAACGGGTCCTCTGAATTTTTTGAGTACCCAACCCACCAACCCACCTGCATATAAAGGTCAAAACGGTCGATAGGGATTAAAGGACTGTGATTCACATTTTACAAAGATATGCCGAGGCCATTAGAACTGTAATCAATACTCATAAATCACGAGTACAAGTCCATTTTACAGGTGGAGTCATCTGTATCTTCCCCGACAACTGCATTATTTCACAATCTAGTACAACATCTCTTATAAAGTTTATTAATCCGGAGCCACTTTCAGATTAAGGCCCATTTGTTTTGGATTTTTATAAAAATAGATTTTGTAGAAAAAAAATTTACAAAGAAATTTTTTTTAAAACCTTCAAATGAAAATTTTGTTTGAATAGTTATTCTTAAAATGTTATTTTAGGTATATCATCATTTTATTGGATATCAAAATTTCAAAAAATCACTTAATTATGAAGCTATTTCAAATAGATTTTCACAAAAATCATTTTTGAAATACAACTTTTTGAAAAAAATTCCAATTTTGACTATGTTTTGAACTTCAATAATGTACATTTATGTTATATGATGTCAAATTTAGTGTTTCAATTTAGAAAAAACAAATATAAAAAAACTTGTAATATTTTGAAAAACGGTTTTACAAAATCTATTTTCAAAAATACAAAGAAAAAATATATTTTTTTAAAGCTGAAACAAACAGGCCCTATATATTACCTTATCCAATCTTTTTCTTAGTTATAAATATGTTAAGTGATGATAGATTCCAAACTTCTTTCAATATATCTCAAACTTATTTACTCCTTTCACAAAGACAGACTATAAACTGCCATTTTTATTTTTCTATAAAATTAAAATTGAATCTTTCGACAGTCATTAGCAAGTGAAGAAATAGTTTTTGGATGGTTTCCAGCTTCCCCTTCCACATCACTCCCAAAATATTTCAAAACACACATGTAAGTGATGTAACTCCCCATTATCTCTCCCACCCCAGACTGTAACCATGAGTTACTCGTTGTAACTTGTGTGTACCATTTGATTTTTTCATAAAGATAATTAAAAAATACTGCCAATTTTTGCAGTGGAAATTTTGGTTATCTTTCTCCAATGGACATAGGAACATCTAGCGAGCCATGTGAAACATGGTGTGTTCAACTATGTATTTTCTCAACCAGTTGTATATGTGTAGGTGAGAAATTGTGAAAAATAATACTAACATTTAATTAAAAAAATAAGATTAAATTAATAGATTATATTACGCCACTTATTACAAATCGTATGTGATCTTATATTCAACACGGCAGAAGACCATGTGAGATTTGTAATTAAACATATAATGTGAACCATTCATCTCAATCTAATAATTGTAATTGAATATCTTCATTTCTCACAATAACTAAAAATTCTCACTAGATACGTTATGTGCGCGTTCGGTCGCGTGCGGGCGTGTGTAAATCATAAATTGGAACAGATATGCATGATTGTATTATCAAAAAAAAAAAATGCATGATTGTGGATAAAGGCTAGCACAAAGTAGCAACAAAAGAAGGTACCAGTCCACTTCCGGTGTATCTACATAATCTCGAAGCATCGTGGTAGCGCTCATCATCTATGGCATTCTGCAACATATGAGATTATTACTAACCAAATCATAAGTATGAAAATTAAGACACTAAGACAAAATCTTTTCTGACCTTCAACTGAGACATGATTTCAGCAACACTGTCCTTAGATGTCGCTTCTCCTATAGCCCTCTTTAACTTTGCTGCTTCTTGAAATTCTTCCTTCTCAATAGCATCTTCAAGTTGAAACTGAATGACAAATAGTAGCAGCCACATAAGTAATATATTAGTATAACTATAAAACACCACCACACCCTCTTGGAAAAAACAAATTGAAAAATTGATTATATAAAATTGATTCCGACTAAAATTGAGTTGACAATACAGTGATTTATGTTTGGATATATTCATGTAAAAGTCAGTTGAACAAAAAATTTGAGTGTAAAAATCAATTTTAGAATAGAACCTACAATTTATAACTTCAAGTAAATTCTGGAGGCAGAATCAATTATACTTTTGATAAAACAAACAAGTCAAAATCAATTCTACCCCTCTAGAATCAATTTTGGCCACTCTGGAAGTGGAACCAAACATACACTAAAATTGAGTTGAAGGTAAAGTGGTTTATGCTTGGAACATTATGTTAGAATCACGGTAACCCACCGTGATTTTCCAAAAGTTACACTCTGTAGCTTCTACAAAATTACCGTGGATCACCGTGATTCTGACATATTCACTCTGAAACCAAACATACATACTATGTAAAAGTGAGTTGAACAAAAAATGTGAAAATCAATTCTAAAATAAGAAGCTACCATTTCTAGTGTAAAATTCAATTATAGAATCATAACTTCAAGTAAAACCAATTTTGGAGACAGAATCAATTCTACTTTATGTACAAAACAAAAATGTGAAAATCAATTCTACACCTGTATAATCAATTTTGGCCCCCTAAAAGTGGAACCAACCAAACATACACTAAGCAAAAAAGGCACTTTTTAATGTTCCAAAATTTGGCAAAAGAAAAGCATACAATATAACTAAAATTAACAATTAAAGCTTTGAATAATAAAAATAAAGAGTATTATGATGAAATTGGTTACCTTAAGAAGAGAAGTGAAGCTTTCAGCTTGTTCAATATCAGAGAAATGGCGACACCATCGATTCCAATCCCAGTTAAGAGACGTATCATTCGTTGAATTGGGGGTGCATCGTAAAAACTGAGGGGTGCGGTTTTTTCTGGAAAAGATTGAGATTGATGGGTTTGTTTGAAGAGAAAAGGTGTGTGTGGGTGGTTTGTTTGGGTAGAGATTGAAACGAGAAGGTGTTGTAGTGGTGTTGGAGAAGAAGATGGCTTGGGATACACCCAAAGAAGCCATCACCATGTATTATTGGTGTGTCGTTTTGGATGTATTGATGTGTCGTTTTGAAGAAGATGAAGATGAAAGAATGGAGATAGAAGTTTTTGAAGATGATTGATGCAAGGTTCGTGTGTTTGTGTAGTTGTATTTTGGGATAAGTTTTTCTGGCACACGCGCAATAAAACAAAACAAAAAAAAAATCACTAAATTAGTGCAAATGGATTATGTTTTGAGTTGTGTTATTTGAACAATAATTTATATGACAACTTTTGAGACAACAAAAATTTTACAAAGAAAATGAGGTATTGGCACAAAAGCCAAAGCAATAGAGAGAAAAAGTAAAAACATGATGTGAGTATGAGAGAGAAGTTGTCACAAATGTTGTCTAAAAAATGTTGTTAAAATATGGGTATGTTAAACGATATTCCGGTGCAGTTGTTAAGCATACCAAAAATAGAAATAAAAAATAAAGTTAGGGTCCGTTTGTTAAAGACAAAAAAAAATAGTGATTTTGATTTCATTTTTCATTGGACAAAGCAAAGGTTTTTTTCTCTTTTTGATTCGTTTATTCACGAATTCTTATTTATTATTAATAAATGACTATATATAATTCTGAATTTTCTTATTTCTTATTTGTTATTTTCACCGATATTATTTTATTAGAATAAATTCTATATATGGATACAAGTTATGCCTTGAAATGAAATTTCGAATCCGTTTTGTTTACACTATAAGTAATGCAATAATAATAATATTATATTATATAATAAATAGAATCATTTATTAAAAACAAATAAGAAATAAGAAAATTCAGAATTATATATAGTATAATATAGTACTACATAGAATCAGAAATTGCAAGAATCAAAATTGAAAAATATATTATTTTATTAGAATAAATTCTATATATGGATACAAGTTATGCGAAATTTCGAAACATAATTTAGAGATTAGTTTTTAGAGATTTTATAGAATAGTATAATTTAATTTGTGTTTGTTTATTGTAAGAAAAATCACTTTTTTAAATAAAATAATTTTTAATTTGTTTGGATACAACATGTAAAAGTGATTTTTTTTTAATTATAAAATAACTTTCTTCTTTGGACATTTCTTTTCTCTCTCCTCTAAAAATAATCTATTATTTTTAGCTGTTTTCTCATTATTTTTAGCTTCTGATTATTTTAAAAATCTATAACAAACAGGTACAATATTTTTAAAGTGATTATTTTTATAAAATAAGTGATTTTTTCTAAAAAAAAAAGCTATAACAAATGGCCTCTTAATGTTGATAAAATGACTTTTTATACTTTCAATGCATTGAATGCACAATTTCCAAAACAGAATTTTCTTATTTATATGTTTAACCAATACCCCGGGGCACTGTTTAGCATTTTCTTTATTTAATTTATTGGAGACTGGTGAAAAACAAAAACAGGTAGGATGATTACATTTGACGAATAAATATTTGCTATAAAATTATAATAATTTGATTAATTTAACAAGAAACTCCTTATTTGAAAAATTTTATTGGGAGCACCTTCAACGGTGAACTCTTCACAATGTTATTTTGTGGGTCTCATTAAAGTCAAATCATTCTAAAGTAACTCATTCATTTTTTATTCCAATAGTGCAATTCTAAAAAACTGAAGTAAATCTCACAATTTTATCTTACATATTAATATTTTATTCATATTTACTTTATTGGATAACAAACATCGCATGATTTCAATATTGCATTAAAAAATTAATTTTTTAATGAATGCAACTTTGAAGTACAGTTGCATTGTAAGGCCAGAGCATCTCCAGGTGGCAAACTCAACTAGCCATATTCTCAACATAAATCATGTATAAACTTTTATAAAATCGAAATACATTTTCTAATATTCAATTAAGACAATTAAATTTTGTTTCAATGCAGTCCCATGAGTTTAACTTAGTTGGCAGAGACATTACATTATATATGAAGGGGGTCAGGGTTCAAACCTGATCATCACACTTATCCACATTAAAGGTGAAATTTCTAGTCATCATTTAATCTACTTAGACAAAAAAAAATTCCATTGCAACCAAATCTGTCAGTATTCAATTGATATTCAATTGATGGATTTTTTTATGGAGTGGTGTTTTTAAAAATTTGTAGTTAAAAAACACATATATTAGATTCTTCCAACAATGTCACTAAAAACCTAAAGACTTTTCATACTCTTCTAAATCACATTCTTTCTCTTTCAACTTGCTATTGCTCATACGTAAATTATATATCACTTTTCAACAATGGTTTTTTTCCCTTCGATCTTAATTGCAACTTATTATTCATATGTAGTTGAAAATTGTTCATGTCATATGAACTGAGTGTTTAGAAGAGAATGTAATGATGGTGATGATATCAGTATGATGATGATCAAAATGATTCCTTTTTGTTGAAAGGAAACCTGCAAAAATGTTAGCACTCCGACATGTATTAGAGTCATAGACCTTCATCCATGGTTATAAGTCATTCAGTGGTCGTTGGAACCCACATGGAGAGCTTATCCGGCGATTTTGGGCCTTTATATACATTGGGCTTTAGATAGTCCAGAACAGTTGTCTCCCAAATCCTTAGTATAGTAAGGACTTAATGGTAGTCTTGACGACATACTTTATAATGATGATTTTCTGTAAAATGGATTGCTTTTAATATGTAAGTTTGTTTTTGAAATGGATGTATTACTTGTTATCGAAGTGAAAATGAAATAATTATCGTATAAATGTCATGAAATATTTAAAACGGAATACTTATATGTGGTTTTGAGGACGGAGGAAAGAAAACTTCTCCTTTCTTTGTTTTCATAGTAGTTTTTCTTCCATCAGAATTGAAGGGACGTGTCAAAAGTTAGTTACTTGCCACGTGTCCCACTTACTTGTGGGTTTTAGTCACGCGCTTAGTTCTTTTGAATTTTGGCGCTTTTTTCAATATGCTTTATAGGCACTTGATCTCCTCTTTTCATCCAGACTATTTGTTTAGACTTCCGATTTTGCTTATAAATAAGCAGAAGCCTTTCAATTGAAAAACTTTTCGCTTCCCTTTTGAGAAATTCCAGAAAGTCCTACTTGTTTTCCTTCTGTTTCTGGCGCGACAAAGATTGAAGCCAACACAAGACGCCGCCTCCAACGAAGAAGCATCGCGTGGATTCCGTTGTCGGAAGGCCTTATATACAATAGCGCGGCGAAGCAATATTGAAGTTTCTCTCTCACGGTGGTTCTTATGAAGTTACGATTTGTGACTATATGCTTCAAGAATAGATTCTTCTAACCAATTAGAAAAAAGAATGTTTATGTCTTGATGAAATAGATCTGCCATTTTACCGATGTTGGAGTTGGAGGTAATTGATGTTATCTTAAAGAAAGGGTGCTTCGGAACTTTGGCAATTTAGAATTGATTCGGAATTTACGTTCCAAACCAACATCAAATTTGGAACGTAAATTCCGAATTAAATTTTACAAGTAAACACAAAATTTTGGGGGAACTGGAAGAAATATGGAGGGCCGAAAGAGAAATCTTCTAAGAACTTAATCGTGTTGTTTCGTGTAGCAACAAAGCCATAAGAAATATTGTAAAACATTTATCTTCTCCTGATTTCAGTCTCACGGGCTCACCCTCAACAAAAAAGTCATGTTGAAGAAAATGGACTTTCAAGATCACATAGCCGAGAAAAGTTAATAGGAGAAAGAGACATCAACCAAACATGGAAAATTCAAAGGACTGTTGGGTTATCACGAGGGGGCAGCTAGGGGGATCATCCACATTGGGTTTAAGAACAACTCTACAAGTGAGTTGGACATCGCACTCTAACCCAATATCTTAAGGTGTTAAGTTTATGGGTCCACTCACTTATAAAGTATTCAACCTCCACTTATCTAAGCAATGTGAGACTTAACACTCACACTTGCCACAACAATCTCCCCCTCAAGTGTGAGTCCATCCATACCAAGATATGCTCCCCCTCAAGCGGAAGCTTCTTCAGCAACACTACACTTGTACCGACGTTGTCACACTACACACGGGACACGCCGCCTGACCATCTTTGTCAGGTAGACTTTCGATACAAGGAGTCGGTCGAACCCTTCGTTGAACCAGCGACTCTGATACCACTGTTGGGTCATCACGAGAGGGCAGCTAGTGTGAAAGTTGAAGCTTAGCTTCATATAATCTGTGAAAGAACTCAGATTGTGCAACAATGGTGCACAAGAACAAAGGGAAAAGCTTGAAAGCTATATTTTGGAAGAAGAAAATTTATTGATCACAATCTAATGAGTACAAGGCATAGCAGTAGTATTTATACACATACATGAAGTTGAATGACAAACTTCTAACTGCAAAACTAACTAACAGAAAAAGGATAACAAACTAGCTGTCAATCTAACTAACTATTTGATAACTTCTCCCTCAAGTAACTGCCTTGTCTTCATTGTCATCACTAGAATTAACACCCCCCCCCCCCCCCCCCCCCCCCCTCAAGCTGGAGTGTATATCCATCAATCCAAGCTTGCTTTCCAAACTTGTAAAAGGACCAGGATATAGTGATTTTGTAAGAATGTCTGCTAACTGGTCTTTTGAAGAAACAGGTAGCAAATGAAGAACTCCTTGTTGAACCTTGTCTCGAACTACATGACAATCAATCTCTATATGTTTGGTACGCTCATGGAAGACTGGATTAGCAGCAATGTGAAGAGCAGATTGGTTGTCACAATAGAGAACTATAGGAAAATTATGGTTAACTTGGAGATCCTTCAAAACATATAATAGCCATTGAGCTTCGCAGGTAGCTTGAGCTAGTGCCCGATACTCAGCTTCTGATGATGACCTAGATACAACATTTTGTTTCTTGCTTTTCCAGCTGATTAGAGAAGTTCCAAGAAAGAAGCAATAACCTGTGGTTGATCTTCTAGTGTCAGGACATGATGCCCAGTCTGAATCACAAAAACCTTTGACTTGTAGAGATGAATCTGATCGAAAAAATAAGCCTTTCCCAGGATTAGTTTTTAGATATTTAAGAACATGTAAACCTGCTAACATATGTTCATTTGTAGGAGCAGATAAGAACTGACTTAGCTTGCTTACAGCATAAGCAATTTCAGGCCTTGAATGAGTTAAGTACAATAATCTCCCAATAAGTCTTCTATAGGCTGTAGGATCAGACAAAATTGTTCCAGAGGTTTTGTGTAGCTGTTGATGAGGCTGCATAGGTGTAGAGCAAGGCTTTGTACCAAGTAGCCCAGCATCACTCAACATATCTAAAGTATACTTTCTTTGACATAAAGAAATACCTTGTTTAGTCCTAGCAACTTCAAATCCCAGGAAGTATTTGAGTACACCCAAATCCTTAATGCTAAACTTATTATGAAGCAGGGTCTTAACTGCAGTGATCTCATGTTCATCAGTCCCTCCTAAGACCAAATCATCTACATAGACTAGAATCACAGTGAAGCCAGATGTAGAGTGCTTGGTGAACAAAGAATAGTCAGATTTGGATTGAATATACCCTGAAGCAAGCAAAGTTTCAGTAAGTTTAGTGTTCCACTGGCGACTAGCTTGCTTAAGTCCATATAATGATTTCTGTAACTTGCATACTAAGTTAGGATGAGAGAGATCAAGGCCAGGAGGTGGTTTCATATAAACCTCTTCATTTAAATCACCATGCAAAAAAGCTGTATTTACATCTAACTGATAAAGAGGCCAGTGTTGAGAGGCAGCAATAGCTAGAAGTACCTTGATGGTAGTCATTTTGACCACAGGACTGAAGGTGTCAAGGTAATCCAACCCTTCAGTTTGAGTAAAACCTTTGGCTACAAGTCGTGCTTTGTAACGTTCTACAGACCCATCAGCATGGAGTTTGAGCTTGAAAACCCATTTGCATCCAATAGCTCTCTTGTGTGCAGGTAATGGAGCAAGTACCCAGGTATTAGTGCTTGTCAAGGCAGACAACTCAGTTTTGATAGCACTAGTCCAATGTTCACTTTTCAATGCCTCCTCATATGAAGTGGGTTCAGAAATGGTAGAAAGATTCAAAATGTAGTGTGTGTGTGTGTGTGTAGGAGACAAATTATGATAAGATAAAAATGAAGATATGGGATACTTACTTGTAGATGAAGAAAGGTCAGCAGTTGAATGTGAACCATGGATTGTATCAGTGAGAAGGTTACAATGATAATCTTGTAGGTATGTAGGAGGGTGAGTGAGTCTAGTAGAATGTCTATGAGGTATGGGAGGAGATGGCAAGGTTGGAGAGAAGGTTGGCTTGTCAGACAAGGTAGTGGAGAGAGGTGACTTGTTAGGCAAGGCAGTGGGGGTGAAACAACCATGTGAAGAGTTGTTGGTGGAATTATGAGTTTGAGAAAGTGTATTAGGGTCAGATACATGTGTATGGATAGGTGTTGAAGAGGTGGTTGTAGGTACACTTGATGTTTCATAGTGGAAGAGATCATCAAGGTAGGCTGGATCAGGTATGGGAGTAGTGGTGGAAAAATTAGAAGAAGTGACAGGATGGGTTTGATAAGGAAACAGATGTTCAAAGAATATGACATCTCTGGAAAGGAAAATTTATTTGGAATGGATGTCAAATAGAATATGGCCTTTGACACCAGGTTTGAATCCTAGATAAAGACATTTTCTGGATCTAGAATCAAGTTTGAGTCTATTGGCTTTTAAGGTAGTGGCAAAACATAGAGAGCCAAACACTTTCAAGGTGGAAATGTCAGGCAAAGTTTGATGGAGAATTTGATATGGGGACTGATGGTTAAGGAATGGTGAGGGTAGTCTAATTATGATATGAATGGCATGGTTGACAGCATGAGCCCAAAAATTCTTAGGTAAATGAGACTGAAACAATAAGGCTCTAGTAACTGCAATGATGTGTTGGTGTTTCCTCTCAACAATGCCATTTTGTTGAGGAGTAGCCACACATGAGGTTTGGTGTAAAATACCATTGGCTTGATAAAAATCTCTAAGAAGGAATTCATTACCATAGTCTGATCTAATGGTTTTGATGGTAATGTTGAACTGTGTTTGAACCATTTTTACAAAAGACTTAACAAGTGTAGAGGCTTCAGATTTTAGTTTCATTAAGAAAATCCATGTGTATCTGCTTTTGTCATCTACAACAGTCAAAAAATACTTATGACCTAGCATTGAAGGTATAGCTATAGGACCCCAAATATCCATATGTACTATATCAAAAACAGATTTAGAAATGTGTTGACTATTGGGAAATGGCAACCTTTTCTGCTTAGCATAAAAACATATGTCACAAGGCACAGGAGAAGATTTAAATTGTACAAAAGGGAAATTTTTATTGATTTGTAATAATTTTTCATCAGATACATGACCAAATCTAAGATGCCAAATGTGATGATCATTTGGATTATTTACATGAGTAGAACTAACAGCATTAATGTTGTGACTAGGTGGAGTGTTGGACAAGGTAACAGATGGTGAAGTTAACACATACAATCCATGCCTCAATTCAGCTGTGCCAATCATCATCTTGGAGATAGAGTCCTGTATGATGCAGTGAGATTTATCAAACATGAGTTCACAAGTAAGTGTAAGGGTTAATTTTGGAATGGAAATAAAATTATATGAAAATTCAGGAATGTATAAAACATGAGATAAATGGAATTGGTCATTAAAAGATATGGAACCAGCAAAACATGCTTGAATGGATGATCCATTAGGTAATTTTATAAGGATGGGCTTAATTCTTTTGATGAATTGAAAGAATTTTAAGGAAAAACATACATGATCAGTAGCACCTGTGTCTAGAATAAATGACTCTAGCCTGGTGTTACTGGGAATGGTACAGACAATACCTGTGTTGGAATGAGAGTTTGAGGTAATGTGGTTGACACTATGAGATGGCATTGATGATGACCCTTGGAGTAGTGCTAACAAAGCTTGGTGTTGCTCAGGAGTAAGCATTAATGACCCAGGAGCTTGTTCGTTTTGCTGATACCCAGGTGCCTCTGACTGAGCATCTTCATCATTACCATTGGATACATTGTTAACCACTGCATTTCCATTGTCATTACCATTTTGTTTCCAATGAGGTGGATATCCATACTTCTTGAAACAATCATCAATGACATGGTTGGTCATACCACAGTAAGTACACACTTTAGAATTCTTTCCTCTACCATAGCTAGATCTACCACCTCCTCTGGAAGCACCACCTCTGCCTATATGTGAAGAAGAACCTCTAGCATAGGACTGATTATCTCTAGCATAATTTTGATTATTGTTCATATTAGGATACTGATTATTGGACATGGCCAAAAGTTTAGATTCATCCAAAGGGATAACTGTTTGTCTTTCTTGCTGGATAAGCAAAGAATAGACCTTACTAATAGGTGGTAAAGGATCCATCAACATAATCTGAGACTTAACATGAGAATATTGGTCATTTAGACCCTTCAAAAAATGAATTACTTGATCCCCATCTCTAAGAATGAATCTTTGTAATAGCTTGACATGTGATAACACAGTCACAAGATGGAATTGGCCTAAAATTATCCAAGTCTTGCTATAATTGTGTGAGTTTAGTGTAATAAGAAGAGATTGTAGAATCACCTTGCTTGAGGTTACAAATTTCATCTTGAAGATCAGAAATCCTAAAGATATCACCTTGATAAAAATGAGCTTTGAGATCTTTCCATATATCTGCAGCAACATCCATCCAAATAACACTTTGAGCAATTTCTGGGTCTACTGCATTGGTAAGCCACGACATAACCATTGTGTTGCACCGATCCCATGCCATAGAATCACGATCATCATCCAAAGGTCGTGGGAGAGAACCATTGATGAAATGAAGCTTATTCTTGGATCTAATGGCGACGGTCATAGCTCTTGACCAAGAATGATAATTGGGACCATGAAGAAGAGGTGTAACAAGAACTAGCGCTGGATTTTCATTAGGATGCATGAAATATGGATTAAGAGTATCATTTTGATAACCTTTGTTGGCGTTGTTTGTGAATAAACCGCCATGGACACTGCCACCATGAAAACTTCCATGGATGCTGCTCGCAGAACTTTCACCAGCCATGATGAAAAACAGATCAAAAGAAAGAAAGAAAATTGATGAGGAATGTGATCGCAGTGGAACAACAAGAGGAATAAAATCCACAGGTCGATGATACCATGTGAAAGTTGAAGCTTAGCTTCATATAATCTGTGAAAGAACTCAGATTGTGCAACAATGGTGCACAAGAACAAAGGGAAAAGCTTGAAAGCTATATTTTGGAAGAAGAAAATTTATTGATCACAATCTAATGAGTACAAGGCATAGCAGTAGTATTTATACACATACATGAAGTTGAATGACAAACTTCTAACTGCAAAACTAACTAACAGAAAAAGGATAACAAACTAGCTGTCAATCTAACTAACTATTTGATAACTTCTCCCTCAAGTAACTGCCTTGTCTTCATTGTCATCACTAGAATTAACAGCTAGGGGGATCATCCAAATTGGGTTTAAGAACAACTCTACAAATGAGTTGGACACCACACTCTAACCCAAAACCTTAAGGTGTTAGGTTTATGGGTTCTCTCACTTATAAAGTATTCAACCTCCACTTATCTAAGCAATGTGAGACTTAACACTCACACTTGCCACAACAATGAATTTTTTTTAGTTTTTTCCTACAAAATAATCATATAATCATACGTAGTGTACTTTGCAGCAGTATTTTTTTCCTATTCTTGTCATCGATTTTATTAACAAGGTACTTAAATGGTAAAATTTTGTGAGGGCTCTTGTAAATCTTTGCATGAGAAATAATTTAATTGTTTTAGTTTGTTGAAGCACTTGTGAATCAATCGAAGTTTTGAGATCAACACGGTTGTAGTCAAAACAAACTCTGTAAAGAGGGTGGAAGAAGTGAATAATTGATTTTTTTTATATCCATGAGAACAACTAAATCAAATAAAGTCCTCCTTTAATGTCCCATAAGTGTAACTCAAATTGTAGTTACCAGGGACATTATTGGAGTGGCCGGAATTCGAACCTCGGATTCCATATTTCTTCATATTTAAATGTGTGAGTCTAGCCACTGCCACTAGGTTACTTGACCAAAAAAACACTCATTTAATGACTTTTAAAACAAAGTCTAGTTAACAATTTTTAAAAGCTTTAGTAATTTTTTTCCTCTCAAGAAGCCGCCTCCTCCCTCCGCTAAACCCTAATTTATTCTTTTTGTACCTCCACCAAGGAGGGGTGGTTTTAGGGTCAATTTTTGATCCAAATCACCGCTCTAAATTGTTTTTCCTTTTCTTTTCAATTAAATAAGTGATTATTCACATAAATTTGCTTCTTCGTTTTTTTGTTTTTTACGTTTGTCGTCGTCTTGTGCGGCGATGTGATTGTGGTCGTCTTGTGCGGCGTTGTGTTTGTGGTCATCTTGTGCGGCGCTTTTTCATTACGGTGTTTCGTTGATTTAAATTAGCATATCTACATCAACTCATTACAGATCTGAAGACTTTGACGT
Source organism: Trifolium subterraneum (assembly GCA_951799995.1). Lineage (NCBI taxonomy): Eukaryota > Viridiplantae > Streptophyta > Magnoliopsida > Fabales > Fabaceae > Trifolium > Trifolium subterraneum. Next base: position 40,063,598 of record OX637467.1, read on the forward strand.
CAACGTTGCAAATCCGGGAGTATGAAGATTCCGGTGACTTTTATTTTGTCATATTTGTAGGGAATTTCATGATGCCGTTGTATGCTATTAACTTAGGTGGTGCAAGTTTGTTTGTAGATTCACCTTTTTCAGTTTTTAACAATCTTGAATTTGTAATGATCTATGTATTTTCAATTTGAATGAATGTATCCTTATTTTTAGTAAAAAAAAAAACAAAGTCTAGTTTTTTTGTCAAAAAAAAAAAGAAGTCTAGTTTTGTTTTGAAGAGTGTTTCAATTGAATAGTTGAAGCATTCATGGATGTTGTGCAGGATCAAGTGTGCTAACACTTAATAAAAACAAATGCACTTGTTAATCTAATGATTAAGATGAGTGATATTTGTAGAGCCTTTTCATTCTGAACTTTTTCTATGAATAAATCCATTATATAAATTCACGTAGTTAAGTCATAATCAAAGAACCAACTAAAGACATGAGAAAACTCAAACTTAGACAACTAACATATTACTAAACATCCTATTGTTAAAAGTCCTAGTTTTTGTCCTAAAGAAAACTCCAAACCCTTTCTCTGTTTAACTTGAAATACCAATCAAGGTCCAAGAAAGTAACCAAAATTATCATCACAAATCAATGCCTTGTATGCCCCAAAGACATCAGAGAAACACAATCCCAAATAAAAATTAAGCTACCAAAAATGAAACTAACAAAAACAAGTGAAGAATACACCTTTGCCATAGTGAACAAAATTGCAACAACGGTTACAGATGCAGTTCAGAACCACTATCAGATCATCGCAATTTGTTTTCTATTACACATGATTGAGCTCTCCCATCACCGACGAATATAAATGGCAAGTTTACCGGTTGGGGTCCATTGAAGTACATGATAAACTTCCAAGCTAAAAGAATTTAAGAGCTAGCTAGCTTACTCACAACAAGACAAAAATAAGCTGAAGCTCATACATCAATATATGTTTCACCCACCTTAATGGTAGATATTTTCTCTTCCTTTAATTTGCAGTACACTGAGTGAATGTTCAGATCATCTTGTCCCCTGCAAATATAACACTAAATCAGTAAATTGCATTAGCACGTTAAAGCATAAATTCCTAGAGAGATAGAGGATACAGAAAAACAAGTTGAGGTTTAACGGAATATTGTTGGTTTGTAAGGTGAGTTGCGAGTTCCACTACTAGTGCCGGTGCAGTAGATGCTGTATCAAATAGACTGCTTGGATATAGCACCTCTTATTTGAGAATATGGAACTAAGACTAATAAACAGATTAAACTAAATCCTAAAATATGTTACTGTATAAAGTCAGATAGATTTTTTTTAGGTTTAGATAACATGAGGAAGCTATCCTTTTCAAAGGCTCGGTGGTAGTTATAAATAACCTGTCAATTAATGTTCATCCACAAAAAATGGAGTCACGATTTATCTACTAAATACGTATAGAACCTGAATAGTTGGGACCGGAAGATGCGTGCAATAGGAGGATACAGTTAGACATGAGTATGTCATAATCATTAATCCATTCAGGAGTGTAGATAATTTAACAAAAACACTAACCATATTAAAAGCAATAATAAAAAACCTTTGGAAGGGACTTACTTCATCTTGTTACTTTGATCTTTAGTTTGTCGATAACAACATTCACCATGTTACAAATTTTGGCTTCAGTTGTTAAACAACTAACCAATCCTTCAATTGATCTCAACTCTTCATGAAACTGTGAATGTAACACCAATGAAGAAAAATTCTCATCGAGCACCAAGCTCAGACATTTTACAACATCTTCAAGTTTAGGAATCCAATTGTAAGCCTTCAAACCTAAAGACGATGAGGCTTTCGGACATGGACCAGCTTGAGGGAATCTCTCATATTTCTTCAACCACTTTGCTAAATAGCGAATCAAATTCAACAACTCTTTTCCATTCAACTTATTGAATGCAGGGGATAACATTGCATTGTTGATGTTTGGTGATGCAATCAAATAATGCAAACAAAGTTCAGGTGCAGAGAAACCATCATATGCTATCATAAACAAAATGGAAGTTTCCTTTGCAACAAGTGAATTCTTCAGCTTCAGGTTGTCGTCACTTGCTTTCTCGATGGCCAGCGTTGCTTGGTTCTCCCACTCCTTCTTTACAGATACTATAGAGTTATAAGCATCTTTGGATGGAGAAAGAAAATACCTCAAAATGGCGAATATTTCTGAAGAACCGAGATCAAAAGCATGCTTACAACACAAACAGATCAAGTCAGACCTCTTTTTCTTGACTAACTTAGCAATTAGGTTTGAATAACAAGAATTCCCAATAACACCATTAACAATCAAAGCTTCAACTAATTCCCATATTTCCAAAGAAACACATCCATCCAAAACCAGGCCAGCAACATCTTTACCGACGAAAGATCCAAGTTTGTCAATCAAGATCTTGCAAAAAGCACTACCAGATGAATCACCGATCTCAATCGAAAAACCAACTTTCTCCCTAATGTTTTCAAGATAGGAAATCAAACTACCAATAAACTCATCCTTTTCCAAATTATTGATGCTCTTAAACTTTGTTTTAAGCTCTTCGATAAACTTTTTGTTGATCTTAATAATTTCTTTATCAGTTTGTGAAATTTGCCATCCAGTAACAGGTTTAATAGGGTATGAGGAAGACTCATCTTTAAGTTCAGACTTCAAATTAGGCAAAATAGGATCTGGATTGAGAACAACCGGATAATCCGAATGTAAATCAAGTGATTTAGAATTGACAGAAGCATCCTTAATGAGTTCTAGTAAAGTCATGATTGAAATTACAAAAAAGATACCTGAAAGAAAACAAAAGTCTCAAACAAGTCACTAGGTTGTCAATCCCAGATAGCAGTGCATAGCGCCGGACCCGAAAGGCCAAAACTAGGACACTGGTATAGTACATTACAGGATGGCCATCATTTTTTTTTTTTTAAATCAAAGGTATTTTTTAAATCGAAGGTATCTTCCGCGGGCAATTAAGAGGTTGACCTCTCCCAATAAATGTTTTTCCATATATACCGGCCAGGGATCAAACCCAAAACACCCGGGACCAAATGGTTAAGGAGCTCAAAATTTGTGCCACACTATAGACATCATTTAAGATTCATGAAATAGTTGCTCAAAAATTAACTAAATGACTTAATATTCATAAAATAGTTGCTGAAAAATTAAGTAAATGACTTAAAGTTAGTTGTTGGAACTTAATACTAGTACTATATATGCATAGTTGTGCTGAAAAATTAAACATGACTTAAAATTCATGAAATATTCATAATTATCAATAAAAAGTCACAATTCATAAGCAAAACATTGTAGGAATAAAAAATAACTAGCGTTACAATTCAGTTCGAACAAAACAGAGAGGGTTTGAAGCAAAACAAGGAAAAATATAATAAAAACGAAAAAGACGTTGTTACAGACTTACAGTTGAGTTTCGTAACGAACAGAGGAACAGTGGAGGTTCGAAGCAGAGGAGAGCTCGCCGGAGATAAGGTCGACGGGGGAATGCAGCGCCGGAGACTGGGTCACTGGAAGTGGTGCGGAGGCAAAGTCTTGGTGTGGGAGAGAGTTTAGGTTTCAAAATTTTTGACAAAAATATTAAAAAGTGGATTGGGCTTTTGAATGAGAATTTTATTATGACTTGTACTTTTCGCACCCCCTGGATTTCCTCAGTCACCCCCTGAAATTACCTTATTACCCCTCTCGCATGCTACATAGCGAACTATGTTTGCATTTTAGAACGCGGTCTACACGCTCGCTCAGTATACGGAGAAAACATATTAACCGTTCACGGACCAGGGAGCGAACAAGCCTTATATATAAGGTGTGCCATCTTCTCCAACTCATTCGTGCATTTTCTGAAAGAAAAAAAAAGGGGAAGACGCCCAAAACCCTACCAAAACTCATTAATGGAAAAGTTGGTCAAAATGGTGGATTCTTGCTCATTTGTGGCCAAAAACATCAAGGGAATCGAGATTAACACAAGGTAATCCATCATTTGATCATTTGTTGCTTGTTTCTGCCTTTTTTATTTTTATTTTTTTGCGTTAATTTTTTTCTCCATGACTGTTAGTGTTCGCTGAGTAGAAGGCGATCGTTTCTGAGGGTGTAGATCTGCATTCGCTCCCCAGAAAGAGAACGTGTATTATGCTGATTGTTTGTGCTTTTTCCATTTGGTTCTTCTGGAGTCAGAATGAATTGATGTTTGTTTTTTTGTCTTGATTAGATATGGAAAATACACCTAAAGATGTTGATAAATGTAAATGTCCCACTAAGGTGAGTGCATCTGCCACGAAGGAAAAGACAGATGAGAACCCTCTAAAGAAGCGGTCGCGGATGAGTGCATCTGCCACCATTCTCCCTGCTAGGTCAGGCTTTTGAAGCACGTTCTTGATGGGATAGTCAGTTTTCACCACAATTTGGTGACTCTGGAAGTACTGCCTTAACTTTCTAGCCGTTATCACCACAACTAATGATAACCTCTCGATTTTCTGATATCTCGTCTCCGCTCCTCTCAAGGTTATACTCACGAAGTAGATTGGCTTCTCTTCTTCAATTTCTTGAACGAGCTCCGAACTGAGCGCCCTTTCAGACACTGCTAGATAAAGGTACAATGTTTTACCCTGTTCAGGGCGAGTGAGGATGGGAGGTGAAGCTAGAAATACCTTTAACTTCTAAAATGCCTCCTCACACTTAGGGCTCCAAGTGAATCTCTCACTTTTCCGCAAGGTGGCGAAGAAGTGACATGCCTTCTCGCTTGCGCAAGATAGGAACCTGGATAATGCTGTTATTCGCCCTGTCAGTTGTTGTACCTCTTTAACGGAAGTGGGGCTTCTCATATTGATGATGGCTTGACACTTGTCTGGATTCGCCTCTATTCCTCTATGCGTGAGTAAGAACCCTAGAAATTTACCAACTTGCACTCCAAAGGAGCACTTGGCCGGGTTAAGCCTCATGTTGTATTTTCTGACTGACTTTAAGATATCAGCCAAATCTTTATCATGCTCGCCCTCTTCTTCCGTTTTTACTACCATGTCGTCTATATAGACTTCTAGATTTTTCCCTATTTGCTCCGCAAATACTCTGTCCATTAGACGCTGGTAAGTTGCTCCTGCATTCTTCAAGCCAAATGGCATAACATTGTAAAAGTAATCGCAAGTGTTGGACATAAAGGCAGTGTGTTGTGCGTCCATGGGGTTCATCTTGATTTGGTTGTACTTTGAGTAAGCATCCATAAAACTCAAAGTTTTGTAACTTGACGCTCCGTCGATCAACCTATCAATATTTGGCAGCGGGTACGGGTCCTTTGGACATACCTTGTTTAGGTCTGTGAAATCTACGCACATTCTCCATTTGCCATTCACCTTTTTTACCATCACCACATTTGCTAACCAGGTGGGGTATTTAATTTCCTCTATGAACCCCGCTTCCTTCAACTTTGCCACTTCCTCCGTTATGGCTGCTCTTCGCTCTTCTCCCACCTTTCTGTTCCTCTGGACTACCGGTTTGGTGGTTGATGAGATGGCTAGCTTGTGTGTGATCACACTCTCGTCAATCCCGGACATATCAGACGGTTGCCATGCGAACAAATCTCTGTTGTTGCGTAGTATGATGATGATTCTCTCTTTTTCTGCTGGTTGGAGACTTGTTCCAATGTTGGTAGATTGATGTGACTACTCGCCTATCTGGACCTGCTCTAAGTCTTCAATTGAGCTGACTCTCTTGTCCTAGAATTCTTCCCTAGGATCCATGCCTGTGATGCTAACCATGTTTATTCCGTTGGTTCGTTCTCCTCTCTCTAGAGGCGATTTGGGCTTTGTTGGTTTGTGCTTATCTTCAAGCTTGACTCATAACACTTTCTTGTCAATGCTTGATCCCCTTTCACTACTCATATCTTGCCGTTATTTAACGGGTACTTGATTGCCAAATACAAGGTAGACATAACCGCACCTAGTGTATTGAACGCAGGTCTCCCAACAATAATATTGTATGAGGTAAAAGGTGTTTTTACCACCAGATATCTAACCTTGATTGTTTTGGCGTTCTCCCTTTCACCGAAGGTGGTGTAAAACGTGATGTGCCCCATGACATCCACTTGTTCTCCAGCGAACCCTACTAGTGAGCCGTAGTAAGGTTTTAACTGTTCGTAAGATAACCACATCGCTTTAAACGTGTCCCAATACAAGATATCAGCGGAGCTTCCTGAGTCAATGGGGACTCTTTTGACGTCACAGTTCAAGATCTGTACTTGTATCACCAAGGGATCATCATCATGCGGTGCAACGTCTCGTCCATCTTCTGCGTTGAACGAGATTTTCGGAGTGTGGGGGAAATTTGAGTTTCCCACTGAGCAGATTTCAAACCTTGAACGCCTGACGTAGCGTTTTCTGGCAGAATTGGACTCGCCTCCTCCTGCGAATCCTCCTGAGATAGTGTTTACCGTCACTCTGTGTTTTTCACCTTTGTTTCCTCCGTCGCCCTCGCCTTAGGCGGGTAAGGCATTTGCTATGGAAGGGCAATCTGCCCTTTAGCGGCGTCTTCCAAGAACTTCCGCAGGTGTTCACTCCTGATTAGATCCTCGATCAGATCCCTCAATCGGAAGCATCTCTCAGTGTCATGACCTTTGCATCTGTGGTAGCCACACCATACCTCTGTGTCTAGGCCTATGACAGTGTTATTCATTCTGGGAGGAGGTAAAGGTGCTAAACCTGTTTGCAAGATCTCATGCAATACGTGCACTCTGACTCTATTTAGCGGTGTGTACTCTCTATCTGCAGGATACCGCCTATGTTGGGGGTAATTCATGCTGCCACTATCGTTGGGAGGATTAAGGTTTACTACGATACCCCTGCTTCTAGGCTTCGTTGTTTTGCCAGTTGCGTTGGGGTTGTGAGCTTTGTCCCTTGTTGTTGTTACTTCTCATATCTTTCTCTTTGGCGTCTCTTGAGCGTTTCTCTGCGTTGCTCTCTTCGCCCTTGATGTAGCAGCTAGCTCTCTTGATAACTTCTTGCATTGAAGTAACGGGTTTTTGTGCTAGCGACTCGTTAAAGTGTCATGCCTTCAAACCGTTGTGGAAGGCGGCAACAAACATCTTCTGGTTTGGATTGGACACCTTAATTGTTGCTTCGCTGAATCTAGCGAGGTATTCTCGAAGAGTTTCAGCGAATTGTGAATAAACTGGTCGCCGTTACTTTGATGTGCTTAGTTCCAGAGAATTGGTGTATGAACTTCTTATGAAAGTCAGCATAACTTTCGATAGAGTTCTTGGGCAAACTCATATACCAACGCAAAACAGCGTCTTTGAATGTCCTTGAAAGGAGCTTGCACCTAAGATGTTATGGTGCTCCGATAATGGCGGTTTGAGTTCCAACTGCCATTAAGTGCTCCAAAGGGTCAGCTTTTCCGTCAAATGTTGGTAAGTGTAGTGATTTGAAGTTGTCTGGGACTTTTGCATCCCAGAGTGCTTGGTTGAGGGGCAGAGACTCGATAAGACTCTCATCTTCAGAATCTGCATTTTGTTCAGCCTGCTCCTTTTCAATTGTTGCTATTTTTCTTTGCAAGCCTCTGATCTCTTCTACTGCGGCTTGCAGCGTGGCTGCTCCATGGTTTTGGTTTGTTGCCATGATTGGATCGTTGTTTGCAATTTGCTTCTTTCTCTAAATGGTAGGCTGTGAATCGTTTTACCGCAACCCCACAGTGGGCTCCAAAATGTTCTGGTGAACACTTAAAGGGGTATGCAAAGTAATTAATATGGACTGTCAATAACAAAAATTATCGGTCCTTTCTTCATTAAAATCATAGGTATTTATAGATTACATAAGGAGAGAAATCTTCCTGCCTTTTTTCTCCATTATTGTCTCCACGTTCTCCTCCTATATATTAATCACATGCCTATTTACATGTCGATCATGGTGAAACATGGGTTGAATGTCAAGCTTCCTTCTGAATCGTGCCCCTGGTCATTAGGATGATGGGAATGAGTGGAATCGATAGTGGGATAACAACGGTTATATTACAGATCGTGGGATCATGGGGTTATGGGCGACTCGCCCGTACGTCGCGCCTTCCGCGGCGTTATTGGGCTGAATTCTGTTTACGTATTGGGTCGTTGCTTATTGGGCCGTTGTTTGGATCATTGATCAGTATACGGGTTTTGCTAAACGCACCCCTTATATTTTTACCCGGTACAGTTAATAAATGTTCTTTATATATAAAGGCATTTGTTAAGAAATTAAATGCAACAATTAGTATCCACAAATCATAGCACAACTGACAAAAATAATGACATTGATAGGTTAGACGTTTTGATTAGGGTTTGAACCATACTCCTTCACTTTCTGTGTGTTTAGTTTTCAATAACTTGTCATTTTGTTTATCTAAAAAAAAATGCTAACAATTATTAAAAAAAATACTCCATCCGTCCCATAATATAAGCAAACAAAAAAATATTTCAAGAAAAATAAAATGTGATAATTTGAAGTATGATTTATTTTGTTTTCCTTGAAATAAGTTTAATTGGAAGATGTAAAAAAAATTATTGGTTATTGATTATGGAAAAAATAAGAGAGTAAATTAAATGCAATTTGCATTTAATTTTATAAGAATAAGTAAAAGTAAACCTTGAAAATAATAAAAGTTTATTTTTTTGCTTATAATAATTTGGGACAAGAAAAAATAATTTTTTTTTACTTATAATAATATTTACCAGCAAGTAAACCTTTAAATTTTAGTTTTTCATTTTCTTTTTAAGACATTTATCAGCAAGATACATAAAAACATAAAGAAAAGGAACTTCTTACTTTTCTACTCATGGAAGCAATGGTAGCGTAGAGAAAAAAGTAAACAAATGTCGGGTGAGACCATAAATTTGTTGTCCCCCCAAATGTCCTATGTGCTTTTTCTTATATATCACTCTGACTCACTCCATTGTTGGACTCAATATCAATATTCAATACACTAACCATCTCAAAATGAAAATTCATTTCATCTTCTTATTCTTGTCACTCTGTTTTTTCCATGTAAGAAACACCACAAAATCCATATTCTCATCTTTACACTTTGATTAATTAAATTGCATTGCATTGCACATTTCCTTTCCTAAGTTATGAGTATATTTTCCTACATGTATGTGTCATTAAATATTTCTTACTAAATTTTATACTAATGCAGGTTTTTGTAGCAACCATTGGTGAAACACAAGAATATTCTCTCAAACAAAAGACAAACCCTTTCAGTCCCAAAGCATCACTTATTCGTTACTGGAACACAAAAATCTCTAACAAACTTCAAATCCCTAATTTCTTTCTCTCTAAAGCTTCCCCTCTCACACCACACCAATACGCAAATCTCATAAATCTCCTCAAACAAAAACCATCATCTTTAAATCTCCACCGTTCACTCTGCTCCACACCATACTTATTCTGCTCCTTCGACCACCCAAACACACTCCAACAATCCACAAAAACCACCAAAAACGACTCCAACTTCGCCATATATTCCAACAAACGATTCGCAAACTACGGCTCAGCTCGACTCGGTGGAGTCGACTCGTTCAAAAACTATTCAAACGGGTTAAACACAAACAACGACTCGTTCAAGAAATACAGCACAACCGCAACTCGTCACGGTGGAGAATTCAACAGCTACGCAGAAAACGGCAATGTAGCTAACACGAATTTCACTAGCTACGGTTCCGGTTCAACTTCCGGTACCGGAGAATTCAAAAGCTACGATAAACTCGTCAATGTTCCGAATCTCGGTTTCACTACCTACGATTCCGCCGCTAACAATCACAAACTCTCGTTCTCAAGCTACGGCAATGAAACAAACTCTGGATCGCAATCGTTCAACAGTTACGGAAAACGCGTTCGTAGCGGTAACAGCGATTTCATCAATTACGCTTCTGGTTCCAACATTCTTCAATCAACATTCACCGGTTACGGTGAATTAGGAACCGGAGCCGCCAATGATTCTTTCAGATCGTACAGTTTCAACGGAAATAATCCACGGAGCAGCTTCAAAACTTACGGCGCCGCCTCCGTTTCCGGTTCGGATACTTTTGTCAGTTATCGGAATCGTGCTAACGTCGGCGATGATTCGTTTCAAAGCTACGGTTCAAAATCAAAATCTGGTGCTGCGTCGTTTACGAACTATGGACAATCGTTTAACGAAGGAAACGATACTTTCACTGAATATGGAAAAGGAGCTTCAGGTAAAAGCGCGTTTGGTTTCAAAACTTATGGGTTAGGACGCGCGTTCAAAGGCTACAACAAAAACGGCGTGTCGTTTTCAGCTTATAACAATTTCAGTTCGTTCAGTGGCAAAATGGTAAATAAATTTATCGAACCGGGTAAGTTTTTCAGAGAATCGATTTTAAAGGAAGGAAATGTAATGGTGATGCCAGACATTAGAGACAAAATGCCTACAAGGACGTTTTTGCCCCTATCAATTTCATCGAAATTACCCTTCTCGTCCTCAAGTTTGGACGATATAAAAGAAGCGTTTCACGCGCGAGAAGGTTCAGCGACAGAGCGCGTGATAATTAACGCACTTGGAGAATGCGAGAGAGAGCCGAGTGTAGGAGAAACAAAACGGTGCGTTGCATCAGCTGAGGGGATGATTGAGTTTGCGGTTTCTGTATTGGGTTCCAATGTGGTTGTGAAAACAACTGAAAATGTAAACGGGTCAAAAGGAACGGTGATGATTGGAAAAGTATACGGAATGGACGGTGGAAAAGTGACTAAATCGGTTTCATGTCATCAGAGTTTGTACCCTTATTTACTGTATTATTGTCACTCTGTTCCTAAAGTCAGGGTCTATGAAGCTGAAATTCTTGACGTGGACACTAAGTCAAAGATTAATCTTGGTGTTGCCATCTGTCATCTTGACACGTCATCGTGGGGACCAGAACATGGTGCTTTCTCAGCTTTGGGGTCGGGTCCTGGAAAAATTGAGGTGTGTCATTGGATTTTTGAGAATGACATGACGTGGACCATTGCTACTTGAGGGAGAAAATCTTTCATTCGGTTATTTTCAGTTATTACAAGAACAAGAATGCATTTGTTGTCATGTGTAACCACGTTGTTGTTGTTTTTTATTTTTTGAGTTTTAGAATATTTCTATTTATGATTCTACCTTGTGTCGTGTTCTTGAGTGGTTTGAATCTCTGAATAGGCGTGCCTTATATATATGATGGCTCATGACATTTTAATATTAGTATAGCACTACTATTACTTTCGAAATTTCTTTTGTCTATGAGAAATCTCATACTTGTGTGATTTATTTATTATTTGAGATGACCTTGTTGTATAGTGATAAGAATAAGAACAAGTAGCCCACGTTGAACCATGAGTTTGTTAATTAAGGTTGAAATTGGTAGTGTATTAGAAAATATTCTGACGTTCAATTCAATATAAAAATATAGAATGAAAATTTTTATGATTATAATCGCATACATTGAGGTGTTTTCCATACACAACTTTTTTAGAGGGTATTGGGACATTTAGAGCTTGAAGGTTGGCCATTACCGAGCGACTCCCATCAAATGTTGAAAGGCGTTATGATACTCTAGGATCTAATGTCAATCCATGAGACAAGAGAAGTGAAGAGTTTTTTGGGTTGGGCCACTTCGACGTTTTATCTCTAGGCTTTTGTGCTTATGGGACAGGGTCGACATAACAAGCATGTGCCTAGGGTCGATCCAAAATAGTCCTTGAAACTCTAGAGCAGGTGTCGAGACTAAAAAACTCTTAAAAAGATATCTACATACTATCCACTAACAAAATCTCACATTATAGTATGGATTTGAACTCACCTCCATCTTATATTAAATGTCACATTTGTTCATGTTACTTAAAAAAATATTAGTAGTTGTTGGAGTATGAGGACAAGGGAATCTTTAGGCATCTAGTCTAGTAGAATGTTGTTACCTAATGGAGGCAAGGCATTATGGGATAACATTGGAGAAAAGAGAAGCATTTCATAGTTTCTTTGATGTGATGGGATAGTGCTGATTGTTGCTGCACGCCTTGGTGAGGGAGCTGAGGGAGGAGGTAAAGTGATCATAAGTGCTGAGTGGAGAGTGATTGTGTGGTACTTTAAAGTGAGAGCATAAATTAACTGCATGCAAACGTTGCAGCAGCTTTAAGTGAAACCGAAGAAATAGACACCATCAAAGGCTCAAACACATGATCCACATAGTTTATTTTATGATTTGTGAGTGGAGTGTATTGACTGAAGGCTACTCTAGTGTTGGTGGTATAACAGAGGCAGGGGCCAAAATGAGGCAAATAAAGGACCCACCACTTCTTGGATAGTACTATACTCTTTAAACCTTTTTTAGAGGTGGAAATACATAGACCGATAGACCAGACCGAACTATATGGGTATACGGTCTAACCTATATAGGTTTAGGTCAGATCAACTTATTTCTTTAAATAGATTAGACTAATGTTTTTTATAGTCTATCTAGTTAATCTACATTAATTTTTCACATGTATAAATGTACTATTATAAATTAAAATTGAAATATGATGTCCTATATAGAAAATTCTCTAAAATACCATTTTAAATATTAAAAGAAAGTGAATCTCATTGGTTTATTTGATATTAGTATATTTAAAAATAATATAATTATTTATTAAAATATGTTCATGTAATATAGGCTTTTAAATAGGCTAATAGACCATGTCAACCTTTCAAAATGCCAGCCTCAGGCTTAAAAATATGCCCATGATAAGCCACATGTCAGACTCAGATCTTCAATTTTTTGACAGGTCAGACTCAGATTTGACAAAATCTAACTTGATCTAGTCTATTTCTTACCTCTTCCCTTGTTAGACTTTTGGAAATATTTCTATTATTCTTTTATAAATATCCTTACTATTTAAAAAGAAATCTAATATCCATACTCTTCCGGAACACGATGCATTGCGGTAACTGAGTCACACAGTTGCATGTAGTAGCATATCTCAGCTACTCATTTTAAATTGGTAGGTTTATATTGCATTTTAATAAAATTAACACAAATCAATTCCAACCACTAATATTAGATCAGATAGTCTTGATTAAATGCAGCGTGAATATTTAATGCAGGAACTTTTTTCCATACTCTTACTCCTAATTAAATGGATTGACGTTGTGTGCGGTATGAAAATAATGATCGTAACGTAGTCGGTTATATATGGGTTATCCAATCAAAATTAAAGGGTTCAAATTTTAATATTGGATTTTAATTTTTAAAATAATTAAAATTTGAAAACCTCCTTGGTAAATTAACACCATTAGCTAATATGTTAAGTTAACCTCAATCTTCAAATCCTCTGTTCAAGGTGGAAAATTGGAAAACCCACACATATCAAACAAATCATTCAAAATTTCCTCAAAACTTTATCGGCAATATTCAAATATATTTCTGGATAGTTTGAAAAGTTCCCCTGTGGCAAAAACGCAAGATTCATTGGCTCATAAATTAGTTTCATAATTCCTGGATTCACATATTACTTTTCGATAGGATGTAGTTAAGTCACATACTACATTATAACATTTTGAAGTTTAATTAGCGATAAAAAATCGTCGCTGAAACACATAAAAATATTGTAGCTATAACTCTAGGAAACAAACAGTTCAACAACGGTTTCCTAACCTCCCCTTTCTCTACAGACAACTGTTTTTTGAGTTTCGTCCACAATCATATACTATAAATGTTGCTTAAACCTATGAATGTAGCGGTTTTGTGTGTTCCAACTGTTTTTGGGATTTGAGGATTGGTTATTAGAGTGTTGCTGAATCTTTGATTTTATGTTCAATTTTAGGCAATGGTTATTTCGTGTTGCTTATTCGTTTAGACAATAATTTTAGCCTAATTATGGCAACAATTATTTTACTGTGGCTTATTGTTATAGCCTATGAAGCACGGACACCTCTATGTGTCGGTGTCCGACATTCGTCCAACACCTGTCCGACACGTGTCAGATAGCTCAAATCGGTGTCCGAAAAAATTCAATTTTTTCTTTATTTCGACACTTCTTTGATCGGTGTCGGACACCTGTAAGACACTCGTACACACGTGTCAGACAAGTGTCCCCAAAAAAAATATTTTTTCTTTGTTTATACTCTTCGTAGACACATATTATACATACCTATAAGAGTTAGAGATGTGCGAAATAACATCATTGATAAAAAAGTATTGAAAATATTATATTTTGATTACAATATTTTTAGTTTTTTCAAAAGTAGATGATAAATAAAGGTAAAATATTATCATACTTTGTTTAATTTTATTTTTTTAAGAAATAACTTCCTCAACATAGATTTACATGTATATATTTTGATTCTAAATTTATATCTTTTATAAATATGTAGCGGTGTCGGTGTCCGTGTCGTGTCGCGGTGTCCGTGTCAGAGTGTGTACTTCATAGGTTATAGCAATGGTTTTTTTTCTTCCATAAAATAAATTAAAGTTTTTATAATTGCAAATAATTTTTAAATTCTTTTTTAAAAAAAACAACAAATAAGTGAATAACATAATATGCATTTATTTAAAATAAAAAACACTTTAAATTTTAAAAGCCTAAATAAAATAGATGACATTCTTTTATCATATAATACTAGTCGGATGTCCGTGCGTTGCACGGTTCGGGGGACCGTCATTTGTATGTCAATCATGGTTGTTGCCGGTCATGTTAAATTAAACGGAATTAAACGGGTTAAGTAGTTTTCCGAGAAATCAAGCATAGAATAAAAGAGCATACAAACTTGATTATAAACTTTCTAACGCCACATCATTGAAACTGAAAGACCAATATTGAGATATAATAATTTGAACACAACGAATAGATAACTGAACGATAGTTTGAAGAAGTGAAATTGAAGTCCAAATTATACAAACAAAGTAATAAAGATAGGGTTGAGTAACAAAGACCTAGATGAAATGCTTATAACATGAAGTGTTGTTCGGCTTGATAAAAAGCCTTGTGTCCGCCGTTTATTGTCGGTGCCATTGGGGTTGTACACATGCCTAGGAAAAGAGACAGCTTGAAATGAACCATACTATTGTTCAAGGGCTTTGTAACACCTAATTTTAGGGTCATGCCCTCCATCAAATTATCAACCTCTAAGTATGTGTAGAGAGGGTTATAATTTTTGTGGATACTTCAACCTCCAAATACTGATAGAGAGATTCATAGAGAGATTCATAATTTTTACAGGCCACTCATAGAGAGGTTTATAATTTCCGCACACACCACTTAGAGTTTTTTTAATTTTTGCGCGCTAGGTCAACCTCTAAATATCGAGAGAAAGGTTTATAATTTTTATAACTTATGCACTCTTCTTCAATGTCTAAGTATTGATAGAGAGATGTATAATTTATCCGTGCTACTTATAGAGTTTTTAAATTTTTGCGCTATAAGTCATGGCTGCACTCATACAAAGAATATGCATAATTTAAAAACACATTCTAGAGATGTAAAGCTCCCCACCGATCATTTAGCAAATTTAAGGCATGAATTTAAAGTAAGGGACCACAATATATAATGTGCAGTACAAAATAGTATATTTCATTGTCATTACTAAGTAATAGTATCAAAATTATGAGTACATGTGGCTCAAACCCGTGTGAAAGAAAAATATTATGTGATTGTGATACTATGTATAATAGGTTTGGAGGTTTGATTGTGCAGGTAATTTAGTTCTTCACTGATCCCAACTGCTATCTTAAATCTGTCTTCCCATGCCAACATAGATCCATCCTTGTTCTTACCTATATCCATTATTTCCAATTTCATCAGAAAAGTAGTTAGTCCCCGTCGACAGGCTAGTAATTTTTAAGGGCAATGATAAGTGAAAAGAGAAGAGAAATTAATCAGATTAACCGCGTAGATTTTGGTCCAAGGTTCCTTGGGGAAAATAATCATAAACAGATATCAAAGTCTCATCCTTTAATGCAAATTCCAAATAGAGGGGCAATGGATGTGTGGTTCAATGAAGACATTATTTCCACTTCAAGTGCAAAATCTTTGAAGGCTTGTTTTGATGACTGCATAACTTCAACTAATTAGTTCCTTGCATGTGCTACTTTAAACTTACATAGAAACAAATCAATATTTATTTGGTAAGAGTAGTATGCAACTAATTAGTGATAGATATGGTTAAACAATAACAAACATGCTTCAAACATGCTCTAAGCATGGTTACAGTTATAAGTACTTGACAAAAAAAAAGAGAAATATAAAAATACAGTGTGTTTAAATTAAAATCCTACATGTTTAATTACATATTTTAGTATTACGGTGAATTTATCTTAGTAGCAGCCCTATATATTAAGATACCAAGACAGACCTATACTTTTTTTTTGAACACGCCAAAATGAGATATATATTATAAACAAGGGATCTCCTTAGCACAAGACGTATCAAAGGAGATAAATCAAAGATACAAGAGAGTCACCATATGAAATCCGAAAATACTAAACAAGGCCCAAGCAAAGCATAGGATTAGACCACCAGCTATGACAGTTTAGAGCTAAAGTACTACTCTTCGCTCGCAACCACCTATAGGAAAAAGATTTGATCTTGTCCAACATATGAAGTAAAGAGTGTGTTGAGCCTTTGAACAATTTCTGGTTTCGTTCTGTCCACACAACCCACACGCAAGCTAGCCATATGAGTTGCATAAAAGAACGACATGCTCTCGTACCACCTGCTGAAGTCGTAAATTGGACAAAATGATCTGATAGAGCCTGAACTGTCACCAAAGAAGAACCAATCTAAGAGCTGACCAGAGACCAAAGAGATCCGAAAGTACTACAAGAGAGGAACACATGCTGAGCCGACTCTACCGCTCCACAGCCAGAGACACAATGATGATCCTCCACTGGTAGAATGCCCCTAGAAATCAGGTTCGCTTTGGTAGGTAACCTATCCCGCAGGAGACGCCATGCTAGAATGGAAACCTTCAAAGGGACCTGAGTGTGCCAAATGAGATCTTCCGCAACATCTAAAGGAACCACATCCCGAGCCGTCAATATATGGTATGCACCTCGAACCGTATATCCACCATCCAAATCCGGCTGCCAAAGCCATCTATCTGAGGAATCGGCCTGCAATGAAACAGTAAGAAGTAAAGCCTGACACTCCCCCAACATCCCCTCCTCCCACGCCCTCAACGGCCGACGCCACACCCACACCTCTCCTCCAACCTCCCACCCTGACCGGAACATCTCGGCTACTGTAACCGATTTGTTCACTGCCAAGTCAAACAACCTCCTAAACCGGTCAGACAAAGGGGTCCCAACCATCCAATGATCAGTCCAGAAAAAGGTATCAGCCTCATCCCCCACTTTTTTCAATATATGTTCACCAAACCATCCTCCCTCAATATCCCCTCCACCATCTCGAATACTCACGACCTCCCTCCACCACGCAGAGCCTCTCATCCCTCCTTCACACAATCTACCTCTCTCCACCCCATAACGGGCTACCAACACCCTGAACCAAAATCCCTCCCGATCCACTAACATCCTCCAACACCATTTTCCTAACAGAGCCAAGTTAAACTCCCTCAACTGCCTAACCCCCAACCCCCCATACTCCTTTCGTAAGCAAATAGTTTTCCAATTAACCCAACGGATTTTCCTATGATCCTCACAACCCCCCCAAAAAAATTTAAGTAAAATAGATTGAATAGAAGAGATGGTACCTGAGGGAGCTTTGAAGAAGGAAAGAACATAGACAGGCAAAGAGGTCAGCACAGACTTCAGCAAAACCAGACGACCACCAAAAGAGAGAAAACGACTCTTCCATCCCGATAAACGACTCTTTAAACGAGTCAAAACCGGTTCGCAAAAACTCAAACGCCTAGGATCACCCCCAATGGGAAGGCTCAGATAAAGGAAAGGGATCTTTCCCACTCTACAACACAAAGCTGATGCCGCTTCACCTAACCAGGAATCAGGAATATTAACCCCAACCAGCATACTTTTGTTAAAGTTAACCTTCAAACCCGACATAGTCTCAAAAAGCACAAGCACCGCCCGCAGCGCTCGAACATTCGCCCAACTTTTAGTTCCTAACAACAACGTATCATCAGCGAACTGCAGGTGAGACACCGAAAGCGGGGCTATCTCGCCTACACTATACCCCGTAAACAAGCGTTGCTCCTCCATGGCCTCCATCAACACATGTAAGCCCTTAGCTGCCAACAAAAAGAGAAACGGGGATAGGGGATCCCCTTGCCTCAGGCCCCTCTCAAGAGTAAATTCATCAGTTGGGCTTTCATTAACTAAGACAGACGTTGTGGCCGTACAAATACATTCTTTAATCCACTTTCTCCAAAGAGTTGGGAAACCCATTCTCCCGATTACTGCATCCAAGTAATCCCAGTCCACAAAGTCATACGCCTTCTCAAAATCAACTTTAAAAAGCATCAACTCCTTCTTGGCCCAGCGCGCCTCATCCACCACCTCATTTGCAATAAGAATTCCATCAAGGATTTGTCTATCCCAGACAAACGCCGTTTGAGATTCCGAAATCACATTGTCCATCACCAGGGGCAACCGGTTCGCTAAGACCTTTGCCAGAATTTTATAAAGGCTGCCAACCAGCGATATAGGTCGAAAGTCATTCAACCGTTGAGGGCTCTCAACTTTGGGGATCAACGCAATAAAGGTAACATTTAAACCCTTAGTCAATCTTCCGTTCCTATGAAACTCCGAAATAAAGCGCATGACATCTCCCTGCATATCGGTCCAAAAGTCTTTTATGAATCCAAAGTTAATACCGTCGGGACCCGAACTTTTGTAACTATCGCAATCCCACACCGCTTCCATCACCTCAGTCATCGAGAAAGGCATAATTAGACTGCTAACCTCTGCCGGGTGCAACCGTTTAAAACTAAGAGATTCAACCCCTGGCCTGTCAACGTTAACAGCCTTGAAATGAGACGCGAAGTGAGAGACTACCGCATTCCTAATAGGAGCCACTCCCTCCACTGTAGTACTACCCACTTGCAAGGACGAGATAGCGTTGCCCCGCCGCCGGCTCGCGAGGACAGAATGAAAATACTTAGTGTTGGCGTCCCCTTCTTTAAGCCACCGGGAGCGAGACTGCTGCCAAAAAATGCTTGCATTCAATCAGGAGAGAGTGTGAATGTCCGACATGACCCCATGTAGCTCAGCTAGTTCCAAATCAGTAAGATCCTCCTCTCCCCCTTCTCATCAAGGGTCGCAAGCCGTTCTTGCAAAGACTTAATCTGACTAGGTAAATTCTGAGTGTGAGTCTTATGCCAGTCCTTCAGAGCCGTCTTGATCATCTTAAATTTCTCTTTAAGCACAAAGCCACCCCAGCCATCGACCTGAAAAGAGTTCCATTTTTCTCTCACAAAAAGCTTGTAACAGGGACAAGCTTCCAACATTTAAGCATCCTCGCGGGACGGGGTCCCCACTCATCCTCATTCACGGACAGGACCAGGGGACAATGATCAGATAGACCTCTCATCCGGGCTACCTGTGTACAATTTGGCCAAGTCAAGCACCACTCCCCAGAAAGCAAGAACCTATCCAAGCGACTCATCGAAAGACCATCCCCTTTGAACCACGTGTACTTACGACCACACAGTGGAAGATCAATCAGGTTATTATCATCAATAAAACGATTAAACACGATATGGTCCTGAGATCGTGTCCTTCCACTTACAAACCGACGTTCTTCTATGCTCCTAACAGCATTAAAATCCCCGCCAACACACACCCTAGACCTCCCCAACGCCTGAATCCTAGTAGAAAGAGAGTCCCACAGCTCTTGCTTCGCCCCCGGGTCACAAGGCGCATACACATTTGCCACAGAAAACTCCTCACCAGACTTAATGAAACGACCATAGCACCATTAGACATACTCGTAACTCCCGGACGCCCACACTTCCACCTCAGAGGAATCCCAAAGGGTTAACAGACCCCCCGACGCGCCTACAGACGGCCGAAAAGAAAACGCGTGTGGTGAATTACCCCAAGAGACAATCTTCATCGACCACACCACCCACCCTGCGCCTGTCCAGACGCTGTCTTTTGAACTTTACCCTTCCGTGCTAGTACACTAAACATATTCTCATTAACGCCTTTGAGTGTAACCCCAATAGCTTTCCCTACCTCCTAACATCTTCCGCAGCCACCTGCTCACTACCTTGCATCACCACCCAATGTTTCCAATCATTTGAGACTGAGGCTGACGAGGCCGTTGCGCCAGAGGAAGCTTGGTCGCTCACCCCCCTTGGCCGGTTTGTCCCAGATTTGTCCCTGCTGCGTCTCTCAGTCTTCTTCAAGATTTTTAGAACCTCATTACGATCGTTAATGGGTAGCCTGGCTACTTTTTTAAGGCTCGAGAGAGTATGCCGAAAAATCCCTCCTGCCTTTCTCCTCTTAATATCCTCCTGATCACCCTTCTTATGTTTTGCGGCGGCTCGTAAACCGACGTGTGGCATCTTACTTGCAGATATACTAATGAGTGATGACACATGTTATAGAACTACATACTATAAAAATAGTATTAAGTATTTTAATTTTCAAGATAAACTTTCTATCATCAATTCTAAGATAAATACCTATCTTCAATTTCTTAACATGTGTTTTGAAGACACTTTGTTAACTTAATTCACATAATATTATTTTTCAAGAAAAAGATAAATGTCATGTTTAAAACTTTAAGACTTAAATGCAGTGTTGCCCCCCTATTTTTATTAAATCGGAGTTTTACTCCCGTGTTTTAAAACTCGGACTTTTACCCCTCCTGTTTTGATTTTTTTGGATTTTGCCTCCCTATCATATTTTGCTTATGTGATCGACAATGCTGATGTGTAATATTATTTTTCACGTCATTAATTATTTATAATTAAACATTATCTTATTTATTTATTTTTAATAAAAAAATTCTAAAAAAGAAAACAAAAAAATATCAACTAAAAAAATCAGAAAAAGAGTAAAAATACAAAAAGAATATAGTAAAATACCGTAAAAAAACTAGAAAAATAGTATAAAAAATTGTCAATTAAAAAGACAACAAAAATGCCCTAGAAAATTCATTATGCACCTAGAGGCACAATGATAGAGTATTATTGCAATAAGAGCTAGAATGATAGAATTTTTAGGCTATATTTCTTGTTTTTCTAGTATTTTTTTGGTTTTTTTACTGTATTATACTAGGTTTTTTTTTTGTATTTTTACTATTGTTTCTGGTTTTTTTTATTTTTTGGTATTTTTACTATTTTTTACTATTTTCCTGATTTTTTTTTACTTATATTTTTTTGTAATTTTTAGAATTTATTTTATTAATTTTTTCATTCAAAAAATAATAAAATAATGTTTAATAATAAATAATTAATGACATCGAAAATAATATTACACATCACCACTGTCATATAAGCAAAATATGTTGGGGGGGGCAAAATCCAAAAAAATCAAAACAGGAGGGGTAAAAGTCCGAGTTTTAAAACATATGGGGTAAAATTCCGATTTAATCAAAATAGGGGGGCAAAACTGCATTTAAGCCAAACTTTAAATTACGCCAAGAAACTAAAATTTTAATCACTTATAATCACTGTGAATCTAATCACTATGAATCTATTATAACAACTGGTTCAATTTCATTTTAATTCATAAGATGCTATATACTTTTGTATATATGATGCTAACATAAACATGCATAAAACTGCAATACTCAAACCTCATAACCATACTAAATATATAAAGCACACGTCTTGAGTATTGCAGTTTTATGCATATTTAGTATGGTTATGAGGTTTGGTCATTAAAAATTTCAAAAGACGTGAGAGCCATGAGAAGGTAGAAGAGAGCATAAAGAGTGCACAAAAGACGTGTGCTTTACAATCACAATCTCATGCTAAAATTTCAAAATTTTCATTAAAAAAAGAAGTGAGAGCCATGAGAGTACCTCAGATATTTCGTGTCCCGCATTTCGAAGTTGAATGACCTTTGAAGGTTTGGTCATTGTAAATTAACCTGTAAACAACAGATAAAAGATTAACAGCGGTTTAAACTAATTAAATCACAATGTCAACAGATAAATCACGACCCCAAATCCCAATTAGATCACAATGTCAATAGGTTTGGTCATATAATTGCAAAGATCAAGATATGAAAACAATAATCATGGAAATAATGTAAATCAAGCTAATTGTACCTTATGCTAGGAGCTCGTTACACATAAACATAGTTTATCTGTTTCAACTGAGCCATTAATGTTATGATTCTGCAGGAGGATTTTGTATGCAGTAAAACCATTTTTTCTGGAAACCAATTAAAATCACTCATGAGAAAAAGGTAAAATGCATATATACTGTAAAATGATTTCAATTCTCCACCAGTGTATATAAGAATTAATACATCTAAGCTTGGCTATCAAATCACTACTAAAGAGAAAACATAAGTCCTAAGTTTTTCCTATGTTATTATCTGTTTAAACTTCATAACCGACTAAATTCAAAAGGTCAACAAATTATCAGTGCTGGATCAGCAACTAAAATTCACCAAGACCAGACATATTCAGGTGCAGTCAAATAAATCAAAAGATAAATCCTTCTACCTTCATCCTAAGCACAATATAATGTATGGGAATGCATATATATTTTAATTTTGAACTCTAGAGTACCAGATGACATCTTATTCAGAGGCAGGAGAGTACCTCAGATATTTCGTACCCAACTTTTCAAACGTGAACGACCTCTGAAGGTTCGGTCATTGTAAATTAACCTGTAAACAACATATAAAAGATTAACAGGACAAAAATCATATCCAACCTTCTTGTTATAAGAAACAATTGGATTAAGGAAAATCATATACAACCTTTCAACAACAAAAATACAATCGCCCCTTAATTGGGTCTACTTTAAAATCACTTGATAATTTCAAAAAATATTGTTCATCAAGGACATATATACGCGCAATTAGTTACTGCAATTTCATGAGAAAGCATTGCCATATTAGTATTAATATTACATTTCCAAAATTATAAAAAGAACATTGAATAAATTAACAAACATGCTATTAGAGTGGATATATAAACACCGAGCCGATTATGACTTTGCAAGAAAACAAAAACCTTATATACCAATAACCTGTTAGCAACATATAGTGTTGGATATATAAAAATAAAAAAGAAATGCAAACTTAATATTCTGAGTAATGCCTATCTCATATGGTTGTTCCTAATTGATATTTATAGATTTTGCAGATCTCCTGTGTGGATTTATTTGTTTTCCATGGTATGAAATTAATGAAAAGATGGATTTAGATTTTGTTCTTTCTTATTTGTTATAGAAAGGTAAAAATAAAATGAGAATACATGTGAGAGGTAAAATAGAAATGTGATTCACCAAATCTTACAAAATAAGATTTGTGATTCAAGGCCAGAAAAAATTAATCTTTATGAAAAATTAAGATTTGAGATAGAAAATAACCTTGGGGAGAATGATATCTAGCAGATCTTCCCTAGCCTTTGAATTTTCAATCTCTAGCTGGGCTGCTGATTATGCAAGAACAAATAAAAAAGTCAGAATTTTTACAAAATAAAATTTACTGAAAAAAAATTAACAAAATAATTATGTAAATTAATCAAATAATAATTGGAAAAAAACCTAATAAATTGTGGCTTAAAGGGTCTGATATGGTTGTTGTTCATATGACCAAATCTGGGAGGTTTAGGAGAAACAACAGATTTCATCCTCATCTCTTCACAACTTCTCATGTGATTCATGGTAACAATTAAACCGTCAACAACAAAGAAAATCAAAACTTAATTGAGGTTGAAATTGCAAACAAAATTAACATAAACAATTAATTTTTGTTAGAAACGTATTACAATTTTTTTTTTGTTGATACCCAATTCAATAATGAGAGAGAGAGAGAGAGAGAGAGAGAGAAAGAGAGAGAGAGAGAGAGAGAGAGAGAGAGAGAGAGAGAGAGAGAGAGAGAGAGAGAGACTGACGGTGGTGTGTGGTGGTGATTGGATTCCGGCCATTGTTGAAATTTTGCTAATCTTGGATTTTCTTCTTGCTGCTCCCGCGTTGGTTAATGGAGAGAGGAGTGACGACAGTGCAGCGGCGAGAGATCGACAGAAGAGATGGAAGAAGGCGAAGCAGAGGGAGCGTGATAGAGAGAGAGATCCAGAAGACGAGAGGTGAGTATGTAAATTTAGATCAGTTCCAATTTCATTACTATACTATCACAATAGAATAATGTTACGCATGGAATGATATTTCTGGAAACAAAACATGAAGCCTATAGTATGAATATAGGTGTTTATAAGAATAGGACATTTGGTTATGGTCTGTTCATAGCCAAGTGAATTGAAATGAAAAACTTGACTATAAGCAATTGGCCAAGGTGGAATTAGGGTTAGTGTTAGGAAGTGAGGCAAAAACCTAAGCTGTTTTTAGTATAGTAAGTAGATTTCAAGTTTGGATATCCAAAACAAATAAAATTAAAACAACACATGATAGTTTGCTCCAAAAAAATAACAAAAAGTATTGCTTTTTGCATAAACTTTGTTTATTGACACGCTCACAAGTGCACGATTATATCGTCGTAATGAAAGAGTATTGAATCTACAAAGACTACCGAGCAACAAAGTATAATTTTACTCAAAGAAAATGTTATGATTATATGACGAAATGATTATGAAGAATGTTTTGGATTACAAATGAAGACATATAGTCAAAAGTATGCATTGTGTTCATCTTCTGGAAAAAGAAAAAAAAAACACTAAAGACTACAAGTAAAGAATATGTTCGTCCAAAACTTCATTAACAATCATCTGTTGTACAGATGATCAACTCATCCACTAGAAAACATACAAGACAAGAAAGCCAAAGTCAACACTTCATCATCCTCTAGATAATTGTTGAAGACTTTCATCTTCCATGCCGACTCACTCATTATCTAGCAAAAGGATTCAAAAGAATGAAAATATATTATGATCAATGGAACAATCATATAGTCAAGAATGTTTTCCTCTAACGGTCATATCACACATATCATGGATTGTACAAGAATGTGTTCATATGACTTTGACACATTTGCCAGTTGCACAAAACGACAAAAATATTATTACAACGCCTATTACAACAACTATTTCTCCTCCATCTATCTAAAAATAGAAGAGTAGTTTGTAATATGCCGGTGTGAGAAAAATGTGAGAAAGGTGAGAAAAATGTGTGTGAAGTATACATATACACTGAGTTAAAGGAAATCACCAGTGAGCTCATGAAGGTTACACAATCTGATCAATTGTGTAAATCTTATAAGATTGCTTCCATCCTCTGAACCCAAAACATCAATGCACCAAGATCTTCTTGTGGTGCAAATGGAAATGCACTTAAGTGCTTATGCCTTGAGCTTTTTAGATATGATGTATACATCTATGCATCTTATGATGTTGATGACACATCAAAGGCACTTAGAAAAACATAAGAGACATGCATTTAACCTCTTGATATGAAAAAGACACGTTCTTGATTCTCTAGAAGAATCTTAAAAAGCCAAGAACAAAAATAATTTGAGCTTTAGTTTCATCCTCTCTATTGAGAGTAATTAGAATCACTATAAAGTCAATTGAGTACTATCACCAATACATGTTTAGATTGATTTTAGGATTATTATTGTAAATCCTCTTTATGAGACATTAAAATCCTAGACCCATGACTATGTAACATGTCTAGTAGTGGCAATATCTTGTATTCAAACAAGAAAAACCTTCTTGCAAGGCATGGAATTCTGGTGAGGTCACTATACACGTGTTGTCTGATGGAAGGATGGTTGTACCCGGCGGTCCATGTGTCTTAGTGGAGCAGAAATTGTCTTTAATCATGGTGTGTACATTGTATGGTCTGCATTGCTACCTCATGGGTCGAGTGAACCAGTCAAGAACACGGATGGGCACTTGGCCAAGTCCGGAACAATGGACAACGACAAAAAGGAACACATTCAAAAATTAACGGCCTCCCTTTCAAGAGAAGCCTGCTTTGACTATACGGAAATTCGTTCTCGTTAGTCATGATATAAAAGTATCCATCCACATAGTTGTCGATGCATTCACAACTTGTCACCCTTCGGCTCTTATGAAACACAAGCTGCGAAATGTAGCCCTCGGAGGATACTCAAAACATATCGGGTCATGATACCTAATAATATGAGATAATTATGGAAATGTAGCCCTTTGATTTCCACCATGTCGTTAGGCTTTTCCTAACCAATTTCAGCACGTGGCTTCAACAAATCCTAGACAGTGTTGTTGATGATATGAATTTATGTGCCATCGTTCTAGTTCCTGAAGCGCCACAAAATGACGACACCAACAACAATGCTCTAGTGGGTGAAATCACGACGCAAAGACTTCAACGTCGCTTTAAGGAGTTTGTTCATGTGTCACATTTTTGTCAATCGATTCAACAACAATTTTGTGAAATTGTTTGGAGAATAAGAATGGCGTATAATTCCATTCATGTTTTGTTTGTGGCGAAAGAAGATAAGGGAGTTCATGTTCTCAGGGAGAGAAGCGATTTGAGAGCTTCTACTGTGATGAGTGATGAATAAAATTACAAGTATACAACTCTATCGAAAGTAGTAAAAATTTTGTCCACGAGGAGTGTTTAATCAATCTAAAGGTAAATGACTAGTTATCAAGTAAACCATTAAAAACATAGTAAAAAGGGGGGAATTCAAGTTCTTTGAATTAGAAATTAAAGTGAGAAGTAAAATTCGAATGAATTTGAGACAAGTGGTCGGATCCATTTAGATTCATTAAACCAATGTAATTTGCTAACCGAGCAAGTTCTAACTAAGTATGACCACAATTCAACGATAGATCAATTGAATGATTGAGTCCAATGTCTTGGCACTTAATCCTCTCAATTTGCCACAATCCCCTAACATCTTAGTAAGGATTGTGACTAATTGAGGCTTTTAGAAAACTTTGATCCTAACATCACAAAGAACATTTCAATATGTCTAAAGTAATTGCACTATGAACAATCAATCTAGATCAAGATTCAATTCCTATTGTCATAGATAATTGAATGATAAAACTTCAAATCACATGTGATCAAGATATGATAAGCATTAAACATAAGATTAATTGAATAAAATCATGTTCATACAATCATTAGAACTCACTTCAATTACAAAAGCAAACTACATAGTTAAAATCCTCATGATGGATACAACCTTAAGAATCTAGCTAAACGTGATGGATGAGATGCTTCCAAAATCCATAGATGATGAAATCATTGTGGAATATCTTGAAAGGATGAAGGAATTCTTAAGCAATGGTGGAGAGAGCAGTTTCTTCAGTCAATTTCATCCAAGAATGTACAACCAGACAACAAAAAATGGTTTTTTTTCTAATATAGTAATCGTATCTGCACGACGCGCCAGATCTGATGCGCGACGCGTAGACCGTTATGTGCCAACATTCCACGCGCGACATGAAGCTGCACAAGAAATCAAGCAACTGCGCGACGCACGTGATGAATATGCGCGACAGGCAAGAATCTGAAGCAAAACCAGGTAAAAACCTTCCCTTTATGCGTGACGCACAAAACTATCCTGCACGACGCGCCAGCATCCAAGCCAACATCTACTAATAAGCCTCTTGTACGCGCAACATGCCAGTGTCCTCTGCGCGACGCGCAAGAGCCAAACGCTCATTTTCTAGACCTAGCACAATTCCTTCAAATTTCAGCTTTTCTTGCTTTGCAAGCTATCTATTGAACAATGTGTTTTCCTCCTATTTGATGAATCAAACCACTCTAAAAGGTCCTTTAACTCCCATGAATTATGTCACTTTTAGTGTATAATAACAGAGTTATCAATGAGGACCCATTGTTTGTGGCTGAATCGTGGTAAGAGAATTGTTGGTGTGATTCCCAGTGTTTGTATTGGGGATGTATTTCTTTATAGAATGAAATTGGTTGCAGTTGGTTTACACGGTCTACCACAAGCTGACATTGATTATTTGCATGGTAGTAGAGTTCGAATGGTGAACCAATTGCTACTTCTTGTTGGAAATATCAAGCGATAAAACACATAGAGGTTTAAAACACAAAGGATCTCTCCTAAGTATCTGAGCCTCCTTTAGAACCAAACAACCCATCTTAGCTTTATTGTCAATCCTCCATAACTTAAACTTATAAACACCAAAACTAGATTTACCAACATCAACCCAATAAGATTCAATTATCCTATATAGTCCATCATAAACATAAACCTTACCAGAAGTATAACACAACTTATACTTCTGGTAAGGTTTATGTTTATGATGGACTATATAGGATAATTGAATCTTATTGGGTTGATGTTGGTAAATCTAGTTTTGGTGTTTATAAGTTTAAGTTATGGAGGATTGACAATAAAGCTAAGATGGGTAGTTTGGTTCTTAAGGAGGTTCTTATGCTTAGGAGAGATATTTGTGTTTTAAACTTATTTGTGTTTTAGAGCTTGATAATTTTAACAAGAAGTTGCAATTGGTTCGCCAGTCGAACTCATACTACCACGTAAATAATCAATCCCAACTTATGGTAGACCATGTAAACAAACATAATCAATTTTATATCCTATAAAGAAACAAATCCCTAATATAAACATTGTGAATCACGCCAATGATTCTCTTATCACAATTCAACCACAAACAATGACTCATCATCACAGTAGAAGCTCACAAATCGCTTCTCTCCCTAGGAACATTGAGTCCTTTCTCTTCTTCCACCACAAACAAAACATGAATGAAATCATACACCATTCTTATTCTCCTAACAATTTCTCGAAATTTCCGTTAACCTAGTAAACATAAATCTAACACACGAAAGAGCTCCTTGAGGGTCTGCTTGGTTCAATGAATGAGAGGAGAAATATTTTAATGGAGGGGAGGAGAAGTAAAGAGAGGGAAAATATTTTAATTAAATTTATGTTTTGTTCAAAAGTGGAAAGGGGACGATAAGGGAGATATTTTAATTAAATATATTTTGGTTCACATAAGGAGGGGAGGAATTTTAAAACTAATTTACCTTTTCACCATTAACAATTTTTCAATCCATTTATTGATTACAATTATTTGATCTTTGTTGTTCATCTAACCCAATAAAATATATATACAAATAATTTATACGTGAAGATATAAAATAATTTTTATATATATTGCATGTTAAACAGTGACGTGAGCATGCCATGGAAAAAGCAAATGATATGAGAACAATGCAAAGACCGCAAAACGACATAATTTAGCATGCTAATGAGTAATGACATGTCACACAAGGAAAAAATCTGAAGGCAAGAAAAAGAGCAACTTACGAGAAATGAAGAGGAACAACATCCAAAGAGCAGCAGTGTACACTCACTTCGACAGGAAAGTCACATTTTACATGTAAACAAACAAACAACAAATCTTAATTTTAATAAGGATAATATTGGAATTTGAAAATGAACTGAGGATAATTTTGACAACTTAATATTTTAAAGAGATTCCCTCCCATCCAAATCCCTCCAATTTAGAGAAAAGCAAAAAGTGGGTTTATGAGGAATTTTGTTCTCATCGTCTCCTCTCCCGTACCCTCATAAAAATTGAATCAAACATAAATAATATAAAATATTGCCCCCCCTCCCCTTCATTTACCTAGAACCAAACATACCCTAAAGCGACGTTGAAGTCTCTGCGTTGTGATTTCATCTATCGGAGCATTATTGTTGGTGTCATCATTTCGTAGTGGCCCCCGGAAGTTGAACGATGGCGCACAAATTCAGATCATCAAGGACATCATTTTTTAATGGCCTGCAATTTGTTTATATAATGTGAATGAAAAGATGTAAAGGTAGTCCAGATGCAGATCTGACCGTCTTAAATTGATTTTGACCAAAATATGTTTCTAATAATTAGAAAACACTTTTCAAAACATATTTTTGACTGAATTAATTTTGTTTGAATCTTTGACTGAATTAATTACGTTTTTAAGAGTATTTTAATTAATTAGAAAAACACATCTTTCTTTATCTTTTGCGTATGTAGATGTAGTGGTAAATAACACTGAAATTCACCTAACTACAATGTGTGAAAGTGCTCAGCCTAACAATATCGATATTGTCAATTAAGACTATAGACGGAAACCTTTCTTTTGAAAATGACTAAAAAATTATTTAAAAAGAATAACTTATCCAATAATTTATAGAACTAAAATATACCTAATATTTACTAGTATTTTACTTAAATAAATTATGCATTTTAATATGTTTATTAGGACTATTTACTCGTTTTTGTTTGTTATGCAATTTTAGGACTTAAAGCTTAGAATATAAAGAAAATAGTGAATTCGATGCATTTTAAGGTGCCTTAGTTATCAAAACACCAATTAAGATAGTGGAAGCCCTTCTTAAAGAAGAGAAGGTGGATTTTCAATGCTAATTAAGTTGGTTTGTAGCCAAAAAGCTAAGGCCTAAGAAAAACCATCACTAAAAGCTGAAGAAGTAAAAAGTCAAGTTCTGCCTCAACAAAGCCTGCCACGACAGCGTGGGAGCTCACTACAGTCGTGGCAAGCAAACAGGAGCTCCCAAATTTGGGCCAAAGCACTGGCACACCCTTTTTGAGAATGGCTACAACCGTGGCAGACCCACTAGAGCTAGAAGTTAACTTCAGCTTTTCATTTCCCTTTTTAAGTCCATCATTCGTAATAAAATTCCAATGAATGAGGGTAGCTACGACATTCAGAGGCTTATAGCTATAAATAGGTCCTTATATCTTTGTAAAATCCAAGCTTTCCATATTGTAATTTGAAGGTGTGAAGAACACAAGAAGAGGGGTTGAATTGTGTTTTGAGGTTTTAAAACTTTTTCTCTAAGAGGAGATATATGCAGCGGAATAAACACAATAACAACAACAATAAAAGAGAAGGAGAAGACAAACACAAGGAATTTTATACTGGATCCTCTCACAAAATGAGAGTAGTCCAGTTCTCTTGTACTTCCAAGAGATTTCACTATAATAACACAAGATTATACAAATGCTCAAGCACACAAGCAAGAGACTTCTACAAGTTGCTCAAGCACACAAGCAAGAGACTTCAAATTGCTCAAGCACACAAGCAAGATACTTAAAACAAATCTTATACAAGATAAGATAGAATACAATATATGCACCTAAGACTTTAACTCTTTCAAGTATAAACAAATACAGAGTATTAGAACTTCTTAACAATAAAGCTTTCAGAGTTTAGGTCTTGTGCGTATGTTTTCTAATGATAGCTTTGAGTATGCAGGATTTGCAGTTGAGTAGTTTTTCAGTTTAAGCTTAGTGTTATTGTATTTTTCACGGTCACTCAAGTCTTGTATTTATAGGCAATAGAAATGCGGACGATGAGGATGACTGTTGTGTTGAGATAGAGATGTCAGCGCAATCTTAGTCGTATTGGTAGTGGAGCTTTAACCTTATTCTAAAAGAGGTAAAGAGCTACCACTATTAGCGCTTTGAAGACTCCATTGTTTGCCCAGAAGAAGTAAAGTTTCCCATTTGTCTAGACGCTCCTCTTTGACTTAAGACTTGGTCATATATTGATTTGAAAGCAGAGGAGTACTTGATTTAACAACGGTCAGTCTGATAGAAAAACTTGTGACTCCGTTAACATGTTTCTGAGTGTCTTTGCTTCTGAGTGTCTTCAGTTCTTCTGATTGAATTCAGAACCTCTGACCTGCAGTCAGACTCTATTCCCTTTTTAATTTCCTGCATTCATACAAAATAAAATTTTAGTATTCCAATTGTGCATTTAATACTTTGTTATCATCAAAACTTTATAAAGCTTTTGGAGTTTGTCCTTAAAGCCATTTTTGTTCCAACATAATTTAGTTTGGTTCTTGTGTTATAACATTGTTTCTATTTTATTTTGAGTTGCAGCTGCTCATGACTAGGTGTGAGTAGTTCACTGATGACACACAAATATATGATGTTTTTAGGTTATTTTTTATTACTTTTAGTTAACTTGAGGACCAAATCCAAGCAAAAAGCCTAAATTGATGAAGCTACACGTCAAAAAGCAAAAAATGTGAAAATTACAAAAAAAAGGGGCAAAAATGGAAGAAATTGACATATCTCATCGCACTACGATGAAGACAGTTGTCCATGAAGATGATCAGCGTGACTTGCAAGCAAAGAAACAATCTCATCGTGCCACGATGAATACCATCGTACCACGATGGCAATTCCTGAAGCCATCGTGGCACGATGGGCTGCGACAGGATACGATGGAAAAGCCCGATTAGCCTCAAAAACTATAAATAGAGCTCTCTACCACCACTATTATTTATTCAATAATTGAGGAACTTAAAGGTCTCTAATGAGCAAAGGAGGAGAAGCATAGAGAGAGTCTAGTATTCTCTACGAAAGGAAACCTTCCTAACACTAGGGCAATGTAACTTCCTCTGCAAGATACTGAGGTTATGGTTATGTATATTTTTACTCTTTAGTTTTAATATGCTTAGTTGCAGCTAAAGTAGCTTAAGTTGAGTAGACAATCTCCTTATGAATGCTTGAAACACGTGATGCAGTATTTCTCAAGTTTATATTAATTACTATTTCCATTATTATGCTAATGCCTTAGCCTTGATTTAATAGTTCATTTATTTATATCGGCCAGTATTTATAAATGAACTCATAGACCTAGGCGGTATCCGTGACAACGCAAACTATGGTTCGACATAAGGACGACATAACTAATTAGGTGAACCGGAATCTCATAGTAATCTACTTAGGGGCTTAACGTACTAAATGTATGCATAGGATTAATAACACATTTAATTCGGCTTGTTACCTCGTTTGCCCGAACTAGAAGGCGGCTGAAACATTGAGAGCTTGTGTAGATGAGTTTAACTCAAAGGAAACGCAGGGGTTCCCGTAGTCCTAGGGGAGTAGCAGTTTCGACACAAGTGTCACAGGATAGAAGACGTCTTATCATTAATCACGTAAAATTAATCTGCGAGATAATAAATAGGAGAGTAAACGGTATAACACCAAAACACCAAGCAGGAGTAAGGAGAGAGTCGACTACACTTAGCTAACCTATTCGTCATACTTTACCTTTATATTTTATGTTCTTTATTGTTTAATCAAAAACAAACATTTTTCAAAAACCAAAGAGAAAGCAAAACTATCGGGATATCATAGTTCTACACGAGTATGGCTTTATCTTAGGGCATGAAGGTGAAGGACCGAACAAAGAAGTTGTTGTATGACCTGACCGTCGACTATGCCCAGGCGTAATAATCCGCGTGTCTAGGTGTGTTCGAGGAATTCCAACGTGTGTTTAGGCGGAGTGTTCCCGTTAATCGCCTCTAACTGGAGGCCTTTGTATCGTGGTTTTTTCATCACTTATATCTTGTATATAAGTTATTTTCTCATGATAATTGTGTATGTGGTAAAGTTAGAATATGTTCTGGTGAACACTTAGAGGGGTATGCAAAGTAATTAATTTGGATCGTAAATAGCAATAATTCTTAGTCTATGATAAAAATTGTTCCTCCTTTTTTCATCAAAGTTACAGGTATTTATAGGTTACATGGGGAAGGAATTCTTTCCGCCCTTTTTCTTCGTTGGCCTTCCCACGTTCTCCCTTTATACATTTAATCACACACCTACTTGCAAGGTGATCATGGGGAACGTGGGTTAAATATCTAAAATTTCCTCTGAATCATGCTCCTGGTCGTAAGGAAGGTGGAGATGAATGGAATAAATCATAGGAGAATGATGGTTATATTCGTAGATTGTGGGATCATGGGGCTATAGGCGTCTCGCCCTATCAAAAGTGAACGTCTCGCCCTTATGACGCGCCTTAGTGTGACGTTAGGCTGGATTCTGTTTATGCATTGGGCCGTTGCTATTGGGCCTTTGTATGGATTATTAAACAATGTTTGGGCCTTGCTAAATACACCCCTTATATTTTTACCCGATCCACAGCCCCCCAAGCACGAGGCTCGGTGGAGGCGAAGTGGTGATAATGGGTGAATTTCTCGCTGGTAACTGCTTCCTTACGTGGCGAACTTTCCGGACTTTTATGTACCTCACGATACTTTTTCTGTTGCTGGCGTTGAACATTATAAATAAGAGGTCATTGAATTGTTTCTATCACACAAACTTTTTCATATTTCCCCGCTTTAGTATTACCATGAATTCCCCAACTTCTGTTCTTAATTCTCCTGTGACCAGAGCTATTAAAGCCCTAAAAGGTTTACTTCACCATGACATAGATGATTTGATTGACCAAGTGGATGATTTTTCTGTGTTCACTGAAGAGCTTAGATCCACTTCCTGGAGGCTAACCAATGCGGAATTGCATTTCCTCGAGAGAGTGATGCACCTTAAAGATGGCTTGAACAACGATGATGCTGCTTTCATTGAATTTGTCGAGGATGCTCACCATCTCCATCATGAGCTGGTTTCTGACTTGTTTGATCAAATCTGGCATCTGAAAGATAGCATGAGAGTTCATGAGGACACTAGTAAAAATATGACATATTACATAAGGATTTTACATCTGTCTAAGATATGTCAGATGTGAAATGCTATATGGAGTGATGTTTACATCTGGTTACAATAGCCACAGGAGTGAAAATTATATGTACAACACATTTTACATCTGATATCAGTATACCAGATAATAAACTGAACGCGGTGGCAGTATTGTAATTATGACGAAAAGTTTCTAAAAGAAATATATATCTGGCCATATATATAGTCAGATGTAAAAAGTCATGTTGAATAAAAAAAAAAAATTGGATTTTTGGAATCAAATAAGTCTACTGTACGTTTACATCTCGCGAATACACAGATCAAAAAACGAAAAACGCAGCGAATCGTCTTCTCCATACAATCGTCTTCTCCATCTCGTCTTCTCCATACAATCGTCTTCTCCATCACAATCGTCGCGAATCTGAGATCTCTCTCACTCAACCGTCGTCCTCCGTCTTGAACCCTAACTATTTCCAAATCGCAAAATCACACAGGTACGTCTACTGTTCTTGAACCCTAAGCCCAAATCGAAGCTTTTTCATCTGATTTCTTTGTTTTTTATGGTTTGTTACTTGGTTTTTGCTCTTAGAACTGTTTATACTGAAATTGATTTGAAGATTATAAAATGACACTGTTGATAGATTTAGGTTTTTCAGATCAAAATTATATACCACTTATGGTCTTAGATTTAGGTTTTTCTTAGAACTGTCTTCATCTGTTTATACTGCAATGAGTTTTTTTTTGTTTTCTGCAATTGCAACAACAATGTGTAGAATCTGCAATTGGTAGTTTTTTTAGTTTCATGTGAAATCTGTGATTTTTATGCAATATATTGGTAAATCTGTTCATACCTGTTTTTATGCAATTGTTTTGGTGGGAATCTGTGATTTTTTTATCTGACTCTGATTGTTAATATATACCTATTTTTATGCAATTGTTTTTATCTAAACCTGTTTTTATCTGAAATCTGTGATTGTTTATATATTCTGAATTGTTTTGGTGGGAATTGTTTTGTTCATACCTGTTTTTATGCAATGAGTTTCATATTCTGAATTGTTTTGGTAAATCTGTTCATACCTGTTTTGGAGGTTCTCAATTTCATCAGTTCATAGAAAGTGCTGTTTCGAAGCGCACCAACTTGGATTAATTCATTGAATATTTCAATTAATTAGTGAATAGAGTGAGCTGCCTTAATGCTTAAACCTGTTTCAGAACTACACAAAAGAGTTATACAATCACTAATTCAGTCCAAGTGTAGATTTGTAGTTAAAAACCAATTATCAGTTCATAAATTGTGAGTTACTAGCCAAGCCAAATTATTAGACCATGGCACAGACTAGTTTTCAGACCAGGGTTGTGTGCAATCACAACTTTCTGACTGCTCTACAGTCAGTTTTTCTGGATCGTTCAACCATGATCAGATGGTCCAAATTTTAGATTGGAAAATAACTAAAATTCAAACTTAAAATCTGAAAGATCCAATCTTAATTGGAAACTGAGTGCACTGAATCCAAATTCCTACTTCTCTTGGCTAGTAAGTGATAACCGGTAGATTGATTTATGCAATTGTTTTGGTGGGAATCTGTGTTTTTTTTTTGTGTTTTTTTTGTCTGCTATATAGTGGTAAAGTTAACACAATATAAGATTAGGATATATTCCCATTGGGTGCAAAACGAATACTTGAATTGGTGTTGTGCTTTAAATTAATTTCAGAACATAGGTATGAATCGTAGTTGGATGAAAGCT
Organism: Trifolium subterraneum; assembly: GCA_951799995.1. NCBI lineage: Eukaryota > Viridiplantae > Streptophyta > Magnoliopsida > Fabales > Fabaceae > Trifolium > Trifolium subterraneum. The sequence goes on from OX637467.1 coordinate 40,099,912, forward strand.
AATCGATTAAGTGAAGAGTACGAACGGGGAGTGATGGAATTTCTACAATTTGCCGAAATCAATCTTCCTCCTCCCGAAAGTAATGCTAACAAAAAACTTTCTACTCCCGAAATTAATGCCGAAAAGAGTCTTCCTCCTAAAATTAATGTACGACTTTTTCTATGTCCATGTGTTCTCTGTGGAAATAAAAAACGAGAAATTGATAAGGACCAAATCAAGAGTCATCTCATTTGCAATGGGATTTGTCAAAATTATACAAAATGGATATGGCACGGTGAAGTAGTAGCAAAGCGAAGTGTGTCCGAAAGTGAAAACGTTAGTGTAGATATTGATGATCGTCTTGAAGACATGATGCGTGATATCGGAGAAGACTCGTTTAAGAGGGCGCATGTGCATGATACTTTGTGCAGCGACAAGGATACACCTTTGTACCCGGGATGCACAAATTTTACGCGTTTGTCAGCGATGTTAAAGTTGTTTAATCTGAAGGCAAAGAATGGGTGGACTGACAAACGTTTTAGCGAATTGCTTGAATTGTTGACACAAATGCTTCCTGAAGGTAACATACTGCCAAACCGGTGTTACGAGGCAAAGAAAGTATTGTGTTCGATGGGTTTGGAGTATGAAAAGATACATGCATGCCCTAATGATTGCATATTATACAGAAAACAATTTGTAAACTATAATCATTGTCCGAAGTGCATGGCGTCACGCTACAAAAAGAAATATGGTGATTCTAGTGATGATGAGGTGACGAAAAAGGGTTCTCCCGCGAAAGTTGTATGGTACCTACCAATAATTCCAAGGTTCAAGAGATTGTTCGCTAATGCAAATGACGCAAAGAATCTTAGATGGCATGTAGAAGAGAGAAAATGTGATGGAAAAATTTGCCATGTAGCTGATTCTTTGCAATGGAAGAAAATAGATTCTTTGTTTCCAAATTTTGGCAAGGAGTCGAGAAACCTTAGACTTGGACTTGCTACTGATGGAATGAATCCGTTTGGCAATCAAAGTACTAACCATAGTTCATGGCCTGTTCTGCTCATGATTTACAACCTATCTCCTTGGTTGTGCATGAAGCGTAAATATATTATGTTATCGATGATGATTTTGGATCCAAAACAACCCGGAAATGACATAGATGTTTATCTAAGTCCCCTAATTGATGATTTAAGACTGTTGTGGGAGGAAGGAGTTGATGTTCTTGATGCGTATTCTGGAGAACAATTCAATATGCGTGCCATGTTGTTTTGCACCATCAACGACTTTCCAGCATATGGCAATTTGTCTGGGTATAGCGTTAAAGGGCACTTAGCGTGTCCTATATGTGCAAAAGACACAGATTTCAAACAATTGAAAGAGGGAAAGAAGACTGTGTATCTTGGTCATCGGAGATTTCTAAACAGTTATCATCCATATCGTAGATTGAAGAAAGCTTTCAATGATCACACGGATGATCGTGTTGCTCCGGAGCCTTTAACTGGAGAGCAAGTTTATGAACTACAACGAGATATTCATGTTGTCTTTGGAAAGGACGTTTCAAAGGGCGTTGGAAAGGGCAGAAAAAAGGCCAACAAAAAGTCTGATGTGGAAAAGAAGTCTGATGTGAAAATTGCATGGAAAAAGAGGTCGGTGTTCTTTGATCTTCCATATTGGTCCAGTCTTGATGTAAGACATTGTATTGATGTGATGCACGTGGAGAAAAATGTATGTGATAGTGTAATCGGAACACTTCTCAACATTCCAGGCAAGACAAAGGATGGTATAAATGCTGGTCTGGATATGGATTTGATGGGTATACGAAAAGAGTTATTACCACAACAAATAAAAAACAAGACATATTTGCCACCAGCATGTTACACTTTGTCTAAAAAAGAGAAAACAAGTTTTTGTGAGTGTTTACAAAGTATCAAAGTGCCGCATGGTTACTCATCAAATGTCAAGAAGCTTGTATCAATGAAAGATCTCAGATTAATTGGCTTAAAGTCTCATGATTGTCATGTGTTGATGCAACAACTCCTTCCCGTGGCTATTCGTGGGATATTGCCTGACAATGTTAGGAAAACTATAAGTAGGTTGTGCTTATTCTTCAATGCAATATGTTGTAAAGCCATTGATCCATTGAAGTTAGACGAGTTGGAAAACGAGGCTGCAGTTATCTTGTGTCAATTGGAGATGCATTTCCCTCCTTCATTTTTTGACATGATGGTTCACTTAATTGTTCATCTAGTACGAGAGGTTAGATTGTGTGGACCCATTTATTTAAGGTGGATGTATCCAATAGAGCGATATATGAAGATCCTAAAAGGGTATACAAAAAACCCGCACCGTCCGGAAGCATCGATCGTTGAGAGGTACATTGCAGAAGAAGCTATTGAGTTTTGTTCAAACTATTTGTCAGAAGTGGATGCTATAGGGGTTCCCAAGTCTCGTCACGATGGAAGATGTGAAGGTATGGGTGTACAAGGTCTAAATGTCAAGAGCATGAATGGTCAGGTAATTCTTCAAGCACATTTGTATATATTGAATAACACGGATGAGGTTGAACCTTACTTATCTGATCACAAAAGGATCGTAAAGAAAAAGTACCCAAGAATGAATGAAAAAGGGTTGTTACAAGAACATAATAAGAGTTTTTCTGAGTGGTTTAAAGAAAACGTTGCAAATGATGGTACTGATTCTGATACAATAAAGTGGTTGTCCTATGAGCCTAAACGTAACATAATAACTTGGACTGCATATGATATCAATAAAACCTACAAAACTAAAGGATGATCGTAGTACCATGCAAAATAGTGGGGTTATGGTTGTGGCTGAGTCCATGCATTTCTCTAGTTCCAAGGATAAAAACTCGGTTATGGCATCTACACCCTACTATGGGGTGATTGAAGAGATTTGGGAGGTTGATTACGTTACGTTTAAAATTCCTCTATTTAAATGCAACTGGATTAATATTAACAGTGGTGTACGAATCGATGAATTAGGATTTACATTGGTTGATCTTTCTAAGTTAGCTTATACCGACGAACCTTTCATCATGGCATCCCAAGCAAAACAAGTGTTTTATGTTAAAGATCCTTCTCCTAACAGCAGGTGGTCGGTTGTTTTACAAGGAAAAAATGTCCCCCTAATTGATGAAAATCAAGATGTGATTCTTGATATTTCCGAAACTCTTCCTCTCTCAACAAATGTGCCTAACTTTGTTGAAGATGATGAAGAGGATGATGTGCAAGCTATTCGTTCGGATCATCAAGAAGGGATATGGCCGGACTAGTACGTTTGTGTTTTTCACTGTAATAAGTTAATAATTAGTATGTTTATGAATTTTGATTTAATTACACCTTTGCTTTTGCCATTTGCATTTTTTGTTAATAATTAGTATATGTTTGTTAATTTTGATCCTAATCAATGTTTTCATTTTGTGTAAGCAGAATCATGGCTGATTCAACCGTCACGGCTTCTTCAAGCAAAAAAAAGAGTGGTAGAGGTGCTACTATGATGAGACATCTTACCAAAGTTCATCAATCGGGTGATCTCCTAACTGTCAAATTTGATACAAAAACTTGGAATTGTTCTGGTGCTTATTCACAAACGTTTAAGAGTTATTTGTCATTTCTTGCTCGAAGTAGTTGTAGTATTTTGAAAGATGAGTGGAAGGACGTAGACAAGAAAGAAAAAGATAAAATGTGGAGTGATCTTGAGGTATTTAAAAACATTTATCCTTTAATTTTTGTATCAAGTGATATGTATTTGCCTTCATTTATGTCATTTCTATGTTCATTTACTATACCACACTTAAGCATGTTCCAAATGGTTGTGAGTAGCTAACATCATATTCAATAAGTTGTGAGTTGATATATGTTAGAAATTAGGAATCATATAGGCATAAAAGCTGTGAGTTGATATGTGCAGAAAGCTGATTTTTTTTCAAGTCAGAGAGCAGGTAAATCGATTTACCTCGATTTACCTTATTAAAATGTGAGTTTTTCTTGCAACCATGTTCAGTAAATCAATGTTTGGCACGGCCTATCAATTCCCAGTTTATACCACAACCAATTAACATCTCATCAAACATAAATCAGCATCTAAATGAGCATTTAGGGAAACTAATTTTTTTACTCATTCAACACTAACAAAATTTTGTATGTATATATGTAGAGTTATTTTCTAATTCCAGTAATTAATGAAGATCGTGATAAAGATCCTTTGAGGAAAACATGGTTATCTTACGCGGGAGACCGATGGAGAGGTTTTAAGACACAACTCACAAGAGAATATATTTCAAAGCCCAAAAAAGATCGTCTTCCTCCATATGTGAGGTATACTTATATTAAAGAAGATGTATGGACACAGTTTTTGGCGTCCCGAAATACCCCTGAATTCAAGGTTAGTACTGTATTTCTGTTTTGTGGGTAGTTGGCTTATTTTTTTCTGTTTTGTTGGGGCGCGGCTAGGGGGCGGCTGTACTAAATTTATGTTTTTTTTTCTGTTTTTGTTGGGGCTGTAGTACTGTATTCTGTTTTATAGTAATGATTTGACATTATAATAGGAAAAAAGTCGAAAGGCCAAGGAAAAAGTGGCCAACAATTTCCACCCACATAATTTATCACGTGGAGGGTATGAATTGCTTATGGAGACTTTGATGGCTGAAAAGAGCTTGTTGGGAGAGTACAATGATCGTGATCCATCTCCACCCCCACGTCATGAGTCATGGAAGAGGGCACGACAAGCAAAAGATGGTTCGTACACATCAACGGCTACACAAGCTGTTGCCGAGAAAATTGTAAGTAATAAACTTCTATTTGTTCAAACTTTAATCATTACGTGTGCAAAAAATAAGTGTGCTGCAAAGTATATTATAACATATAATTCACTTCGCATTTTGTAGGATGCTCTAGTTGAAGAGACGAAAAAGGGCAACTTTGTTCCAAAGGGACGTAATGATATTCTAACAAATGCCCTTGGAAAACCTGAGCATGGTGGCCAAGTTCGTGGTGTTGGAGGACGAGGTGCTACATTTACTAATTGTTTTGGAAGGGCTTCACGTTCATCACCAAATGTCGACGAGCAGCTCTCACAACTAGAAGCAAAATTGAGAGCTGAATTTGAAGAAAAGCTTGTTGAAGAACGTCAAATGATGCAAAAGACAGTGATGGAGACACTTAAGTCTGTCGGTATCTTGCAACACGTCTCCCCAACAAAGTAAGTGGTTGACGATCGTTCTCCTCCACCTGTTGTAGGGAACTATGACAATATGAAAGCTAGTTGTTCTGTTGCACCAGCAAACATTAAGGAGGACTTAGATAATGACACAGACTCGGTTCAAAAATTGTTATGCATGATTGTGAAAAGGAAAGCATATTTGCCCATACGCTTAGAACATGATAAGTTTGTCTCAAACTTTAAGATGTCGCCAAAGTATATGAAAGACTTATTGGTGGGTGATAATTGGCTTGACTTTTCAGTTCTACAGTTTTGGTGCACGTAAGTACATTTTTGTTACTGCTATCAATTCTACAACTTTAAGATGTCGCCAAAGTATATTAAAAAGTCTTATATTTTTTTCTCTCTTTACTATTCAGGTATATGCATCGTCTTTCCATAGACACAAAAAACTCAGATCTGTTTGCATTTTTGGACCCAGTTCAATTGAATTTTGCATCAAAGTCAGTCACAACTCAAAAGGGGTAAACAATACATACAAAATCATTTGCGTGATCTGAACAAAGTGTGCTACTTAGCACCACATCTTTGGGAGTGAGTATATATTTATAGCATATATAGTCATTAATAAGCTACATGCATTTTCTTATTTATTTTTATAGCATAGTCACTAATAATTATTCTTTAATGTGTACAGTGGGCATTGGCAATTAATAATTATGTGTCCTAAAGAGAATGTTATAGTTTGCCTTTGTTCGTTACACCACCGTAAGGTACCTGAAGCAGTGAGGAATCTTTTTACATAGTAAGTTATTATTTTATTTAGTTTGCCTTTGTTCATCCATTTACTGCCTATTAAAACTTTTTTGATTTTTAAATTTCTCTAGTGCTTTTAAAGTTCATCAATTAGCAACTTTTGGTAATAGAAAGAAGGCTACATGGATTTTTCCCAAAGTAAGTGTGGTGTAAATTTTAATATTTATTTACGTTCATAACACAAGATTGATTTTTATTTTGTTTTCCAAATATATGTATTAACTAAATGTCGTTTATATGTAGACAAGGGTGCAGCCTAACGGCAATGACTGTGGATATTATGTAATGAAGAATATGCTTGACATTGTCTCTGCTAGTATTACAAAGAATTGGATGGAGGTATTATATATTTCATTAACCTCTCTTTTTTAAGTAGAATAGTCAATTTCTGCAAGGAGCCAAAGCAGTTCCTCTTGCTTTGATGCAATACATTTAGTCTAATATTGTTTGGTATATTGTTTTCTAATTGTTGGAGTAAGCCCTAAAAGCCAATCTATTTGATAGCATTTGCTTTTGTATTGTGACATGATTTATATATATTAAATATATATAATAAGGCATTTCTATATTATGTTTGTTTTCCAAAATAATAAAGTCCCTAGAATAGATTGTTCATGTAATGAAACATTAAGTGAGACTTAATCGTGAGATTACATTAACTTTAGAACACTATTCTTAAAGTATCCGTAGTCAAGCTTTAATATGAAATGGGATAACATTAAAGCATAGAGACTATTATGTTGGTAGATTGATGATCACGTCTCACTGATCATAGATAATGAGTTATCAAGTCTTCACATAGATATAAATGTTAATGGTAACTTTATATCGGATTGACCCACCATGAGAATACTACATAGAATGTTATGAAATGTCATAAGTTATTCTCATAGTGATAAAAGGTGCATTCCATCCTTCGACCTGAAACCACTGTGTACCCTAGATGTAGGAGTGTAATACCTTGTTGCCATTCAAACGTTATCCGTAACTGGATAACTATAAAGTTGGTTGATGGGTATCCCACGAATCATGCTGAGGGACATGAGTGACCTAGATGGGATTTGTCCCTCCTACATAACGGGAGATATGTCTATGGGCCCAATATTGAACTAGACAAGGATGACATACTATGCCTTGTGTTCAATATAGACATGAGGACAAAAGGGTAATTATGCACAAAATGTTTATCACAGAAAGGTTAGTCAGATCACATGACATTCTTATAACTTGGGTAACAGTGATGTGTTGCTAGATACCGCTCACTGTTTATAATATTAAGATAAATATTATTGCCAACGTTATAAGAACCTACAGGGTCACACACATAAGGACAGTTAAAACGGGAAAAATAAGTAAGACTTATTGCGGGGGTGCAATTAGTGAAAAACGAATATTGGGCTTAAGAAGTCCAAATTCGTGTGAACTGAAGCTCACATAACAAACTCTATAAATAGAGCCTTATGAAGTTCAGTCTCTCACAACTTTTGGAGAAATTATGAATTTCTCTAAACCCTAATTCGTATTTGAGAAATTGTGAATTTCTCTAAACCCTAATCCGCTCAAGTTCCCTCATTCTTCATCCAAGAACGGCTAGCACCGAAGGTTGATGGTTCCTGTTCGTGTGGACTAAGTGGAGGCGCTGCAATTGTGGTGCTCGTGATCGATTGAAGGTTCTTGTTCGTGATCATACGGTGTTTCTTGTTCGTGATCGAAAGGCAGTTCGTGTTCGTGATCGTAAGCAGTTTCTGTTCGTGATCGAAAGCTCCTTGTTCGCGAAAGAAAGCATCAGTTCTTCAAGGTAACAATATATTCTTGACCATGATCTTTCACATGGATCCATCGAAGGAAAATAAAATTTTAAAATCCGCTGCGTTTTATCTTTGATAAACAGTTACGTTTTCCTTCAGTGGTATCAGAGCCACTTGTGAAACCATGGATCGGTTTTGATGTTTGTTACCGTTTATTAATATGATATGATTGTGAATCTATATTAATAATAATAAGAACAAGAATTAATAAGATGTGATTGATTAATCTTAATTTATATATGTGATATATAATTCTAATACGACGTTGGTATATGTGATATACCGATTATATTGTTCATCAGAATATTTTGTGATTGGCGTGAATAATGGGTGATTGTGAGCATGTGCTTCGGAATCCGATACTGGTGAAGCATTCATGAGTCAGTCATCTATAATGAACAACAATCTTGAAACGTTTTGATGAATGATTGTTGTATTATTATGGAAACAGAATCGGTTAGGGTTTCAAAATTGTGTCAAACATTGATACAATTAGGGTTTCGTTAATGAACCGTTCATTACGAAACCTTGAATCAGATTGTTTTGTTTAATCACGTTTATGATTAAATTGTTTAAACATTGTTTAAAATCGCTATTCTGTTTAAACATTTTAAATGCGTTTCTGTTTAAAGCAAAGGTTGTTTAAATCGCGATTCTGTTTTATTGTTTAAATCGCGATTCTGTTTAATTGTTTAATCGCGTGTCTGTTTAAATTGTTTAAACATGTTAATGTCTCTGTTTAAATCGTTTAAACACATCAGAAACTGTTTCTGTTTAATTCGTTTATGTTTAAATTGTTTAAACATATTGGAATCAATTAAATAATAAAGGAATTAAAATTGGCCAAACAATGTTTCTGTTTATGGTTATCGATTGGTTTGATGTTTCGGAACCGTTTCTGGTGAAGCATCAACGTATTGATTATCTTAACAAGAGAAACATGTTACTCGATCACATATGCACATAAACCCTATGTGATATTGGTATATATGATATACTGATTTTGATCGTACAATAATTGAGTTGAATGATACTTGTTCATATTTGATAATTGATGTTTGAAACTTCGGAACCGTATCTGGTGAAGCATAAACTTCGGAACCGTATCTGGTGAAGTATAAGCTTTGAAACCGTATCTGGTGAAGTTTAACGAATTCAATTATCGTATTGAACGAAGAATCAGAGCACTTGATTTGATATGATCATGTTATTGTAAGAGTATTCATAACGATGCAAGTGTTGTGTCATTATGATTAGGGTTTGTAAAACGTATCAAATGTTGATGCAAAATTAGATGGTAATTCAAAGTGATTTTGACAAATATATTTAATTTTGAAATCGTTTCAAAATTTTAGAAATATCTTTTGAAATTGTTTTAAAAGATAATATTACCAATTTTGGAAAAATATTTTATTCAAAAACGTTTTGATTAAATAAATTGCAATATTTGGTAATTGGAGAATTGTCAAAGATTTGATTCTACTTTAAAATAATATTATTTATTTTAGCAAATTTTGATTCGAAATATATTTAATTTTGAAATCGTTTCAAAATTTTAGAAATATCTTTTGAAATTGTTTTAAAAGATAATATTACCAATTTTGGAAAATATTTTATTCAAAAACGTTTTGATTAAATAAATTGCAATATTTGGTAATTGGAGAATTGTCAAAGATTTGATTCTACTTTAAAATAATATTATTTATTTTAGCAAATTTTGATTCGAAATATTTAATTGTGAATTAAAAGGTTTGAATCAAATTTAATTGCTAACTTTGCGTAGTGTGATCAATCGCCGGATTTTAATTTAATTTATTTAATTATGAGACTTTAATTTTAATAATAATGATAAAAGTGTGTTTATTATTATTTTGTTGTGAGTGATTATGGTCTTAGTCTTATAATTCTATTTATTGGGTTTTTGAAATACGGCCTGCGTGTCGTGCCTCTCTCTCTCAAATTCTATATGTACATTCTCCTCTCATCCACTCCCTCGTATGTAAAACAAGTTTCTCTTATTTGTAATGTAATTAGAATACAAGGAAGTAAGAAGAATCCTGACGCTTGAACAACTCTGGAGGTCTAGCTTGGAGAAGCAAGGTCGTTTCTAGGACTAGTTTAGATTCTCTCATTGGCTTGAGAGAATCACAACGTTAGGGGCCATAATCATGTCACTTTTATTTTGTTTAATTGTTATGCATGCTTGAATGATTGGAGTGCGAATATATATGATATATAAGCCGTGGTGAGGTGAGATCAAACTAATTAAAAATCCGTCAAATAATATATTAAGTTTTATGCTTTCCAAAGAATAGCACCCTTCAAGATCAATATCGATTAATGTAGGTTTTGCCAACGTAAAGTGCATTGTCTATATTGATAAGTTGCGGTGAGATAACCAGTTTATCCGAGGGCTATTCTTTGGGTTAACTTAACTAAATAAATATAATATGATTATATGATATTAGAAGCAAGCGTTGAGTTATTCCATATGATGGATTAAAAATAAAATAAGTGTTATTTACCCAACGGAAAGGATATGAGAGTTGTATGAGATACAATTGGAAAGGAGTTTCCTACCTAAATAAACTAAGTTTTGTGTAATCAGTCCAACGCTGACTTAAAACAAAGTGAAATATGGATCTCATTCTCACTAGAAAATCTTCCAACGGGATTTTCCGAATCATATGCTTGAAGGTCATTTGGTTTGAATAAAATAGTGGGAGCATTTTAATAAAAGTCCGTATTAAAATGATTTAATCATAATACAAAGTTTTACATATCTTTGTAATTAGAATTTTGGAATACAATACAAATTATATTGTCCTTATGAAGGACAAGAATTTCAGAAAAGTGTTTCTGAATTGGTACACAATTGAGAATTGTTCTCAAATGCGAGAAAAACTATGAGTTCTTGAGCTATACTCTCTAGCAACCTACTATGACTAGATTCGAGAAGGATGCTTATCAAAATCATATGAACAAGTCATAATGGTAAATACTTAGTTAAGGAATATAATAACTATTTTATCGCATCATGTTTGACATGATTTGATTTAAGATAGTTTAATTATATGTCGTTGACTCTTTGTTGTAATTTCTCTACTTATAGTTATTCTTCACCCATAACTAGCTCTGCCTTCTAAAAGTAATCATAAAGACATCATATTTGATATGAAGGTAAAGTACCTAGTTTGCCTTTATGATAGTTTGGATTGAAAATTTATCAGATAAATTTAATTCCAAATTAGATGAATGTGGAAGTATCCTAAGGAAACTAAGGGATACTAGTCCTACATCACTCTTCAGGACAAAAGTTGTTTTGTTGCTAGACTGAAGCATTCCTCGAGTGGGAATGTGTCTCTTAAAAGAGTCAATGGGAGTGATATAGAACTTGAATGATTCAAATACCACAACATTAATATTTTAAAAGGGAACACAAACTGGTTCCTCAAGGTTGATGTAGGATCAACCGTTTGAGTTGCACATAAGGCTAGACAAGTCTAACATATCACAAGGCTGGGAAGTATGATTTTATCATGACTTAACAAGGTGATATGGTTTTCATTGAAGATGAATATTTAACTTGTGTAAAAGGTCGTAAATGACCTAAATTCTGAGAAGTGGCTAAATGCCATAGAATCTTATATAGAATCCATGTACACAGACCTTATGTGATAATGGTTATGTCATTAAGATGAGTAAGACTCAGACGATAAAAGTGAGTTTTCTTATAGAAGACTGACATGGATGATATGGAGACTACATTTAAGATGTAATGAATTATTAAAGGTTTCACGCAAAATCAAAATGCAAATTATGATGAAACCATGATCGTAGTCTAGTTACAATTATTATACTACATGTTCTGGCAGATGGATGACAAAGTTGCATTCCTTAATTGGAATGACCTCATATATATGTGTTAGACATATACATAGGGTTTTCTCAATCCAAAGGATGCTTGAAAGGTATACAAATTGTAGCAATCTAATTTTGATTAGATCAAGTTCTCAGAAGTTGAATTATTTGTTCTTATTTATGAAGTTTTATGAAAACGAATTAATAAAGGACAAATATAATTCTTGTGCACACAAGGAGGTTAGTGGGAGTAATTATCTTAATCTGGTATCATGTGTGGATGACATATTAATCATCAAAACATTTTCCTCATACATGTAAGACATGATTAAGGAAATATCTCTTGATGAAATAGGCGAGACTTCCTAAAGAGTTAGGAATCATAATCTATAGAGATAGATTGTTGACGCAACAAATGATTTTATTTGTTCAAAGGACAATGTCACGTCTCATTGGATGAGAAAGAGATACATGAAAAGAATCCACATGCTTTGGCAAATGGATCAGTCATGTACACCATATAATATGTACAACACCAGATACACCATATGCTTATAGCATAATCAGTAAGTACCAAAATTGAATCTAGTGTTTGACACTAATTGACTTTCAAGAATATCCCTAAGTACCTTAAAGGAACTAAGGACTATCTTTTGAAATAGGTAGGTATGGAAAAGATCATTGTAAATAAGTTATAATGATGTTAGTTTCCAATCCGATACATTGTATTGAAATTCAAATTTATGTCAGATATAAACACTGTAAGCTAATAAGCTTCAGAAAGTGTCTATTTCTATTACAAAGGTCAAATATTTGATTTAGATCGTTTAGTTCAGGATTGAGCTAAAACTATGTTTCCATCGTTGCAGATTTCATTAATCACATTAGTGATGATAATGATTTAATCTTGCAAACAAAGGAATAGATCTCACCAACGATTCAGATATATATAGACACCTTTCTATTTCGATAGAGATCGAAAGAGTAACTTTGAAAAGATATGTAAGATACCAACATAGGAAATAGTTCCTTATCCACTAATGTACAATCTTGCTAAGAAGTTGCTCGATGCTCATGCTAACCGATAAATGTTAGATGAACATTTGATTGGCTTTAGTGCTAGTGGGAGATTGTTGGAGTAAGCCCTAAAAGCCAATCTATTTGATAGCATTTGCTTTTGTATTGTGACATGATTTATATATATTAAATATATATAATAAGGCATTTCTTTATTATGTTTGTTTTCCAAAATAATAAAGTCCCTAGAATAGATTGTTCATGTAATGAAACATTAAGTGAGACTTAATCGTGAGATTACATTAACTTTAGAACACTATTCTTAAAGTATCCGTAGTCAAGCTTTAATATGAAATGGGATAACATTAAAGCATAGAGACTATTATGTTGGTAGATTGATGATCACGTCTCACTGATCATAGATAATGAGTTATCAAGTCTTCACATAGATATAAATGTTAATGGTAACTTTATATCGGATTGACCCACCATGAGAATACTACATAGAATGTTATGAAATGTCATAAGTTATTCTCATAGTGATAAAAGGTGCATTCCATCCTTCGACCTGAAACAACTGTGTACCCTAGATGTAGGAGTGTAATACCTTGTTGCCATTCAAACGTTATCCGTAACTGGATAACTATAAAGTTGGTTGATGGGTATCCCACGAATCATGCTAAGGGACATGAGTGACCTAGATGGGATTTGTCCCTCCTACATAACGGGAGATATGTCTATGGGCCCAATATTGAACTAGACAAGGATGACATACTATGCCTTGTGTTCAATATAGACATGAGGACAAAAGGGTAATTATGCACAAGATGTTTATCACAGAAAGGTTAGTCAGATCACATGACATTCTTATAACTTGGGTAACAGTTATGTGTTGCTAGATACCGCTCACTGTTTATAATATTAAGATAAATATTATTGCCAACGTTATAAGAACCTACAGGGTCACACACATAAGGACAGTTAAAACGGGAAAAATAAGTAAGACTTATTGCGGGGGTGCAATTAGTGAAAAACGAATATTGGGCTTAAGAAGTCCAAATTCGTGTGAACTGAAGCTCACATAACAAACTCTATAAATAGAGCCTTATGAAGTTCAGTCTCTCACAACTTTTGGAGAAATTATGAATTTCTCTAAACCCTAATTCGTATTTGAGAAATTGTGAATTTCTCTAAACCCTAATCCGCTCAAGTTCCCTCATTCTTCATCCAAGAACGGCTAGCACCGAAGGTTGAAGGTTCCTGTTCGTGTGGACTAAGTGGAGGCGCTGCAATTGTGGTGCTCGTGATCGATTGAAGGTTCTTGTTCGTGATCATACGGTGTTTCTTGTTCGTGATCGAAAGGCAGTTCGTGTTCGTGATCGTAAGCAGTTTCTGTTCGTGATTGAAAGCTCCTTGTTCGCGAAAGAAAGCATCAGTTCTTCAAGGTAACAATATATTCTTGACCATGATCTTTCACATGGATCCATCGAAGGAAAATAAAATTTTAAAATCCGCTGCGTTTTATCTTTGATAAACAGTTACGTTTTCCTTCACTAATCCCTATTTTGTTCTATCCCCAATTTAATCATATATGTAAAGGTTCAAGAATAGTGTAACAGATTGAAGGATAAACTAATATAAGGTTCATAAGAATTTGGTATTCCATAGAATTTTCTCATTTCATATTTTTGCTTATTTTGGTTTCTGGTGTTACTATAGGGATTGTGTACTCCTAAGCATTATAACTACAAATTCTTTGTGAAAATGATATTTATCCAAGTATACTTGACCTGATATTTAGCAAGAAAAGACACTGAATACAAATAACTACTAGACTTTGGCTGTAATCGAACGCGATCCCTGATAACAGAAACACCTGATCAGATTTAGTAGAGAATAGATCATCATAAGTATAATAACAGAACAGGACATTTTTTATATATTTCATTGACCGAAATAGCGCAGACGCGCCATCTGATTAATGCACAGGATTAACATTGTTGTCAATTGTGTGGAATATTATGTTACTCACTTGTGTGGATTTTTTTAGTAATAATTAATTGTATATTTATATATTGTAGGTGTTCAATGATCCCACGTCATTAACAGATGACGAGATGTATGATTTGCGAAACCGTTGGGCAACTTGTTTTCTTGATCTATTTGACCCTACGGTAGATTATGATGAAGCCGATGAGGAAGCTTATTAATTAGGAGCTAATTATGTTTGTGTTTTGATTAGTATTAATTATGATGATACAATAGATTACTATTAATTGTGACGATGTTTAGATTTGTATTTTGGTATTTGATATTTTGGTTAAGTTGAATTGTAATGATATTTGATATTATAATGACATTTAAGATGTGTTTGTTTAATATTGAAACATTTTATGATATGTTGTAAGGTTGAATGTTGAATTGTAGTAATATTTTGATATTTTTTTAAAAAAAATGGATTTAAAAAAAAAACGCAGGATTTTAAAAAAAATAAAATTAAATAAAGTAAATATTTCACATCTGGTGGACTTGGTCATATGTAAAATGTAAAATTTAATTAAAAAAAAAATTCAAATGTGTATACTTACTACATCTGGTGGACTTAAGTCAGAAGTAAAAGGCGTTGTTTTTACATCTGACGCGAGTCAGATGTAAAAAGTGTATACTTACTATATCTCGTGCATTTGCATCCGTTTTACCGTCAGATGTAAAAAGTGTTTTTGGGCAGATGTAAAAAGTGTTTTTTCTACTAGTGGGAGCTTCTGAACTTGGCCTTTACTGAAGAAGAGGCAGTGACGCATCGTATGAAGGTTTTGGAAGATGAATTGAAGACTTTGGCCAAGAAGAAAGAAGAGCTCCATGTGAGTAACAAGGATGAAATTGCTGCTCTGCTTTGTCAAGCGTCGTGAATTTGCACGTCTTGAAGTCAAGACAAAGACCTTGGGGGAAGGGCTTAAGAAGATTAATGAAGACCTGGCAACGACTGATCAGTGCATTTTAATACACTTTTTAATCACTCTGTGCTATGGCAATTTTATGACTTCTCCTGCTAATTTGGTATTTTTATCATGTTTTGTGTTTAGAGTCTAGTTTTGCTATTATTTATGTTTTGCTATTTATTTTCGTAATAAACAGTAATTTGACACCTTCTCATTGTGCAGACCATAACTTGGGCTACGAATATCGGATTGAGGCGCGGGAAGATGCGTTGGAAAGCTAAGAGAAAGAGCTACAACTTTCATGTTGAAGCCGAAAGCCAATTTGGAGCGCAAAGGAGTCATATTTACTCGTCATGTTTCAGACTTACAAAGATTTAATTATTTTTCAGCATAACTTATATTTTTCGGCCCAATTGTTTGTGGCCCGTTTTGCTTGCTTATAAAAACCCAAAATTCTGACCTAGGTCAGTTCTTACACTTCATTCACGAATTCAAAAGAAACCCTAGAGCAGCCACCACTTGAATGGAGAATAAATCCTTCTTTCAATTCGTTGGTGCAAGGAACTCGTTTTAGATTCTTGAGGTCTGTTTTTAATAGCAAATTCTGTTTTATATTCATGTTCTGTTATGTCAATTTCGTATTCTTAATTCAGTATGTATGAAATTGAATTATAATGATGCTTAATCACTATAATTCGATTCGACACCGTTTATTCAATTTAGTTTATCGCTTGTATAGATTATATTGAATAGGAATTGACATAAACTTTGAGCGCTTAGCAAAAAGGGTTGATTGAATTCAGTAAGGATATTAATCTGACATTAGTACGCTTGTTTACTATTGCCTACGATTAGTTGAACGCATTTGACGCTTGTTTGAATGGAATTCGTATAAAACTGTTAACGCTTGTTTATTTCGGTTTTATAAATCAACCAGAACATGAGCATATAATGAATTTATTCTTTGTGAACCATATGATAGAATCAAGAATGAGTTACCTAAAGCCAACGAATTGATCGTTTTAAATCAATCGAATTTCACACTTTTCTTACGTTCTGTTTGCAAAACAAAACCCCCATAATTTACAGTTTTTGAATTGTTCTAATATAGTTAAACTGATTGTGAGTCTTTGGGAAACGACCAAGGTTAACTACCTTGTACTACTTTTCTTAAAACATTATTTGACCACGAAACGACCGTGATCAACGACCAAGAAATACAAACGTGCCCTAGAAGACATGCAAACCATGGCTTTGGATGCCGCTCCTGATGTTTAGATGCTTTTGTTGCTTTGATGTAGTTTCAATTGTTCTTTTCCTTTTAGTAATTTTCTTTTCCGTGAATTTCCCTTATTGTACTTCTCTTTGGATGAATGAAATGAATTTCCATTTTTTTTAATTTCCTGCTTGCATATATGTTATCAAATACCTGTTGGAACAAAATGAGTTTTATTTATAAAACACCCTAAGTTTTGATGATAACAAAGTATTAAATGGACAATTGGAATTAATAATTATTGATCTAGTGTGCAGGAACAAAGTAAAAATTTAAACACTAAGATCATCATTTTGAGCCTTTGAAGAACACATTCTGAACATTAAGACTCTGAACGATAAAACCATCAGAGCCTCTGAAAGAAGTCCTTCAGATGCCAAAAGTGTACATGTCCTGAAGCTTGCGTATTTCAATCAGAAGATATCAAAATGTCATTACAAGCTTCCAGCGACATTCTCTGAAGATTGACAGCTCATGGCTATTGAAATAGTACAACAAGCTTATCTTCAAATGGAGCGTGTAGTACTCTGTACTATTGTTACTCAAAACACTGAAGCGCCATTTGAAAAAGACGAAGTAGTGGAATTGGTTTACTTCATTTGGAAACCACGATCAATTCCATATCAGCAAAAGCAAAGTGTACTAACAACGGTCTTATCTCAACGTCTCAATCTACTGAAGTATATATAGAAGACTTATCTCTTGAGAGAAGACCACTGAATCACTGAAAGACTGAACTACTAGAGCAATTTTGAATTTCAAGCCATAGAATTGTTCTTTCTTTGTAACTCTAAGCAACAATATCTTTTGATATTCTTTTAGACTCTGAGCCTAATTCTTTGTATTCACTTAGGATTAAGTTTAAGTGTTTAGTGAGTCTAGCTTAGATTTTTCAGTCACTACTTAATTTGTATTAAGTTAGTTTGAAGTCTCTTGTCTTGTGTGACTTGAGCAGTGTGAAGTCTCCTGCTATGTGTTCTGGAGCAGTTGTATAATCTTGTGTGATTA
Source organism: Trifolium subterraneum (assembly GCA_951799995.1). NCBI lineage: Eukaryota > Viridiplantae > Streptophyta > Magnoliopsida > Fabales > Fabaceae > Trifolium > Trifolium subterraneum. The sequence continues at coordinate 40,117,800 of OX637467.1, forward strand.
TAGTGAAATCCCTTGGAAGTTCAAGGGGACTGGACTACTCTCGATTTGTGGGAGGAACCAGTATAAATCTTTGTGTGCACTCTCTTCTCTCTCCCTCTCTCTATCTATCTCTGTTTATTTGTGCATTGTGTTTATCTGATGCTCTGTCAATCATCCTATCAATGTTTGGGAGTGGGTATGGATCCTTTGGTCAGGCCTTGTTGAGGTCTGTAAAGTACACACACATTCTCCATTTTCCATTCTCCTTTTTTACCATCACAACATTTGCTAACCAGGTGGGATATTTGATTTCCTCTATAAACCCTGCTTCCTTTAACTTAGCCACTTTTTCTGTTATGGCTTCTCGTCGTTCTTCTCCCACCTTTCTTTTTCTTTGGACTACAGGTTTGGTGGTTGATGAGATAGACAACTTGTGTGTGATCACGCTCTCGCCGATTCCGGACATGTCAGAAGGTTGCCATGTGAACAAATCTCTATTGTTGCACAGTAAAGTGACGATTTTTTCTTTCTCTTCTGGTTGGAGACTCATTCCAATGTTGGTTGTTTGGTGTGACTGTTCGCCAATTTGGACTTGCTCCAAATCTTCAATGGGGCTGACTCTCCTGTCCTGGAATTCTTCCCTGGGATCCATGTCTATGACGTTAACCATGTTCACCCCGTTGGTTTGTTCTCCGCCCTCTGGGGTGAGCTGGGCTTTGTTGGTTTGTGCCTTATTTTCAAGCTTGACTCATAACACTTTCTTGCCAACGCTTGATCTCCTTTTACTACTCCTATTTTGCCATTACTTAACGGGTACTTGATGGCCAAATATAAAGTAGACATGACCGCGCCCAGTGTATTGAACGAAGGTCTTCCAATAATAATATTGTATGATGTAAAAGATGTTTTCACCACTAGATATATAACCTTGATTGTTTTGGCGTTCTCCCCCTCTCCAAAGGTGGTATATAATGTGATGTGCCCCATGACATCCACTTGCTCTCCAGCAAAACCTACCAGTGAACTGTAGTAAGGTTGTAGTTGTTCATAAGATAAGCGCATCGCTTTAAACGCGTCCCAATACAAGATATTTGCGGAGCTTCCTGAATCAATGAGGACCCTCTTGACGTCGCAGTTCAAGATTTGCACTTGTATCACAAGGGGATCGTCATCATGAGGTGTAACATCTCGCCCATCTTCCGCGTTGAACAAGATTTCTGAAGTATGGGGGAAGGTCGAATTTCCCACTGAGTAAATTTCAAATCTTGAACTCCTGACATAGCGCTTTCTGGCAGAGTTTGATTCGCCTCCTCCTGCGAACCCTCCTGAGATAGTGTTTACCGCCACTCTGTGCTTTTCTCCCTTGCTTCCTCTGTCGCCTTCGCCCTTTGGATATGGCATTTTCTTTAGGAGGGCGACCTGCCGTTTGGCTGCGTCCTCCAAAAACTTCTGCAGGTGTCTGCTACTAATTAAGTCCTTGATCAAATCTCTCAATCGAAAGCATATCTCGGTGTCATGGCCTTTGCATCTGTGGTAGGCGCACCACACCTCTGTGTCTGGACCCATGACGATGTTGTTCATTCTGGGGGACGGCAAAGGTGTTAAGCCTGTTTGCAAAATCTCGTGCAACAAGTGCACTCTGGCTCTGTTCAGTGGCGTGTATTCTCTGTCTGCCGGATACCGCCTGTGTTGGGGGTAATTCATGCCTCCATTACCATTGGGAGGGTAGTAAGGCTTACTACGATATATCTGCTTCTGGGTATCGTTGTTTTGCCAATTGCATTGGGGTTATGAGCTCTGCCCCTTGCTGTTGTTACTTCTCATATCATTCTCTTTGGCGTCTCTCGGGCGTTTTTCTACATTGCTCTCTTCGCCTTTAATGTAGCAGCTAGCTCTCATAATGACTTCTTGCATTGAAGCAGCGGGTTTTTGTGCTAGCAACTCATTAAAGTGTATGAACTTCTTGTGAAAGTCAGCATAACTTTCGATAGAGTTCTTGGGCAAGTTCATATACCAACGCAAAGTAGAGTCTTTGAATGTCCCTGAGAGGAGCTTGCACCTAAGGTGTTCTGGTGCTCCAATGATGGCAGTTTGGGTTGCAACAACCATTAAATGCTCCAAAGGATCAGTCTTTCCATCGAAGGTTGGTAAGTGAGGTGACTTAAAGTTGTCTGGGACTTTGGAATCCCAGAGTGCTAGACGAAGAGGTTGAGATTCCATGAGACTCTCATCATCAGAATCCACATTTTGCTCAACCTGCTCCTTTTCCATGGTTGCTATTTTCCTTTGCAAACTTCCGATCTCTTCAATGCAATCTGCAGCGTAGGTGTTCCATGATTTGCTGCCATGGTTGGATCGTTGTTTGCGATTTTGCTTTCTTTCTAAGTGGTAGGCTGGGAATCGTTTTACCGCAGCCCCACGGTGGGCACCAAAATGTTCTGGTGAACACTTAGAGGGGTATGCAAAGTAATTAATTTGGATCGTAAATAGCAATAGTTCTTAGTCTATGATAAAAATTGTTCCTCCTTTTTTCATCAAAGTTACAGGTATTTATAGGCTACATGGGGAAGGAATTCTTCCCTCCCTTTTTCTTCGTTGGCCTTCCCACGTTCTCCCTCTATACATTTAATCACGTGCCTACTTGCAAGGTGATCATGGGGAACGTGGGTTAAATATCTAAAATTTCCTCTGAATCATGCTCCTAATCGTAAGGAAGGTGGAGATGAATGAAATAAATCATGGGAGAATGACGGTTATATTCGTAGATCGTGGGATCATGGGGCTATAGGCGTCTCGCCTATCTTGCCCCGTCAAAAGTGAACGTCTCGCCCTTATGACCCGCCTTAGTGTGACGTTGGGCTGGATTTTGTTTATGCATTGGGCCGTTGCTATTGGGCCGTTGTATGGATTATTAAACAATATTTGGGTCTTGCTAAATACACCCCTTATATTTTTACCCGGTCCAGAATATAAATCACGCTTCTGATGTGTTCTGGTAAAAACCTAGGGTGGTATGCAAAGTAATTAAAATGGATGTTGATAGCTAAAAGTTCGTCCTTTCATTCATCGTAATCAACAGTATTTATAGGTTACATAAGGGAAAATCTTCTCGCCTTTTTCTTCTCCTAGATAGTCCTCACGATCTCCCACTATACATTGATCATGTGCCTATTAACACTCTGATCATGGGGAACGTGGGATACACATAAATTCATTGCTCACATCGTGTTCCCGGTCGTAAGGATCATGGGAACGAATAGAATAGGTAGTGGGTAAACCAGCGGTTACGCTGGTAGATCATGGGATCATGGGTATCGTGGGCGAGTCGCCTTCTCGCCCTGCTGGAAGCGAATGTCTCGCCTTTATGCCACGTTTTTAGTATGTTTGGATTGAACTTCCTTTTGCACATTGGGCCTCCGTTAATTGGACCTTTATTTAGATTATGAAATAGTGTCTGGGCCTTGGTAAATAGACCCCCTATTTTTTAACCCGGTCCATGATGAAACCTACGAAGGACTCGCTAGTGTAAAATGTGATAAAATTGAGAGTCAAAATTACACATTAAGCCAAAAAGAAACCAAATTTCTTAATATGTGTAATTAGGCAAAATTAAACTGTAGGTACTTTATATATTATGTTTTTTAACACTTTGGTCCTTTTTTTTTTTTTAAGAGTTTGGTCCTTTATATTTTTTCATGTAACACTTTAGTTTTTTATCTTTTGTTTTGTAACACTTTGGTCATTTATATTTTGTTTTGTAACATGTTGGTCCTTTATGTTACAAATAAAAAAAATAAAGGATCAAAGTATTAAAAAAAAAAATTAAAAATGAAAGTATTACAAAAAAAAATGACCTGCATTACAATTTTTCCATATAATTAAATACATGTCTACTTATATTTCATCAACAAGATAAAGCATGTGAAAGAAATAATAGAAAAATTGAACCGGAAGAAGCCGGTCAAACCAAACCAATAGAAAAATGTTGAGTTGCCAATATTTTAGTTGAGCCAAGCGAAGTTGGTTCTAGAATAAGATAATAATATATTACCCTATGAAGCACGGACTCTGACACGGACACCGCGACACGACACGGACACCGCGACACCGCTAACGTAAAAAATATAGAACGCCGACACCGCTACATATTTATAAAAGATATAAATTTAGAATCAAAATATTTATATGTAAATCTAAGTTGAGGAAGTTATTTCTTAAAAGAAAAATTTAAACAAAGTATGATAATATTTTACCTTTATTTATCCATCTACTTTTGAAAAAACTAAAAATATTGTAATCAAAATATAATATTTTCAATACTTTTTTTTATCAATGATGTTATTTCGACACATCTCTAACTCTTATAGGTATGTCTAATATGTGTCTACGAAGAGAATAAACAAAGAAAAAATAATTTTTTTGGGGACACTTGTCCGACACGTGTGTACGAGTGTCTTACAGGTGCCGGACACCGATCAAAGAAGTGTCGAAGTAAAGAAAAAATTGAATTTTTTCGGACACCGATTTGAGCTATCCGACACGTGTCGGACAGGTGTCGGACGAGTGTCGGACACCGACACGTGTCAGACACCGCGACACACCTAATCATAGAGGTGTCCGTGCTTCGTAGATATTACCAACTTGTTAGGAAATAAACATTGGAAATTTTAATTTATTTATTATTTATATGATATAATATGTATATACAGAAATTGCATATACATAAGAACTTATTTTTAATATCAGTAATATAGTTTTGGATCGCGTTAAATGATATATTTTCACAGCCTACCATTTTATGGATTCAATTTGGGTTGAGCTTGCTAAGTTGGACTAGGTAATATGTTGATTGCTATTAATTTATAGAGTTAAGTATTGCGGTTTGGTTCGGTTTTCTAAAATGAAAACCGCAAACCAAACCAAATCGCGCGGTTTAGATGAAAAACTATCCGTGCGGTTTAAACTAAATGCGGTTTTTGCGGTTTCGATTTGAATTGGTTCGGTTTGTGATTTTACTTTTGGATTGATTCGGATATGAACTCCCCTAGTCTACTCAACAAGATAAAGCATGTGAAAGAAATAATAGAAAATTTGAATTGGAAGAAGCCGGTGAAACCAAAGCAATAGAAAATGTTGAGTTGCCAATATTTTAAGTTGAGCCAAGCGACGTTGGTTCCAGAATAAGATAATAATATATTACTGATATAACTGTACATCAAACAGTGAAGCTCTCATAGCTCAGTTGGTTAGAGCACCCGTTTAGTAAGCGGGAGGTCTTGAGTTCAACTCTCAATGAGAGCAAAATTTTGTGAATGTTTTTCTATCTTTTTTGTGTTCTCATAATAGAGAAGTTAAGTGGGGTCAGAGACGACAATGGCACAAGTATTGCGCAGGCAACTTCATGTGTCAAGTTAGATTATTGGAGAGACAATGGTGATTTTACAGATAGTGAAACAAACATCATCAAACGACAACTCAAAAACCTTCAACCATAATCTATCTACCATGATTCATTTTAGATGTTCACATTGTTCCCCTTTTTACGCTTCACCAATAATGATATACTCACAAATAATAAATACACACAACACAATCTAAGAAGTTAGAGTGAAGAAAAATGATGGAAAAGAGTGATGGGTTTGTAAGAGCTGATCTAATTGATCTCAAGAGCATAGATGAACAACTTGAGAAACATCTCAACAGAGCATCATTGACTATAGATCATCATGATCATCATAAGATGAAGCAGAGAGAAGAAGATATTAATGGTGATGTTTTGAACAAGCAAAGACAAGAGTGGGAAATTGACCCTTCTAACCTTATCATCAAGAGTGTTATAGCTCGTGGCACTTTTGGAACTGTTCACCGTGGTATCTATGATGGTCAAGATGTTGCTGGTAACTTTCACAAACCTACACACCTTTTTCATTTTCTCTTTCTTTGTTTAAGGATCAGTTTATCTCTTTAGATGCAAGTAATTCATGTGTAAGTTTCTTTCGAAAATTTCATTCTTTTTTGTCTTCAAAATTACTGAAGCAAGATATTACACCGAATAAGTTAAGAAAATGAGATAATTCAATATAATCATGTGTCTGTATCGCGTCAATGTCTGACACACTCCTAGTTCGAGGAGGGGCCGTGCTCCATATAAACAAACCATTGATGGTGTTTTGTCAGTTCACTCAAATACAGTAAGACCTATTCAGTCAACCCATGTAATTGCCAAATATTCTTACTTTATTTACATCAGTTTTTTCTAGTTCAAATTCTTTGCTCTTCTTCATTGGGGGAACTTTGTATTTTTATTTTCTTTAAAAAAGTGTTGAATTTTACAATGATCTGGTGATGGGCTGTTTAGGAAATTACTATGCATTTTGTTTTTCATTAGATTAGAATGTTTTGCATTTGAAAATTTGTGTTATCAAGGTTGTTGTGAGCTTGTGGTCTTGCTCTTCTGGTGGCTACTAATTATAATAGAAGTATCATGTGTTAATGTTGGTTTGGTTATGAAAAGGAAAAATTAAATGGACAGAGATGATGCATCAACCAATTTCACTGATTAAGTTTTATTTTGTGAGGACTCTAAATCTGAAATTTGTTTTTCTCTCATGGTTTTTTTTTTTTTAAAACTCGGTATCCGGCCTTAAGACCGACTAATCCAAGGAGATCAATCCCACCGTCTACTAGCGGAGGCCCCATTTAAAGCCAGAGTTTTTACTCTGTATGGACTAGCCCACCGAAATCGACACAAGTGAGAATCGAACTTGAGACCTTAAGAGGAGTATACTCCAAGGATCCAAGCCACCACCACTAGACCAACCCAAGAGGGTTGACCATCTTAACTGAATAAGGTCACAGTTGGACCAAATACATCTACTTTCTTTGACCATCTTTTCTTTATATTTGATACTGGAACAAAAGTTAATATAAACCGTTTCTATATAAGCTATAAGTTGTTTTCCTAATCTCTTTTAAATAGTCTATGTTAGTAAATAAGCTCAATTGTCAATTCATACATGAGTGGTTTTATAGTCTCACAAGTGCTTGCTTATGTTAATAAATAAGCTCAAATAAGTTGCATTCATTTTACTGAGGACCATTTTGGGCTTATATTTACTTACTTACCAGTTAAAATGTTGGACTGGGGCGAAGAAGGGCACCGGACAGAAGCTGAAATTGCTGCACTGAGGTCGGCATTCACGCAAGAAGTTGTTGTTTGGCATAAACTTGATCATCCTAATGTCACTAAGGTACATTTCATTTCTCTGCTTCAACTTTTTCTTGTTGCTGTTGTTAATTTCTCTTATGTATGTTGCATATCAAAAGGTTTGAGCGAGGTCATATAAACTTCGATTATCTAGTGATAGTTTTAAATACCACATTGAGCACCTTTGATCTGTAACGCTCCTTACAATTTTCATTCTCCGTGTTTAGTTTATCGGAGCAACAATGGGATCTTCTGATTTACAGATACAAACTGAGAATGGTCTAATTGGCTTGCCAAGCAATATCTGCTGTGTGGTTGTAGAGTATCTTCCTGGAGGTGCACTGAAATCCTTCTTAATAAAAAACAGGAGAAGGAAGTTAGCTTTTAAGGTTGTCATCCAGCTGGCACTTGATATGGCGCGAGGGTATTTCTCTCTTATACGATTCTTTCCTCAATGTTATAAGTGCTTTAGACTGTTGAGACCTAATACTGACTCGTAATATGTTTCGATGGATGATCACTTTGCAGACTGAATTATCTTCACTCTCAGAAGATTGTCCACAGAGATGTAAAGACGGAGAATATGTTGTTGGATAAGACGCGCGAAGTTAAAATTGCTGATTTTGGTGTTGCTCGTATTGAAGCCTCGAATCCAAATGACATGACCGGGGAGACTGGTACACTCGGTTACATGGCTCCTGAGGTTTGTGGCCAGTTTCCCTAGAAAGCCGGAGTAATTGACTTTTAACTTATTTGACAAATGGGTGATGATGGTTTACAGGTTTTAAATGGCAACCCCTATAACAGGAAATGTGATGTATATAGTTTCGGCATATGTTTATGGGAAATATATTGTTGCGACATGCCATATCCCGACTTAAGTTTCTCGGAGATTACTTCAGCCGTTGTTCGCCAGGTACAGCTACTTCCATCTTTTTCAATGTAGAATGATATCTAAAATGAATCCGCGATATTTACAGATAAGTTTGTTTTGAAATTTTAGAATGTTAGACCAGAGATACCAAGATGTTGTCCAAGTTCTGTGGCAAATGTAATGAAGAAATGTTGGGATGCGAATCCCGATAAGCGACCTGAAATGGATGAGGTAGTTGCCATGCTGGAAGCTATTGACACATCCAAAGGTGGAGGTATGATCCCTCCTGATCAGCAACAAGGTTGTCTCTGCCTCCGTAAACGCCGCGGGCCTTGATTAATAGTCCAATAAACCATGGAATCCATATATGTATCTTAGATGAGAACATCTCAAGTCTTATGTAAATTCATACCTCTTATTTTCTTTTAGTTACCTCATCACGGACTGGCCTTGTAACTTTGTAACATCTTCCTGATATTGTTCTAATAATGTTTGTTGTTAGTAAATTGGATCTATTTGCTAGGCATTCTCTTACTTCTACTTTCTGTTTAAGAGTGTTTGCTTCAAAACTTTTAATTTTTAGCAAAGATGTTGAAGCAATGGTCTACTTTTAGATGAGTATAGAGGATGGAATGAAAATGTGATTGAATACATGCTTCTCAACATTTATACAGTATTTTTCAATTTTTTTTTTAATTTGGCATATATATTTAAATATTTCAACAAACTATATATATATATAATAGACATGGAAACCCGTTATTACAATTTGTATTTCTTATTTATTGAATGGCTAAATACCATGTTAAACTCTTCTGTGAGGATGAAATTGTTCGAAGGTTTTCAGACTATAAGTTTAGAACAACACATTTTGCACTTTACTCATGGTACTTTTATTGTGGAGGAAAAGAGTTTGACCAATACTTGTATATAATCACATAAAGTTTTGTAACATTCATTATTATTTTAGGGAAGATCCATTTTGGTCCTCCATTTTTGACCAAGAAGCTATTTGTCTTACACTCCAAGATACAAGGCTTGCTAAGAGTCTTTGCACATAAAAAAATATCGTTCTGACTCATATGTCTTGCAAAACAAGATTCTTGGTCGTGCATTTCAAGAAATATTCTTGTGCCCCATATGTCTTGCCAACCAAAAAGAGAAAAATTCTTGTATTAATTCTTTCTTGCAAAAGTAATAGCTTAATAATTTTGAGTCATACACTTACCTCTCCATATTTTCTTTTTATATTATAACCAAAGACTTCCTAAAACTTCGGAAGAGGGCTACCTAACTCGTACTCCCTGGTCACCTTATCACTAAATAACTAAAGACTCTTTAAAATTTAGAGTTAACTAACTCCATAATAACTAAATAACTAAAGATAGACTCTCTAAAACGTAGGGAAATAACTAACTAACTAACTCAGTGTTCTATCGGGACAAAGTCACAAAAATAGATACTTAGCTTCTTAAATTGGTCGAATCAGAATTCAAATAAGGTTATGTTCACAAGTATTGAAATTGATTAAGATTTAAATTTAACACTCCCTTAGTTCTGTATATAAGAAAAAATTTACTTTTTAAATTTATTGTATAATTAATATATTAAAACTATATTATAATCAAGATACACCAATCTATAAAGTAAAATTTTTCTTATACGTAATCGGTGGGAATAACATAATTATTAATAAACTATTTTTCTTATGTGATATGTTATTCTCATTCCAATTCAACTTGTTCACTATTCCCCACCGAAACACATATGACTTTTCATATTCTCCTTTTTTCCCTTGCGACAATCTCTCTATGAGATTAAAATTAAGAGTTGTTCATATTCTCTCTTTGTTCCTCTTGAATTTCTCTAGGAGACACTATATTCTCTCTTTTTAACATCTCGGGCTCTCCGCAACCTCTCGTACCAAGAAATCAAAAATATCAAATGCGAAAAGTATATGCTATTTTTTATAAGCTCAATTTATTTATTTATTTACTAATTATAAGCTATTTGTATAAGCTATTTTTGATAAGCTCAAAATAAAATTCAATCCAAAACGGTAATATATATACACACACACAAAATATTTTTATTATATTTTCTAATTATTTTTTGGTATACTTAGTTAGTAAATAATATAATTTTATCATAATGTAAATCTTTCTTGTGTAATTTATTTATTAAATAGCAATATGCTCTTTCAATAAATTTAATATTTTTTATTATTTTTGAATTCTCAATTTTTTATTGGTTTCAAATTTATTGTAGTTTTTTTCTACAAAAATAAATTTATTAACTCAATAATGCCGGACAAAAATGACAGTGTTTTGAAAAAATCTTATATTTTTTTTTTTGACAGAGAAAAAAAATCTTATATTTTTATGAAGGCTTAAATACAGCTTTGACCCCCGAGTTTCACAATTGTGCGATTTTAACTCTCTAAGTTTCATAATTGTGCGATTTTGGCTCCATAAGTTTCAATTGTGTGATTTTTTACCCCCAAGTATATCTCCTTTTGCATTTGTTAGTCTCTCGTTGACTTTATTGACTAAAAATGACTTATGTGTCATTATAAAATTAAAACAAATATTTAAAAAAAAATTAAAATTAAAAGTAAATGACATATTTGTTTTTTAAATAACTTATAAAATAACTTTTTTTCTTATGTAGTTTATAAAATAATTTTGCTATAAAAAATAGTTTACAAATTTTTTTATGAACTAATTTTTTGAATTATTTTTAAAACTTTATCAACTTTTTTTAGAACAATAATTATTCAAACTTTTATTAAAAAAAAAATTAATTTTAAAACAATTTTTAAATTTAATTTGTTTTAAAAATATATTTTATTTAAAAAAAAGTTTTTTTAAAAAAAAAATTTATAAACTGTTTTTTTTAAACAATTATGATTTTTTTTTTACTAAACCTTTTAATTTTAAAATGTCACATAAGCAATTTTTAGTCAAAAAAGTCATCGGAGGCTAGCAAATGCAAACTGGGATAAACTTGGGGGCCAAAATCTCACAATTAAAAATTGGGTGGCCAAAATCCCACAATTGTAAAATGTAAGAAGTTAAAATTGCACAGTTGAAACTTGAAGGACCAAACTCGTACAATTGCAAAACCTAAGGAGTCAAAAATGCTTACAGCCTTTAAAAAAATCCTTCAATCCACAACCAGAAATTTAATACCACAAATCCGAATGCACGTTGATTTGTTTCCAAACATATAGCTGGCCAAAAATGTATGGTTAAGTTCGGGTAAAACATAAGCTGATCAAGTCATAATCATTAATGTTATAATTGTAGTTTATGATTTGAGGTTGATATTTTGATCAACTAATAAATAATGTTATCAAGGACCATTAATTTGGAGGTTGAACTGTATTATTGCTCTTAACTACTTGATGCATATCTCATCCAATGATATATTATATTCTTCAGATATTTTATTCAACCAACTGTTAATCGCAACGGCGCATACATTAAAAAACATCAATTCTTCTTTTGAAGTTCCTTAAAGACAAAAGTGAAAAGTGGAAACCAATTATTATGATATATTCACTAACAGTGTGTTGGGTTCAAAAGTCATAAGTGGAGATTAATGTCTATCAAAGTTACAATAGTTAACAGCATCTCGGTTATTCAAGCCAAGTTTTGTGAATTCTGAATAGATTCTACATAGACAAAACTGTGACACTCTAAAAAGTTTGCTGTTTATTATGAATTATGGATGGATTAGTGTGAAATGCTACATATGATTAACAGATTGAGGCCATAATTAAGGAGGTTGTGTACCAAACATTGTTACATGCTACACCCCACCAATGTCACCCTGATTCTCTATGAACACATGTAATGTCCTAATTAAGTTATAGTTTTCTGCGTGTCCTTACTATTATTCCATCGTCCCAAAATATAAGACCTAGTTGACCATTGCACGTATGTCAATGCACAATTTTTATCGCTGATATCTTTAGTTGTCTATTTAATAAAAAATTATAAAAACTTGACATTTTAAAAATTTCCATCAAAACAAATCAAACAAGATTTTATATGCTAATATTTATATTAATATAGTACTATTAAAAAAAAATGCTCAAAACAAGATAAATGAATAGTGCATTTAGCGAAAGCATATCTTATAAAATGGGACGGAGGGAGTATTATATTTAGCAGTTTTGTTTTGGATTTTAGTTGAACCGAACACTAGATAAAATGGGTCTCTATTTCATCGAAGATTTAACAGTGACTAATCTCTATTGAAAAAGTTTGGTTACACAAGATAAATTTTCCTCTTTCAATCGGATTTTGTCCATAGACAAGTGTCAGAGATTACTCTGACCACCTATTCAAGGTGCATGAGTCTCTTGCTAATCGGACCAACACGTGTGTTACTATTAGTATCTATTATTTTATTTTTGGTTATGTAGTTTATTGGCTAGACTCACACACTATTATTTTAATAATTTCTTAGCAGCTATCGACTGAACTACCCTTACGGGATATTACCTATTATAAATATTATTATTAATTTTTTTTTCCAAGTAGTCTAGTTGTTTCGAGATCATCCTCTGAAGCAGAATATATTGGACTCTAGTTCAAGCCACATGTGAAGGGTATTGGCTCTTGTTTCTGCTCAAGGACTTTCTCATATCTCATGACTGACCTATTCTTATATACTGTGACAACAAGTCATCTATGCACATTGCTGCTAATCTTATGTTCCATGAAAGGACAAAGCACTTTGAAATTGACCGTCATGTTGTACAAACAAGGTTCTGTCATACATCATTTACTTGTTACTAGTTTCTTCCAAAGAGCAATAACAGAGATGTTCACCAAATCACTTCATCCAAGACCTCTTTCGTACCCTACAAGCTTGAAACATTTGACATCTATTCCAGCTTGCAGGGGGATATTGATGACAGGCAAATCAAAGTGTAATTACAGTTACTTATTTCACAAGCTAACTATTTTTCTAGTGTATGCTTAACATTTAGTTGTTATGATCTAAAACACTTGTCTAAGTAGCATACTTCTCTCAATATATTGTAACATTTGAGATTTGTGAATAAGATTTTTCTCATTCTTGCGCTAGTTGCATGCCTATCGTCTTCCTCGTGTATACGCGCTCATTCTGCACCTATCCACTGCTTCTGCAATTCTGCGCCGAACTTGAGCTCATCCATGACAATCCAACTTCACCTTTCAAAATTGTATTCAGCCAAATGTTAACCGCAAATTAACGACACATTGATTAAAAAACATCATTTCTTGAAGTTTCTTAAAGACAAAAGTGAAAAGTGGAAACCAATTATGTTAAGATTCACTAACAGTGTGTTGGGTTCAAAAGGTATACTAGTAATTGGAGATTAAAGAAAGCAATTATCATATCTATCAAAGTTACAATAGTTAGCAGCATCTCGGTTATTCAATTGTAGCTAAGTTTTGTGAATTCTGAATGGGATTCATCATAGAGAATACTGTGACACCCTAAAAAGTTTTCTGTTTATTATGAATTATTCATGGATTAGTGTCAAATGCTACATATGATTAACGCCATAATTAAGGATGTTGTGTACCAAACATTGTTACATGCTACACCCCACCAATGTCACCCTGGATTCTCTATGAACACATGTAATGTCCTAATTAATTAAGTTATAGTTTTCTGTGTCCTTACTATTATTATATTTAGCTTTTGTTTTGGATCTTTGTTGAACTCAACCTTAGATGAAATGGGTCTCTATTCCATTGATGATTTAAGGGTGACTAATTTCTATTGAAAAATGTTTCGTTACACAGGATAAATTTTCCTCCTTCAATCTGATTTTGTCCATAGACAAGTGTCAGAGATTGCTCTGACCACATGTTATTGTTAGTATCTATTATTTTATTTTAATTTTGGTTCAGTAGTTTATTGGCTAGACTCACACACTATTATTTTAATAATATTTTTAGTAGCTACTAACTGAACTACCCTTACAGATATTACCCATTATTATTAGTTTTTTTTTGTCAAATAGTTTAGTTGTTAGAATTTCATCCTTAAGGTGAATAAGTGTAGTGTATAGGATTTGAATTACATTTGGTGTACCAACTCAATCATAAAAATAAGCTCTTCAGCTTTCGGGGTCTTTTTCTGATTAAAAATAATAATTAAAATTAAATAAGTGAAAATGAATGTAGCCAGGTAACTTGCCGTAGCTACAATCTGTGATTGAGCTCTATATTGTCTTTTTGTTATTGAAATGAAAACAAATTATACCTTAATTAGACACTTGTGTATTTCAAGCTTGACTTGGTTTTCTTACCAACATACTGAAATTAAATTAAGCAAAAAATCATGGTAATGGAGATTGTAATTTCTTTGATAATCTTATTTGTTGGGATTGGTATTTTGGTGTCTATTCATTTCTGCATAGTTGGGAGAGCATTCAGAAGGGATAATAATAGTGGAGACATTCAAGGGCAGAATAGTAGTAGTACTAGGAACACTTCAAAAGGAATGTTTGGTGGTGACTTGAAGAACCTTCCTTGTTTTGATTATGTGGAACCACAAGAGAAAGGATACAACAACCTTGTAGATTGTGCTGTTTGTTTGGAGAGTTTTAAGGTTGGTGATGCTTGCAGATTGTTGCCTAAATGCAGACACAGTTTTCATGTTCAATGTATAGATTTGTGGATTCTCAAGACACCCTTTTGTCCAATTTGTAGAACATGGGTTCATTCACATGTAATTGTGAGAGAAGAAAGTGTTGCTTCTGGTTCTGATATTGTAGAAATTGAAATGCCATAAAGATTAAAGCAAATTAAAGAGCTTTATCTTTGTTGTTGAAGCTGGAGTGTGTCTTTGGTAAGATTAGTAAATAGTTTTTCAATCAGTAACCAAGGGAGTATATCTTTATTTGGTCATTATTATTCACTTGAGTAAATGATGTCCTTGCACATATTTTCAATATTTCATATTCTGATTATTGAATTATCATAGTACTAATTGTAGTGCCAATTGTAGAAAGGGTCAAACATCATTCTTCGTGGTTGGTTTCTATGTAATTCTTATCCATCCAAATTGCTGGGTGCCGTGAACAAATTTTCAGCTGAAATATTAGGAACCACTATAAAAAATAGTAACTGTTTCTGTCTTTTCGTAGATAAATCGTTGTCTTATATTTATTGTAATTAACAATATATAGAATTGGCCATATATCAAATGCTATTTTAAAAGATATTAAAGTTTTAACGAAATCTTAAAAGATATGAAAGTGGACATTTTATCAAATGAACTCGGTAGGACTCTCAGAATAAAGAACTTTGTTGCATCTGCTATGGACCAAATTCTATGTATCAGTAAATACTAGTACCAAGTGGCATCCAATCTCTCTATGATGGTTTTCTTATTTTCAATGAAAATGAGAAAATTACCAAAACACAATGAGAAATTCATTTGACAAATTCAGAAACTATCTGATACCAAGTAGCAATTGGAACTTAGAAATGCTACATTTGACATGAACATTGAAAAATGAAGACCTCAGCGAAAATATTGCAAGTCTTAATTGTAGATGATATGAATATTGAAAGATTGGAAGGACTATTTCACACCTGCAATTTCAATCTTAATTGCAGAGGATCCACTCCTAGGTAACACCAATACATAGAGTCAAGACCTGTGTAAGCTAGTGACATAGTTATCAACAATTTTTCTATTTGCATGCAAAGTTTCTACATCTTATACAAAAGGTAGTTTAGGTAACAGTTCAGCCCAAAGCTCCAATTGCTAAATATGAAAGCTTATCAAAAGATCCCATTTCAAAAATTCAAAGGTTAAAAGCTTAAGCAACAACAATAGAACACTTATATGCAAGAAATCACACTCTTCTGACTTCTCAATTATCTTTTCATGGAAACAGATTTGATGCTGTTTAGTTTAACACAGTTTTGACACAGTTTTCCATCACAGCTGTCCGATCAAAATTGTGCGGCCGAGATTGTTTCATGTGATTTTATAACTGTTTTAATCAGGTCCGTCCGATCTATAATCAACGGTACAGATCAAAACTGTGTTGAAAATTACTGCAGCAAATCTGGATTCTTTCTTTCATCTATAGGTTTGCATATAGCTCCAACTTTCGCATAAATCCAATATCTGGATCCAATAAATTGATGTACACAAAAGATCATAGAAACTGCACTATTTTGGTTTTTATTTTGAACTTTCTGTTTACATTGATTTGATCCAGTTATAAAATCCTATTTCCTATTTAGAACAAATATACATTATAAAAAAAGGACAAATTGCAAGGCGAGTGCACTTTTTCACCAGAATTGTTCATGGAAAGAGAAAGCCCAATCCACTCCCAAGAGAAAATGAAACAGAATAAATTGAGACTTAGCCAAAACACAAATCCAAATTCTAACGAATCATATAGAATCACAGAACTCAGTTAAAAGCAATCACTTCATAAATCATAACTTCTATGCAAATGATTTTAAGAAAGAACACATGAATTTTGTCCTCATTTTCTGTCAGTACTCACATTTCCTTCTTAACAAGGCATGGTTTGATTTTTTTTCAAGGTAAGAAAATACGCAGAGCGCAAAGTCTGAAATACCTAAACTGTAACTCATTAGTCATTACACATGTTACATCAAACAATAATAGCCGGCAGGTGGTTTAATTCTTCTCAGTAGTGCTCTCCAACTCCCTTCTCAGCTGAACAGAGAAATCATCACTAACATCGTCATCATCCCAATCATCCTCCCACTGTTGGGTTACTTCTTTCCCTTCCTCCTTGTCATCCCACTCTATAAGTTGTAAAACAATGAAGTTCAAAAAGAAATAGGAATTAGAATGTGAGTGTAAGGGAAGAAATACAAAACTCCAAATTTCAAGTCGTCAGGCAAATCAAGTTGGATAGGTAGTATACCCAAAACACATACAAATGTCATTCTTGACATTGAATAATTAAAACTAAAAGAGATCCAAGCAATTAAATGAATCCTATTATTGCACCAAAAGTGTCCATACCTAATACAAAACAGAATCAACTCTCAAAACCCATGAGAAGTGATACAAAAAATTTAGCTTGGCTGTACTGTGTGTGTGAGACAAAGACAGAGAATCCATTGACACAGTGTGGGGCAAAAACGGGGTACGAAAAATAGCAAATTTACATCTTCAATAACTCTATGTGCAAAGAAAATTTAACCAATCTAACTTTTGCATCATATTATAGTATATTGACATACATAAAAAACTTCAGACAATGAACACATTTGTGAGTATGCATGATAATGATACATGATTTAATGAATAAACAATCAATTTGGTCCCTAAACTATCAATACCTCTCCAATTTAGTCCCTGACCTATCAAAATATATCAACTTGTCCCTAAACTATTATTAATACATCAATTTAGTCCCTCAATTCTTTTAAAAGCATGAGAGAAAATGAATAGTTCAGGGACCAAATTGATGGATTATTAATAGTTTAGGGACTATTTAGTATACTTTTATAGTTTAGGGACCAAATTGAAGAAATATTGATAGTTCCGGGACCAAATTGAAGGTTTATTCTGATTTAATAGTAGAAATATATTTAAAATAGCATATTATACATTTGAATAAAGGGATGAGATGAAGTATCAAATGATCTATGATTGACAACTATCAATTCTACGGATAGATTCGTTAAATTCACATAACTGAAAGAGTAGGCCGGTGTTTGAGTTGGGACACCAAAGGAGTTATATGCAGGAAACAAATTAACTACTAGCATTTGTCCGTCAGGGCTGTTAAAAAAGTTGCTATTCATCGTAATTAATTGGATATTAGACACAGATCCAGATCTTCTAAAGTGAGGAGTTCACTTTAGAGTGTAAAGTGAGTAATATCCACCCACAGATAAACAAGTTAAAGGTAGATATTGTAGTTACATTGTAATAAATCACAATCTTATCTAAATAACAACTCTTAATTTTCTCACTTAACATCTTAGTCACTTTCCAAATCCACCAAACACACACAAAGTCTCACTCAAATGTGCAACAAACAATACACAATGAAATCCCTAATTGGTTAAACGACCTACTTCTTCCATGAAATGTCACTTGTGAAGAACTTGATGATAGCATCACTTAAAACTTCTTAGGATCGAAACGCACAACAAAAACTCAATTTAAACTGAAACAGAAGCAAACATAATTGCACGAGCACAAGAATGAGATTTACTGAGTCATACCTTCATTGATTTCAAACTCTTCGAATTCATCATCGTCTTCGAAGAGATCGATCTTGACATCCTCGGTCACAGCCTTTGCTTCGGTCGCCATAGAAAAATCTGAAACAAAAAGCGCTTAAATTAAATAAATTGGGAAAGTGAAAAACCCTAAGTTTGATAATTAAACCTAACAGCCAAAAAATTGGTAGAAGAAATAATTGGAATGAAAGAGCAAAGTGATTACCAGGTATGAGTGGAATGGAATCAAAGATGATAGTTTGGAGTGTTTACGTCTCGCTCTCGATGAGACTGGAAGATTCTTCTGCTTGCAAGGGAAGTAAGAAAGGTTTTGTACTCTTGAGGACCGTGAACAACTAGGAGAATTAGCTTATCAAAAAAAAAAAAAACTAGGAGAATTAAACGCCGTCGTTTTGCTTCATTCAGTTTCTTTCATTTTTTGGTTTAAACTACATTATAAATAATAAAAAATATAAATAATAAAAAAATCAAAATACTATATAGACACATGTGGATTTAGTAGATTCTACAAATTATTATCTATACAAAGAAAAAACAAATTTTTACCTATACAAAGAAACATCAGATTCTACAAATTAATACGACTTTATACAAAAAAAAAAAATTCTAAGAATTAATAGGACAGAATATACAAATTAATACGTGATGAAACGCATGTTCATGATCAACAAAACATCTCTAATTTAATAAATCAATCGATTCGAATGCGCTAAATACATCAATTTAAAATTCGTAAAACATAACGGCTCGTTATAAAGAAACTTAACCTTGAAGGTCGATGGAGTCATCATGGCAGTAAAGTTTTAAAGCATAAAAAATCAAAGTTTTAAAGCATCTGTTTAAGAGAAAGATGAAAAAGAGAATAGAGACCAACAAAATAAAAAAATAAACCATCCTCAAATCATAACTAAGAATATTTGGAAATGTGGAGAAATAAAAAATCATGTGTGAAGAGTGAGAGAATAAAAATTGCAAAATATTAGAAAAGAAGATGCAGCTTTGAGTTCGCATGTCAGATCTCAAGATCAACTTTGTGAAGAGTCAGCTCTATGGTCTAAACGTCGATTCTCGGTTATTGGAAGCGAGAGCTGCGTTTCTATCTTGTCGTTCAGAAGTCATTCCCTTTAAATTCTTGGGAATTCCGGTTGGGGGCAATCCTAGAAGGCAAGAGACATGGAAACCAGTTGTGGATGCTATGATTAAAAGGCTAAATTCTTGGAGCAGTAGACAATTATCCTATGGTGGGCGGATCACTCTCATAAATTCGGTATTGGCTAGCCTCCCTCTTTATTTCTTTTCTTTTATTAAGGCTCTCTGTTGTGTTATAAAACAGTTGGTGAGGATCCAAAGGAATCTTTTATTGGGAGGTGGTATAGATGATAAGAAATTGTGATGGGTTAAACGGGACCAAATTTGTTTACCTAAGTAGAGTGGTGGTCTAGGGGTAAAGAATCTAGAATTGTTTAATCTGGTGTTACTAAGCAAATGGAAATGGCGGTTATTATCTTAAGGAGATGCAATATGAGCTGATTTGTTACGTTTCAGGTATGGTCATTTACCTACTCAAATTTTAGGCAGTGATACTCATCTAACCGGAGCTAAGCACTAGATCAGGTGGAAAGACGAGTAAGTTTGGGTAGAGGTTTTGAGGCTGACTGGTTTAAGCAACATATCGGATGTCGCATTGGTAATGGCCGAGAAATTGGTTTTTGGAAGTTCAAATGGTTTGGGAGTCATGCTTTTAAAGACTTATTTCCTACTCTTTTTGCTAAAGAGGCTAACCTCGAAGTTTTCATAGCATGGAGGATGCAAGGAAATGGTAGTAATTTTGTGTGGTCTTGGCAATGGGTTGAACAACTATCCGCGGATGAAGAACAACAGTTGGGAGAGTTAAAGGAGCTATTGGTGGATTTTTTCTTTATCCCCGAACAACCCTGATAGTTGGCGATGGGTTTTAGGAAAAACTGGTCTTTTTTCTGTTAAGTTTTGTTATGAATGGTTAATAGAACATAAGCAACATGACGAGCTGAATTTTAATGTTCTGTCTACTATTAAACAACTTGGAACAATGATGTACCGTCCAAATTTGGTATTTGGATGGCGGTTCCTGTTAGACAGATTACCGACGAAAGAGGCACTCAATCATAAAGGTATTTTGCTCAATTTACACGATTTGTCGTGTATCTTTTGTTTACAACATTTTGAGGATAGTACCCATATCTTTTTTCTTTGTGTGTTCAGCAAAAGTGTATGGGAAGAGGTGCATAAGTGGATAGAGATGAGTTTACCTACAGGTTCAGCAGGGATTATTTACTTTTCGATGTTTGGTGATATGGTTAAAACGAAAAAAGGTGGGCGTGTCCGACAATTGATTTGGTTGGCCACTACGTGGAATATTTGGAAACATTGAAATAGTGTTATTTTCAACGGTACTATACAAAATGTTTCTTCTCTTGTGGATGAGATTAAATTTAGCTCTTGTGTTTGGTATAGTAGTAGGTACGGACATCAGTCTAATGTATTTTTTACGCTTGATTTTTGGAAACTCTAATTTGTATTCAAAGCACATTATAATTTGCTGTGTTGTACGGGATTAAGTACCCTTTGTACTCCCTTATAATAATAATAATAGTTTGCTTATAAAAAATAAAAATAAAAAGAAGATGCAGAGAGAAAGATGAAAAAAAATAAAATAACGTGAATAGAAAAAATACTAAGAGAGAAAGTGAGAGATTTGGAGAGAGATATATAGTAATTAAGAGATAGGAGAGACCAAATTTTTAGGGAATAGAAACTTTTTTTTTTATGGTGAATTTAAAATTTGAAATTCAAATTTGGATCTGTAATAAATGAGGTGGTTTTTTTTTTTTTATATAAGCAAAAACTGAATTATAAGGAGTACAAGAGGTACTCAACCCTTACAATTCAGAGACAAACACCTTAGGTACAAAGAAAACAACCCAAGGGGTTATTACACCAATCAGGGAAATCCACATTAACATTACTCCCCAAACGGCCTACAAACCAAAACCATGAAATATACATTATTTGGTTCACTAAAGAAGAAACATTTACAATATCATCTCTAAATACGACGTTGTTTCGCGTCTTCCAAATGCTCCAAGTCGTCACCAACCAAATAATATGAGGGATTATGAGGGAAACAACTAGGGTTAAGTAGTTGCTTAACCTAAACCCTAACTCTCCTTTTATAAAGATAAAGATATATTTTTTCCCTATAGTTTCCCATATTTGTTTTTTAGTTCTGAAATTTTTTTTCGCATTTTTTAATTCTGGAGTTTTTTCCGTCCATGTTTTAAGTCCATACTCCCTCTAGTCTTGAATATTAGAAACAAAAAAAAAGGCA
The DNA here is from genome assembly GCA_951799995.1 of Trifolium subterraneum. Lineage (NCBI taxonomy): Eukaryota > Viridiplantae > Streptophyta > Magnoliopsida > Fabales > Fabaceae > Trifolium > Trifolium subterraneum. The sequence goes on from OX637467.1 coordinate 40,139,492, forward strand.
CACCCTTTAAGAAAAGTGGATAAAGTATAAAAAAAAATGTCATTTACTATTTTACCCTTAGTTTTATTTTCAAATAAATTAAAATTTGCTTACATGTGCACACTTTAAGCCACTAATGAAGCATAGAGTGTGGAAGTAGTAAAACTAAGCCTTGGTTTCTTTTTATTACGGTTTCCAAGGTGTAGGCTTATAGTAGTATGAAAAAGTAAAACTAGGGGTAAAATTGGAATATTCAAAATAAATATAATGATTGTAGTACATTTTGCTTATATTTAAGACTTTGTAATTATTTTTTTTGTTTCTTATATATGAGACCAGAGGGAGTATTTTTCATTTAACTCGTGCATATCGATTAAAATTTTAAAATTTTTTCTGCGATCATGTTTAGTACATTATATGAATATTTTTTACAAAAGTTTAAATTTTTTGGTTAAATATGGTTTTAGTCCCTATATTTTGCAAAATGGTCCCTACATTTTAAAATTGGTGAAAAAAAATCCCATAAAATTTTCCGTTATCAATTACAATTCGGCAAATTTTTTCCATGTCACTGACGGAAAGCATATGTGGCATAAAATGTAGGGACCATTTTTGGAAATTTCGCAAAATATAGGGACTAAAAACATATTTACCCCTGTTTTTGGTACTCTCTCTCATACGGAGTAATAAATAAGAGCATAAGAGAAATTAAACATTTAAAACTCATTTGAAAATTGGTCATAGTTTATGGGCACTAGTTAGCATATTAAAACCAAGGAAAATGCTAAATAGTGTCCCTCGGACACTAGTTTTTTTTTTTTTGACAATCCCCTCGGGCACTAGTTAAACAACTAAATATGGTAAATATGTCTTGGAACTTGTGTGTTTGACTTCTTAAAAGTGTAAATAATGTTTGTTTCAATGTAAAAAATTATTTTTTTGGCTTCCTTAACTAGTGCCCAGGAGCACTAGTTAGCATATTAAAACTAAATTAACAAAGTGCATCTTTGAAATTTTGTTAATTTTATTAATATGATATACTCTTTTTGTTCCTTTTTAAGTGTCTTTTTAGAATATTAAAATCAAATTAACAAAGTGTATTTTTTCACCTTATCTTCTTATTATATCCTAATTTTAATTCACCAATAAATTTCTAATTTTTTCACACATTTTCCAATAAATTTCTAATTTTTTCACACATTTTCCAATAAATTTAATTTAATACATTATGTAAAAAAATAATATTTAATATGCTATGTAACCAAAAAATACATCAAAAAGTAATCGACAATGTGTATTAGTGATAAATCGTAACCTTAAAACACCAAAAACATAGTTAAATAGAAACGATATGTCCGATGTGAAAACACGCTTAAATAGAAACGGAGATGGAGTAATATTTTATAATTGATCAATTTATTTTTAGCAAAAATGTAGATAACGGGTACAAGTATGTGTACTTAAGTACTATAGGGTATGGACACATGTACAAAGATTGTTACATGCGTATATGAAAATGATTACGGATAAGTTTTCAAATTGCAGGTATAAGAATAGATACTACAGTACTCTACTCATGCCCAATACATTGCCATCCTTAATCTTCCCTTGATGAAACAGTTCAAACTATGCATGTATTAAATTAATATTAAATGATCTTGGTTATCGGTAACTATGTCACACAATTACGGAGAAAAAAGCACAACAAGTGCTAAAAACACAATACAAACAAGTCCGACACACAAGAGACTCAAAAAAGCCAAGGCTCAACACTAATGGCAATTGGCAAAGAAGAACTAAATCTTTCTCAGCAAGAAGCCTAAGCTTAACAACCAAGGAGCACAAGAACAGTGTCCTGTCCTATAAGGCAGCACATCAACTAAAAGATACATCCATACTACTAGAAGAAACTAAAATACACCAAAAGCATGATATCCCAACACTAAACATGAAGCTCACAAAAACTGTAGAAGAAAAAGAGAACATAACATCTTGACTACCACTCCTTGAAATCAAGAATTCTACTATTAAATAGGACCAAAAAAATCAGGTTCCAACACAATTTCAGCTGACGAAAAAAATAAGGTTAACAAGTATCATAAGAGCATTGTTTTAAGAATCCATGATAGAAAAATGTCTTAAAAATACAAGTCAAATTATGTTGCCCAAAAAAAAACTAACACCCTCTAAGTTGAAGTGAAGAGAACATTTCAGTCATTTATATATGCAATACCTGACATGAACCAACACCTGTGAAATTTAAAAGTATAGATGTTGATTCACCAATGTAGTTAGTTGCTTTGAAAGTGTACACAATATCAAAGCCAAACAAATGGAATCTAAAGAGATAACTGATGTAATTCAGAAAACATGCCACCTCTAACTTCAACTAATTATATATTTCTTCCCAAAATTTCAGTGTATAGTAACTGCTATTCAATTGAAATTAGCTCTTAGTTTAAAAGTACATGGAGCTAATCCAATAGTATAAGAACTAACATATTAGATTTATGATTCTATATTTATTTACAAGAGAAAAAGGAAGAAGGTTCAAACTAACTAATTCAGCTGAAGCAATCTTTGCTGCATAACAGAAGAATCCACCATTCCCGAAGTTTTCTTCTCATCAAATTCTTGCAAGACATTAATAAGTCTACGTGCTTTCTTTTCCGCTTGAGGAGTACCATCCGTAAGAAGTGAATAAAGCAAAGGCATAACAACGGAAGCATCCTTAGCCAGAACATCAACAACTTCCACACCAATATTAACACACAGCGACGACAAAATTGAAACACAGTACTCCTTTTCTGCACGCGAAGTTGCAGATTGCCAAATCCTAACAACCAAACCAAAACCTGAACATTCTAATACCGCACGAGAGCCTTCCACACTCTCCGCTAATGCTACCAAAACGGCTAAACAATCATTAACAACATAACGTTTATCAGAAGAAGCCAAAACGTTAATAATCACAGGAACAACACCAGAAGCAAGCACCTTAGAATGATTCTTAGCAAGCAATAACAACCCGAAAATTGCATCCACTGCACTCTTTTTTCCTCGAATTGTTCCTTCCTTTATCAATTTCACTAAACCAGAAACAGCCTCTGAATTTTCACCTATTAATTTTCTATACTCTTTCACCGAAGTGAGATAAAATATTATACCAGCTGCAACACGACGAGCTTCTAAACTGTACCCTCTATTGAGAACCTTAACAATAGGTTTTAAACCTCGACTCTCCATGATAACTTCGCGGCCATTACTATGCTTTGAAAGCTTCAAAAGAGCAGAAATCGCATTCTCTTGCATCGTTGAAGTTAATACAAGATCAAGCAACGGCGGTACAGTTCCATTCTCAACCAAACACGCGGTATTAAAAACATTTGATTTTGCAAGTAAACGAATCTCATAAGCTGCTTTGTTTTTCTGTTCATCTGTTCCGAAAACTAGTCTCCGAGCAAGTGACCATGACGCGAACTGTATTGCGTGAGCTGCAGCCAAACTACCAGGACTAACAGTTGTTGCAGTTACGCTATGAGATTTGTTAGTTAAAATTGAAATGCCGTTATCATAACAGAATTGTTGGATAAGATTTTTCAGTGCTAGGTTGGGAAAAAACTCTGTGGAGATGAGTCTCTCCCCGGTTTTCGGACATGTCATGTTTCCAGCTTCAAACCATTTCTGAATTGAAGCTCTATTATATGTTTGGCCAGTGGAAACGGTTACAGGATCTAACATTATCTCGAGAGAAATCGGACAACGGTAATCATCTGGTGTCACCGAGATTAATTTCTCAATGCTACAACCGAATTGAGGCATATTGTTACGGTTTAACGATTGAAAATCTAGAGTTTCGAATATTACCACACGACAATAGCATAGAAAACCAATTAAACCACTCAACAAATGATTTTGATTTTTCTCTCGTTCTTCGTCTTGGAGGAATTTGATTTCTTCATTGCAATCGAACCAAGTTTTGATTTGAACATAATCGAGAACTTGTTTGATTGAATCAATTTCAGGTTCGGTTCCTTTCTCAAATTGATTCAAAATTGAATCAACACGTTTAGCTTCACGTTCGTCATTATGGTCGAGTTTGATAATGATTTTTCTGTTTTGTTTGATAAGTAATTGAATTACCTCTTTAACCTCATCGCAAACATCAATGAGGTGAAGAGGTAACGCTTGGAGAGATTCCGAAACGGAATGGATGAGAAGATGAAACTGTGTAGCAATAAATTGAGATTTAACGAGAAACCAGAGGCGTGTGGTTTTGAGGGAACAATCTTGAAATAAGAAATGGATTTTTTGGAGGGTGAAATGAAGCTCTGAGAATATTGGAATGGTTTGTTTTGAGATATGAGAGTTAAGGGATTGAAGTTGTTGGAAGAAAATGAGGAGAATTTGGATTTGGCGTTTTGTTTCTCTGGTGTTTTGTTTTTGTGTGGGGAAGGAATTTGGTTGAAAAGTGATTATGGTTTGTGAGAGAGTGATTAGTGAAGTTAGGAGGGTTGCCGGAGATATGGATTTGCAGGGATGAACGGCGGGGAAGGAAAGGGGACGGCGGTGATGGATTGGAGTCATTTAAGAATTTGGAGGTAAGGGAAATTTCAGAAGTGTGTTTGTGTTCTAAGGAGAATGATGGTAAAATGATAATTCAATTCCAATTATTATATATGATATGATATGGTCAAAGGGAGTTCTGTTTTTTTTTTTTTTCCAACCCTTTGATTCTAACGATAAATGATCTTAGAATTGAGTTTTGGGCCTAACTCATTGTCACAAAACCGGTTTGTAAGGTGAGAATTGTCACTTGCTTATAAACACTTGTCAAGGGCATATCACAAACGATGTGAGACTTCTATAACACACTCCCTCGCGCTGGACTTGTTGCGCGGATATAAATAGTGGAGGGTCCGATCAGAAACCTGATTGCAGGTGGCCGAAGTGACCAGGGAATCGTTGATAGGCTCTGATACCATCTTAAAATTGAGTTTTTGGTCTAACTCATCCTCACAAAACCGACTTGTAAAGTGAGGATTGTCACTTGCTTATAAACACTTGTCAATGTCATATCACAAGCGATGTGAGACTTCTTTAACAAATGAGCTAGTTAAAAATAAAATAAAATAGAATTACCGTTGACATTAGATTTGAAGCTGCAGATTGCAGTTTTGAACTGAGTTACTGGAATCCATGACATGTCGGCTGTGAAATTATTTTATACCAACACCGGAGGGAGGTGATTTACTATTTCATGATGATGACTTGATTCATTTTGGAGGTAAAAAAGGGAACAAATATTAGTTTTACAGATGATAATGTTTTGATATGATTTGAGATTATTTCATGATAATGATAGATAAGGTGGTTTTTTTTTTCAGGTATAACTAGAAATTTCACCGTTAAATGGATAAGTTGGGTGTTTGGAATATAAAATCGATCCTTACACATATAAAATGCGATATTTTTACCAACTGAGATAAACTCACGGAGGACAATAAATAAGGTGGTTTTTATTTCTAGATACTCCCATAGGATTATTTTCTTAAAAAAAAAAAAAAAAAAACTATGGCAAACATGAGGGATTGAGCTCTATGCAGTTATTTTTCACTTTTTTTTTTTTTTTTTTTACTTTTTTGACTAATAATCATTAATTTTATATCGGACGGTTACGATTAAACTATTGAAAGATCAAATGGCTAATATAATTATTGCATCAATACAATTACTCCATATAATCCTCTCCCGAGCTTGTGTATAGCATATGACTAAAAAGAAATCTTTGATAATTCTTATTCATGACATTATATAAAAATTATTTGTATTAACTTATAATTTATTTTGATAAATTAGTATTCTAAGTTAAGTAGTTTATAATGTTTACTTTCATATTTATAAATTAGATCAACAACTAATTTTATCAAACACTACAAAAGTTAGTTCATTCTCTATAAGTCATTATTTACTTATTCTGTATGAGCTATTATATTAGTTAATTTATAAATTATTTGCTCTAAGTTGATATGTTCTTATGTGTTAACAAACTTCAAATGATATCTAAAAAGGACGGAGAGAATAGTAAGGAATATTAAAAATAATCTAGTGTGAATTTTTTAAAAAAATTAAGTTTCACATTGAAGTCGGGTCATCGGGTGTACCCAAGGGTTAGACTATTTTATAAACGAGGGCGACCAAGTCTTTTGAGACTTAGAAATAGTGTAGTGTGAATTTGAAATTTTTTAAGTTCCACATTGGATTGACATGCTCATTATTATTGTTTATATAGTGGAAGTAACTCTCTTGGCATGTAACTCAAGGGGTAGACAATTTTATAAACGAGGGAGACCATGTCTTTTGGACTTCGAAATAGTGCAGTGTGAATTTGAAATTTTTTAAGTTCTACATTGGTGTAAAACACTCATTATTTAGTGTTTATATATTGAAAGTAGTTATTTTGGGGTGTGCCTCAAGGGGTAGACCGTTTTATAAAGGAGAGAGACCAAGTCTTTTGAGACTTAGAAGTAGAGTAGTGTGAATTTGAAAATTTTCAAGTTCCACATTAAAAATGACACACTTATTATTAATATTTATATATTGGAAGTAGTTTTCTTGGGGTATGCCACAAGGGGATATATTGGAAGTAGTTTTCTTGGGGTATGCCACAAGGGGTGGATCGCTTTGTTAATGAGGGAAACAACGCACTCTCTTGACCATCACATGTATGCCACCGCCACCGTCCATTCTAGCTAGACCTAGGCTTGGGTGGTGTATTAATTGATTAATATCGAAAAATGATAAAGTTATTTTTTTTAATCATGTGCGCACGTGTTTTTCCATCCTGTTTTGATCCGCGCACGTTTTACATGTGACTAGACTAAGTTCCAAACGATTATGCTAATTTTGCTCGAGCATATCCGTTCATTTTTCATGTGTGCGGGTTTGCTGCGTCCATTTTTGGCTTATTTGATAACACACAATCATATAAGATTCGAGCTGATCCAATAATGCATTCAAATCGACTTCGCATGTTTCTTTCCTTTTCAGTTTCAAAGTCCCTCTAGAAATAGAGTACTCCGTGCAGTCTTCAAGCGAAGTATCAACCAATATCGCTAGATCCAAATCACTGCCACATCAGCACCACAACACCTGCAAACACCACAACCCCATGTCACACCAAAACACACAGAAACAACCAGATGTTCCTGTAATCTCCAAAACCCAACATCAACCAAAACACAATCCGCCCTAAACAAAGCGCAAAGCAGCCAGCGGCACCGCCATCCACCGCACCACCAACAACAAGCTAAAACGACCACGGTAGAAACTCACAGCCAAACCCAACCAAGCGAAGCCAGACTTGATTTGGACAAATCAAACCCGAAACCTACACAACGGCGTCACCACCACCTTCCTAAAACACCCATCCTTCCTCCGGCGAGGAAACCAAACACAAACAGAAGAAAGAAACAAATACCCAAACACAGAACAGAAGAAATGAAACAGAACCAAAAACGGCTATAAAAACCCCGACCCACCATTTTAAAACAACCAGAACGCCTTCTGAAAAGCCAAACACACCGTAACCAAAGCCATATCCGATGAATCAGAAGAAAACGACGACGGAGAGAGAACTACTCGGAAAGGAGACGGCCGCCGAAAAAGGATATGGGCTCTTACCAACCGGGAGAGACGGTGGTGCGACCGTAAGGGCTAAGCACCACCGGAGTTTGATCTACATCTTTAAGAGAAGGTTTGGATTGAAAAGGGAGAAGGTTGGGGGCGGATATAGGGTTTTAGAGAGAGGTGAAAGTTTTCAAATTTTAGAGAGAGAGCGCGTGGTAGTTGTAAGGATGTATATTATGTTTTATGCTATTAACTTTGATGCAATGATGTTGCTCACTGATTCATCTTTTGTGTTTTTAGTGAAGTGAAATTTATACAAGTATATATCTGATATAATCTACTAATTTAAATGAATGAATATATTTTTTTTGTCAAAAATATTTTCTTCCATTAATTTATAGTTTTTCTTATTTTGCCTGAAAGTTTTGAGAGGAGAATTGTTTTGGAACAAATATGATGCGTTGGATTTGTTAAAAATTTTGGAATTGAATTGGAAAACTTTTTTTATACCTTGTTTGATTTAGATATCGATCATGGAATAAGATAAAATAGATAGCATGAAATTGTCTCACCGAACCACATGACAATTTTTTATTTAAAATATAGACTATCAGAAATACCAAAATACCCGTTTATTTTTTAACATAAAAAATATCACTTCTATGTCTCTCTTCGATTCACTTTTATCTTCTACTGTGTCATATCCAATACTTAATGTATTACTAATCAAATGCAACAATATAACTTTTGTTGTTAATATTTTAGATTATATGGCCTATCAAATGCAGGAAGTATGTGTTAATTAACTCGATGTTTTTGCTAGAAAAGTGAATTAACGGTTTTTCTTAGGCTCCGTTTGGCCCGGCTTTTTTTAGCTTTAAATTCTCTTTTTAATCAAAAGTTAGGCCAAACACATTTTTAACAAAGTTCTTAACCGTAAAAAGCAGATTTTTTTCAATGTGCAAAATTGGATTAAATGAGCTTTTAGAAAAAGAGGTTGAAAAAAAAATCTGGAGCTTTTTTTGTAATGATCCCGCTTCGAATCCCACTTAAGGCTCTTTTTATTATTTTTTTTTTCATTTTTTAGGTTGTTTTCATTTAAATATTATTAGTTGTTATTATCTTTTTTAAAAGTTTTTATTTTTGGTACAAATCTTTTAAAAAAAATATATATTTTACTAAACAAATTTTAGATTAAAGATAACTTTGAAGTTAAAAAAAACAATAATTACCAAACAACTTTTGCTCTGTTTTTGAAAGTTCTTATTTTCACTTTTAGTTTTCAATCAGCTTCTAAGAGCTAAAAAAGCCGGGCCAAACGGACCCTTATACTTTTTATCTTCTATAATGTTATACAAATTTAAAAAATGATAAAATTTACATGCATTATTTTAGGTACAGTTTTTGCTATCACTCTCACAAAATACTAATTTTTATAAATTCAGTCCTTCAAACTAATACAAGTAAATTATGTCCTTCAAAAAATATACATAAAATTACGAATGTCAAAATTTCATTTCTTAATCCCATTATTATGAATCTCCAGTTGTGGTCACTGGTCACCATCCATACAATTGTTTGGCATTATTTACTAGTAATCAAAATTTAGTGATATGTCGGTATATAAGCACTATCCTAAAAGTTAAAGATTTTTTGTCAAAAAATTAAAGCACTATGCTTGATGTCGACCAATCACATAATGCCCAATCTAATGCCTCAAAAGGAAAAACATGTATATTTGCCACATTAGAGTTACCAACTCATATTACATTACATTATATATAAGACTGTGACTAACAATACAAATATAGATAACTACTCGTTGGCTGAGTTGCAATCCATAACCTCTTTTTTTACGGGAAATTCATAACTGATTGTTGGACTAAGGGTCCGTTTGGCCTATCTTGTTTAGCTCTTAGAAGCTATATGAAATTTAGAAGTGAAAATAAAAGCTTTTAAAAAAAGAGCAAAAGTTGTTTGGTAATTATTGTTTTTTTAGCTTCAAAGTAATTTTTAAATATATTTTTTTTTAAAAAATTGTACCAAAAAAACAACAAATTTAATAAAAGATAATAACAATTAATATTATTTAAATGAAAACAAACTTAAAAATGGAAAAAATATTAAAAAGAGCCTATCGAAGCGGAATTATTGTAAAAAAAGCTCCGGATTTTTTTTCAAAAGTATGTTTCAATCTCTTTTCCTAGAAGTTCATTTAATCCAATTTTGCACATTGAAAAAATCTGTTTTTTACGGTTAACAGATTTATTAAAAATGTGTTTGGCCTAACTTTTCATTAAAAAGAGAATAAAAAGCTAAAAAAAGCCGGGGCAACCGGTACCTAAGTTATTAACTTTAGGTTGTGGAGCCACAAAATAAAAATTGGGTGGGAGGACGAAAATTATAACAATTGAAGTTGTAATAATAAATATAAAGTTGATCACTCAAGATGAAATAACAAAATTTGTATGTGTAAAAATATTGGTCATTAAAAAAATTAAACCGCATACCTTAAGAAAATATTTACACGTACAAGTGACTCGAAATAATAAATAACTAGTATCCAAACCCGTGCCAAGCACGGGTAAAAATGTGTTTGTAGATTTATTAATTTAAAAGTAATATATTTTAATATGTTTTACTTTATGCTGAAAAATTAAAATTTTAATTGTTAATTTAGTAAAAAAAATGCTAATGGGAAAATGATTAATGATAACAACACGTATTTTAAATTTTATAGAAATTATTAATTACCATGACATGGATAAAAACTAATAACTATTATTAACTAAAGTTTTTGAAAAATTCTCATTTTGAAAAATCCAAGTTAATAGCACACATGAAGGAAATACAAACAAATCAAGTAGCCGTTCAATAAAAAGCCATCAGCCGGTATTCTTGAGAGAAAATTTATTCATTTTCTCTAAGTTCTCTTTCTGTGTGGTGTTGTTTGCTTTCTCGTATTGTTGCGGAGTTATTTCTCTGTTTTTAATGTATTCTATCAATTCAAATGAATAATTTTTTTTTTTGTTGTCGTTCAATAACTTCAGTGCAGGAGGTGGAACCAATGCAATCCATTTTTTACACTACATTATAATAAAGTTAATGCGGTCTTTAAACCATTTCCAATATGCCCATAATTTAATGGAAATTGTAAAAAATAAATATTCTCACCAACGATATGCACCGGAAAGACCATACGAAAGAAAATTAATAAATTTTTTTAAACCAATTCCAATATGCCCATAGTTTAAATGCATTAAATTTTCAATGACGTACCAAACTGAAAGGAAAATGCAACTATTGTAATGAAAAGCACCAATAAGAGCATATGAAAGAATTGAAACGAAAAACTCGATATGTATAAACAAATAATTGATATGAAGATTAACTTAAAAAAAATACAGCAAACATCAAATCACAAAATTCTAAATAAAAAAACACAATATAAAAGCATAAAAAAAATCACAAAAATATGCTCTCAATCTTAACATTTAATCTTATTAATAATTAATGGTTCTGATTATTTGCAACAAAAATATGCTCTCAATCTTATGCAACAAAATAAAAGAAACTGTTCACTTCGAATCGCCTCGAAGAAGAACAAAGTTTTTGAAGAGAAAAACAGTTTAAATTAAAAGCAAGAAAATTGTAAATGACTTGAAGATAAATTGCATTGAAACATAAAACAATTACAAAGAAATGGTGCACAAATCATACATTTGCCTCCTTGAATTCCTTTCATTCGAACGCATGAATACTTGAAATTTTCAGAGGGGTTTCTTTATAAAAATTTGTTACCCCAATTTTCAATGAAGAATTACAATATATAGGCCAAAGAAAACTGCAACTGCTGCTTCACTCTTTATACCCACAATAGAAACATGTGTATTCCCACGTTTTCCTGAGTTTTTCTCCTCTTTGTGCGTGCATAACCGCTCTATCGAACTCGAAATGACTTCTTATCGAAATGTGCTCCAAGTTCGCAAATTCCATGGAAGCGCTACTTCTCAAACTTGACTCGAAATCCTCCTTATTTGGGCCTCAAGAACAACTTTTACTTTCATATATGACAATAAATATGTAAATTGTCAGCTCATTAATCTTATATTTAAATAAACTAAAAATACGGAAAACTTTAGGCCAACCCTCATACAACTGAATTGAAAGTAAAAATTCACTGTTGCGACTAATCGTCCATCGACTGGCCAGCAGTAAACCACCCATAATTGTTTTTACATTTTTTTTGATAAATCATAATTTTTTTATATTCATATTTATTGTTCAATTTTTTTTATAACAAAAAGAATTAATTACTAAATAAAGCGAGGAAAATTAACCTCTCTTACATTATCTTCTAGAAGAAGTTTCAACTAGAAGTTTCAAAGCAAAAGGAGAAACATAAAAAAAAATTGCAATTAAAATCTAAAGAAGAGTTCCCGAAATTTGCTAACAGATGAGCACATTGATTAGCCTCACGATACACATGATAGACTGAAATTCTGCATCCTGATCAATGGAGAAGAGGTTGGAGGAAGTCATTTGAAGATGAGCCGAAATTAACAATATTAACCACGACCAGAGAATCCATTTCAAAACTGACATTTCTAATATTCATCTGACTTGCCATATCTGAAAATATACTATTTTAAATTCATCTCATTTTTAACCAAAACTAATTTTACAAAATTAACTTTTATCATCACAAAATCAAACACATTCTAAAATAATTTAAGAGTGAAGACCCATTTTGGTCCCTCACAAAAACTACAGAACCCAAATTAGTCCTCGACAAAAAAAAGACCATATTTAATCCCTTACAAAATTAAATCGGGCCATGTTAGTCCATCATTATTATTTTTCTTAAATTGGTTTTTTCTCTCATACTTTTGAACTGTGAATGAACTGTCATGTGTATTATTTATGCCACGTGTATTATTTACAAGCATAAGGGATATTTAGGTCCCTACATTATTTTATTTTGGGACACTTTGGTCCCCATAAATTAAAAACAAAAAACGAAAATTATACAATATTCAATATACAATCGTTGTTTGGTTATGACTTACGAGTGGAATGTCACTAAATTTTTTTTTGTAGATCTTTTTCGTGTTCTTCACCTTCCTTTACTATACCTACTTTGGCATGATTACAACAACCATGTCCCCAAACCTAGCTATTGTTACTTTGCTCAATAGTGCATTATGTATGATTTTACATTAATACAGGTGGATTAAAAAAGTGGCACATGTGCATATCAGTATACCATCGTTGGTTTAGTTTGAAAAATTCATTAGACCATTCTATAATATGCTATTGTTGATGCAAAGGTTATAATAACAACGAAACTTACATTTGTCTCTGTCTGTCTCTGGTTGAATTATTTGTTATCAATATCACCATCATAAATTGATCTTGTTCGAAAGGAAAGGCATGGCCGTGTGGGAGGAGAAAAATCAAGGAATTAGAATATGAAAGGCGCGAGGCTAAGAGAAAACCCTAGTATTCTCTCTAGGAAAAATACTTCAAATCTTTTCTTTTTTTTTGTTATTATTATTTTCAAATGAGGGACTCACTATTAAAATTCCACGGTGACAGTTAACTAACACTGTTAATGCCACATATATAAGTTAATGGTACACGTCATCGGTTTAAAAACGGTTCAATGATCTAGGGACTAATATGAGCCGATTTAATTTTGTCAGGGATTAAATAAGGTCCTTCTTTTTTTGTTGAGAACTTATTTAGATTCTATAATTTTTGTGAGGTACCAAAATGGATCTTCACTCATAGTTTAATCATAGTGGAGAAAAAGTTAGATTTATTGAACAAATTACAAATAAGCAACACCATATCTAGTCGAGGATGTGTTTCAACATGACCCGCATCTTATGCATGATCTCACCCCTAGTTATTAATTAATTAACGTTATCTATACTCTCAATTGAAACAGACGGTACATAAGTTGATATATGTCACACTCTTTATTCATTCTCAATCACATCAAACCATATATTTCATAATTAATTAATTTATATTACAACCGATACATAAGACCCAACTCAACTGATAAATGTCAATATTATACCAGCATACCTTCATCTAGATTTGAATATGAGATCTTGTAGTTATGCGTGTTAGTTTTTAGCTACTGATACGTAATTATGGGATTTGGATTTGGTACTGTTGAAAAAACATGCAGTTTTACACTACTGTATATCTCGACCGTCCATTTATGATCGGACGTATTAGATTAAATACAAAAAAAGTAACCATCAAATGATCTCATCCATCAATGTTTGATTGAACAGCCGAGATACACAACAACCTGAAACTGCGTGATTTTTCAACACCACCAAATCCAAATCCTTAATTATGTGTCTGAAAGTGATTACCCATTCTTACAACCATGCGGGATTCTTAAGAGGTGCAACCACAGCCTTAACTTGCAAGTAATTATGAAGACTATAGATACCTTTCTCCCTTCCTACACCACTCATCTTGTACCCACCAAAGGGAATTGCAGCATCAAACACATCAAAGCAATTAATCCACACCGTTCCTGCCCTCAATCCTCTCATCAATGTATTGGCTGTGTCCAAATTCTTTGTGAACACGCCAGCAGCAAGACCATAACGTGTATTATTGGCCCTTCTTATTACTTCATCATTGTCTCTGTTGTGTTCATCAAATCAAATTAGATTATGCTCAATTATTTAATTTGTCTTTTTGGGTCAAACCAAAAATTGACAAAATGTGAAAAAAGGGGAATTTTATTGTAGTTCTATGTATGTACATACTTGAATTTCAATATGGTTTGAACAGGGCCGAATATTTCATCCTTAGCTATTGCCATATCATCCTGATTAATCACTTGCGTCACACATCAATTATATATAAAAAAAAATATATGATCAATGTATGTCTTAAGAGACTAAATAGTATTTTAGTCTTAGAATTAGATATTGAGTCTAACTTGTCCTTATAAAATCGATTTATAAGGTGATAATTGTCTCTTATTTATATACCTTTGTTTAGGTCTTCTTAACATATCCCCTCACACCCAACACTATTAGGTTTAGTGCATAGATATAAATGGTGGGTGACCCGATAGAAGGTGACCTAACTGATCTTGAAGAAGCTCTGATAGCATTAAAAAATCGGGTATTGAGTCTATCTCGTCCTTACAAAACCGACTTGTAAGGTGATGTTTGCCTCTTACTTATATACCCTTGTTTAGGTCAACTCACATCTGATGCAAACTTGTATGTAAAATAGTTTACCTTTGGATAAATATCCCTAAAAGTGAATTGAAAAATAAATTTAACTATAAAATTTATGTTTAAAGTCAAAAGGTGGTTCAAGTAAAAATCAATTATACTTAAAAAAAAAAACACCAAAACATGTCAAAATTAATTTTGCAGTTCTACGATTCGATTTTGGCACCTCAAAAAGTGAAACCAAACATATACTTAGTTTATGTTTGTTTTCATGAAATTTCAAATTTTTTGACAAAGTTAGTTTCACAATATCACGAATTTGAAAATATCAACTTGGCATGATCACCTGAACATTTGAGAAGACCGTTGGTTGGACAAAGAATCCTTTTGTGCCAATTCTGCCACCACCACATTCTAGAGTAGCGTTACTTTGAACACCTGACCTAATGTAACGGAGGATTTTCTCAAACTGTTGTGAATCAATCTGAAATTCTCAGAAAATGCAAAAACACGACGATATCAGTCATGTTTGACTAGCACGCGAAGAACAATTTGTAAATTTAAATTCGATCCCACCTAGAAAACATAATACTAACATTTGTTCTTCAAAAAAAAAAATTCTATTAATTTATTTGTTATAACTGGACAATTGCATATAGCTAGTAAAACCCATCAAAACTATTAGTGGTGTTTTAAAATTGAACGGGTGAGACTTCTGGATCTCAATTCAACTGCTTTAAACTACTCGAACATGATAGATGAAAATTGTAATCCGACCACCAAATTAACCAAATTGCAGTACAAAAACTAGTTAAAAGTTCAACTAATTTAACGGTCCAGTTCAGTTCGATGTTAGAAATCGGTAGTTATTAGAGATATTACCTGAGGGCCTTGCTCTACACCTTTTTTGAATGGATCGCCAACAACACGTTTCAAAGCAGCTGCCTTGGCTTTCTCCAAGAACTCGTCATATATTCGCTGGTGAACATAAGTACGCGACCCAGCACAACAACATTGACCCTAATTATTAATAGCCACATAAAAATCTTATTCACAAAATGTATTTGCTGTAGTAGCTCTAAGACCATAAATTGGAAATTTGGAATCAAAATGAACCTGATTAAAGAACAAAGCAAAATGTGCAAGTTCCACAGCCTTGTCAACATCAGCATCCTCACACACTATAAATGGCGATTTTCCTCCAAGCTCCAATGTCACTGCCTTAAGATTGCTTTTTGCAGCCAATTGGTATATTATTTTTCCTGTGTCAGTTGATCCGGTGAATGCTATCTGAAAATTCAATAGAAATGATATATTACTAATCAATATTGGTTTAATTTTTCTCTTAACATTATATATTGAATACCAAAATCACTGGATTGGAATGCAATAGGCCAATTAGATTTTTTAAAAAAAACTCATAAATACATAACCTAAAGAATGTTAAGACCTAAAATCATGTTAGGCTGGCTAACTAAACAAGTTAATTGATAATGAATTCATACGAAACATACTCTAATATGAAACACCGACACAGATACTAGACACTATACTGACATGTCGATATTGATAATAATTTGAGAAAATAGAATAATTGAATGTAACCACATGTGTTGGTTTCGTGCTGGTATTAGATATTGACATGTGCAAGACATGTCTTCAATTTGAAGTGTTCGGGCTACATAGAAAATGTATGTGTTTAAGGGTTACCTTATCCACATCCATATGACTAGCAAGGGCAGAACCAGCAGTTGGACCAAAACCAGACACAACATTCAGAACTCCTGGTGGAAGACCAGCCTGTATCACAAAACAAGCATTTTAGATACACAAAAATGAACAATGTACAATCAAATTCAAGATCAATTTGGACCTAAATTTATCCAATTATTAGGACTACCTCTTGAAATAGGTGTGCTGCAAATAAAGCAGTTAAAGGTGTTTGTTCAGCAGTCTTTACTACTACAGTATTACCACATGCTAATGCAGGACCAACTTTCCAAGCAAACAACAATAAAGGAAAGTTCCAAGGTATAATTTGTCCTGCAACCCCTATTGGTTCATGTAATACTTGTACATGATAATTCCCATCAGCTGGAACTGTGAGACCATGGATTTTATCTGCCCAACCTGAATTTATTGCAGGTGGAATATCATATCATAAAAAAATCACTATTATATGAATGAAGAAATAAATGATTAAACATTTGTCCCCGTGAGCATAACTCAGTTAGTAGAAACATTATATGTAATATATAGGTACCGAGGTTCGAATCGTGGTACAGTCATTTATTCTAGTGACTAGACTACTTGACAAAAAAAATATATAAACGAATAAATGGTTTCACCGTTCTGTCTCACCGGCATAGTAGTGAAGCATACGGACAAACATGGGTACTTCAATGTTTGCAGATTGTTCATAAAGCTTGCCATTGTTCCATGTTTCCAATGCTGCAAGTTCATCACTATGTTTCTCAACCAAATCAGCGACGCACAATAGTATTCGTGATCTTTCCTGCAGGGGTAAGACTTAATAAGACACTAATATAGTTGGTTAAAATATGAGTTTAATTACTATGATTGAATTCGAACCTACATTGTAAAAATTCACTAGGTAAGTTTGAAGTATTGAACTCTATATATTATGGAGTATATCAGCATTGTATTGTTTGAAATTTGTAAAATAGCAGCTTAGTCCCTTAAAATTGAATTATGTCAACTAATTTAGTCTTTTTTCCAAATTAAACCAAGGATTTTAAAGGTTTCATGTTTATCGGTTTCATGTTTATTTTAAAGGTTTCATGTTTATTGGTTTTGATCTTCCAATGTTCGAGAACCACGTAATAGTTCTTACGATTTTGAATTGGACCTAACTCAACACTAAAAATCTCACTCACTCGACCATCTTTGGAATTTGAGTTGAGCTTTAACTCAACTCAACTCTAGCTGCAGATACTGCACGATTTATATCAATGTTCAGACCATCTCACATATCACGTGTGACTCTTAACAATAGTAGTAAGTAATTCGAGTATTAACATTTGTAACTACGATTTTAAACCATATTTGAACGAGTAGTAGCATTAGTAGCCTAGACGCAGGGGAAATTCATACATAAGGTGTCATCTTTGGCCATGGTCCTTCATCAAAAGCTTTTCTAGCTGCAGATACTGCACGATTTATATCTTCTTGATCACCTTCAGCAACATGAGCAATCACTTCCTCACTTCGTGGATCATAAGCAGGAAAAGTTTTTCCTATTCACAAATCATAAATTGTAGTGACTCTTCATTTTTCACAAGTTCTTACACAACACTAGATAACATAATAACATTATATTATTTAAATCATATGAACCTGATGCAGCATCCACAAATTCTCCATTTATGAGATTCTTTGTGTATCTTATTTTCACAGATGGTGTGATTAATTCATCAACTTCTGCAGCAGTGCTAAACTTGTTTATGTTTCTTCCTCTTTGAGTGTCTCTTCCTTCATGAAAAATAAAATTGGATTAACATTAAACAAGTCTTGTTAATTAATTTTCCTTAATTTTGTGATTAGAGATATAGTAACTGTTAAGAGGGTTATTTTGTTTCTTTCACCTAATATATGAAGTAGAGAAGGATGAAACCGAGGGAGACATTGAGAGCGAGAAACCAAGGAGAAAATTCTGCGTGCTGCCATGATGATCAAAAAGATTAACACCAACTTAGGCTCATTGATATGCAGAATCACATACGTGGAAATAAACAAAAGAACAAGTTATAGTTTATTGTTCGGTGTTTTCCTTGTCATCCTTCTTAAATTTGATGTCTTGACACGTTGCAATTTTTAGTAGTATATTGCCATGATGAAAGCCAAATCATCTCAATTTTATTTTGAAATTTTGACACCTACTGGATACAGCACTTGTCTTACTTCTAAACAATGTTTTAAGAATCGAACCGGACCGGGCGGTTTGACCGGTTCAATCGTGAACCGGACCCAGTACCGGTCCGAGCACACTAAACTCTACATGTGTTAACTCAACCTAGGAACTCCAAGATCAAAGACCCCGTCTCACTTCCTCTCGGTCACACACCTTGTCATTATAAAACAGTACAAGCAAAAATGGTGACACACACCAAGAAACAAACTTACTCTTTGATTTGAAATTTTGAGATGAATTGGAAATTGTGGAATATTTTGGAAGCATGTGAGACTGTCCAGAAATGGCCACCTCTGTCACATCTCTTCTTTGCTGATAATGTTCTTCTCTTCGCTAAAGCAACCAAATCCCAAGCTCTGAACATTGCCTCTACGCTCAAACGGTTTGCGCATTACTCGGGTTTAAAGGTCAACTAGTAATAGACTCGTGCGATCGCACGGATCGTAACGTTACGCCTATACTTTTAGAAGTTACACTTTGCTACTAAAAATTGAAAGAAAAAAAAATGAAGTTATATTTATTTAATCATTATAAGTATTATTATGAATCAATAGCATATTTATCCCCTTTATAAAAAAAATGAAAAAATAATATACTTATCCCCTTTATATAAAAAAAATAGCATATTTATCCCCTTTATAAAAAATTTAAAAATAGCATACTTATCCCATGTAATATATTTTTATCAAAAAAGGGTGTAATTATTTTTTTTTCAACATTCTGTATGCTCCTGTTGAAAGAGTTTATTATTATATACCTAATTCCAAATGCAATATATACAAATAATATATATAATTTTTACAAAAAAAAAGGTATATATATTTTTTTTGGTTAGATATATAATTTTAGAAATGCTAAATTCAGCGAAAATAATTATCACAAAAGTATTCATGAATGAGTGTGATTGACTATATGCAGTTTCCTTTTTAACTCACAAATATGCTGTCGTGAAATTCTGCGAATATAAAATTCGTTGGATATAACATTCCTGATTCTTGATAATTTTATTGTAAAACATTTATAATTATTCATCAAAATAAAAATTATTTATTATTGTATTTAAAAGTTAAAACCTTTTTGCATCTTAGTAAAAAAATAACCTTTTTGCATCAAGAAAAACAAAAATTTGAAGGAAAAAAAAACAGAGAACTTAGTGTCAATTTGGGCTTAAAAAGCCCAAAATAATACCACATTCTTATATGAAACCCTAGATACTAATTATAAACCAAACCGCCGGGTTTGGCCACCGCACTCTCTTTCCCTTCCGGCGTTAGTTTTTTTCTCCTAACTGCTTTCTTTTTTTGTTTATCTAAATAAGTTGTTATAAAAAGTACCTTTTTTAAAATTTTGTTTGTTGTTTTAACTTCACTCTCAAACTCTTGTTCTTTTTCTTATGTTGTTGCATCTTCTTTCATTTTATGTACAATAAAAGTTAAATAATCAAAATTATAAAATAAATTAACATCATATATGAAGAGTATAATTTTTTTAGATCTATTTGGATTTTCAATTTCTATGTATTAGTGTATGAAGACTGAAGAGTATAATTTCTATTTTTGGTTTGTTTCTATTTTTTTTTTTTGGATCTGGTTGTATTCTATTTTTTCAAGAAGAAGTGAAGTAATTGTAAAATATTTACACTTTAATATTTTTATTTCATCCATTTTCCTTAAATTGCGTCGAAAAATATATGGTCAAACCATCATCTTTATATTCACTAGCGGGCCAGACAGGCGCGGAACGCGCCTGCCTGTGTCTAACTTATGTCAATAAAATAAATAAAGACATGCTCCTATAGTGAGTTTGTTAATAAAAGATTTTTGTTGCACAAAAATATATGTGTCTTATGTTATGGTTAGTTTTTTAATAAAAGACTTGTTTTTTAAAAAAGAAATTCAAGGGTATTATTGGTATTATGAAAAGTCCACACTAAAAATTTTGTGTATTCTTTTTATATATAGTATAGAATATTCACGTAGTTATCAAGTTTTTTTTTATTAAAATATAGTATTATTAGAGTAAATGTAGAGAATATTTGATAACAAAAAAAATAGAACAAAGATTAATATAGAATTAGTTCATGAATCTTAGAGTAGAATTTGTTCAATCATGAAAAATGTTATCATATTCAACTCCCATTTTCTTGTTTGTATGTTTAATTTGATATTTGAAATAAGAGAGAAGGAAGAAGTTTGAAATATGAGTATGAGAAAAAATGAGTATGATTTCCATACCATTGTTCTTGTTGTTGTTGTTAGATAGAGATGAATATATCTTTTAATTTTTCTGCAAAACAAACAAAATATCAAGTTATTAGAGAAGAGGAAAGCAATTTCACCAAAAAAAAGAAGTTTAATATGGAAGTCACACTCTAGCTTGTTAAAATTGCTAGAATAAATGATTAAAGATGATATAGCAACAAAAATAAAAGAATTTGATCATATCTGCATACCTTTAGTAAGAGGAAAGAATTTTTGTATATTTGTGTTCTTAAAAATTGAAGCTTTCCTACAAGATGAGAAGAGAACAAAAATGGAGATTAGAAAAGTGAAAAGATGCAAAAAAATAGTGAGAGAAAGAAGAGTAAGAATGAAATGTGACAAATGAGAAATGTGTATCTATATAGTTCAATGATATAAAAATTTGAATTTAAAAGTTTATCTCCAAAATTTTGAAGAGAAGTTTGAAATTTGAATTTGAAAGTTTACCCCAAAAACCTTATTTTTCACAAGTTACCATATTCGGTTTCCATTGCAAACCATGGTTCATCAAAAACCAACAATTTGTCTCACATAAGTCTTATTCGGCTTAATTAGCTTCAAATATGGCTCGGTTAAATACACTTTTGTTCAATTACATATTTTTTAGACAGAAAAATACCCTCATTTTTACCACGCGGAATCAAAAGAGAAATGGGCAATTGCATAATTTCCAACAAAATATGTGCACATACAAATGCTTTAAATGTGTTTTTACAATTGTTGTTCGGTTATTAATTATTATAATATGTTATTAAATGTTTTTTTCATTGGTTCTCTCTCATCTCCACAACATGTACTTCTATTCGAGACGTGTCAGACACCACTAAATATTTTTAGTGAATTCCATTATAATGCTCATTTACCTAAAGCATTGACTGCCTCATTCTTAACTCTCGTACCAAAGAAGGATCATCCGCAGGATTTGTTTGATTATCGTCCGATATGTTTGATAGGGAGTATTTACAAAATTGTGTCGAAACTTTTGGCAAATAGATTGAAAAAAGTATTGGGGAAATTGATATCAAATTGTCAATCAGCTTTCCTACCTCAGAGACAGATCCTAGATGGGGTGGTGGTTTTGAACGAAATTATTGATTTAGCCAAACGAAGGAAAGATGCTTGCCTCTTGTTTAAAGTAGACTTCGAACGCGCATATGACACTGTCAGTTGGAGTTTTTTAGAACTCATGATGATCAAAATGGGCTTTTCGGAAGGATGGTTAAAATGGTTGAGAGCTTGTATATTTGAAAGCACGATGTCTATTCTTATTAATGGAAGTCCGACCGCTGATTTTAAGGTGGAAAGAGGGTTGCGGCAAGGAGATCCATTATCGCCTTTTCTATTTTTAATTGTTGCGGAAGGATTAACTGGACTGATGAACAGGGCGGTGGCGATTGATAAATTCAAGGGATACCAGATTGGTAATAACATTCAGTTTCCGATCTTACAATTCGCGGATGACACCATATTGACGGGTGACGGCACATGGGACAATATTCACACGATTAAAACTGTGCTTAGAGGATTTTTACTAGTGTCTGGACTTAAGATCAACTTTGTGAAGAGTAAACTGTACGGTATTAATGTCGACACTAGACTTTTGGAGGCAGGATCAGCTTTTTTGTCATGTAGAGCTGACACTATTCCTTTTAAATTCCTGGGTATCCCGGTGGGGGCTAATCCGCGAAGGAGAGAAACGTGGAAGCCTGTTGTGGATGCTATGAGTAAAAGGCTTAGCACTTGGAACAGTCGACATCTTTCTATTGGCGGGCGCGTGACACTCATCAATTCGGTATTATCTAGCCTTCCTCTTTATTTTTTCTCTTTTTTCAAGGCTCCAAGTTGTATTTTGAAAACGCTAGAAAGGATTCAGAGAAATTTCCTGTGGGGAGGGGGGGCAGTAGACAAGAAAATCAGTTGGGTCAAATGGGACCAAATCTGCCTCCCAAAGGATGACGGTGGGTTAGGAGTAAAAACTTATTTTTGTTTAATGCTGCTCTGCTGAATAAATGGAAATGGCGTTTTTTGACTGAAAATGAAGCTTTATGGGCTGAACTGTTGCGATTTAGATATGGTCACCTTCCTACGCAATTATTGGGAGAAATTTCTCTTCCGATTAGAGCTAGGACTTCTTTATGGTGGAAGGATATTATAGGAATGGGTAGAGGGACAGCGGATGGTTGTTTTAAGTCAAATGTGCGACCGTGTGTTGGTAATGGTGTCGACATAGGTTTCTGGAAATTTACTTGGTACGGGAATCAATCCTTTAGTGAATTATATCCTGATCTTTTTGTGAAAGAGATGAGGCAGAATGCCTCGATTGCTGACAGGTTAGGTGATTTTGGGGAGTCCTCCGTGATATCATGGCAGTGGACAGAGCAGCTGTCAAATAGTGAAGAGCAGCAAGCGGCAGAACTAACAGATTTATTGATAGGCTTTTCATTACAACCAGGTAAGTACGATTTTTGGCGATGGATACCTGAAACATCTGGACTATTTTCCGTTAAGTCTTGTTATAATATACTATTAAGAAATAGTCAGATAGTTAGTTTGGATCCTAATGTGTTAATTGCCATTAAACAATTGTGGAGAAACGATTTACCGTCTAAAGTCTTGGTCTTCGGTTGGCGATTATTATTAGACAGGTTACCTACTAAGATGGATCTTAACCACAGAGGCATATTACATACTCCGCAGGAATTATATTGTGTTTTTTGTTCTTCTTTGCTTGAGGATAGTATTCACCTTTTTTCCATTGTTCCTTCGTCAAAAGTGTATGGGAAGAGGTTTTTAATTGGTTCGGTAAGAAACACTACACAGGAACTGCAGGATTAGCCTTGCGACGAGACGCGGACATCCCCCATGATGCGGTTCCCTCCGGTCCGTTCCCAACACTTTATTATGTTTGGAGATATGGTAAAATCAAAAAAGTTTGAGAAGGTGCGCCATTTGATTTGGTTGGCAACGACTTGGAGCTTATGGAAAGTTCGAAACAACGTGATTTTCAATGGGGTCGTCATTCCGAGTATCCCTGCTGTGGTGACCGATATCAAAACTATCTCTTGGATTTGGTTTAGCGGCCGATATGGTCATAAATCATATATTTCTTTTCCTATATGGTGTTTTGATCCTATGACTTGTTTTAAAAGCATTTTTTAATATGCTTTGAATTGTAAGGGATTAAGTACCCCTTGTACTCCCTTATAATATATTTCATTTGCTTATCAAAAAAAAAAAAACCACTAATATAAATATCTCAATTTGTCAGAATTCCAATTTTAATTTATTAATAAATGTGAGAGTCTATCTCTTTTTACTACACTAACCTTTATTAGTATTTAGAATATCAATTTAAATAAATGAAGACATTAAACTTTACTCAAGTGGAAATGGATCGTTCGGGAGAACCCGAGTTCGATTCCTGGTGGGAATAATTCTTGGTCAGACTTTCCTAACCTCGCGGCCGTTTTCTGGATTACTAGAGCCCCTTTCAGTGGGAACCAGAGGGCAAATGCCAAAAAAATAAAAATAATATCAATTTAAATATTATTTTGTCTGTGTGGTTTAAATGTCGTATATTACCAAAACTTTTTTCCATTTGTTTTACAAACATTTCTTCCACTTTTTAATGACAAAATCGTTTTACATCATGTAGACAAACTTAATTAACATTACAAAATCAAAAAATATTCAAAGGATTACACTTGTTGGCAAGACAAATTTTTGAATAATAAAAAAAAATCAAGAAAAATTATTTAAAAAATATTTGTTAGCATCCAATACATTAAAATGAAATAGATATAATATAACTAGTACCCTTATTTTTTAATAAAATATATAACTAGTACCTTTTAATATAATTTAATATTGCCATAAAAAAAAATATAATATTATATTTAATATATAATAATATTCTTAAGTCAAAAAATAAAATTACACCATATATTATGTATTTCAATTAAGAAATTCAGATTTTTCCTTAATTAAGATATAATAATATTCAATATAGTGTAACATATAATAATTTTTTGAGTAAAAAAAATAAAATTAACATATATTATGTTTTTTAATTAAGGAATTCAGATATTTCCTTAATTAAGAAATATTCTTGGCTTGCTTCAAAAAAAAATATATATATATTCTTGGCTATATAGGATGTTTTACCTTTAATATATAACTAGACACCGACCCGTGCTATATATCGCACGAGTTTTGTAGATTTTCATACATTATATAAAAAATACTATAATAAATGACACAATCAAATATGTCTTTTAAAATCAGTGCAAATTAATTCATTCCAGTGTATAACAAAATGACATAAACACCATATTGAATATTATAAAAATCACGCAATGCAGATAATTCATGTTTAAAATATATGCTGCCATTCACTTTTTCAACTAAAACTTCAACTTGATTTCTATTTGGATCAATAAGGGTGTGTTTGGTAGGAGAGAAAATGAGAAGAGAGAAATAGAAACACGGAAACCAATGCATAATGCATTGGTTTCCACCAAACAAAGGTTATGTGTAGCGTAACGATGTACGTTGTTGTCACCAAAATCAGATGCAAATATTTTTGATAACATGACTGCGCCATAAAATAAAAATAATAACATTGTTAAATCTCTACCAATGTGAAATGCTCAAATACAATCAAATACATTCAGTTGAAATAAAATGTATACTTACTTTACCATGATGAAATTCAACATAATAAGTTCAATATTTGATCCGATAATGATTGACGCACTTCTCTAAGTCAGTTATTGGATATGGATTCAATGGTGTTATGTGTAACAAAAAAAAAAGTAGTACATATAAAACGCGGTGAGAATGAATAATTAGAGTATATAAAATATAAAAGCGCAAGTTGAAATTCAATATTTTGATCAGTCATAGTAGCAATAGAAACACAAATTTGTGATAGCTAAACTTGATATATATATATATAGGAAAGTATAAAACGCGGCGAGAATGAATAGTTAGAGTAAAAATTTGTGAAAGTTATACTTGAGATATATAGAGCAAAAACAAAGCATATACGATAAATATTCATAACATATCTTTATAAAATAAAAATTGATTTATATTTAAACAAATTAAATATTTGCATAGCAGCGAAAAATATTAAATTATATATTGTTGTGACACGTCATGAGTTTGATTTCTACTGAGGTAGTTGTATAAAAAAATTGGAGACTTAGAAAAAAAAAATGAACATGTATTACAGGAAAAAATTGATTGGATTGCATATTCAATACATGTTGGTTGCAAAAATATTTCAAATTGATTTATATGTCATAGTGGCTAATATATGAAGTCTTTACAAAAAGGTTATAAGTTCAACTCCTGCTGAAGACATTTTTTAATAGAATTTTAGTAGGGTTAAATTAGGGTTACTTAGAGACTTAACAACTTTTATATATACTAGACACTGACCCATGCTATGATAATATTCAGTAGATTTATATTTAGGTAAATATGTTACAAAAGAACTACTGAACATCGCGAAAAACTTCTTTATAAACAACATTTCCAGTGTCGGCCGAAAATATTCTTAAACAAACAAAAATAAAAAAAATATAGTATTGGTTAAAAAGATTAGAGGAAAAAATGCATAACAAACAAATAATTAAGAAATTTTGAAAACTTCTATTAGTGATAGTCATAGCAATAGTTGAAATGAAGATATTGTTTGATAAGTAAAAAAGTAGTGAGTAGTGTGGAAATAAACGTTTCAGTAATGCTCTTTTTATAGTAAAACGTGGTTAAATTACAATGATATATTTTTTGCAAGACATTAAATGGATATTATTTTCATTCCATGGTAATTATCAAAAGTCAAACATTATATATTGTAATATTATAGATAATTAAAAATCATTTGAAAAAAAATCTGTTTATAGCCGTGATTATAAATAATTTGGTCAAACATTTAGAAACATTTGTAATTTTATAGGTAATTTATTATAGGTAATTATAGAAACCGTTGTAATTTTGTACCTTTTTTTTAAAATCCGTGGAACAAATACATGATTATTTATAGCCGTGATTATTTTTTTCAATTATAGGTAATTTGTAACAAATCAGTGATTATTTTTTTTCTCATATAATGGATATTATTTTCATTCCATGGTAATTATCAAAAGTCAAACATTATATATTGTAATATTATAGATAATTAAAAGTCATTTGAAAAAAAAATCTGTTTATAGCCGTGATTATAAATAATTTGGTCAAACATTTAGAAACCGTTGTAATTTTATAGGTAATTTATTATAGGTAATTATAAAAACCGTTGTAATTTTGTACCTTTTTTTTAAAATCCGTGGAACAAATCCGTGATTATTTATAGCCGTGATTATTTTTTTCAATTATAGGTAATTTGTAACAAATCAATGATTTTTTTTTCTCATATAAAAATTAGTATTTCTTGCATAGTTTTATATAAAAATATCGAAAATAAAATTAAAAACGAAAATATAAAATGGAACAAAGCAAAAAGAAAGATTTGAAAAAAAAATATCATTATATATAATTACGTGTTGAAAAAAAATAATCACAATGATTTGAAAAATATAAATAATTATAATTATATATTAGGAATAATTGAAAAAACATGTATTGGATTTGTAAAAAAAAAGTCACGGCTATAATTATAGGTGTCAATATCCCTTGACGGTTGACACTTTAAAAGATATAGCACTGTAATTATAATTAGAAATATAAAGACGTAGTTATATATTGGTGTATGCAAAATATATCAAATAAATTCAAATGGTGTAGTGGCAATTTAGCTAAGTAAATGTGAGAGGATATGGGTTCAAATCTTGGTGAGTAAATTTTTTAACATTTTTAATTACATGAGGGTTAAATTAAGGTTAATTGGAGACTTAACTCCTTTTATATTTATAATGATAATGATAATTAGACCGTCTTAAGGAAAAATATTACAATAAAATATGCTATATGTTTGAGGCCTTTTTACATTATTATAAAAATATTTAATATCATATTCGTTCAACAACATAGTGTGTGTATAAGGGTCTGTTTGAATTAGCTTATTCAAGCAGTTTATGCAATATAAATTAAGTTTTATGCTATTTTATAAGTTCACATTAGTAAAAATTGTATTTTTATAAGCTATTTTATCATAAACTACTTTGACAAACTTATAATAATCCATAAAAATTGCATAAGCTGTTTGCATAAGCTAAAAAATAAGTTAATCCAAACGGACCATAAATATATATATATATATATATAAATTTCTAAAAGCTATATTCAATAAGTTTCTAAAAAATTGTGAAAAAATGATATAACTTATTTTATCAAAACTTTTATATAAATATGGTCAAAAAAATAATTCATTTTTTTTAGTAAAAATGGTCAAAAAGAAATAATTCATTTAAAGTAGTCAACAATGATACATCATCTTCTTGTTTGAGACATTATTTAATAATTTCCTTCTCTTAAATTATCTTTTTAAAGTGCCTTACTATATGCTATAAATATGTTAATGTAACCAACATGCTTTAACATCTAAAATAAAATAGTCACTATTATATTTCTACATTTTTTGTGGCAGCAAAAACACCATGGGTTCTGAAGTTCACCCTTCAGGTGTAATTGGTAATGATGAAACTGGATTTTCAACTCCAAAAATCGTAGCTGGAGAAGGGAATGATGGAAAACTAAGAAGTGATGAGTATCCACAAATTCCTGGATGGTTTGCTGAACATTGTCCAATATGGCCAGGTTGGTTATCATGAATAAAGTTGAATTATTTATTTTCTAATGAATAAATTAAATATTTTTAAGTTGCTCATTGATCAATTGCATGTACATAAACAATGTTAATTACCCTCCATGACACATGAGTATGTATATTTCCTTAGATCAAAGGAAGATCAAGGGAATTTAATTTTATTTAAGTGTTTTCAAGTTTTGATTTTAGTTTTTAATGCATTTGTTTATGAGTGATGTTAACGTGTGCCCTAAGAGCACATGTTAAGATACCTTAAAATAGAAATTATGCATTTAATGATGCAAGAAATTTAATGTTGGAGAGATAAGATACACAACCATTTTTAACTTTTAATAAATACTTTCTAAATTTATTTCCTTAATATGTGCCCTATATGTATATAATTTTGAGTTCTTAGTTTTGAAAGAAAAAAAAAATATTTGTACATTAGATTTAAATTATGAAATATTTTGCATGCCCTTCTTAAGATATTTCTTGGTGTATATTTATATGCTTAAAGACCTAAAGTGCAAGGATAATTAAATGTAATTATAATTTTGTTATTATGTTGTGTAAAATACATGCATGTCAAATTAATAAATAATTTATATTTTAATTATTCATATCCCTACATCATCCTTAAAGAAAAATCTAAAGTAATTAAATATGTTTTTTTTTTAACGTAAAGTAATTAAATATGTTGTCACATGGATATTGCCCAATTCCTCTTGTACCAAAAAATGGATATTGCCCAATTGGTAAAGGTAAATTATATCATAAACCTCGTGATTTTTCTTAATCATATTTTTCCTCTTCCATGGTAGTTAATTTCTTTTTTATTTTATTTATATATCATTTTAAGAAGAGTTATAGTTTTTATTGACATTATTATGTTGAGTCCCGTGAACTTACCTCAGTTGATAGGACAAAGCATTATATGCAGGGAGCCAGAGTTTGAATGCTAGTAATCCTACCTTAAGGGTGAAATTTGTAGCCCCTAAGCTACTTGACAAAAAAAAGAAATTATTACGTCGATTTCTAGTGCTTAAAATAACTAAATTGATTATTGAAATATTGTAGGGGAAGCACACTTTTTGAAGGTAGAAAATACTTGTTTTCAAGGGAAATCTGAATTTCAAGATATGCTAGTTTTTCAGGTAATAATGATAACCATATTAAACATAGTATTATCTTAATTACTTGGCTTTATATCAAATTATTAAGCATGAAATTAATTTAATTGAATTGCAGACATCAACTTATGGCAAAGTATTTGTTCTTGATGGAGCACTCCAACTTACTGAGAAAGATGAATGTTCTTACCAAGAAATGATGACTCACCTTCCTCTTTGCTCAATCCCAAACCCAAAAAAGGTTTATCTTAATTTATTTTTTTAACAGCAAAATAGCAATATTTATTGGATGGACAAATAAGTATAAATAGTACTATACCCATAATTTATGAATAAATACAAAGGATATTAGAGCCAAATCACACAAGGAGAAACATTGAAATCCAAATTATTTCAATGTTCAACATTGAAGTATGTATAAACTATGATTTGCTAAAATGTGACCTTTTTTTTATAGGTGCTACTTTTTGGTGGAGGTGATGGTGGCATCCTTAGGGAAATTTCTCGTCACTCTTCTGTTGAACACATTGACATTTGTGAAATTGACACTATGCTCATTGATGTGAGTAAAATAATGTCTACCCTTCTATTTATATACTATTATGCATCAAAAAGTCAACTTAGTTCATAGAAATATATATCTATAAGTTAATCTACTACATTAAAAATATTTTATATTTTTAAATCAGTGAATTTAGTCACTAAAATTGTCTAATAAGGACTGATGAGATCACAAATTTTCAAACAAAAAAAATTAAGATTTCAATTTTTTATTAAATTAATGATTTGTTCGTTCTTGCTATTTATATAGATAGCTTTAGACTCTTATTATTGGACTAATTGACATAACTATATTATAAATCAATTAAACAACGATTCTTATATACATGATAATATAGTCCAAGATTTTTTTTGTTTTCAGGTTTATAAAAAATATTTCCCTGATATAGCTGTTGGATACAAGGACCCCAGAGTCAAGCTTCATGTTATAGATGGTACATAAAACATTATCCAAATATATAGTTCATTATCTCATCGTTATTATTGCAATTATTTATGATGCTTAATTATTTGAAATTGATGCAGGAACAATTTTTCTGAATTCTGTCCCAAAAGGAACTTATGATGCAATTATAGTGGATGCATTCGACCCTATAAGTACCCTCTTTAATTAATTCCTCTTCTACTAATATTTTTGTGCATAGTTCATGATGATATCTATATATAGCTATATTTATATATTTATATAATATATGATTCAGGGCCTGATCATGAGCTATTTGAAACTCAATTCTTTGAATTGATTTCTAAAGCTCTTCGTCCTGGAGGAGTTCTATGCATCCAAGCTGAGAGCTTTTGGTACAAGTCCTTGGATATTGAAGAACTTTTAATCAAAAGTCGCCAAATTTTCAAAGGCTCTAGTGACTATGCATGGACAAATGTTCCAACATATCCGAGGCAAGTGAACATGCATATAAAAATTACAGAAATGATATTCCAACATCACACTTTCAACACATTTCTACAATATCAAGGGATATTTTTGTCATTTTACTCATTTAATTTATTAAAATATAAAAATTGAAAAGGTCACATGTTATATATTTGATAAGAAAAATGACCAAAATATCCTTTAATATTGTAGAAATGTTAGAGACGTGATGTTGGAATAACATTTCTATAAAAACAGAAAAAATTAACTATACATCTCAATTATGATTATATAACTATAACCAATTCTAATTAGTATGTGTTCTAAATGATTTAGTGGGGTCATTGGTTTCTTGCTTTGTTCCACTCAAGGTCCACATGTGGACTTCAGAAATCCAATTAACCCAATTGGTCAAGAAAATTATGGTGTATCAAAGTACCCCTTGAAGTATTACAACTCAGAGGTAACCCCACTAATATAAGTATATAGTATATTTAATTATATATACACACACACACATATATATATATATCTTCGTTTTTTAATTTAAATATTTTTCATATTTGGTGTTATTCATTTCAGATTCATTCAGCTTCATTTTGCTTGCCATCTTTTGCCAAAAGAAATGAAGCTAAGAGTGTTGCAAAAGGAGTTTGATGCTAGTAGGACATGGCATAGAGAAATAATAATGGAATCGAATTCTCAATAACAACAGTCGTTGAGGATCCGATTCTTGATCATAATAATACCAGCAATTTAACTTGCATCTATTCATAACCATTTCGACAATAATCCTTCTAGATACTATTATGTTATGGATTTTAGAAGGAAAAAAAAACCTGTACTTTGGTATACCAAAGACGTTTATTATTGTTTCATGCTTTCCAATAAATTATGTTCTTCACAAATGTTTTGCCTATTAAGCATAATAATCTAATCAATATTTGTGTGCAACTATAGTACTAATGCAGCGAACATTAGAAAGACAACAAATTGCAACATACGAAAGAAACTGTACAATTTGTTTATTTTGCAATAATTTTCTTCAAGATTCAATTAACCGATTTTAAAGTTAAGAGACTAATTAGAGGTATTTAAGCCTTAAAGAAAAGTTAAGCTTGATTGGCATAGTGCATATATTAGTAGTACATGACATATATTTTTTTTTGTTAACATGACATATATATTTGTGATCACATGTAAATATGCATTGTTTTTAGTAGTATTTTGAATAAATAAAATAAGCTTTTGTTAAAGTTTATTGAAACTATTTACTTGTTTATCTTTCCTTTCTATGGAGAAAATAGTGGTTTTGATGTATTTTGTGGTGTCTTAAAGATCAAAGCTTGTTTTATGGTAGTGGTAGGCCTCCCTTGGTAAATCAATTCAATTCAAGTTTGGTCGTAGCCAAAAACTTAAGAAACCGTCACTAAAAGTTGAACTCATGAAAAATCACATTTGTACTCATCATGGGACCCTGCCATAACCAGTGGTGTGACATAGCGCCGTGGCAGGCTTGACAATGGCTCAAGGTGCCCTCAGATGCATCTTCCACACCTTATGGTGTCCTAGCACAGCCGTGGCAGCCTATATGTTGAAAATGTCGGTTTTTGTCTTTTCAATTCACTCTTAATTATTCATTATATGTAATAATGTCCTAGTGACCACTGAGATGTATGAAATTAAGATCCTCTAGACTATAAATAGTACCCTACGCGTATGTAAAAAAAATCATCTCTCACTCTAGTAATCTATTACAAAGTTATAATATATTTTATTAGTTGTATTTCTTGTTTCTTTAGTTTTATTTTATAGATGTGTGAGTAGTTCCCTTCTACTTAGGATTTTGGAAAGTAATCCAAGAATATATTTTTCATCGTCCATTTTTTTATGCTTTGGTTGATGGAATTTCTAAACATTTTGTTATTCAATCTTATTGTACTCAACTATATATGATACATACATCTTAGACATAATCGATGGACCGAATGGCGAAGGATCGATGTCAGAACTATAAGATTGAACAAGCACTTTGAAACATGAGAATAGTTTAAAGGTGCTTGAGAGGTAATATAAGGTAAATGTGTTTAATGGGTTCTCGCAAAATGGTAAGCCATGCGAACAGAAGATCATTTTGGTTTAGAATAAACTTATGTGGATTGTTCCGTTAATTACCTCGAGAGAGGCAATTTGCTATATTTGTTTACCTCAATTTTAGAAATGTTTTTAAATTTATTCTCCATAGCAAAGAAAAAAGGTTGGAAATATTATGTTCTTGTGGTGAAATATCATAGGGTTAAATACGTTTTTGGTCCCTATAAATATCTCGAATTTTGTTTTTATTCCCTATAATTTTCTTAGCAACTTTTGGTCTCTCAAATATTTTTTGTCACAACTTTTGGTCCCTACTTTTTAATCAACTCTTATGTACTTTCACATTTTTGAATGATTTATTGTATTCATGTTTATAATATTATAAGAACCTCTTCTACAAAAATTTAGAATTTTGTAACATAAGATGAATTTTTTATGTGCAAAAAACTAAAAAATTCATATTTAATTCATCCACTGTTAAAAAATTTAACTTTTGCAAAATAGGTTCCTATATAATGTACTAAACATGACCGCGAAAAAAAAATTAAATTTTCGAATGATATATACGAGTTGACTGAAAAGCAAAGACCAAAAATCATGACAAGAAATATTTGAGGGACCAAAAACCAACTAAAA
Source organism: Trifolium subterraneum (assembly GCA_951799995.1). Taxonomy (NCBI): domain Eukaryota; kingdom Viridiplantae; phylum Streptophyta; class Magnoliopsida; order Fabales; family Fabaceae; genus Trifolium; species Trifolium subterraneum. The sequence goes on from OX637467.1 coordinate 40,173,560, forward strand.
AAAATTTACAGGGACTAAACAAAATGTAAAATATTTATAAGGACTAAAAATATATTTAACACAATATCATAATTCTAAAGGTATATCTTTTATTTCTTATATCTTTATAAAATCAAATCAATCTCCTACAAATTACTACTTTTTCTAACCAAACCTATATATATATAGTGAAAAAATATATTTCTTTTCCGCAGTCACCTTTGTGGACTGATACTATTTTTATTACCACTATAATCGTGTGTGCTTGCGAGGCTATCAATTTTTCACACAACTATTTTTGGCATCATAATACCGATACCAGTTGTGTTTATATCACTCTTCTAGTTTTTACTTTCCACACTTAACATACATTTTGATATCAGTAGGACATATATAAAATTGAAATAATTTCCAACACATCTCGAAAATACACACAAAAACACTTAACGCCGTATTTGACGTCAATTTTTTAATATCCAAACATCATTCATCTTGCTCGCAAAGAATTTGGATTTAGGAATCGCATATTTATGCATTTAGGGACATCAATTACCATTCGATCTTTGATTAGACACACCCAAAAAATCCACATTTTTATTTTATAATTAAAAAATATAAAACTTAAATCTAAACTAATCGGTCTTGATTGAATGACCACAACTGTGTGTCAGATGTGTTAATGTGATGTGGAGTAAGGATTGGGTGACTTTGTGGAGGGAAAGTCACCATGACTAATGAAAAAATTGTAACTTCAAGAAAAAGGTCATGAAAAAAGAAAAAGTAAAAGGGCAATTGTGATACTTGCAACGTCGTTGTCTTGAATACAAAGTTGAACATCAACGTATGAGTATGACAACATGTGGAGCAAAGCTGCACTCGAGTATAACCTCCTAAATTGCACTAGTTTCTTTTTATTTTCTACGAACAAAATCTATGTTAATCCAAACAACTTTGTATCTTTGCTTCTCTTTGTTGACTTTCTATTTTGTCTACATTTGCAATCTTTGTATCTTTGATATGCCATTTTGTGGAAATATTTTGAATTTATACTCTTACTAAATTATCAAAATAGCGCATATTAAACATGAAGGGAGAAAGTCAAGGAAAATCTTATGGTCGATCTGAGCTGGACATGCTGAAGGCGGAGTTTCTGGTCAAATTGGTCAAGCATATCCTGAAAGACCATACTAAAATTAAACTTATCATAAATAGTCAAGTTTGTTGAGCTCGTCTCGATAGACAAAGTCAATATTGAAATAACTAAAACAATGTTGACCGGAAATATTTGAAGAATGAAAGAAAATTTTTAAACTAGCTAAAAAAATGAGAAATAGATTGAAGGTGTATGGGTTAAATTTTTCTTAGTTGATAGACATTTAAGTCCAACATAAAATCCACAAGCGACCAATGGCAATTACACAGCTTGTGGTAATTTTCAATCTAGCCTAATTGGCTGAGCTGGTCAATCGGATTACACAGCTCAACATATTCTGTCAGCCAAGCTGTATACAAAGTCAAAGTCACAACGGCTCCAAACCCAAATTACAGCAATGTCCCACGTCACAATACACCCACTTTGTTTCATAAAAATATTTCCCCACACTTTAACAAATATGCATAATCAACTCATTTCTACAATTATTATGTGAAGGAAATTGATAATCAAATTCATTTTTTTCTTTCTTATGACGTGTCAATGTTTATTGGATTGCATTGAATATAGTGTTAAACAGTACTCCCTCTAGTCTTGAATATAAGAAACAAAAAAAAAAATGCACACCTTTTAACAAAGTGGAGTAAATGATTAGACAAAGTATGTCATTTACAATTTTACCCTTACTTTTTGTTTTAAATTAAATTATTACTCCCTCTGGTCTCATATATAAGAAGCAAAAAAAAAAAATTACGAAGTCTTAAATATAAGAAAAAGTTAATACAATCATTACATTTATTTTGAATATTCCAATTTTACTCTTTGTTTTACTTTTCCCCATAATAAATAATAATTTAATTTAAACAAAAAGTAAGGGTAAAAGTGGAAATGACATGTTTTTCCTAATCATTTACTCCACTTTCTTAAAGGGTGTGCATTTTTTTTTGTTTCCTATATATGAGACCGGAGGGAGTATTTATTATGGGTAAAAGTGAAACTAAGGGTAAAATTGAAATATTAATAATAAATATAATGATTATAGTTACTTTTGCTTATATTTGAGACTTTCAATTTTTTTGTTTTGTTTCTTATATATGAGACCGGAGGGAGTATATTTAGATGCTTGATAAACATAAAAAAAATTAAAGAAAAAATTAATATTAAAAATGTAATTTTTTAAATATATTAAATTAATCAATCATTAATTGTCCAATTTTGATTGACGTTGAACTTAGTACAGTGAAACACTTCCCACAAAAACTAATGATAAAAGAAAAGAATATTAAATTAAATGTAAGTTTTAAGATTAAGCTTAGTGCCGGACATTTCCCATAAAAAATACCCAAAATATGAGATGATCAAAGTGATAGTGGTAGATGACCGAGTCACTAAAGTATGTGAACAGAAATGTTATTGTAAATGATTGGGTTTAGCAGCTTAATATCCGTTACATTACACCATATATAAATACACACTATTGCATCATTCCTCAACTCCGATTCATTCACACTAAATTCACAACACTACCAAACACCGCAACCGCATGGAGCTCGATTCATCATCCTCACCCACCGTTGAAGACACCACAAACACACGCTGTACCTTCTGCTGCTTCGGTTCCCGTCGTTCCACCACCCTCAACAACTTACCATGGTGGGAGCGCGTGCGAGCCACATCTTGGTCCGAATCTCGCTCTGACTCCCCACCCATAACCGCCACTTCCGGTCATCAGTGGTGGTCGCGTGGCTTCCTGAAAATCCGCGAGTGGTCGGAGATCGTAGCAGGACCACGCTGGAAGACGTTTATCCGACGGTTCAACCGGAATAGAAGTGGAGGCTTCCGACATGCCGGAAAATATCAGTACGATCCTTTGAGTTACTCGTTGAACTTCGATGAGGGACAAAACGGTGATTTCGAAGATGATTCTCCTGATGGATTTCGGAGCTTTTCCACTCGTTACGTTGCGGTGGTTCCTCCTTTCAAATCTGTTTCAACTGATTTGGAACAGAACGCCGTCGTTTCGAGCTGAGAATGAAGAAAGATTGAAACTATAGAATTTCGAAACTAGGTTATTGTGATTGAAAGCATGACGTCATTATTTATTTTATTTTTTATTTAAAAAAACTAAGTTGAATCTCAAAGGAAATTTTGAAGTAGAATTATGATAATGATAATAGGACAGGTGTATTTCGTATTTCATTTATTTATAGTTTTATATTTTCTCATGTACATTTTCAGTTGTGAGTCAATTTTTTGGGTACTGTTTTTGTTTCCAGAATGTAATTTTTCAGCATAATTTTCAGAATATTCCTATTTATATTATATTCTTTTATGTGAATAGTTAATACCATGCTCTACATATAAAATTTCATAATCACTATCATGCTTAATTTTAATACTAGTTGGTGGCGTGTACGTCAGTGTATATTGAATTGAATCTTGATAATCACTATGATATGAAACTTGGATTGCAATTTAATTTTTCTGTAATATTTATTTAGGACTGAGTTGGCAAATGCAGAAATAAGTTTGAACGCGTAATGTAATCCATCTTATAGATAATTTGAGTCTGGTTGGATTGATTTATTTGAATTTATTTATTAACATAAACACTTGCGAGACTGCTTAGAAGAATTATCTTATACATAAGTGCTTATCATAATAAGCATTTATGTTATAAGCTCTAAATTAAGCTGGTTATCAAAACAGGAGCTATATCTATCAATCAAATTTATTGGATATTTTCTTTTCTTTCTATATCTATCTGTCTTTACCTTTTAAAATAATTTGTCATTTTCATGAGTTAAAAATTGTTGTGGGATCAACCAAGTAAACATGTTTTTTGGATGTGACTTATTAGGCAAATGGATAAGCTTTACTTGGGAACACATCAAGCTACTTGTGTCCCTACCTTACCTTCTTTAAAGTGATGTAGTATTGACATGTAGGTATGTTTTCTTTATATTTTTGTCAAAGATAAACATTCTAATCAAGTTTGGTAGATGTTGCAAAGGTTCAATTGTTGGATTTGAATTTGTTTATGTCAAGTTAATATGGTTTTAATTAATTAAATTGAAACTCAATAAACAAATGGTACAAAACTGTAAGTTAGTAAAAGGAATGATCAATTACTGGAAAATAGTATTGCAATTCAGTGTGATAGCCAAAGTGTTAATCATCAAGTTTATCCAATCACATTAAGGTTTAGACTTCACTTTACCAGAAATGTGGTTGAATTGAATATAAGGAAATTCATATTAACAAGATTGTATCTGAAGATAAACTTGCTGATGACTCAGGTAGAGTGCTAGGATTGGATTATCTTTTTCTAACTTCTATGATATACATGCATAGGAAGGGGTTTAGAGCATAGAATGTATAATGTTTGATTGATCTTGAAATCATAGTGAAGCTTCTCTCCCTTGTAGATCTAAGTGACATTGGATGAGCCACGTAAATATTGTGTGTTCATTCTCTTTTTTCTGTATTTCATTGCTCTTTGTTTTGCATTTTCAATTTTCTGCTTGTATTGTGTTCTTGGATGCACACTTTCAAACAAAATGACCATAACATTTGCTTAAGATGATTATTTATATTAAGATATCATGTGGGCGAGCGCGTGTTGGAGTAGACTGAGTACCAAAGTCTGTTAGGTCATATGATCATAATTGCATGCACAAGAATACATGACTAAAAAATTATCGTTTTTAGACGTAAACTCAATAGGTTGTCTAAATAGTTTGGATGCTGGTATGTGACTTTTTCTGAAGGATCTAGTCGGTGCATTATTGTAATTGAGCTTACTGCAAAACCTGCAAGTAATTAATATCAACTGCATAATATGCAGAATGAGTGCATGGTCTTTATGTTCATCTTACTCAGTGAGACCTTATCTTCAAAGGCTATGCGTCCAATATGAAATAGTCCTGCTTGTCCTGTTTTATTGATCAATATGAAAACCCACCTGCATGTTCCATTTGTTGTACTTTAAGCAACTTGCGAAAGAATTACTATCTCTTAAGCAATCTAAATTTCGCAATAATTTTTAATTGTTATATCATTTGCTGCATGATGTCTATGAAACAATACATGACTCCATGCTTTTTGTGTTCACTATGTAAGATCTGTGCACAAATCACTTTAGGGAGTCACATTGATTGTACCATGCCAAGACTACTTTTGATTAGATTACTTTTAGTTCAAACGTTTTGGCTGTAGACAATAAAAAGTTAGTATGGTTGAAATATATATTTCTTGTCGATTAAATATAACATACTTTGCATTGATCTCTATTGTTCATAGTGTTGAAATTGACACAATATCAATCAGTTCAATTTGTTGTGATTGGATTCATGATTTAGGCTTATGCTTACCAAATTTGTCCAATCCGGATTTTTTACTTTACTACTTACGCATCCATTGATGGTGGCGTTATTTTGATTTGAAATGGTATAGCCTATAAGGATGTTAGCATTCAAAAAATCGAAATCAAATGTATGGCAGAGAAAAAAAATATACCCAATTCAAATATTGTTTCAGTTATTCAATTGTTTAAGTTGAAAACAAGTTTGTCTCAGTTTGTGAGGCATGTAATTATGTACCAAAAATTGCAAATTCCATTGCAGGGACGCAGACAGTGAAGATGGATAAGCTGTGGAAAATATAATGCTTCCAGTCTCTACATTCCCTAGTATAAGAGACACTCTTGCTAATTGAAATTACATCCAATCTTCTAAAATGTTATTAATACTATATGATCTGATATAATTACTAAACTCTCAATGTGTCAAAGGATATGGATTTGTCATCTTCATCTTTCAATGCATTTGTGATGCGTGCCACTTGATTCATACTTAGCTTGTCATTTGGAGAAGGATTTATGCATTTCAATGCCACCTGCAACAAGTTCACCATCCTCTCTTCAGAAGCACCTTGTGAGATTAGGTACCTGTCAAAAACTTCTGCAGTCCATTCTTCACTGATCACTGAATTCACCCACTTAACCAAATCAAATCCATCATTTTTAACCACTTTCCCTGTCAGGAGTTCCAGAAGTATAACACCAAAGGCGTATATATCTGCTCTGAATGATGCTGCAGACATATTTCTGTTTTTTATGCTTTTTATAGGAGAAACCATTAGGCCATATTCGCTTATTTGTGGATTCATATTCTTGTCAAACAGAATGTTACTTGATTTTAAGTTGCCATGTGCTATTCCACTCTCACCAAGCTCCTCGTGCATATAGGCCAAAGCTTCAGCTATCTTAGTAGCAACATCTAATCTGCTCCTCCAGTCAAGCGAATGTCCGCTTTGAGATCCTGCAGTAATTAAAGGTGAGTTAAAATATTTAGTTACATTTATTCTTTGTCGCTAAATTTCAATTCAAGCAAGTGTATTTAAGCTTAGATTTTAACTATGTGGCTTATCAACAACTTATTTGAGATTATATATTAGCATTAGTACTTGACAAAGTGTTTGGTAGAGCTTATGGAAGCAACTTACAATATGTATATAGGCTAGTTTTAGCTAATTTTGATAAATTTTCCAGATAGATTATGAAAACAACTTATAGCTTATATGACAATATTTTCTTTGGGCTTAATTACACTTTTGGTTCCTTATCTTTATTTTAGGTTTCAAGTTGGTACCTTATCTTTTAAAAGTTCCAAGTTGGTACCTTATCTTTTCTGCAGGTTTCAAGTTGGTACCTTCCGTCAATTTTTTAACTATTACTGTTAAATTTGGACACGTGTCATTGATTTATAGGTCCAAAAAAATTGACACGTGTACAAATTTAACGGAAATAGTTAAAAAATTGACGGAATGTACCAATGTGAAACCTCTAGAAAAGATAAGGTATCAATTTGAAACTTTTAAAAGATAAGGTACCAATTTGAAACCTAAAATAAAGATAAGGAACCAAAAGTGTAATTAAGCCTTTTCTTTGACTATAGAAATAACTTTTACATTAGCGTTTATATGATAATCTCTTAATTAAGTTGTTCATCCATACGGACCTTCGAATAGTAAATATGATGATTAAATTGTTTCCATATAAGTTGTTATTTTTTTATCAAAAGAAAAGTTGTTGGTTGTTTTCATAAACTATCTTAAGGAGTTTATTTCAATAAGATGTAAACAACTCACCAAAGTGTCACGAGTTATTTTCATAATAAGCTCTCAAAAACCAAAATACTTCTTACTCAAGTGTTTATATCATAAAATAAGCTTCAATAAGCTATAAAAATGCTCTTCCTAATGCAGAACTACGAAAAACGCATAAGATCAAGAGGTGTCTCAACAGTAGTAAGGAAAATTTAGTTGTCATTGATTCTAATTTATAAGCAACTTAGTGACTTACCATAGAGCAACATGAAGAGACTACCATTTGGAAGATATTCATAAGCCAGAAGCTTCTCTTGCTGAGAACAATAGTATGCAACAGGTGACATTACAAGAGGATGCTTCACTTGAGCTATCAAATTCATCCTTCTCTCAAAATCATGCTTTGAAATTCCCCAATCCTTGATCCTCTTAACAGCCAAAAGCACACCATTATCTAACATAACCTTGTATAAGCTCCCATGTTTTCCTCTCCTAATCAATTCAGCAGGAGCACTTAACAAATCCTCAAATTGCAATCCCCTTAACTTTCTACTAGAAAGAAGAACAAGACCTGATGTAGTTACTCCACTTTCCATAGATGTCATAGAATACTCTGATCTCATCCCAAGGCCATTAAACCAATTCTTTGATCCATTGGAGTTAAGTATCTCACTAAGCTTTTCACCACCACCAACAACAACACTAGTGTCTTGTGACATGTCCTTCTTTTCAACATGATCTAATCCTTTTTCTTTATCTTTGGTCTTGCATTTCCTTAACAACTTGAAGATCAAGAAAATCAATAAAATTAAACCAATAACTATGTAACCTGAATATATTGGTAAGTCATCAAGAAATTGATTTATGATTTTGTCTTTCTTAACAATTGGAGGAGGTGGTGGCGGTTTTGGACACGAAGAGTTTGAAATTGGTTTTCCACATAAATTAGGATTACCATAAAAACTATCAGCACCAAATCTACCTCTAACATCAGGAATAGGACCGTGCAAATCGTTGTTAGAGACATTAAAAGCTTCAAAGTTTGAGAAATCAAAATCAGGAATCTGACCGGTGAAGTAGTTGTTTTGAGCTAGAAATGATATCAAACTTGTAACATTCACCATATTAGGAAGGTCTCCGGTGAAGTGATTGTCAGAAACATGAAGGCGCTTCATGTTACGTAGTTGAGGAATTGAAACAGGAAGACTGCCGGAGAATTTGTTACCACTAAGAAGCAAATGTGTCAAGAACTTGCAGTTTTTTATATCCTCTGATATAAAACCGTGTAAATTGTTATTGTTGACACTGAGGAATTGAAGGGAGGTAGAAATGCAAAGAGAAGTCGTGTCTAGAACACCATTGAGATTAAGTTCTTCAAGAACTATGCTCTTAATGTATTGGTTGTTTGCGGAACAAGTTACACCGTGCCAGTTATGAGTGCAAGGATCTGATGTGAGGTTCCAACCCCATATAAAATTCTGATCAGGTGGTTCAAGTTTATGCATGAACGTGACAAGGGCTTTTCTAACATTTTCTGATTCTGAATTGGTCAATAGAAAAAACAGAAACAGAAAAGTGAGTACTGTCCAGAACCAGATGTGTTTTACACTCATTTTTTGCAGTGTTGTTTTGTTGGGTTAACACTTAACACTTAATCTCTTCTTGAACTTGAAGTGAAGTGATTCTCTCTATGTTATTTTTGTCTATACTAATGTTAGTGTAAAGAAAATAGATGACTAAAAGTGAAGTCTAAAGAGTAATTAATAAGTATAATAATAATTAATGAATGAAGGTCAATGTTCACATAGAGCCATTAAAGTATCCAAATGGCTTATACAACAGCATCAGCATGCAATAAAAATAATATTGGATTGTATTGTGATTTGTGAATGGCATTGACAATTTGACATGAATGAATGAAGAACTGTGGAAATGAGCCAAAGGGCAGAATGTAACCATAGGAGCCTTTGAAGCAGCAGCCGGCATTTTGAAACGGTCATCTGTCACTACTCAATGGCCTTTTCGTTAACACTTTCGTCAGACTTTTACTCTTAGTGATTTTTTTTATTAAAGTAGTTTAGCAGCTAAAATTTATGCTTCTACGGTAAATAAGTTGAGTGTCCGGATTCAAGCTCCAGCTTATCAAGTTAAGCTTCTTCCACCTGTCATTTGGATTGGCTTATGAAAAATAGTTTATACAAATAAATAAACTTTTATGTTAATTCGTAAGTTCTCGCTAATTAAAATTGTATTTTTATAAGCTAATTTTTATAAACTATTTTGACAAATTTATACAAATACATAAAAAATTATTTATTTGTATAAATTGTTTTGCATAAGCTCAAAAATAAGTCAATCATCCCATAGTCTTAGATGACATGAATCTTTTCTATCTTAATCAAAGTTTTGAGTTTGAACTCGAGTTTAGGCATTGGACGAGTTTTCCACTCATTTGGGTACCACAAAATTTAATGAATTAGTCTCTGCAGTTGCGTGCAAACGATATTCTATTAAAAAAATTATCTTAATAAGAGGTTTCTATTTTATTGTGTTGATAGTTAATTCTAATTAAGCATATAGAATGGGCAACTAATTACAAATTTGATCTTTTTTATACTTCTTTCTCTTATGTGTATCCTTTTTTAATCTCATTATTTCACATTATCCCTTCTATTTCTCATTGTTTATAATGTGCTTCCATTTTATTTAATAAACAAGTGTTATGCTAGTGAAGTTGATGTTTTCTTTAAATTATTTATTATATATCTAGATTGTAGAAAAACATACTCTATAATTAAGGATTTGTTGGTAAAAATAATAATTAATACTATTGAAAATTTGAAAGGGTCTTATAAAAAGCGACAAAGAAAAATCTCAAAAGGATTATATATTTAAGGACGAAAGTAGTATAAAATAAAAAATAAATGTCGTTAAATATAAAGAAAAAATATTAAATGTCTTTAAAAAGTGGCAAAAGAAGTATAAAGTGTATATATATATATATATATATATGTATATATGATGATACTGTTCGGGTGTCATCAATATCTATGACTACATTCAATTACAGAGATTAAGATTAAACGATTTACAATTAAATGTCAAAAAAATTATATTTTAAAAAATTAAAACTATATTTAAATTGGAACCATTTAATTTTGATCGGACAACTTTTCCATGATGATCTTGACTACACCTTCTCCAACTACACTCAATCAATTTCCTAATATGATACCATCACATCCCTAGCACATCTCATTTTCTATCTCTTTCCCTCCTACTACTTGGTATTTCCTTTCCATTTCTCTCTTTACCTAGAGCTTTCACACTTTATTAGGAGTGTGACAGAATGTTTACACTATTTTGTCCTTAACAACAAAGTTTTTGTCCTAATTTAAATTAGGAAAAATTATACTGCAAACTCTTTATCTTTTTTTTAATATTTTGGTCCTTTTTTTTATAACACTTTGTTACTTTATTTTTATTTTTATGACACTTTGGTCCTTTATCTTCTTTTTAACATTTTGATCCTTTATTTTTTATATTTGTAACATATAGGTCCTTTATTTTTTTATAAACAAATAAGATAAGAGGTCACAGTGTTACAAAAAATGGACTAAAGTGTTACAAATAAAAAAGATAAATCACCAAAGTGTTACAAAAAAGTGAAAAACAGATAAACAACCAAAATGTTACAAAAAAAAAAAGATAAATGACTTGCGGTGTAATTTCGTCATGGTACTATGGAACTTTAAAAGTCACTACTAGGTTTGGTCGTACTATTTTCTATATATGTTTATAGTTTTTCCAACTTTAAATTTCAAACTAAAAAAGTTTATATTGAAACTAAATATTTTTATAAATTAAAATAAAAATAGTATAAATATTAAAGTAAATTCTTCTTCAAAAAAATAAATAATTATTAAAATAAATAATCTTTTATATATTTATAATTTTTTTCTAACTGAGTAGTAACAAAAAATTACCAAAAAGATTTTTTTAATGAAATTAATAATGATAATTTTTTGTTTGTTCAAAGTAGCTAGTGGTAAGAATTTCATCTTTTATGCAATATCTTTACCAACCGAATTAAACTAATAGAAATAAAATGATAATAGTTTTAATAAGTCATTATGATAATAATGATAATGCATGGACAAGTAATACTTAATTAGGCATAAGCATAAATTAAATATGCTTGGACACACATACATAAGTTTTACATAAGTTAAAAAAGTTAAAAAATAAAAATAATAGATTATTAAATAATGTGAGTAGATTATTTATTTTTTATTTGTTTTATTTGGTGTATGCCTCTAATATAGGAGTAATTGATTTGGTGTTGTGTTTCAAAACACTAAAGAATTGCTCTACATGGACATGTGATCCACTGGCCTTGAAAGTAACTAGCGATGTACTATACAGTATGCAGTTGTTTGGATTTGGACCACCAAGCACTACTGTCATGGGCCTACGCTACACATAATAATATGTAGGAAAAAAAAAATCGCATGGGCAAAATCGAAACTTCAGGAGATAAAATAAACGTGGGGAAGAGAACTTTTCATAAATGTATTAGCTTCACTTTGAATCCTTAACCATAAAGAAAATAAAATGTTTTTTAAAGTAAATAAACTTTTTTTTTTGACAAAAGTAAATAAACTAATTATATAATGAAATTTGCACAATTTAATTTTTCTTTTATTGTTAACATACTATTTTAAAAGTTAGCCTCAATCTAATTATAAGTTCTTTGATTTAGACTACTCTTTACATGATAATCCAAAAAAAAAAATTAAGTAACCATAATATAAAAATAATGTTTATCTTCTCCGGGCTAGGGATTTAGGACCGCCGGTGTGTTGAATCCCGTTGTGAAAAAAGAGGCGGTTTTGAACACACTTTAACGATCAAGTCAGTAGCATCGAAAGTGAGAGATATTTAGGGTTATGTATGACATATCTGACCTACTCCATAAGACATGTTTATTTATATATATATATATATATATATATGGGGTTTACTAACTTAGACCTACCTAAAAACATGAAGGTTTAAGTTAGCAAGGTGCACATTTTCACTTTGGACAAAAAAATCAATTACCACTACTCAAACATGTTATAAATAGAGGGTAGTGTTTACACGTAGTTATGTCAATGTCATTTAATTAATTAAAGAAAATAATTAATTGAAGTTGGAAAATCATGTGTCTTTCAAACAACTTCCTTTGTCTGATAAATCAAGTGTTCCATGTTAAGTCATGTGTCCCTTTTTAAAATAAAGTGAGTGTAAATTAGCAAAGTGGGTGCAAATTAAGGAACATTTTAAATGAAAGTTACAAAACTATCCCTCAAGTTACTAGTTTTAAATAATAAATATGAATGATTTTTTTGTCCAAAGTGAAAAGGTGCACCTTGCTAAGTTAGACATTCATGTTTTTAGGTGGGTCTAAGTTAGCAAACCCCTAAAATATATATATGAGGAGGGATCCGTTGACTCCAGGAGTAAGTATCCATTGACTTACTCCGCTTAATAACTCGATATCGACATTATATTTCTTCAATCCAACTGTTGAATTCAAATATCTCATTGAGTAAATCAACTTCACAAATTTATATATATATATATATATATAATATAGGGGTTTGCTAACTTAGACCCACCTAAAAACATGAAGGTCTAAGTTAGCAAGGTGCACCTTGTAACACCCCCAAAATCCCATTGATTTTATTTATAAAAGTTGATTGATTTATTTACAAAGGATGTTACTAATCTTCCACGGGACTAATTAATAAGCATTTAAAGAAAACACAGCGGAAAATGAACTTATAAATTTGAATCAATGAAAATTCCTAAGTGTTGAATTCCAATAATAATAATAATAAGAAAATACCGAACAAACAACATGGACCAATTCCTTTTTCAAAATAAACTTTTAGCAAAAGTAAATATAGTTTCTCCCCGACAACTTCCTAACTGAGCGACTCCATTATTGAAATTGGAAAAGAAAGGCAGCTCCTAACGCCACCTTCGGACTCTCAACTAAGCGTCACTGGTTACCTGAAAATCTACGGGTGTGAACCGCAGGGCCAAGCCAGAAGAGGGTAAGTAACAACATCACTTAAATAACAGATTCATCCACAATGTAAGCCAACCATATAGGGGTTAACAAGCACGGTAGCATTCTTTGGAACGACCGAACACAAAAGCAAACACAATTCCTAAATTAGACATATAAACGCACGCAACTCATCCAATTCAACAATCCACTCAATAACGAAGATAATTTTAACTTCTCATTGCTACATCATTGCTACTCATTGCTGCTCATTATAATAATATAATAATATATGATTCAACATCATTACTACTCATTGCTACTCATTTTACTACTCATTGCTACTCATTGTGATAATATAATAATATATAATTCAACGTCATTAATAATAATATATTCCAACATCATTACTCAACAACTATAAACCACACCGACAACACGACAAACGACAACACAACGGTCAACATAGCAACACGACAACTGGAAGCTCAGAGGCCACCATAGCAACACATCAAACAACGACAAATAATCAACGTCAATTATCTCAAAGAAATTCTAAATCAAATATTTTAAATTAAATCTTGATTAATTCTCTAATCATCAAATTTAGTAATTAGATCAACAACACTGATTAATTTTCATCACCAATTTAATCTCAGCAACGATTAAGCTCAACAAAAAAAACACTAATTAGACTCATCACACAAAATCGGGCCAAGATAAATATATCGCACTCACACTATCTTATAATATTTACTTATACCTATATTTCAAGTCTTATTTACAAATAATTCAAAACATGATATGTGCCACTATCTCTAAGGTTGCACTACAGGATCATTCGGTTCATACGTTACAAAGTTGAAGCTTATTAAAAAACAAATTTCAGTTTCGGAAGGCAATTAAAAACTTGCTGGATTTTCTTAAATTCAAATGGTAAAGCAGCCAACACATATATGCAACTTTGAGTGACAAAGACTTCACTGACCATATACATACATGATACACAAATAAGAATAAGAGCAACACTTGTTCATAAGGGTAAGAAAGACACAAATACAATTGGAATATGTTCAATAAATTAATAAACGGTGCCTCATGATTTCATACTGAAACACGATTTTGGACTATAAAATCATAAGCTGATAATGCAACTAGCCACGATGGAGAAACATATATAGGGAATATACATATGATTTGATTCACAGGATTTTAGAAACTAGCAACATCCTAAAAATTCCAACATTCCAACAGTAGAAAGGAAACAAAGAGAAGAAAACTATCCTCATACTTATTAAACTCAACTCTTAAATAAAGTTCGTCAAATGTCCTTACTATAAAAATTCAGAATTTGAATGAGAAGGGTTAAACCCTAGATGACCAATGAGAAACGCGGGTTCAATAAAAAGATTAAGTGGTTTTTAAACAATAACAACACAAATAGCAAAACAAAAAGACCATGTTCATGCTATACACATTCAGAATCCTAATACACATTCAGAATCGTTGGACAAACCTCTTACCTTAGATTTCCTTGCCTTCGTTCCTTATGTTTGAGAACCCTAATTTTCTCTCCAACTCTTACTCTCTATTTATATAAAAAATGTATCTATTTTAATTCCTAATCTCTCTCACAATTAGTTTAAGATATTATAAAAAAAATCTGATTTGTTTTATTTTTTAAAATTTCAAACATATCTAATTCTATTTTATTTCTCATAGTAATCTACCGGAAAAAAAATAAATACTAACAAAAAACTTATTTCTAAATTTCGGGCGTTACACACCTTTTCACTTTGGACAAAAAAAACCTTGGTATTTAGTTATTTTACACTAGAAAATTGATGGTTAGTTAGGTAAATTTTATTAAATATTGTGCACCCATTTGCTAACTTAGACCCACTTAATTATAAATATATGCAACCTAAATAAACAACCTAGGAAATCAAAAAAGGACAAATAATTTATTTTCTAATTTTTTATGAAATATTTTCTAATTTTATTTAAGCAAACAATATATTTTCTAATTTATTTAAGCTTATGCTATTTGTGGTTATAAACATGAAAACTCATGTACCAAAAAGAAAACCAGAATATATATTCAAATTCATGGCTTAATTAAAATCATTGATTCATGTGAACTACAGTTTTATTTTTTCATATTTCAATTTTCCTTTTTATACATGTTTCAGATTTTTTTAAATTCACGTAAGGCTTGACTATAAATAAGAAAACAAGCGTGACAATATTGGTTTTAAAAAAAAATGATGAAATAGGTTTAAAAAAGAGAGAAAACGATGTTTTTCCTTCAGGTTAATTTTTTTGATTGATTATATGTGATTGATAGAATTAATGTGATTGATTATATGTTACAGTTTGATGTTAAAGTTTGTTAATTTTAAGGAATTGTGTTTGGATTTTGTCCTTTTTTTTTATTTCCTAGGTTGTTTATTTAGGTTGCAAATATTTATCATTAAGTGGGTCTAAGTTAGCAAACCCCATATATATATATATATATATAGAGAGAGAGAGAGAGAGAGAAAATTAGGTTTTTAGGATAACCTAGAATCTTCGCTTGCAGACCTATGTGTACATGTGTTAATTAGTTTATTGTTGGAAAGTAAAATATGACGGTCCATGTGTCCCAACAAGTGATGATTGTGTGCATTTTAAAACATTGATCCATCTATGAAGCTTAAACTAAAAAATTAATTCTATGCAACAAAATCTAATATGTTATTTGATAACTTTGGATATAGAGATTTCTGATTGGAAGTAACCGCAAGAGTAATTAAAGGCAGATCGTTGATTGGTAGACCTTGGAGGTGGGGTTGTATTTGTATACATTATGATGATCAAGTCAATAAACGTCATACCTATGAAGTTTATGGTTTAGAATATTGCATATCTTGTTCTAGACCATGAGCTGGGCTTTATAGGGATAGGATTAGAGTTCTTAGGTCATGGAATCTACTATATGACAACTATCCTTTCGGGATAGGTGTTGTAATATCTCCGAAAACCCTAAATCCAACGGTCATGAGTGGTCATTCGAGCGAGTGCATGTCATATTCATCGCAAGAGTCAGTAACGAGGGTGGCTCGATCTAGAGCAAGAATGGACCTTGGCATAATGCCCTAATCCAGAACACTATTTAATCAAATTGTAAAGATATCTATATTTAACAGTTATTTAAGAGTAACATCATGAAGTGAAAATGTATTGTGATTTGGTTGAATATGTGTATTAAATATTATATACAATCAATGCATAACAATTGACTGCAATGATTTTTTTCTTTTTTATTCTATATTTTTCGGTAAGTGTCAACAACATTCACTTTAACATTTTTTTTGTAGTAAAAAATATTATTGTTCCAAGTTCCAACACTCACTATTTTATTGGATATGTGTTTGGGACAGAGATAACAAGGAGATAAACTTTTTTAAGCACTGCTGGCCCATTGTGAAATCGGATGTTATGGCTTTCTTGACAGAATTTCATGGTGATGCCTTCTTACCTAAATGGATGACAACTTCCTTCCTAGCTCTTGTTCCTAAAAAGATCATCCCCAAGATCTATTTGATTACCGTCCAATATGCCTAATAGGATGTCTCTATAAAATACTCTCTAAACTATTGGCTTCTAGATTAAAAAGAGTGTTGGGGAATTTGATCTCTAAGTGTCAATCGGCTTTCTTGCCGAATAGACAAATCTTGGATGGGGGTTGTAGTCTTAAAAGAGATTATTGATCTGGCAAAGAGGAGGAAGGATGAATTTGTCTTATTTAAGGTGGACTTCGAGAGAGCCTACGATTCCATCAACTAGGGTTTCTTGGAGCGCATGATGATTAAAATGAGATTTGCGGATGGTTGGTTAAAATGGATGCGAGCTTGCATTTATCATAGCTCAATGTCAGTTTTTATGAATGGTAGCCCGACTGAAGACTTCAATGTTCACAAAGGTTTACGACAGGGTGATCCTCTTTCACCTTTTCTTTTCTTAATTGCGGCTGAAGGACTAGCAGGTATGGTTAGACGGGCGGTTGGAATAGGCAAATTTAAGGGGTACAATGTCAATGATTCATTACAATTCCAACTTCTACAATTTGTTGATGACACGATTATGATGGGAGAAGGCTCGTGGGATAATTTGTGGACTTTCAAAATGGTGCTACGAGGTTTCGAAATGGTGTCAGGTCTTAAAATTAACTTTACCAAGAGCAAGCTTTATGGAATTAATGTGGAGGAGAGGTTCTTGGCAGCATGCTCTTCGTTCTTATCTTGTCGCTCCGACGTGATACCCTTAAAATTCCTTGGTATCCCGGTGGGGGCAATTAACCCAAGAAGAAGAGAGACTTGGAGACCGGTGTTGGAAGCTATGTCCAAAAGGTTGAGTAGATGGAGTGGTAGTCACTTGTCTTACGGGGGTAGAGTAACATTGATTAATTCGGTATTGCCAAGTATTCCACTTTACTTCTTTTCCTTTTTCAAAGCACTGACTTGTGTATTAAATCAACTAGTGAGCATTCAAAGGAATTTCTTATGGGGAGGAGGTCTAGAAGGGAAGGAAGTGTGTTGGGTGAAGTGTGAGCGTATATGCTTATCTAGAGAATTAGGAGGATTAGGTGTAAAAAACTTAAAACTTTTTAATGTGGCTTTACTAAGAAAATGGAAGTGGAGGTGTATCAATGATAATGATGCTTTATGGGTTGATGTATTAAAGTACAGATATGGCCACTTGCCTACGACCATTCTGAACAGCGAATCGTTTTCTCGTGATTCTAGAGCACATGCTGGAAGGATCTGATTGACACCGGAGAGTTGTTTGGGGCTGGCTGGTTCACGTCAAATGTCCGGAGTATAGTTGGTAATGGCAGTAATATAGCTTTTTGGAAGCACAAGTGGTTGGGTAATAATGCCTTCTATGAGTTATTTCCTAATCTTTTTGTTAAGGAAGCGTGTAGAGATGTCATGGTTGCTGATAGAGTGATTAATAGCAATGCTGGACCAAGATGAAGATAGGATTGACGTGAACAGTTAACCAACACATAAGAGCAGGAATTAGCCGAGCTAAAGGAGATTTTGGCGGATTTTTCCTTGAATCCAACTTGCAGCGATAGATGGAGGTGGGTGTCGGATTCAGTTGGAGTGTTTACGGTAAAATCCTGTTATCAATTGCTTTTACATTTCGGCTTGTCTGGTGGTTTATCCCCAGATTTATTGGTGGCAATTAGAAAACTTTGGAAGAATGATTTACCTTCCAAGGTGGGCACTTTTGGCTGGCATCAACTTTTAGCGAAACTCCCAACTCAGGTTGCCTTAGCCAATAAGAATATTTTAACCGTGCATCATGATTTAAATTGTGTTTTCTGCTCTTGTGTGATGGAGGACTCCAATCATTTATTTTTCAATTGTATTCATGTGAGACATATATGGAAGAAGGTTTATGACTGGATGGGCAAGGTGTATAACAATCAAAATTCAGGTTTTCAACACTTTATGCATTTTGGTAACATGGTGAAAATGAAAAAGAGTATGAAAATCCGTCATTTGATTTGGTTAGCAACAACGTGGTGTACTTGGAAAATGAAGAACAATATCATATTTAGCGACGAAGTAGCAGATTTTCAAGGTCTATTTGAACGAATAAAATGTATCTCTTGGTTTTGGTTTTTAGGTATTGCAGGTCGTTGTTGTAATTTTGAATTTTCTAATTGGTGTAACAACCCCTTAATGTGGCTTTGTAGCATCTAAGGACATGTGTTTGTAATTTGTAAGGATTTGAGTACCCGTTATACTCCTTACTAATCTCATACTTTGCTTATAAAAAAAGAGAGAAGGAGAGTGTGTGATCTTGTGCCCCACTTTGATTTGGATTTTTTTTATTGCTACTACTATACATTTTTATTTTTTTTAAAACTCAGTATCTGGCCTTAAGCCCGACTAATCCGAGGAGACCAATCCCACCGTCCACTAGCAGTGGCCCCATTTAAAATCAGAGTATTATATATATATAATAAATTTGCAGGTTTATTTGATAGTAGCTCAGACTTGCTCAATTCAAAACTCACCGGTGGGTAGTGGCACGCACCCACAAATTCAATTCATAGTTTCACTTTTTTCTTTTAGGTTAATTATTAAACAATTTTATTGATCATAAACAAACAAACTCAAAGTTGATCTTCTAAGAGGTAAACCCTTGTAATCTTTTGTCGAATAAATTGTACTTTTTGTTCTCTAATTTTTATAATAGCACTTTTAACTCCATATAACTTTGGTCTTTTTTTCAAAAAGATGATCTAATAATTTAGATTAAGTCAACGGACACGCAAACAATGACTCACATGTTACGTTATCAAGTCAACCCAAACATGGACAGTGACTCACATGACATGCTGACATGACATGTGAGTCATTGTTTACGTATGCGTTGATTTGTCAAAAAATTAAGGGAAGTAAAAGTGCTATTATCAAAGAGAGCCAAATAGATAATTTCTTTTTGAGAGAAAAATTATATCCGTACACCTAAAGGAGCGCAGCTATGCTCCAGTCCAAGACATGCTTCAGTTTCCGGTTTCCTTATTAGATGCACGATACGTGGAAATAAATGTTCCAATGGTTCAGATTAAAAGTTTGAAAATAGTTATTTTTTTAATAAAAAAATACAAAACAAGCGCTTGAATAAACCCTTCTTCTTCGCTATGCCGCAACAGTGTTCCACCTATTTCCAATTCAATTTAAAGATTCAACATTTGTAATTGAATCTATTCAATTTATATGATGTACTGAAATTTTTGGGTTTTGAACAATACAAGTTACACTATTGCTTCGTTGCTTTATACCTTTTGTAGAATTCTGTAACTGTAATAGTACTGTTGCTGGCGACTTGGCAACGGAAGGGTGGGTCGTATGGCATATATGCGACAGAGAAGGAGAGTGGCGGCAACGATTTGCTGCTATGACATGCACTCTTCCAGGACTGCAGCGGAAGTGTTTTCAGGCGAAGGAAAGTAGCGTCAAGTGTTTCTTGCTACTTTTCATCAAACAAAAACTATTGTAACATTGTTTATTCTCAGCCATTGGATATAATTTTGTCACATGTCACAGAT
Source organism: Trifolium subterraneum (assembly GCA_951799995.1). Classification (NCBI taxonomy): domain Eukaryota; kingdom Viridiplantae; phylum Streptophyta; class Magnoliopsida; order Fabales; family Fabaceae; genus Trifolium; species Trifolium subterraneum. The sequence continues at coordinate 40,193,969 of OX637467.1, forward strand.
CTATAAAGTGAAAAGGAATAAAAGGAGTCTCCCTAAATGGAGCAAAGCTGCACTCCACCTAAAGATTTTATGTTCACTTAAGAAAAATCAATTCTTATATTGTAATTAACTATTTTTTATAATTTTTTTTGCAAACATAGTATTAAAATTATAAGAAAAATCAATATTCTTTAACTTTTTCCTAAAATTCAAATGTCACGAGAGGTCACTATGAGTTAATAAACACCTACTTAAGTTATGTGAATGTACGATTCTACCGTTAGTCCATTTCTAAATTTCAGAAAGCTTGAAAATTTATATGGACCACTTTCAAGTTCAAATGGAAGTGATGTTTTCAATTTCTACTCTTTATTTTCTTCTTTCTCTTCAATATCTATTTTTGTATAAAATTATTATTCTTCATATATATTTTATTTCCCATCTCTCTTATACGCATCTATTATACTTTTTGAGAGTGTGATTTTCCAACTAAAAATAGTAGAAAATTTCTCAATAATAAATTAAGGAAAATGTTAAATAGTATCACTAGGACACTAGTTAAAAAAATTCTCTCTTTTACCCATAAATTAAATATACTTTCTTACACAAATAGGTCAATTTGTTTTATTCTTACAAAATAAATACTAAAAGAAATAAGAATTTAATGGTCATACCATATCTTTGTAAATTTGTATCAGAGGAACACCTAAACATACGTTTACTTTATCATATATAAAAGTCCATAGACATGCAGTGAATAAGAAGCTACAAAAGATATTGTTTTGACTTAAACAAACTTACAAATGCAGAATCAAACAAAATATATATCAACTTTAAGATGTGGTACAATTTTAGAAAAGTAAGATCACATGACAAAATATATAAAAATGAGAAAAATAATAAATTTTCATTTTTTATAAATATAAAAATCAACTGATAATCTCTCATGAAAAAAAAAACATCAACTAATAATAGTACACATCATATACTCGTGCATTCAGGGGTGACCCAACGTAATTCGAGACCTATAGCGACAAAATTTTAGATGAGACCTTTTTAAAAATAAAATTTCTATTCTTTTATTAATATTTTCTTTTTATTTTAAAAAGCATAGTTAACATTTTTTTATTGGAATACGATTTTTGTTATTTGTAGCAATTTTTTTAATTACGAGACTAACATAATTAAATAACGAGTGGTGATTCAATTTAGTCTTTCATAATTTTCTCTCTATCCAATTTAGGCCCCGGTTAACCCTGCTTATTTTCTACTTTTCTACTTCTCCTTAAACGAAGTAGATAAGTAAAAAATTACGTTTGACTCTATTTCTCCTTACTTTCTACTTCTTTACTTTATTTCTCTATTTCTTTTACGCAGAAATAGGATCAAAAATAATTTTTTACTTTTCTACTTTGTTTAAAAAGAAATAAAAAATTAGAAAATAAGTCGGGTCAAACGGGATCGGTCTCTGACAAAAATAAGCCACCATTAATCTCTGATATTTTATATTGAGGACAAATTTATCCTTTTGTTATAAGGCATCGAAAACTAATTTACCCTCTACATAAAAATGTCAGTAACCAATGTGAATTTTTTATTTTATTTTTTGAAAACTAAACTGAACCGAAATTATTACATTGAGTCTTTATTAGTAAATAATTTACTCAAATTATTTTTTTCGTTAAAAAATCAACAATTATAATGCATAAATCATCATATTATTGGAAATAAAATATAGTGGGAGCAATTTGACAATAATACATATCATATACTTCTGTCGCGCTGTATTAAAAAACGGCGAACACTCCGGTACACATCTTATATGGACGTGTACCAGTACATTGTTAAAAGTGTATAATTTTAATTGTTCAACATGTAATAATAATTTAACATGTCATTTCAAGACTTCTTTAAATAGAAATTTCCTAAATTACTCTTTTAACTTACAAAAATTTTAAAAGGGAAATTATTATAATTTAGAAAACTTAAAACATGTTAATGTAATTTCAAAAGAAAGTCAAAACCCTCTCCCCCCTCTGGCCCTCTCCCCCGCTTCTGTAACACCCTTAAAATTCCATTGGTTTTATTTATAAAAAGATGTTACCAATCTTCAACGGGACTAATTAATAAGCATTTAAAGAAAACACAACGGAAAATGAACTTATAAATTTGAATCGATGAAAACTTCTCAAGGTCTGAATTTCAATAATAATAATAATAATAATAATAATAATGATAAGAAAATATTGAACAATTAACATAGACCAATTCCTTTTTCAAAAGAAACTTTTAGCGAAAAGTAAATATAGTTTTTCCCCGACAACTTCCTAACAGAGCGAGTCCAAATAAATAACGAAGCAACAGCTATCCGAACACATCAGCTATGACTCACCACCTACCTGGAAATCTACGGGTGTGAACCGTAGCCAGTGGGGGGCAATGTAAAGGTGAGTAACACAATCACAACTAAAAAGAACACAAGAAATAATTCCAAATATAATATCGCCTTTGAGCGATAAAACACACATAAACACGAGTATTAAAATACAACAATCCAACCAATTAAATAGATACAACTCAATAAAATAAATAAAGTCAACTCAATGAAATGTATGAGATGCAACCTAGACCCGCTAGGTACCAATATTCTCAGCATCTATTTTACTCGGCATCATTTTTATCACAGCATCATTTTTACTTCGGCATCATTTTTATCACGGCATCTTTTTCATCACGGCATCATTTTTATCACGACATCATTTTTACTTCGGCATCTTTTTCATCACGGCATCATTTTTATCACAACATCATTTTTACTTCGGCATCATTTTTATCACGGCATCATTTTTACCTCGACATCATTTTTATCATGGCATCATTAGACTCAACATCGTTCGACTCGGCATCATTAGACACATACACTCGGCATCATTAATAACAACGACCAACAACTTAAAGAATAATACCAATTATCAACCTCTATACTCAACAACTCAATCGGTAGTAATTAATTAACTAAGTCCAACTAATTACATTCCTCAAGTATCACTCAAATCATTTAAGTTAGATTTTTGACACTTCTGAACAACAACTAAAACTATCCCACAACAGCACCTACAATGTTAAATTTAGGTGTTTAATCCGACTAGTAAACTTGCCCACATCTTTAACCAATTTAATTATCCAAAAGAATTGTTTACTAATTACTTAAAAATTTAGTAATTAGAATTCAAGTAAAATCTCATTGCCCCTTTCAATTTGTTTATTATAAAAATAAAACCAAGAAACAATGCTATGCAGAATCGACATAATCACATCATCATATACTGATCAAGCAATATATATCACATATATCAAGCTCATGCAGTGGCTCACACAAGGGATAATAACATGCTCATATTCAAGAAATAATTTAACTTTTGATATCATTATGGTACTTCTTTCGGCAATGTATATATTACATAAACTCAAATCAAAGGATAAAATATGAACTAATCAACACATAGATACAGAATCATAGAAATAAAAGGAAAAGAAGGAAAGCACCAAATCCACACTATTAATAAATTCATAAACCTAACCGAAAGGTTAAACCCCTTACCTTGAATATGCAGAAACATTCTCCTATCTATACTGATATATCTACTCTGCCCTTGATCCCACGGTCGTTCAGCAACAAACGGAATCGAATTCGGACTTCGGATGATAAAGTTACGAGTATTTAATGTTGCTCTAAAATCTCGCTATTTTGTTCATGAAGGGGTACACGAATTTTTGTGTATAAATTATGGTAATCCTAATTTTGAGTTGTTTTAATCTATTTATAGAGGAATGTTATGTTTCCAATTTCCTAAAAACAAGTAAGCTTCTTAACAGATTTGTTTTAAAATTGAATATATCCTTTTAAAATATTTTCTCTGAAGTATATCTCTAAAAATATATTAAATTAAAATATATCTATAAGCTACGTGACCAAATATATATTTTCAAAAAAAGATGCATTTTTATTTTTCTTAATTCTACAATTTACTCAATCAATTAATTATAATTCTATGAACTCTTCCACCAAACTCAAGCATCTACTCTACAATCAATTACACAAAAACTACGCAACCATTCGCAAAACACCTAAAATAATTAAATTCTAATAAACTAACTATTTTCTAAAGTTTGGGGCATTACAGCTTCTCTTTCTTACCTAAAAAAATTCTTATTAAATAGCACTTTCCTTCAAGTTATTAGGGTTCGTAGAAACTTTCCTTTATTTTTGTTTTTGCTAGTGGCATTAGGGTGAAACACGAAACTGAAGAATTTTGTAACTGAAAATGTCATGATAAATTTGAAGGGGTTGGGAAATTCTATAGTATATATAAAAAATTTCAATGTACCGAGATCATTAAATTATTAGGTAAATGAAATGTTTTTAGAAAAAAATAATTTTTTATCATTTAAAATATTATAATAACTAAATACTATTTATCAAAATTATAAAAAAATAATATTTTATATTTTTTAAAATTTTTATCACTCATAATAGTCAATATTGATTTATTTTTTTTATGAAAAATGTAAAAACTTTTGTGTATTGCTTATAAAACATTGAAATTGTTTTTTTCTTATGAAATTATTATCTCTCAAATACAATAATCGGCAAATAATTTTTTGATTTATTAAATAATTATTAATTTATTAATTAATTGATCTAATGTACCAGAACATTGAATTTTTTCGTATGTACCATAGAAGCTCCCTAATAAGTTTGATGGTTTTTCTTACTTGTCGAGGGCTTTTAGCCCTCCACAAGTTTTATTAGGAAATTGGGGTTTTCATGTAGTGTGTGTGATTCTTAAAAAAAGAGAGTAATTCTACCTGCTATGATTAATGGTGCGTTTGATCTACTAAAACTTAAGGGACTTGACATGAAAACTTCATTTGTACTGTATGTATGTAAAACAGATAATAATTTAAATGTCGACAATGTAACAGTTCAACATCAACTAGTTAGATTAATTATGACTCAAGAAACGTAATTCATATGAAATGAGTGTTAAGTCTCAAATAATTTTCTCAAATGGTGACATAGGGAATCAGTTCATCTCAGTTAATCTATTCAACTTGACCTAATTGGAATGATAAACCCCTTAAAAAGTTGACTTTCAACAATCTAGCTAACAGTTCAATCTCATATTGTTGGACGAATTATTACACCAGAAACCTTGTTATTATGAAAGAATTGTTAAGTCATAACCAACTAGACTGAAAGGGACTAAGGAGATCAGACATTCTCAATCTTACTATTCAACTTGACCAGATGGGAATGAGAAACACTTAAGAATTCAAATTCTAAAATTAAACAATTCAACCTCAACAAGTTAGATTAACAATGGATTAAAAAAACTTAGTTCATATGAAATGACTATTAAGTCTCAATTAATAATGTCAATTGTATCAAAAGAAATCAAAATTTCAAGATCAAACCCTTCAACTTCAAACATAGTTTGCAAACTTAACTAATTATACTTACATTCATTAAGGAATTCAATTTTTCTCAATCAAGTCGTTCAATATCACTTAATTAGACTAACAATAACTTATGAATTTAAATTTCGACAATCAAGCATGTCTAGAACAATATCAAAAGTTCAGTTACAAAACTTTAGTATTTTGTAATATGAGATGAATTAAATATGAATTTTCTAAATTAAAATATCAAGATAAAAGTAACGAATATTTTGACCTATAAATCAAATTTTGTGCTCCTTACTTTTGGACAAACTTTTTATAATGCGCTATACATATTTGCAAAATCATCATAAATATACATTGACTTTACAACACGACCAAAATTACATGCATAAACATTTTGTGGGTCTATTATACTTATACATAAATCTTCTATTTTTGCTCATTAGAAAATAAAACTCAATTAATCTAATCTACAGTTTAGGTTTAATTAAAATAATGTAAATATATGAAAATAAAGTAGTACGCATCATTTGCAACATTATCCTTAAATATAAACGGAATACTTTCTTTGATTTTATAAATCATGGATGTTTAAAGTTTTGAATGATGGTTTTATTTTTTGGCCACCTTTGTTGGTTTATATTTTGATTTTCTTAAATAGTTTTTAATTTTATTTTTTTACAAACTTGTAAGATATTTTCGCGATTTTTTTTAGAAAAAATATTTTATTGGTGGGGTACTCCCGCCAACCCGCAATTTGCCATGAAAATGGGTTAATAATGGGACAGGGCGGGTTGGACCGTTTTGTCATTCATAAAAATTATAATTTGGCCCATGTGCAAATTTAATACTAAACCTTTTTTTTTATAGTATTTTTTGTTCTTGTCTAAAAAAATATTGGGGGTGTATTAGACTGAAATTTTAAAAGACTATTTTAACAAAAAAAAGTCTTGAAGATTTTAAAAGATTTTATAGAGTTGTATTTACTTTTAAGACTTTTTAAAAGACTTTTTATGATCAGAATTTTCCAATTTGGATTTAATGGATTCATTGCACAAATTTTAAGATTTCAAAAGATTTTAAGGATAATTTTTTGGTTACAGGTACAAAAAATTTAAAGTTTAAAACAAAGAAAAATAAACCTTTTATTATATAGAAAAGAAAACAAAATTTAATTCATTGACAAGAATCGGAAGCATGTTGCTGGAAAAAGAAATAAGAAAAAGAGCATTACGTTAAAAGAAAATTGCCAAACTTTAACACCTAAAAAAAATTATCCAACACAATCACATTACAATTTTACAAAATCATCACCCACATTCTCTACTAAGCCTTCCAAACTAACACGATTCACACACACACACACATGGCTATTTTTACCTTTCTCCTCTTCTTCTAATCCTAGCCGTCACTACTTTTTCTCTTCTTCTTGATCCACAGGAGAGGGGTGATTTAGGGTCAAATTAGCCTAAAATCACCCCTCCAAATCGTTTTTCTTTCTATTTTGATTAAATAAGTGGATTTTTCACATATATTTAGTATTTTTTCCGTTTGTTTTTGTGATTTCATCACGTTGTTTGCTTTGATTTTCCCGTCTTGGTACGGAGTTGTCCCGTCTCAGTGCAGAGTATTGTTCTCTTGTCTTTGTGCGGTGTTCATTTGTTTCAGGTTGAAGGATTAAGTTTGATCCAGTGCAGATCCAATCAATGACTTTTGTGTCTTCAACGCTACAGATTTGGAGGCATGGATATCCCGGTGACTTCAATATAGTCAAATATGTAGGCTTTTGCAATATGCCGTTTTATGCTATCAACACGGATGCTGTGAGTTTGTTCGCAGATTCATCCTTTTTGTTTTTAGTGACTTTGAATTTGTATTGCATCGATGTACTATTCTCAATTTGAATGAATGAATATCTTTTATTTAGTCAAAAAAAAAAAAACAGGCTAATGCTACGGTGGACAAGTGATCTACCAAATACGAATTTTACAAAATTTATCATTAGATTGAAAGTTTATATCATATAGATCATCCATAAAAAAATTTAGAAATCCATGTGTAATACATTATAGAAACTTCTCTTCCATTTAAAAATTTATATTTAATTCATTTTTTCCCTCTCTTTATTTTTTTTTGTTTAAGATGGAGCTGAAGATCGAACTCAAAACCTCTAGCATACTACCTAAATCCCTTTTTTCCCCTCTCTTTTTATGAGCAGCCCACCTTTTTCATTTATAACCTTAATCTATCCGTATCAATTAATGTTTGGCTTCTAAAAAAATTGTTATTTTATTCATTAAAATATTTATTTTCTTATTTTCTCAAAATTAAACACATTCAATATTAGTAAAAAAATATATAGTGTCAGTTTTGCAAAAAAAAAATTAAAAGTTGAATTATTATTTTATTTATTAAAAATTACGACAAAATCATACTTCAAAATAAAATATAAAATAAATAAGTAATACAAAATATTAACTTAAATTGTAATATTTGATACTAAAATATTTTTTTATCAAGATAACTTTTTTTTAAACACCATGATGCATTTTTTTGTCACGTTTTTTTATTAAGACATTCTCACCTTTCTATTTCTATATTTCTTAGTTTTGTCACATTTTTTATTAAGACATTCACCTTTCCATTTCCATATTTTTTAATTTGCAAGTTAATTAATAGTAATACCTTTATAGATTACTTTTTTTTTTAAACATTCTTTCCTTATTAAAAAAATATTTTTTTATTATCTTCTCAAAATTAAACACATTGAATACTAGTAAAAAATTATCGATGAAGATAGGAATAAAACTTCTGATATACACTGCAAAAAATATTTTGTAATGTACCATAATTTTTATTGTATGAACATTTATTTAAATTTAATGCTGAACTAATATTTAATGTTACTCGACATTTTTCATATATCTTTTATTATTTAAATTTTAATTTTTAAATTTTATCGTTACATGTTACGGCGACCGTGCATCCGTTAGTAAATTAAAAATTTATTTTACCCTAAAATTAAAAAAAGGAAAAAAAAGAAGAAGCAATTAGTACATACAGATACAGTACAGCGCAAGAAGTGATGAGTGAGAATCATGTGAAGTGCCGCCACACACACACACAGTCACACACACACACAAGAAACACACACACACTCTCTCTCTCTCTGATAATAATCTTCTCTTCCTTACCTTTCCCTCAATCAAAACCTTTAAACCTCACTCAACAAACACACCGATTTCTGTTTATCTATCTGTTTTGCGTTTTACAATTATATATTTAGAGAGATTCCTCTTCTTCTTCTTCTTCTTTTTCCTATCATTGTTATTGTTTTTTTGTGTTGGTTTCAACAATGGCTACAACAGCCTCAAGGTTCATCAAATGTGTCACTGTTGGAGATGGAGCTGTAGGCAAAACCTGCATGCTTATTTGCTACACTAGCAACAAATTCCCCACTGTATACACTTTTCCTTCCTTATTTACTTATATTTCTTCAATACACATCAATTTTTTAAATCTTTGACTTTTTCTCATCATTATTATTTTTATTTCTAAATTCACCAATATTTGTGTTTATTTGCTTCCTTGATTCTCAATTTTGTTAGGATTATCATAATTTGACTAATACAAACTTTTTGTTATGTGTTTGGGGGAAACACAATAGAGTATGTTGAGTGTAAAATTAACCTAATTGTTGATTATGATGTGTTTTTCTCTGCTTTTGTTTTTTTTTTGTTATTCAGGACTATATTCCTACAGTGTTTGATAATTTTAGTGCAAATGTGGTTGTTGAAGGCATAACTGTCAATTTGGGTCTCTGGGATACAGCTGGTATATTTACTCACTCAAACTTGTTCAAGCTTCATGTGCCTTTTTATTTATTTTTAAAGAGAAATTATTTTGTTTTTACATCAAAATTTTGATGTCAAATATGATGTTCTGTGTTTTTTATGTGTATTTTAGAAATGTGTGAGTTGTAGAAGATAAAAAGTTTGAAAGGTATAGTGATTAACTTATACGGTGTCTGTATTTTGATGTTCAAATAATAAATTTGATTTTTAAAAATTCAATTTATGGCGCGTGACTGATTTGATTACGTCAACTTGAAAAGTTTGTTATGGTGTGTTTGTTTCTATGTATTCCTTAGGGCAAGAGGATTACAATAGGCTGAGGCCTTTGAGCTATAGGGGGGCAGATGTCTTTGTCTTGGCTTTTTCGTTAGTTAGTCGTGCAAGTTACGAGAATGTGTTTAAGAAGGTATACTTTTATTGTCCAGTTTGTGTCTCTGAATTAGCATTTTCAACTTGTCTTGCATATTTCTCTTTTGTTCTCTAATTTTGTATACATTCTTCAGTGGATACCTGAACTCCAGCATTTTGCTCCTGGCGTCCCTATTGTGCTGGTTGGAACCAAATTAGGTAAGTCATCAATCACTTGTATCAGCCGCGGGCTGATTTTCCCTCTGATTATGGTTATTTTTCTATCAATTTCTTCATAAAGCATGACCTAGATATGATGCATTGTGATTGACACAAGGAGACTAGAAATCCAGCACTCGATTATTCTCTTTCGATACCAGAGCCATAGCAACTGGCCTGTATTCTTAGATTAGAATCTTAAACTGGTGTTTTATTACAGTGAAACATGTGCTCATTCTGCATAGATTTACTAATCTATTTTCACAACATAACTCCTTAAAATTATGCACAAAGTTTTGATCCAAATTATACATACTGTGTAACACTTTACAAACTTATTTAAAAGAATTTTTTCTAAAGGTTTCCATTCATGTTAAACGGTCATATAATCCAAGGGAAAGAAAAACTCTAAACGTTTCCACACATGTATGTTATGGTGAAGCCTCATTTTAGTTTACATCTACTGTATCACATGTTAGTAATTTGTTAAGGAAATCATATCAACCGAAAAAGATTCTATTGTAATTGTTGAGATTTCCAAATTAGTTGAGATATGACCCGAAAATATGTTTATAAGTGGTAGAAGATAGTTACCACATTAGTTGAGATATTTAGACCTAACCCAAATTTTAAGATTCGTTTGGCCACCCGCTATCGGGACACTTGGTCACGATCTACATGTCTGGTTTTGGACGTGAGGGGTGTGTTGAGAATACTATATTACCTGAAAATATGCTTATAAGTGGAAGATATCCATCACCTTAAAAGTCAATTTTGTAGGGTCGTTTTAAGACCAATTCAAATTTTAAGAGTAACAATGTTTTATTCCATTGATTGATTGTACGACCATTCCTCACACAAAGGAGGTGTAAGCTTATTCACGTAAATGAAAAAACAAAGATGGAAGTTGGATCATCAGGTGGAACGCTCATAGTAAAATTAGAGAAAGATTTCACAAAGGACTCAATTTGAGTGAGGCTTCAAAATGCAGAATGTTGACGATCAATTGTGATATTGCCACTCTGTTGAATGGAAAAATAGATAACTTCAAGAGTTGAGAGAGACAAAGTATAACAATCATAAGCAACATAATCACAATGAATATTGCAAATAATTAATCCGATTCTCTCCTAAATTCGTTCTTGATCCACTTGTTCCTTTAAAGAATTTAGCGGTCTGTTTAAACAAATTTCGCTATCTCTCCTGTTCAATGTGTAAGGCACATGTAACACGTGTTCTCTATTAGCTATACAGTTTCCTTGTTTTTTACTTCATTAATCACAAAATATGGAGTAATGTAGCTTCTATTTTCTGGTAATATTTCTCCTGGAGACATGGTGCATGACAGAAAAATGATAACCACAAATTGTTTTATTAAAAAAACTACTTTGGAAAATTGAAATCTATGTTTTATGCAAGGTGGAAGTTCTGATGTGTATACTGACCACTGCATGTAATGTTGTGTTTATGATGAGCATGCAGATCTCCGAGAAGACAGACATTATTTGGCTGATCATCCTGGCATGGTGCCGGTGACTACTGAACAAGTACAAATCTTCCTTTATTAGCTGTCTATAGAGTTCAACATGCATTGTTTTCTGAAACCATTGGCTTTTGTTCGTATCTAGGGTGAGGAACTACGTAAGCAGATTGGAGCTACATATTATATTGAGTGCAGCTCAAAAACTCAGCAGGCATGTTTATTCTGCCATTTTATTCTTGAAATTCTTTATTGTTTCAAGTTGTTTATGCCACTGATTGTCATCCAAAGAAACTCCCTGCTGTACTACGAAGTATTATGCTCTGTGACGCGTCTTCTTTGTGCCCAAATCACCAACCTCTCGGTGCAAAAAAAATGTTACGAAATTCAATATTTGTGTTTGTTTGTGTCACTGAAAATTTGAATTTTATAATATGTGAAAATTCAAAAATAAGTCCATGCCAAATGCCGTTTTAGTTCATTTTCCCACATGATATTTGATGTTGCACAATCTATTGGTGTCTCAGTTTTGTTTGATGGACAGTATTCACTTCATTGTTTCTTCATCAACTGTGATGTTTTATCAAAAGTTCTTGCAAATTAATTTAGTCATAATCCAATTGCAGAATGTGAAGGGAATTTTCGATGCTGCAATCAGGATGGTCATCAAACCTCCACAAAAGCAACACGAGAAGAGGAAAAAACCACGTCAAGGCTGTTTCCTGTCAGTACATTTTTTTTCTATATTATATCAACTGCTTTGTATTTGTTATTACATGTTGCAACTTTCCATGCACACTTCATTTTTTCCATGTAAATTATTATATATTTTTGTTGGAACATCCCCAAGTTTATATTTTATTAGTTGTTTGCCTTTTGGTAAAACAATTATTGTTGGAATATCCACTAATATGATATGATTAATAGTACCTAATTAGGTATGGAAATTGATATACTGATAAAAATAGTCATGAATACGGTAGCAACTCGCATTAGTTATACCATAATCTTGACAAAAATGGCATATTATATACTCATATAAGTAGCAGTTGTGGTGTGTGCTGTCTAGCACTCAAAATAAACAATAATATCAACATTAGAATACCAACAAAGTTGTATACAAGATGACACTTTGCTTTCAGTGTTTAGTTACTATCACGGGTCCATATTATAGCTTTTAGATGCAAATTTTGAATACTAGTTCATAACTATTTTTGTGGGTCTAACCTTATCTCATTTAAAATGCAGAAATATCCTCTGCGGAAGGAATATCGTTCGTCATAAATGAAATGTGTCAGTATTCAATCAAAATTCCAGAAGTTCAATGTGGCCATGGGGAAGAAGTTAGCAGAAATTTTAAACGTGACGTAAAATCACTTTGCTGGAGTTTGCAGTATAGTATAGAACTATAGCTACTTACATTTGACCGTATTCAATTTAGTCTCTTGATAGGTTTATATTGGTTTGAGGAATTATGATATCATATTTGCTGCTTATTATATCTTTGTAAAGAAATAACACAACTTGTTGGCTAGCTATTCCATTTTATTTGCATGTGATGGAGTTATTTATTAGTATGTACATACAGCTTACATGAGGGGGCATTATTTGAGATTTTAGGTCCCTTTGTGTAAAGTTAGCAATTGTTTGGTCCAGACAGTCGGCCTAATATCTTGCAAGCTTTTCAATTGTGACATTCTTTAGCCATTTGGTCACGGGAACCTGACATGTTCGATAAATATGTAATATTATTTTCATCGTCATTAACGAAGAGCATAATAGGTTCCTTATTTTGATCAGTCTGCAATATCTTCTAACTTGCATGATCAGTCTGCATTATCAATTCAATACTGTCAATGAAGTTTAAAAGTTAAATTAGCTGTATTGATCGTCAACCAAATGAAACTTCCTCTTCGCATTGATGCTCGAATCAATTGCCAAAACTCCTTTGGTCATGCAGCTGGTGAAAATTCTGTATACGTGCAGTCAAAAGGAAGTTTATATTAGCATTTTAAGTTTCAACAAAGAAAAAGGCATTCTGCTTACGATCCTTACTAAGTTACTGATGAAAAATTGTTCTTTAGGCTCCTTATATTTGCTCATAGGTCCCCCAAAAATAAAAATAATATCGTTAAATATTAATTTGAAGATAACTTCCGATATGTTTCCAAGTTTAAAATGAATTGGAAGATAATTTTCAATATGTTTCCAAGTATAAAATGGAATAGAAGATAACTTCCTCTAATATGTTTTCAATTTTAAAATGGATTGAAAGATAACTTTCAATATGTTCTCATACTAGTTTTGAAACCCGTGCTTCCGCATGGATGATAATTTTCTTGTCCATTGATATACTTTTTTTCCGGTAAACATGAGCTCAAGCAAAAAGCAATTGAATGGCGGCGCAACTGGTTGCCCGTTTATCTTCCATTCAAGTGTAATTATCCTATCTTATATATTGAATGACCCATTTGAAAAAGGGAACGATTGATATAAAATTGGAGTTACGTGGACCAGAAATGAAAACAATGTATTCAATATTTGTGTTCATTGCACCCCTTATCCAGGACACACCAACGACGGATATCGCAAACGATTGAATCAATGATGTTGTAAGATAAATCTTATGACTAAAAATGAAAGGCCGAAGGCTACACGAAATATGCGATTAATGAAGTATCAGTAAATTAATAATCTCGAGATCATTTTTTTTTTTGACAGAATAATCTCGAGATCATATTATATAAATAACATGTATAAATTATGGTTATAAACTTTTTCTTAGTGTTCGATAAATACGCAATATTATTTTCATCGTCATTAACGAAGAGCATAATAGGTTCCTTATTTTGGAGTGCAACTTTGCTCCTTTTCTTCCTTTTCTTTTCATAGATTGAAGACATGTGGCAAAATTATATCTAATGGCTGAGAATTAAAAAAGGTTACATTAGTTTTTATTTTTGATGAAAAACAACAAACAATTGACATCTTTATCTGATACAACAAAATACAAGGTTGTACTATATTATTTGTGTACTATATTATTGTTCAGTGAAAAAAAAATTGAAATCTTTTTTCATCTTCTTCACTCGTTGTCTGCCCTTCTCCTAACTTCCAGCGTCGGTCGAAACCTACTGCTGCATCTCCCTCGCCTTGCCACCGGAGCAAATATCTCGCCGTTGGAGCAAGTCTCGTGCCGATGTCACAATAGAACATGCTTCTAAATCAGTCTCAATAGGGTCTCAAGTTCGATTCTCACTTGTGCCAATTTCGGTGGCTAGTCCATACAGAGTAAAAAACTTTGGCTTTAAACGGGGGCTCCGCTAGTGGGCAGTGGGATTGGTCTACTCGGATTAGTCGGTCCTAAGAAAGCCAGATACCGAGTTTTCAAAAAAAAAAAAAAATAGGCCTAGGAAGATATAAACCAACATGACCAAGAGTTTGCCTTTGACTTTTATTGATAGTCATAGCAAAACAAACTCTAAGAGGAAACTGAGTACGAAGAAAACTAAGAGCAACATTTCCATCTGATGGTAAGAGTCCATACATGGAATAAAGACAATATCGCTAATATTTCTTCCAGAAACAATTTGGGCTCCAGTAACATTGATCCCAATATGAGTTACAATAAGACGGGCACCATTGCAAAGTCCAGCCGAAACATCAATGTTTCTTAATAGCATTATAGGCACTCCAACTTTGACAATGAGTCTATAATTGGGTAGCCCGGAACATTTAATTTCATTGAGAAGTCTGTTGTAATCCAATGATGGTCAATAGGAGAATCTTCATCAAATTTAGAGATGGTATCACAACTAAGATATTCTTTGGAATCGGATGGAATCAATGCGAGAACATAATCTCATTAATTTGTTCCACTACTTCTAGAGTGGGAGCAAGTATGGCTCGATCTTCAAAAAAATTAGGACAAACATATTTTTCAACAAATCTGGATAAATTGAATTAACAATGTCACCAATTGGATTAGTCTCACACTGAACCAACAAATCACGAGGAATATCGACAATTGTTTCACCGTCTTCAGTCTATCCAACTTTACCATCACCAATATCAAGAATCCATTTAGCAAAAACAACCAGTTTTTCATTTTCAACAGGATGAGATCAATATTGGAGTCTATGTTCTTAGATAACTTCAAAACTCGACATTTGCGCCACAAATAAGACGAGTTAATAGTAGCATGGACAATGTCAGCTCTTGTACCTTTGGGAACAACATATAATATTTGTCTAAAATCTCCACCAAAGACAACAGTTTTTCCACCAAACAATAACTTTGAATTCCTGACATCTAATTCACCCATAACATCTTGCAATGTCCTTTCAAAAGCTTCAAATGCAAATTTATTAATCATAGGAGCTTCATCCCAGATTATGAGACTTGTTCTGGCCAACAACTCAGCTTTCTTGGTCTTTCGTTTAATTCTGCAACAAGACTCTTTGGATAAATTCAAAGGTAATCCAAACTCCGAGTGAGCAGTCCTACCACCAGGAAGAAGTATAGAAGCAACACCATTGGATGCAACATTTAGAACAATTTTACCTTCCGAACGAAGTCTGTACGATATTGTCTTCCATAAATATGTCTTCCCAATGCCACCATAGCCATCAACAAAAACATAGACCCAATTCAATTGTCAATAGTTCCAATAATTTCATTATAAATAGCCATTTGTCTGCGTTCAAATTAGAAAAATGTTCTTCATGTAACCTCTTCACTCTTTAAGACCATACAAAAAACTACCAAACTAAGAAAAACACAAACACAGAAATTGAAATTACATAAGACTGAAATCCATACATAGGCAACCAACATAAGCCGACTTCCAAAACAACATAGCTATGAACAAATCCTAATCATGCTGGCAATCAGAACTTGTGGATTTTATATTTTTCTTCACAGCATCCAAATCACCAACACCAAAGCAAAGTTTTCTCCTAACACAACTTTTACTCCTAGAATAAACCAAAGTCTCAACAAATGTTCCACTCCCATACCTTCTGAATTTTCTTATACTACTGGACCAACAATACTTTGGACTTGTACTGGAAGATTTGATGTCATCAATAACATTGTTGGCCAAAGAAACCTACATCCCAAAAAGAAGACATCAGCAAACAACACATACTGACCTACAGATGATATACAAAAATGTAAAACTAAGTAAACAAACCTCTGCACCACAGCAGGGGACATAACTGAAGTAACATCATCACCAGTTTTATCCTTGGATCTACAAGAAGAATATTATATGTTTGGGAGTTCACTAAATTCTTTTGATTTTAATTCAGATGGGGACTCAAGCTAGTTGGAAAAAAAACTATCAGCACGGGATATAAATATAAACTAATAAATACAACCAATCCAACATTCAAAAAGACTCACAAAATTCGGAGCATCTAGGCGATATTCCTCAAAAAACATGTTAAGAACACGATAATCATTGCAGACAGAAGTGACTTGAAATGAAGGGAAATTATCAAAGTCATGGACATCCCTCTTTTGAACCTTGCACAAATATGGATCTCCATAGAAACATTCCATTTTGTCAGGATAGAGGGAGCAACTCTCACCCTACACAACATATTATATAGATTTATGTTAGAAACAATACAAATTATCAAAACACAATGTTTTCATCACAAACCACTGCCAACATGAGAGGACAAGTTTCCATGGCCAACTTCTAAACTTCTCCATCGAAAATGGTAAAAACAGCCACATGATCACCATGGTTAACCTTCATTTTCATCCTGAATCTTTTACACATACGAAAAGAACCATTATGGAAATGACAAATATCCCTTTGAAAGTAACCGTTGTTCAAACAAAGACAACACACATAACACTGGAATAAGGAAACTACCTTTGGTTGTTGTTAGATTCACCATCATTGAACCACATATCAACACCTTCAAGCACATAATTGAACCACACAGCAACAACAGAGACTCCATTTGATTCTGATTTCAATAGCTCAGGAAATTTCTTAACAGGGAAATCACCTATGAGGTTAAGCAACTTATGAGAAATATCCATGACTTTGGACCCCATGAACAATGAACAACGAAACTAAGACTTATATTAATTGAGCGTGCTCGCGTATAAATAGACAAATAATGGGGGTAATAAAAATTCGAAATTTACCCTGGGAGCAAAATCTAGGAAAAGTAAGTAATTATTAGAAAATTAAACTAACAGAATTGTGTTATGCACCCCCACCTCACATAATAGTAAAAATACCAAAAACAGACCACATAACTAGACATAATCCATTGGACCGCAAAATCATCTCAAACACAACCAAAGGAAAATATCAAATCCAGACTTGACCAACAAAAAAATAAAATAAACTCAAGGTGTTCCTAAATATGAACAATTCAAAATAGCTTTTAGCAAAAAACAGAAAAGCAATGAATAACCATTCATTATAGCTAAAACAAAATCAACCCAAACAATCTGAGGCCCATCAAGAATATTTTTTAATAGATAAAGCAATGAACAGCAAAAATAAAGTCCGATCCAACTTTCAGTTGGCTATGATTCATCATCACACAAATTTTTTATTTATCCATACAAAGAACATGAAAACTATAAAGAATAATATAAAACCCTATTAAATTAAAATATACAAAACGATAAAAATTCACAATTAAACATATACTCCCTCCGTCCCAAAACAATGGTCCCTGTTGACTGTTGACATTTATTTTGACCGTATTTTTTTATTAATGTATAAAGACAAATATTAGCAAATAAGAACTTATTTGATTTGTCTCAATGAATATTTTCACAATATTAAATTTTTATAATTTTTTATGAAAGAAAACTAAAGATATTAATGATTCAAATTATGCATTGGTATGCGTAAGGACCATTGTTTTGGGACGGAGGGAGTACTATATAGAATATATGCAGACTTCAAATTCTAATTCTATATAATATTTGTTTTTACGATACTACTTAAACTTATAGTCTTGTCTGACTTGATAAGCGGGTGAAGTTAATGATTATAAAAAATAATTTTTACCATCAAACTGCAAAGTAAAAAATATCATATATTGTCACACTATATGCTGGCTTACTCCAAAATACGACACTAAAAAAATTTAAAAAAAGCATCCTCCAAATGGAGAGGAGGATAATAAATGAATGCAAACTAAACAATGGAAGAGAGTTTTATCAGTGCAAAACAGACAATGTTTCAAAACATCTTTGATCCAAGTCTCCAACATTTCAATATATTTGGCATATTCTGCTTTTTTTAGTATTTTCCCCCATAATAAAGGATACTTTGTATTTGATCTTGAATTTCTACAATATTTTAATAAATTATTAAGTGAAATTCTACAAATTTGTGTAGAGTTGCTTATTTAAATTTGGTCATATTTACACCATATTATTAAGCAGTTTATTTTAGTGCACTCCAAAGTTGGAGCAACTGCAATACCATACATGAGTCACATTTCAACCTTGAAGTAAACATCATCAAATATTACTATCATTCGAGGCTACCGAAAGAAAGAAACCATATCATACACTTGTGATTAACACAACTTCCATAAAAACCAAGACAACAAACACTAAATATTATTTAATTGAAACCAAGTACAAAACATACTACAATCAACACACTGGTATTAAACAACAACACATGATGTTATTTAAAGTTACAACACACATAACCTAAACTAAACAAAAACAGTAGGGAGGAAGCATTCATCCATTAATTTAACTAATCAATACAACACATAACACGACACACTAATAAACATTCAGATACTCCAAACATTCATGCATCTTCACTCCTCCTCAATCTTAACTTTCTTCAGACGGCCACCGACTTTGCTCTTGGGAGCACCATCAAATACCTTAGCTAAATTTCTCTTTACAACACCACCACCAACACTCTTTGCATCTGACATCTGATTAGAATTTGAGGGAGACACAATAAGATCTTTGAAATACATTAAATCATCAGCTTCATCGGAGTCCAAGTCAATAGCAGCGGAGATTGTCTGAATGACATAATATAGAACATATTTAAAATAGGTCGTGATACCATTGAAATACAAATAAACGACATGTATCCACAAGAAAGAAACTACAATTAAAACATTAAAACATTTATGAACTGAAAACATATGGATAAACCTTTGTTCGAGTGGAATATGGACCCTGGGAACAAAATTCACCAATAATTTTAGGATCCAAGCAAACTCTTGTAACTCTATAGGAGACATCATGAACCAGCGACTGTTTCATTGGCTTAGCAACATCAAATAACATCTTCTTTCCAACAATAATATCAAATTCAATTGGATGAGGTCCAACATTCTTAGCCTACAATAATAACAATTGAATCATGAACCAATCGGATATAATTGAACAACAATTAATCTAATCATCAAGACAATAACTACCATGGACTGCGATACAAAGTAAGAACAATACTTCTCCATGATGTAGCTCATTTCAAAATCAAACAGGAAAAAAAAGAAAGCGGATGCCTCCCCATCAGTCACTTCATATTTGACCCCAAACCTACATACAACAATACTAACATCACAATACAAAACTATCCATACAGATATCAATTGAAGATCCAACCTATACACTATACACTAAATCAAACACTAAATTAAATACATAAATCAGATAAAAACCAAAAATACCTAGTGTCGCGTTGATTTTCGGAGATCAAGCTATTGATTAACTTTGACTTGCAAAATAAGAAGTCACCACCGAACTTTAATTTTTCCAAGGAAAGGGGAAAAGATCGAATAAAACCCACAAATAAACATGCAAAGCTAAATGAGCAATAAAGCAATAAGCAATGCAATAAGAGATCAAGGTACGAGGGGTTGATTATGCAAAGGAAATGTATTAGCACCCTAAGCATCTATAGTACTATATAGGAACCTCTTGTAATACATATGATTTTGGCTAAAATTGTTTGCTTGCAAATGATTGGGGAGATGAGAAAAGAAATATCTTTTTATTAATTTTGATTTGGAAAGACATGAAAGTCTTATGCCTACGTACCAATGAAGGATCAAAACCTCGTAGTTCGGGGTAAAAATAACAAAGTGGTTTATTTGATTGTTTTTAGGATAAGAGAACAAGTTGTCATCTCAAGTTTAGACTCTTTTAATCCACCACAAACATGATGAAGATGGATCTTTGTTTCACAATAGGGAAGGACTCTCACTTGGATGTAAAATCAACAAGTATGCCACTGACTCTCCTAGGTGGTAAAGAATCAACATCTTTCAATATAATGTTATGGGGAGTTTGAATTCTTAACCATAGATGAATCATATCTAAACTCTTTGAGAAAAAGTTTTGAAGTCAAAAGTCAAATTGCAAAAAGTTTTGAGTGAGTTTTGTATTTTTTTTAGTCTTTTGAAAATGTTTGGATATGCTTAAGTGTGTTAAAGCATTTATTGAAAAAAAAAAGTTGAAAATCTCTTGACGAAAGTTAAGGTTTCTCAAAAGAGATTATTTTTTGAAGATTAAGTTTTTTTTTAATGTTTCGGTTTTTTTGTTTTGAAAGTCTAAAAGAACAAAATAGACAAGTAAACATATAAGCATGCAAGAGACGCACGATGACATAAAGTCAACAAGACGATATTTTCCCTTGGATTTAGCCACAAACATCATAAAAAAAAATCTAATTAAATAAAAAAATATTTTTGATTTTTGATTTTTAGTTTTGCAACTAATGAAATAAAAACAAAATAAACATATATATTTTTAGGGTTTTTTCATGTTACTAGAAAATTAAACAAATCGTACAAACATAAAATGAAATAAAAATAGGGAAAAAATAAAATATGAAATAAAGAGGTGGAAACTAAGTGTTAGGGTGTATTTAGAAAAAAAAAACTCTAGGTCCAAACACAACAAGGTCCTGAAGGAAAATAAAATAATATGAACTAAAATTAAAAGGATCTGCGGCGAGAAGGATTCGAACCGCAGACCTCTATGCTTACCAACGCGACACACAACCTTCTTTTTCTTCATTGTGTTTTTCTCTCAAATAACAATAATCGTGATTTTTGAACTTTCTCGTTTTTGCATAAAAAATGACAAATGAATATACCATTTTGCTCAGAATTTCATAAGCATTATGAATATGCATTTATCTTTTATTAATTCTTACTCAAACATTCATATTTTTCAAATTAAAGTAAGAGCCCTAAAACTTAAAACACAGATTAAACATCATTTAAGCACAAACAGAACTTACGAGCATATGACTTTCACTACTCATATTATGGCTACATGTTTGCTTCAGGAATTTACCTATTGGAGCAAGGTCCAATGCCTCTTCTTTGCAATTACAGATGAGAAATAAAGATCCCATTAGCTTTATTGCACCTCCAGTAATGTGTTGGTATGCTCAGATTGCCTTGAAAGCATCTGAAACTTCTGAACCAAATCAACTTGCAATTAGAAAAAGTGAGAGTTGGGAAACTGTGATGGGGGTGTTCCAGTCACAAATTATTGCATACACAAGTTTTTTTTATGGTGTTTCATCTATTAAACATCATACTTAAACCCATCGTCGTACTGGGTCCCCAGATCCAATTCCAAGTTCCCCACCTTAGTGGCGAGGGCATCCACCTCCTTGGACAGCTCATCACACTGAGAGTTGCCTCGTGCCTCTCTTTGGTCGTTGAGGCGAGCTGTTCCTCCAAAGACTTCACCTTTTCCTTTAGAGAGGTTACCTCATCCACAGAGGCCTTCTTTTCTTTGGTCCACTCATCCTCCTTATCCTTCACAACCGCCTTCACCGCTTCATCCCAGCTAGCCTTCATTTCCTTAATGTCCCCCTCAAGCTTAGTCTTGGTGGCGGTGTACTCCTTCTCAAGAGACTCCAAATGCTCGTCCACCATCTTCATCTTGTTCCTCACCTCTACCAGCTCAAGCTCTTGGCGAGCAGAGAGTAAGTAGCTTAGCATAGTGCCTTGAATGTGGTGATCCTTGGTTGTCTTCCTCAAGTCATCATAACTGATGTCAGCAAGGGGCGAGGGATTAACGTACTTTAGAAATCCCTCATCAACAAAGGACAAGGAATCAAAATCCTTAGCCCAGAAACTTGAGGGCGAGCTACCCTTCTTGTTCTTCTTCTCAGGATTGGCAGGACAACAAATGATGTAAGGGGAAACATCTTTAGTCATTGCCTCCAGGTCGGCATGACTACTTCCGCCAGATTGAGGAGGTGGCAAACCCCTACTTCTGGGCATCTTTTTCCTTTTGAGGGTCTCTTCTAGATCATCCCCCTCCTCGTCGGCATTGGCGGGCCTCTTCTTCTTAGGGATCTCAACTGTGATCCGCTTTGAGACCTCTTGGTTCTTCCTCCTAGAACCCTTAGGGCCGCTCTCATCTACCACTAGTTGTGATAGGAAATCTGTGGAGGCGGCAGCAGCAGTTGCCCTAGCTTTCTCTTCTCTGGTCTTCAAGACCAAAGCCATCCCCGCCTCGTTGGAAATAGTCGACATAGAAGCTACAAAGTCAAACATAGGAAAAACATAGTCAGCAAAACAACATTAGCACTTGTAAAATACATAGCGAAAAAAGAAAAATATGAGAGGTTACTTATACAAATATTCCCCAAGAGAATTGGGGTTTGTTTCTCTGGCGATCAGGTCACTAGAACCCATCACCTGACACTGGGAGAGAAACTTAACAGTTTCTCGCTCATAATCATTAAGACTCTCCACCCTAGTTCCCCTCATGAGCCGAGGGGCTGGAGTCCAGTAGAAAGGGAACAAAGGCTTCCCAGACTCGTTGAACATAAGTTCCGGACACCCTTCCCACAACGGAAACGGACAAAAGTATCCCTATAATTTTTGAAATTGGAGGCGAACAAATTGAATCGCCCCCGGTTGGGTTGACTACTAATAGAAATAAGAGAATGAGGAGAAACATTCTTAACTTGGAAAAAACAAAAGAAATCCCCTACAGTAGGAACCAAATCCAAGCTATTACAAACAACCTCAAAGGCCTTTACAAAAGCCCAACTGTTGGGATGAAGTTGATAGGGGGCGACATTCATGGCCGTCAAGATCTGACTCTCAAAGGAAGAAAAAGGAAGCCAGAGGTTTAGAGTTTGAAGAACATGGGTGTACATATAGAAGTAGTGTGGTTCTTGAGTATTGACAGTGGTCACATACTCATCTACAGTAACAGGGACGACCAAGACACGGTTCTCATCCCTAGCACTAGACACTTTAATGACTTTCCTAAAAGTAGACACAAACTCATGAGATGTGAACCTAGAAGAAACCTCCATTGACGTAGAAATCGTTGCGACGGAGTCTGCAACAATTAAAGAGCGATTGTTAGGTTTTTCTGAGTTAAACGAAGACGGAGAGATAATAACACAATCGCTATCATTCCCACTACTATCACTATTGCTATCACTACTCTCGGACTCAAAATCACTAGAATTAACCGAGAATCCAAACATTTATGAATAATAACCACTAATGTTTAGGGTTCCGTTAGCCCTAGTATAATGGGCACGGATTTGACGTTCCCAATCAGAACCCACATGGTGAGTTACCAAAGGATAATTCTTCGCACCGCTAAGTTCGCATAAAAGAACCATGATTAAAGCAAAATAAAACACTTAGGGAGAAAGGGTAAGAAACAAAAAATACCTTGACAGAGATTAGATGGTTGGAGAACGGGAAAATCAGAGTGGATTGTTAACGAGTTTTTCGCTAGAAAATCTGGTAAGGAAAAAACTAAGATCTGAAATGAACGCAAGAAATTTGAGGAAGCAAAAAGTTTGGAAGTTGGAAAAAGTGTTGAAGAAGAGATGATGATGTATTTATAGGCGAAAAACCGTCAGCAAAGTGGAAACGTTCAGTTATTCATTGGGTAAAACAATGTCTCGAAACGCGTGTCAGCGTGGGCAACACGTTTGTGACAGTTGGCAAAACTGAAATTAAAGTGGAAGAAGAAACGGTTAATATCTCGTCTATGGCGTGGTATCCTAACACCTTTGGCATATGACAAAAACTTCTTGCCTCAGGGCGTGGCGACTTGTTCGCCCAGATTAAGAGGCGACATTTGCTATATTTCTTTGTTTTTTATTACTTGTTATTTGTTGACATATATGCAAGCTGGAAATTAAGAAAGGAAATTAATTTCATTCTTCCAAAAGAGAAGTACAATAAGGGAAATACATGAAAAGAAAAATTACTGAAAGGAAAAGAACAATTGGAATTACATCAAAGCAACAAAAGCATCTAAACATCAGGAGCGGCATCCAAAGCCATGGTTTGCATATCTTCCAGGGCACGCTTGTATTTCTTGGTTGTCACCAAGTCCTCATTAATCTTTTTGAGCCCTTCACCTAAGGTTTTTGTCTTGACCTCAAGACGCGCAAGTTCACGACGTTTGAAAAGCAGAGCGGCGATTTCATCCTTGTTAGTCACACAGAGCTCTTCTTTATTCTTGGCCAAAATCTTCAATTCATCTTCCAAAGCCTTCATACGATGCGTCACCGCCTCTTCTTCAGTAAAGGCTAAGTTCAGGAGCTCCTCGTGAACTCCCATGCTCTCTTTCAAACGCCAGGTCTGATCAAACAATTCAGAAACCAACTCGTGATGGAGATAGTGAGCATCCTCAACAGATTCAATGAAAGTAGCATCATCGGTTAAGCCATCCTTAAGGTGCATCACTCTCTCGAGGAAACACAGTTCTACATTGGTTAGCCTCCAGGAAGCCGATCTAAGCTCTTTAGTGAACTCAAAAAAATCATCCACCTAGTCAATCAAATCATCTATGTTATGGCGAAGTAAACCTTTCAGAGCCTTAATGGTTCTGACAACGGGAGATTCAAGAACAGAAGTTGGGGAATTCATGGTTATATTAAAGCAAGGAGTAGGCATGGCAACGGGGCGGGGTGGGGGCGTATTTTACCTCCCCAAACCCAAACCCATATAGTTCGGGTTTCCCCAAACCCATCCCAATTCCATGCGGGGATAAAAAGTATAACCCCTACCCAACGGGGATTGGTATCCCAACGGGCCGGGGTTCGGGTATCCCCGTTATGTCTCTTTCCACATGAATTATGATGGTATTTTAGTATTTTTTTATTAAAAAAAAAGGTTAAAAGTCCAAAATTAATTAATTTTAACAATATTTTTTTAAATAAATAAAATAAATTGAGAAAATCATTAGTTTATTACTCAAATTAAAAATAAAAAATAAACATATGAATATAATTTAAGAGATTGTTTAAGAGTTTCTAATTTCAAAGAGGTAAAATCTAATTTTAACATAAGTGGGGCGGGTTCAGGGACGGATTCGGGGTGGGTATCAATGTCCCTGTTACCCACCCCAAAACCATATTTTGAAATCGGGGAAAACCCATACCCAAATCCAAACCCAGTCAACTCGGGTTTTCCCCGTCAAAGCGGGTAGGGTTTGGGCGAGTACCCGCGGGTATGAGTTTTATTGCCATGCCTAGCAAGGAGTATGAAACAAGTTGTTTGACATAAATGACTCAATGACATTTTATTTATAGTACTCAGCGCCAAAAGAAGAAAAACGTATCGTGGGATGCATACGAACCCGAAAAGTTCGCCACCTAAGGAAGCGGTTATCATCGGGAAATTCGCCCATTATCACCACTTCGCCTCCATTGAGCCTCGTACTTGGGGGGCCGTGGACCGGGTAAAAATATAAGGGGTGTATTTAGCAAAGCCCAAACATTGTTTAATAATCCATATAACGGCCCAATAGCAACGGCCCAATACATAAGCAGGATCCAGCCTAATTTTGCCTGAAGGCACGACATACAGGCAAGACGTTCACTTTTGACAAGGCGAGATGGGCAAGACGCCCATAGCCCCACGACCCCACGATATATGAGCATAACCGTCATTCTCAAAAGATTTATTTCATTCATCCCCATTTTCCTTACGACCAGGAGCATGATTCAGAGGAAATTTTTAGTATTCAACCCACGTTCCCCATGATCACCTTGTAAATAGGCATGTGATTAAATGTATAGAAGGAGAACGTGGAAGGCCAACGAAGAAAAAGGGCGGGAAGAATTCCTTCCCCATATAACCTATAAATACCTATGACTTTGATGAGAAAAAGACGAATAATATTTTATCATAGACCGATAATTTTTTCTATTGATAGTCCATTTTAATTCCTTTGCATACCCCTTTAAGTGTTCACCATAACACCTACTAACTGAGAGGGAATATCATTCCAGATGGTAAAATTATCGATAGTAAGACCTATATTAGCAAGTCTGTCCGCACATTGGTTTCCTTCTCTATACGCATGTGTAACAACAAAATTCATATTGTTAGTAATCCTAATGCAATTCAACCATCTATTACCTAAGTCCCAAGGCACAAGAGCAGAAGATTTAAAAGCCATAACAACAAGTGTTGAATCAGTCTCTAACCAAAGATTCCTCCAATTCCTACCAGCAGCTATTTCAATAGCCCTCATGACTCCACAAAGTTCTGCTTTGAAGGCTGACTTCAAACCTGTGTTCTCAGCAAAGGCACACAAAAAATCTGCATTGCGGTTTCTAAAGATTCCACCACAAGAAGAGGTGGAAGTGTTGGAAGCACCATATGTATTACATTTTACCCATTGAGGAATGGGGGCTGCCAAATGACCTCTTTCAAGATCAGAGGCTTTGGTGGATGCAAAGAAACATTGAAGATCTTGAGAATTACGAACTCTCTGACTAAGGCAGAAGAAACACTACTTGAATAGTTTCCTTCAAGAGCTGTGTTAGACAAAATCCAAGCCACGAAAGACTTCCAATGAGTAATTTTGCTATTAAATCTAGCATTGTTCCTAGCCATCCATATAGCATTCAACAAGTTAATAATAGCAACTTTAATAGTGATTTTGCATTGAGGGGACCAATTCCTGCCACACAAATTCCAGATATCTTCCAAAGATTGAAAGTGTAGAGTTAAATTCAAAATAGTGGATAACCAACACCATAAAGTAAAGGCAAATCTACATTCAAAAAAGAGATGAAAAGAAGTTTCTGAAAGAGAAAGATAAAGAGAGCACATTGAAGGAAGACTGCAACCTCTTTCCATTAACTTGTCATCTGTAGGAATTTTATCATGCATCAAGCTCCACACTAATAAAGATTTTGAGGGCGGAACATCTCTTAGATTGGATACAATATGGTATTTGAGAAGAAAAAAATTGTTTAGTACTATAATTGGTTAGAATTAAGAATATGTTGAAAAATTCACGTGTTTGAAGGGGATAGGATATAGAATATAATTTTCCTCACTCATACAAACTCTTGAGTGACACATCAAATCCATGTTTTTATTTTTTTTTATAAAGCACAAAAAACCCATATCTATCCTCCTAGTGTGACACAACAAATTCATAGTATTTCTTTTGAGTGAAATGCTAAATATCTCTTGAAATTTCAAAATTCGTTAAATACTTCCCTGAAATTTGGAAATAGGCAAATATCCCATGAAATTGTAAAACGTCAATGAAATTTCCCCCTGCTCCGTTTACTCTGTCTATTTTGAGCCTTCAAAAGCACATTTTTTTAGTGTTCAACCTCCTTGCAACCAGGTTAATAACAATGAACCAAAACAACAAAACTATCATCACCAGAATGGCAGAATCCTCCTCATCATCATTATCATTGCTTTCAAAATCAGAACCAAAGAGGTTATAACCACCCAATAGACCAATCTGGGTCATCAGATTCAGAACCAGACAAGAAACACACATCACCAACATCATACTGCTTTATCAATTCTTGTTGAAGCAGGGGGCAATTTAATTGACATTTGACAATTTTAAGGGGGTATCATTGCTTTCAAAATCAGAATCCTCCTCATCATCATTATCATTGCTTTCAAAATCAGAACCAAAGAGGTTATAACCACCCAATAGACCAATCTGGGTCATCAGATTCAGAACCAGACAAGAAACACACATCACCAACATCATACTGCTTTATCAATTCTTGTTGAAGCAGGGGGCAATTTAATTGACATTTGACAATTTTAAGGGGGTATTTGCCTATTTTCAAATTTCAGGGGGGTATTTGATGAATTTTAAAATTTCAGGGGGGTATTTAACATTTTACTCTATTTCTTTTATTTTAATAGAGCCAATATAATATATACACAATTATTGAGACTAATCTCTTAACTATTTAAGATTATAATGAATGACAAAATTCTCTTTAACGATATTTAACTACTATATCAATCGCTAGTTAGTCCAATTGTAATTGACATTAGATTTGATAAGGAAGATTACGGTTTGATCCTTCACAACTGTATTTGGGATAAGCTAAAACAATTTAATGATAAAACTAACCTCCGGACCAGTTTAAACGATCTATCAACAAAGAACAAGAAATTTACATTGATTGAGAATGTTCTCCCTCAGCACATGGTGAGCAAATTTACATTGATTGAGAATGTTCTCCCTCAGCACATGGTGAGCACCAACAACCATATCTCCTTATTCCAATATTGTGAGGTCACTCACATTGGTTTCTTGACTCGTGGCCTTTGGTTGATCATCACGGACCTCTATTTTTATTGCTCAAAATTTCCTGTCATTTGTTTTGTTTTGTATAGTAAGTAGTATCTAACTAACCAATTGGACATATCACACATGCATACCACTATTTTTGACAAACATTAATCTTTTCATTAAGCTTTGGTAATTTTAGTGACTACTTTAATCATTTTAATTACCCATCTTGTATGATAATCATAGAAATGTAATAATCCACACCTATATGATTATGACATGTCTTTAAGTGCAAGAGAAAGGTGATATAGACATATATCAACATTGTTACGAAAAGGACAATGTTAGGCATCTCAAAATCCTATTAACTCGCTCTCAAACTTCAAATCAAATGCAAACCACTTTTTTACTTTTAGCTAATACAAACAAGTTGTCTGGGGACCAAATTAACATGTCAAACTAATCTTTCAATTTGATATAATTGTTACAATCATTTGGGATAAGAAATTACTAGTAAATATTTGTAAAAGGTGATAATGTGCACACAGGCTCTCTTTATATGGGATTCGGCCCAAAAGTCTTTGGCCCTTATAAATTGACACCTCTACCGGCGACGGCGTGGTGGTTGTGAAAAATGATTTCTCAAACTGGACCATGAATGGTTGTGCAAATCTGGGTCAAATTTTGTTGTGATTGTGTATGTTTTTGAGTTTTTGTTCGATTCAAAGATGGAGAAAAAACGATTTTTAGCGGTTTTAGAACCAAAGTTGGTAGGAGGGAAGAAATCACTTCCATCAACAAACTAATTATATGCTTCTTATAATCTTCCGGGTTTTCTTCACAATCTATGTGTTCCTATTGTTGGTCTAATATTGATAAAAATATGAAAACACCAAATCGATAGGCTCTTTTAAGCTAAACTTATCAAACTTTGGTATTCTACACTAAAACTAGAGAATAATAGAATAACTTAAAGGACATAAAAGCCATAAAGCCCAACAATATAAAATACTACACCTTACTAGTATCTAAATTATTTGATTAGTTATAATCAAATCCTCTATTTTTTTAAGAGGCAAACAACTAAAAATATATTAAACAAACACCCTAAGTATAAGAAGTGCGCAAAATACAAGAGTACAAATTATGCAGGTCGCTGGACATCAAAATCACACTTGACTCAGTTCACTCAAGTTTAAATATTTTTATTGAGAGGAAAATTATAGTTTTATATGATTAACTCGCAAAACAATTTTCCAATAAAAAACTATTTTTTACCAAAAACAAAAAATAACAGTTGAAACAATTGTTTGAGAGAATAAATAGAAGAGAACTTGCGTCAGAAAAAAAAAAAGTAGAAGAGAATTTTTTTCGCCAAATTCCCCGCTCCTTTCTGTCCTTTGTCATCATAATAATAATTTATTGGGAAATTCTATGGTACATAAGATAAATTTCATTGTACTAGTACATTAGATTATTAAATTACTATAGCTAAATGAATTTTTTTTGAAAGAAATAATTTTTCTATCATTTAAAATATTATAATAATTAAGTACTATTTATCAAAATTGTAAAAAAATAAAATTTTATATTTTTTTGAATTTTTATCACTCATAATAGTCAATATTGAATTTTTTTTATGGAAATATGTAAAAAATTTAGTGTAATGCTTAAAAAACATTGAAATTGTGTTTTTTTTATGAAATTATCATTACTGAAATACAATAATCGGCAAATAGTTTTTTGATTTGTAAAATAATCGTTAATTTATTAATTAAACAATCTAATGTACCGATACATTTAAATTTTTCATATGTACCATAAAAGCTCCCTAATTTATCTCTTATATTATAAGAGGGTTCCATTTTGCTATCTTTAACCCTAATTTTTTTCCCGCTCATTTTACCCTAACATTAATTCAAATAAAATGTTCAAAAATACCTCATCAAGAATCGAACCAACAACTTTTAACTCACATGTTAAATATTTATTATTATTAGCTTTCTATTATTATTATTATTATTATTATTATTATTATTATTATTATTAATCCAAATAAAATGTTAAAAAATACTCACCAAGAATCGGGTCCACAACCTTTAATTCACCATGTTTAATATTTAATATTATTAACTTCCTACTACTACTACTACTACTACTATTATTATTATTATTATTATTATTATTATTAATTATATCTCTTATATTCTAAACTTGCTCCGAAATGCTAACCCTAAACTTTTTTTTTCTCTCATTTTTTCTCTCTTTTTCATGTGGTCCATTATATTATATTAAAAAAAAATACAAATTTGTCTAGAATGGGAATCAAAGTCGCATCCCTTTAATTTTTTCTTTTGTTATGACTATATTAATAAGAGTCAGGGACAATCTCTTAAGCATGTTGTGATATATCTTTTGTCGACAATGTTTTTACATGGTCAGTTGTATATATGTTGCAACTTCAAGAGTTATTTAAAGAGAATGATTAAAAATATTGATTATCGACGAAGACGGTGAAAATATGAATAAAACTTCCAATGTAGTCTATAAATAAGTATTTTGTAATATACCATAATTTCTACTGTATGAACATTTATTCAAATTTATTGTCGAACGAATATTTAATGGTACTCGACTTTTTTATATACGTTTTAGAGTTAAAAAATTTATATCTTATTTTTTTTCATATTACAACTAATTAGACCCGTGCAGTGCACGGGTCGAAGTTCTAGTTATTTTTAAAGCAAAAATCGTAATCATCATATGAAACTAAGAATATTTCTACTCATATTATAGTCCCTCACATGATTGAGATTAATATCACGGTGATTGTGAGATTTATTACAATAGCACCTCTAATAGGGCACATTTTCTTAACTCGGATCGAATCATATCACAAATTTTGATCAACATAGAACATGCTAACTATCGGGCGTCACTTAAAAGAAAGTTAATAGAAGAAATTTAAAAGTAGAAGTTTAATACTAAAAACAACAATTTTCAAACTATAAAAAAATGAATACATCATTTTCAACACATAATTTTAATATTTGATTACTTAACCAATATCCTAATAAAACTCTTTAGCATTTGTTGTTGGGTCATGAGAAGCCGCCGATGATCATCAATATTGGATTTAAGAGCAATCATACAATTGAGTTGGATATCACAATTTAATTCAAAATTTTAAGGTTTATGAGATCTCACTTATAAAGTTGTATACACTTCTTCTTTATCGTCTCTCAATCGAATATTGCCACTGGTTCTCATTTTCGATTCCCATAATGAAAGGAATGGGAATTGCGGTTACTTGAAACACACAGATGGGCTCTATCAACCGTTGTTACGGTCAAACTAGTTTGAGGTTAGTGAACATTAGCACAATTGAATCCTTTACATTTTCTCAAACAAAAACCTTAGGAGAACGAAACCCTAGCAAAACTCTGGATACATATGCTTTGATTGTCTTAAGAACACGTTCCTAACAAAAATGAAAAGAACAAAATTAGAATATATATATGAATTGACATCGAAATTGTTAAAATCACAGTGTGCCGATAAAAACTAGGCTTTAAAATTTCAACTAAATTACAATGTCCCTATAATTTTACAAGACATACGATTCATCTAAACATACACCGTTAATTACACGACGCTAACATATATGTAAGTATATGTTCAACTAACGTTGAATCTCAACAGACAAATAAGTTATACCTGGTCACATACTCACATTTAACTTTAGTACTTATATATTTGGCAAAATGGGGTGTTAATATTGTGGTTGAAATGAGGTTTGGTACGTAACAGCTCTTGTAATGGGTCTTTGTGGTCCTGTTCATAAAGCACATGACATGAGTGTACCATGCATACTAATACTATATTCTTTTAACGATACTTTTTCTTATCTTTTATACGATTACCTAATATAGCTACTTCAATTAATTCAATTAAATGATATATATATCTTTTAATGAAGGTGCATATTAGGGGATCCAAAGGCCAAAAGTTATATAAGATTCAATCTTTGTTTCCAGTTGGTGTTTTTATTTTATTTTTAATTCGTAGAGATTTTGATCGAAGCTCTATAATAGTGATAATGGTAATATATATCAATGTTAAGTTATATGATGATTTGAGTGGTTTAATTCTAAATTGACTACGCATAGTTAGTTGCTACATTTGATAGCCAAGTTCGAGTAGCTATGAATGTGACAAACATATAGTTAATCTTTTTTCACTATAGGTAGAATTTGTATCGTTTATTTGACAGCCACTAGGTTTGGTCTAATGGTAAAAAGTGTGAGTAGTATACATGACGTTGATCCTCTGCTCCGTTGTAAATAAAAAAAATAAATTATCTAGCTATTTTATTTTCACATTATTTATCCACAATTTTTATCTTTAATTTTCATGCATTAGGCCATGGCCCGTGGAGATAAGTCATTTGAATGTAGTTTGAATTTGAACTTGACTAATTAATGAATTTGATTTGAACTTGACTAATTAATTAGCAAAACATACACACACTGACACCGCAGAGTTGGCTTCGTCTGTATTAGACACGATTTATACATTAAAATACACATTTTAGTTAGCTGTGACTGTGAATGAACAAACGATATACTAGTACGTACACATGGGTATGGTATGAGATTAATTAGTTGGTCCCTACCTATATACTAAACATTCTGATTGGGATTACCTGCAGTTGAAAAATGAAATAAAAGCTCTATATAATGTTTGTTGGAAAAAGCAAATTATATGCTAGTGAGAGAGAAACAAACTTTTCTTTTCTGTTACTAGCAGAAAGAGAGAGAGAGAGTCCAATTCTATATACACACTCACTCACTCACAAGTCACAACCTTTATCAGCATTGGAGTCTCCTTTACTTCACCTGTATGTATTTTACCTTCTCTTTTCTTTTTCACTACTACTCCTTTAAGAGTGGGGGCACCTGATTTTGTTTTTGACTTTATTTATTAAGCTTCATTTTCATCATTCAAAACATTGTTTCAAAAGCACCTTTTATTACCCTTTTTAATTAAATTCACAACAATTATTTCTCTCATCACTTTTCTACTTTTAATCAGCACTTTAGTCATTGTAGTAAGCTAGTAGTAACACTAATAATCTTGTTTATTAAGGATCTGAGTTTTTCTCAGATTTGATTTATAGATTCATTCATTTTTTAGGTTAACAAGTAATGGCAGGAGGTGGAGGAGCTCCATCTAAATCAGATGAACCACAACCACATCCACCAAAGGATCAACTTCCAAATATTTCTTACTGCATTACTAGTCCTCCTCCATGGCGTTAGTCTCTTCCTTTTCTTAGATTCTGGAAAATTCTAGAATATTTGTTTGGTTGGTTTTATACTTTTTTTGTTGTAATTAATTAAGCATTGATATTATTAAGGTTCTTTTCAGTTTTTTCTAGATCTAGTTTGGCAACAGTTTGATTTTTTTTTTTTTTTTTTTGACGAAATTGAATTTTCATATATATAATGAGATAATTACACGTGAACCAAAGGTAGACGGGCAACAAGCTGCGCCGCTAGATGGAATCTAATTTTATATATTTTAGTTAGTTATAAGCTCTTTTTTAAATATAAATAATATATATTTTGGGTTGAGGGTATAAAGTAATTGGAATTTCTGGTTAAACAATGTTGTAAAGGAATTTTAAGTAGTTGGAATATTTGGCCAAGTCAAATGACATATTCTTTGATTATTTGTAGTTTGTGTTGAAAATTTTAAGAATCTGTATGCAATCCCTTTTCAATAAGATTTTTTTTCTTGTTATTTTAAAAAAAAGTTGGGGAAGGGGAAAGATTTATTTAACTTTTTCATATGATTGATTCACTTTGCTTTTCTATATTTATTTTTCAATTGATTTAATGAGAAATTTGGGGATATTTTGATGCAGCTGAGGCCATACTTCTTGGTTTTCAACATTTTCTAGTGATGCTCGGTACGACTGTGCTCATTCCAACTGCTCTTGTTCCTCAGATGGGAGGTGGAAATGTAAGGACTAACAAATTAATCATACTTAAGGAAGAAATTTATAAAATTTGCTATGAAAGTCGAACATTATGAAAATCCAACCAAAATAAGCTTTATTAAAGTAATATTCTATTTTTTGCAGGAGGAGAAGGCTAGAGTTATTGAAACACTACTTTTTGTGGCCGGTATTAATACATTGGTGCAAACACTCTTTGGATCTCGACTACCTGCAGTAATTGGAGGGTCTTATACTTATGTGCCAACCACAATCTCAATTATTCTTGCTGGTCGATTCAGTGGTGAACCGGATCCTATAGAGGTCTTATTCGAAGAATTAACTATACTAAATGATGCATGTTTGATATGCTTACTATATTACTTACTTTGTAATCAAATAATACTTAACTTAAATAGAGACTATGATTTGCAATCATATTGTTGGTACCAATTTTTTGTTGTGTTAAATGTCTTTATAAGTCGTTAGCAGTAATTTGATTGGAACTTCTTGGTAACATTTTTTCTTTTGGATTTTTTGGATTTATTTTAAATCCATTCAGAAATTCAAGAAGATAATGAGGGCAGTCCAGGGTGCTCTTATTGTTGCCTCAACTCTTCAAATTGTACTCGGCTTTAGTGGCCTTTGGCGTAATGTTGCAAGGTTGGTCTCACATTCTTACTTAGTGGCATTATACTTTCTGTTAAGAATCATTATTCCTTATGATTATCTGTGCATATTTGTAACTCATCTGTCTTTCTTTTTTTTAGGATAGACTTGTTTCGTGTAATATAGTTCTGTGAAGAGAAAGTGGTTATGAGCATTAGTCTATATATAGTGCATATTTATTCTGTTTATGATATTTGTCAAATAGATATTATTCAATAAAAATTCCTTTTCAAATCTTTCTGTCTTTAATTGTATTGAAAATGTGACTGAATCCTGAAGTGTAGTCATATTTAAGAATATCTTTGACTTGTATGCTTATTTGCACTACCAAGATATATTGTTTTTTGAGCTAGATATTATAGTTTGAGTGATTTGTGAAATTAGATTTGGATTGTAGCCAAATTTTTCCATCTGATGCAAGTTTAATTTTTCTGCAGGTTCTTAAGTCCACTTTCAGTGGTTCCATTGGTTTCTCTTGTTGGTTTTGGGTTGTACGAGTTAGGTTTTCCTGGGGTAAGCCTTCTACTACATATTTACACCTACAATGGTCATGTTCAACATTGATCGACTAAAACATCGATGCTTGTGTTGGGTGTAGGTTGCTAAGTGTATAGAGATTGGACTGCCGGAGCTTATTTTGCTAGTATTTTTTTCCCAGGTAGAGTTCCTTCAAGTTGCATACACCTAGTGCCTTTTAATATTTCTAAATCTCAACCTTATGATTGTAGTTTATTTACTCTTCTAACTTAATGGTTTCTATTAGTATGAGTTTTTTCTAACTCGTTAGTGGTATTCATGCAGTATGTGCCCCATTTGTTACATTCGGGGAAAAATATCTCGGACCGGTTTGCTGTTTTATTTACAATTGTAATTGTGTGGATATATGCTCATCTACTCACTGTTGGAGGGGCCTATAATGGTGCTGCACCAAAAACACAGGCATCCTGCCGCACTGATCGTGCTGGACTTATCGATGCTGCTCCTTGGTTAGTTGTGTGATTTTGTTAAATTTAAACATTAACCCCATTTTGTGTATTGCAACTGTGTATACCCCTTTAGTTTTACCAAGCTTTTATATTGGTCTTGTAATTTAAAAGATTCAGATTAGTCCCCTGCCATGGTTGCCGTCTATCAGGCATTTACTGAGGTGGCAATTGGCAGTGACAACTAGTTTTGCAATTTTGAACTAGAGGGTGACCAAATCACATCCATGTGAATGTGTCACTGTGTCTTGTAAGGATGGTTGCAAATGTGTTGTGACAGCAATGCATTGATTTGCCAGCATCTAATCCATTGGCAAAATGATCTCAACTAAGAAACTTAACTTTTTAAATAAGAACCTAATGCTTTGTAAAATTATACCCTGTGTTCACTAGCAAATTAGATTGAATTATATCCATTCATTGATTTTCAAATATACTTTTGTTATTTCAATTCAAGTATACAATGTAATACTATTTTGACTAGAGTGCATTTTTGCCCTTATTGGAAAGATTTCTCTCATTGAAGTGGATATATGTCACATTTATCTCTCTTCAATCTTACATATCGATATTTCTCATGTTAGACTCAATTGGATCCTGGAGATATATTGGTTTTGTTGTTGGGATCCTTTCTAGGCTTCTTTGTGTTGAAACTTATTGAGAAGATTTTCTCTTGAATTTTTTGCAGGATCAGAGTTCCATATCCCTTTCAATGGGGAGCACCTACATTTGATGCAGGCGAAGCATTTGCTATGATGATGGCATCTTTCGTTGCTCTTGTAGAGGTAATTTCTTTCTGAAGATATTCTCTTTTGTTAAACTGGAATAGGATTTGTTTCTGATTGATTGTTATTCTTTCTTGTGAAAATGATTTTATTAAATTGTATATTCTGTTTTTTTGGTTCACAGTCCAGTGGAGCTTTCATTGCTGTATATAGATTTGCAAGTGCAACACCATTACCGCCTTCTATTCTTAGTCGGGGTATTGGTTGGCAGGTACGAATATGACTAAATCTTGCATTTATACATGATAATCATAATAGTAGTAAAAGTTCATGATTGATTTGACTGTAATGATGATTTTTCACCAAGTAATCAAGTAGAACTTTCAGTTTCAAGTATAATTCCTCATGCATCTTATTTATGCTTGTTAGGGAGTCGGCATTCTGTTATCGGGATTGTTTGGAACAATTAGTGGATCCTCCGTATCTGTGTAAGACTGAAACTATTTTGTTTCTTTACTAAGGGAAATCAAACACTACTTCCTTGTTAATTTAATGAATGACAGTGATTTATTTTATTTCCCTACAGCGAAAATGCAGGACTTTTGGCTTTGACACGTGTTGGCAGTAGAAGAGTTGTGCAGATTTCCGCGGGATTCATGATTTTCTTTTCAATTCTCGGTAAGTTGATAAACTTGATAAATTTGTAATTTGATTCAATAATTGCTAACATGTCTTTCACCATGTAGGAAAATTTGGAGCAGTTTTCGCCTCTATCCCACCTGCAATTATTGCTGCCCTGTACTGCTTATTCTTTGCTTATGTTGGTATGGTTGATTTAACATAAACTCATAATGTTATATATACTTTTATATATTATGATCCTTAGAAGGAACACAACCATATAATGATTCCATTTTCATTCATCATTTGTAGGTGCTGGAGGCATTAGTTTTCTTCAGTTCTGCAACCTTAACAGTTTTAGAACAAAGTTCATATTAGGCTTCTCTATATTCTTGGGCTTGTCTATACCACAGTACTTCAATGAGTATACAGCAATTAATGGCTTTGGTCCAGTCCACACAGGCGGAAGATGGGTATGGATACGATATATAAAATAGTATATTATTGACGATATATAACTTTTTAAACTCATCCTAATAATATACATAAATAAACTAGAATTTGTTCTTTTGGATAAGTTTACTCACTCATTTTTTTATGTACATGACAGTTCAATGATATAATTAATGTCCCATTTCAATCAAAAGCATTTGTTGCGGGTGTTGTGGCATATTTCCTAGACAACACACTGCATAAGAAGGATTCATCAATTAGAAAGGACAGAGGCAAACATTGGTGGGACAAGTACAAATCCTTCAAGGGGGACACTAGAAGTGAGGAGTTCTATTCATTGCCTTTCAATCTAAACAAATATTTTCCATCTGTTTAATTGTGCAGCACAAAAGCCCTAAGATAAGGTGGTTTTATCTTCACCAGAGTCTAGTTCTAATATCAGATTTAATCTTATTACACGCCATATATAGCCATATATAGCCATATGAGTAATCTCTTCCACTCTATTATAGCATTTTGTAATACAGTTATTTTCTTGCCCTTGTTTCTTTCTGTAAATTCTGATCAAGAAAATGGATTGACTTAGTAAATGTGCATGCTTAATTTACTTCCTTTGATTTATGTGATGTTCATTTCAGAATTTCCTCCCCATCATGCAATGCATTTTCTACTCATTTATTTACTGATACTATGTTATTCATTTAACTATTTCTTTTCTTTTTTCTTGCAATTTTTCATCACATTGACATTAAATTTTGAAACTTCAATGTTTAAAATTTAAATAGTAATGCAATTTAAATAATAATCAGAACTTCTACTAAAGTAATGTCGTTGTGATTTTTATAACAATAACGACCACTAACAATTTATTTTTATAATATACAAGTACAAATTTTAAAAGCAAAATAAAATCACTAACAAATATATATCCTTATTATTATAAAAAAAAAAAAACCACTAACAAATAAAAAAATTCAGTGTAAAAATGATAGATGAAAAAAGATCTTTAATGTGATGGTAGGTAATAATTTATTTTTTTGCAATTAAAAAAGATACACATAAAATTCCATCAAAATAATCAAGGGGCTCATGACCATGGATAGGGATGTACATGGGCCGGATTGGGTTGCGTTAGGCCAAAACCAAAACCCGAATCATATGAAGTACTCCGGATTGGGTCGAGCAAAATAACCACTCACTTTACCATTGGGTCGGGTTGGGTAAACCCACTTATTTCCGGGTTGAGTTGGATGGGTAGTGGGTTACCCAAATTTTAATTTTTTCAATATGAAATGACCAAACGACGAATCATCATATTTTTTTCATAAAAATAACTCAATCTTTTTTATTTATTTAATTAAATCATAACACTACAACAAATTAAGTGGGTTGAGTCCGGTTTTGCCCAAAACCCGTTTATTTTGAAATTCATACCCACCCAATGACCCAATCCAACCCACTTGGGTGGGTTGGGTGGTTTGACTGAATTTGCCCAACCAATGTACACCCCTAACCATGAATGAATGATAAAACTGAGGAATTCTCAAAAATGAAATAAAAAACGCCATTGCCGGGGATCGAACCCGGGTCACCCGCGTGACAGGCGGGAATACTTACCACTATACTACAACGACATGTTGATGTTCGGAATGTTCATGTACATTATATAAACTAGTAAAACGTTTTCAGAAATTACAACTTAGTACGAACAAGCGCACTAACGATTTCTTTTCTTGGTAATTTTGTTAGGCTTAAATATGAAAAATGTCCCTGCAATTGTGCCTCGTTTTGATTTAGCCCCTACAAAATCTCAAAATTTTTAAAAAGGTCCTTGAGTTGAAATTTTTGCTGACATGGCCAATTTAAGATGATTTGGCAGATGATTTTTTCTTACTTTGTTGACATGGATATTTTAATTTATATTTCCAATTAACTTTTCATTTTAAAATTAAATTTTCATTTTTTATAAAAAAAAAATTTATAATAAAAAAAAAGAATTTAACTTAAAAAGGACAAAAATTAGGGTTCGTATAGCTCTCAACAGGGATCGTGCAATCGACGGCAGAATCGCGTAATAGCTCTCAACACCTGGTTTTGCTATCAAACAAAACAGAAGAGAAGAACAATCAAAGGTGGAGGGGGTTGTTGTTGATGATAGTGTCGTTGTGTGGGTCGTTGTTTTTTATATCAAAAGTTGTAACTAGATCAAGAGTGATTAGGGATTGTGACAAAGGCATGAGTATCTTTTTTCCATCTTGAAAATCAATTTGAATCTCTTTCTCTCACTTTTGTTGGAATAGTTATGGGAATCCGTCTTTTTCTCTCTTTTTAATCAAAGTTTTTAATTAAAAATGTTAAATATTATAAATAATAAATAATTGAAAAGTTAAATAAAAATAATAATTTATATTAAAAATGAAATGCTTAAAGTCACGTCAGTATCTGCCAAATCATTATAAGTTAGACATGTCAGCAAAAATTCTAGGTCAGGGACCTTTTTAACAGTTTTGAGATTTTGCAGGGATTAAAATCAAACTTTTTATCTTACAGGGACTAAAATCAAAACAAGACACAATTGCAGGGACCGTTTTTATATTTAAGCCATTTTTTAAATAGCATTTCATAATATAATAACTCTTTTATTTTGTAAAAAAAAAAACCTTTTATATTAACAATATTACTAGAGACACTAGTCTCCTATGAAACCCCGATACTTCAAAAATGGCGAAGTATCATGTCTAACTAAGGGTTAAATATGTTTTTGGTCCCTATAGTTTCACAGAATTTCATTTTTAGTCCCTGAAGATTTTTTTCACACTTTTAAGTCCCCGAAGTTTTGCCGGTCGGTGTTTTTAGTCCATACTTTTCAATCAACTTGTGCATATCATTCGAAATTTTAATTTTTTTTCCGCAGTCATGTTTAGTACATTATATAAATCTCTCTTACAAAAAAGTTTAAATTTTTTTAACAAGAGATGAATTAAATATGAATTTTTTAGTTTTTTGCACATAAAAATTCATAAATAATTCATCTTATGTTAAAAAATTCTAAATTTTTATCGGAGATGTTCTTATAATATTATAAACATGAATACAAAGAACCATTAAAAAATGTGAAAGTATACAAGAGTTTGATTAAAAGCAGGGACTAAAAACATTGATTGACAAAACTTCAGGGACTAAAAAGTGTGAAAAAATCTTCAGGGACTAAAAACGAAATTCTGCGAAACTATAGGGACCAAAAACATATTTAACCCTTATTATTATTACTAGCGGGCCAGACAGGCGCGTTCCGCGCCTGCCTGTGTCTAACTTATGTCAAAAAAATAAATAAAGACATGCCCCTATGGTGAGTTTGTTAATAAAATATTTTTGTTGCACAAAAAAATATGTGTCTTATGTTATGGTGAGTTTTTTAATTAAAGACTTGTTTTTTAACAAAGAAATTTAAGGGTATTATTGGTATTATGAAAAGTCCACACCAAATTTTTTGTGTATCCATTTTATAAATAGTATCAAAAAAATAAATAAAGACATGCCTCTATGGTGAGTTTGTTAATAAATGATTTTTGTTGCACAAAAAAATATGTGTCTTATGTTATGGTGAGTTTTTTAATAAAAGACTTGTTTTTTAAAAAAGAAATTCAAGGGTATTATTGGTATTATGAAAAGTCCACACTAAAAATTTTGTGTATCCTTTTTATATATAGTATAGATATATAGTATAGATTATCGATTTTTGTTATGTTTATATATTGTGCATTTATATATTTAATTTTAAATTTAATTTTTAAATAACGTATCGCGGCAGTATCGTATCAGGAATTTTAAAAATGTTCCCGTATCGCCGCATTAATATTGTATCGGTATCGTATCACGTATTCGGGCTTCACATTCCTTCTAAGGATTTCAATACCCTCTCTCTTGCTGGTCATTTAGTCAAATGATTAGCCAAACATTCTATCTTAATAATCCAAATGTCAAATGATCAACCAAATTTCCTTAAGACCTCAAATAATCCATTTTTTGTTAGGAATATTTGAAAAATTATTCCAATCATCATCACTAGAAGTCTAGAACTTTTTAGTCCAGTGAAACACATGGCATAAGGTTCACTGACAACCACCACGGGAGATCCGCCGACAACCACCACCGGCCACCGCTCTCCGCCGTGCTCCGCCGTGAGGTTCACCGGAGATCCGCCCTTTCTCACGGAGCGCCACCGTCAGCCACCATATACCGGCGTTGACTGCTTGCCGACTGTATTGGCTTGTTATTTAATTAATTAATTTTTGTGGTACTATATTTAATAAAAGGTAACCATGAATTTTACTTTTTTTTTAGAAAGGTATTTAAGTATTTAATAGAAATTACTAATCCTAGTCAAAAAAAAGAAATTACTAATCATTTATTATTATAAAAATAAATAAAAATTACTAATCATTTTTGTAGAAAAAAATATTTTCGTTAAAGGATATATAAAATAGATCATAAATTTGAACTGGTTCTGAACCAGTTTTAAACTGAACTATAATTAGTTTTTAAAAGTACTTTAATTTGAACCACAATTCAGTTCAGTTAACTGTATTTTTGAACACCTGTCTAGAACTTTTTAGTCAGGGAAACACATGGCATAAGTAAGCCAAGATAAAACACGACATCACAAAGATTTGATGCATTATCAAACTTTTGAACTTTAGTTTCAAAATTGTTAGCACTACTTAACATTGATCCATGATGGTTTAAGGTGCCTAAACCAAATGATTGTGTGAATTCTTTTGCAAAAAACTAAAATAAAAATGATTGTGTTCAAGATCCCATCGTTGAAATAACATGAACCTCTTTTAATTTAAATAAAATTTCGAGTTCCATCGCGAACTTGAAATAGCATAAATTTCTTTTTACTTCACCACAATTTTAAGTCCAATCTCAATTCTCAAACTTGAGTATGCAATGGTGTTCTAAAACATACTTGTTTATACAAAAAATGAAAAAATATTCTTATGCAATCACAAGAGTACTGAAATAAAATGACACAAATCTCTTTAGCTTAAATAAAATTTCGAATTTCATTTCAAACTTGAA
Source organism: Trifolium subterraneum (assembly GCA_951799995.1). Classification (NCBI taxonomy): domain Eukaryota; kingdom Viridiplantae; phylum Streptophyta; class Magnoliopsida; order Fabales; family Fabaceae; genus Trifolium; species Trifolium subterraneum. Next base: position 40,237,402 of record OX637467.1, read on the forward strand.
TATGCAACATCTTTATAAAGCATATCCAAGAGTACAGTTGAAATGACATAAATTTCTTTTAAGTTAACCACAATTTCAAGTTCAATCTCAAACTTGATTGTAGGGTGCTTGCGGTGTGGTTCGGTTTTGAGTATAAAAGTCATCCTAACCACGAGATAAAAATGCATGCGGTTTGGTTCGGTTGGTTTTTAAAAAGTCATCCCAACCAAACCAATGCGGTTAGAATTGGTTTGGTTTGTGCGATTTATCGCGATATAAAAAATATGACGATATTACCAACTTGTTACAAAATAAACATAGGAACTTATTTTTAATACCAATAGTATATGTTTAGATCGTGTTAAATGATATGTTTTGATAGCCTACTGTTTTATGAACTTAATTTGGGTTGGACTTGTTAAGTTTGACTATGTAATAGGTTGATTGCTACTGGTTGATAGAGTTAAGATATGTATTGCGGTTTGGTTCGGTTTTCTAAAATGAAAACCGCAAACCAAACCAAACCGCCCGGTTTAGAAGAAAAATGATCCGCAAAATAAATGCAGTTTTTTGCACTTTCAACTTAAATTGATTCAGTTTGCAGTTTTACTTTTTGATTGGTTCGGATACGATTTCCTCTGCTTGATTGTGCAATGGTGTTCTAAACAAGAAAGGGAGCATTGGACCACAATTGCATGCTTCTCCTTTTGTAACGTAAACACGATTAAAAGCCCAACAATGCGACACCTACTCATTATGTGACGATCTCCACCGGGCCCACAAGCATATAAATAATGTCTTTCACATTTTCAATGAATAATAAATAAGGGTCCCTGTTTAATTGTATTTTTTCAAAAACAAAAACCACATTTGTAGGATTATTTATTTTGTATTGAAAAGTGAGAAATTGGGTTACAAACCTCTTTAATACACCCTCAGTTCTCATATAGAAGCATAAATTGTCTTTTTAGATTTATTAAAAAGTTAAGGGTCATGTTAACATGTGCCCTAAGGGCACATGATAAGCTACCTAAAAGTAGAAATTTTGCATTTAATGATACAAATCATTTAATGTTCAAGTAGTTAATTAATACACAAGATGCAATAAATTTTTACCATATTTTTATTCTTAACATGTGCCCTTAAGGGCACATGTTAACATTCCCCAAAAGTTAATGTATTTAGTCTAAATTATAGATAAAGTACACCGCTTTTTTAATGAATCTAAAAAAGTAATTTTTGTTTCTATATAAGACTGGATAAAGTAATATTTTAGTAGCGCTACTCTCTCTGGGTTTGAATATAAGCAAAAATCAACTTTCTAGGTTTATTGAATAAAACATGTATTTGGACCATTTTATTGTCTAGATACATACTTTATTCATTGGGATACAATTTGTCTAGATCGTGAGTTGTATTACGATCGATCATTTCATTGGGATACAATTTGTCTAGATCATGAGCATGGAGGGTTGGTGCGCGTAAAGTTTGGGAAGTGGTGTTGGCGGTTGATGGTGGACCGAGGGGTTGTGGAATAACTATGGTGTGGAGGATAGTAAAATTAAGGGCGGAGGTGTTATGTTTCCATTTGGTGGAAGGACTTGTTTAGTGTTAGAGACAACATATGTTTGAGTGTTGGTAGGTGATTTGATAACAACATTAGGAGGAGGAAGGTGGGTAATTGGGACGAGGACGAGATTAGTTCTTTTGGAAAGATCGGTGGTTGGTTGGGGAACCTTTATGTATTAGGTTCAATATGTTGCCCGGGTGCGGGTACGGTACCGGTATCCGGTACCGGTACTGGTACGGGGTACGTCATTTTTAGAAAAACTAAGGTACGGGTACGTCCCTATAATTTTTTATAAATATAATTATATAAATGCAAATAATAGAATTATATTGTTAAAATAAATAATTAAACATAAAAAATATCACACCACAATTTAAAAGTAATTCAAATTGTTCAAAAACATCAAAATATGAAATTAAAAAGCAATTAGCTCAAAAAGAGTCAATTGTTTCCACCTCCATCATCACTAAAAAGAGCGGCCTCTAATTTAGGTTTATCGTGAAAAAGACTAGCAATTTCAAAAATATCAATTATATATTAAATAAATCTCATTCATCTCTACGAATATTCCACATTTTTGTTGCTCTTTCATTATAAGTATTACTATTTCTCTTTCTCGAGAGAATACGAAGATTTGTATGAATAAAAAAACTAGATCTTCAATTCTCTTTGAATTTAGTCTATTCATTTTTAATGAATGAGTGAATAATTCCAATGACTGCTTTTTTTATTGTTTTTTAGCAGTAGGTGCTACTTTTATATTATACAAAAATAAAAAACCTAAATATTTATATAAAATAACAAATTAAAGAAAAAGAAGAAGAAAAAAAATAGTGTTTGTTTTGGATTGGTGTACCACGCGCGTACCACATATGTACCACTCGTGTACCCATTACAAAAAACAAAAAAAAATCTAGGTACGGCGTCGGTGCGTACCGGGGGAGTACCATACGCGTACCGGTACCCAGTACGTACCCGGTACCGGTACTCTATCTAAAACGGAGTACCCATGCATCATAGTTCAATAGACTTTTTGAGTTTGTTGTGAATAAAAAGTTGTGGCGGACATGTGTAGTCAAATGGTGGGGTGTGGATGGGAATGAGTGGAGATGGTGTAGACGTTTGTTTACTTGGGAGGAAGAGTTGGTTGTGAAATGTGTTTTTTGGAAAATTCTTTTTCTGGTAAATCTACCTGATAGATGGGTTTGACACCTTGATTTCGATGCACGCTCCTGACGACTAATTTGCAAGTGAACAAATTATCGCAAGTAGTAAAAGAATATCGATCCACAGGAATTGTTGTAAATCAACGAAAAGTAATTGGACTACTTATTAAATGTAAAATTAAAAATATAATTGGGAGGAGTTTTTGTAATCAAGGTATCAATACCAACTTCACGTAACATAAAAGTAAAGGTGAAAAGAAGAAGTTTGATTCGATAATGGAGAATTGGACCGGAACATGATTTGGATCCCTCAATCATACCATGATTCAACAATATTATGCATGTCAATTAATTAAACTATGATCTCAAGATAGGATTATAAAGTAATTGAGTTTAATATCTTAAATCACAATTCTCTCAATTATTCACAAATCCCCTTATCTCTTAGGTCAATTATGATTAATTGAGGTTTTGAAAGTTTAACCCTTAAATCACAATCAACAAACCTAATTCTCTAAAGAGTTTATCAATTGCTCAATTCATCTCATGTCAACTATCAACTTATATTCTCATAGTAAATCAACAATAAAGTTCATCACATAAATGACCAATAATATGTAAAACATTAAGAACAATGATAATTGATCAAAATCATAATAAAATTCATCAACAATACATTGTTAAATCATAAAACCATGGTATAATCAAGTACACCTGTGAGTTTCAACCTATGAAGGATCTAGCCACTCATCCTAGTGATGAGAATTACACAAGAAAGATGAGAATGATTCATCATTCACTAGCTCTAGAACAATTTTTATCAATAATAAGCTCCAAAATCTCAGATCTACACTCAAAATTCCTAACCTTGTGAATGAGAAGGAAATGAGTTTTTATAGACATGCTGACAGATTAGGTGTTGCGCGCCACTCAGCTTATCCTGCGCACCACGCAGCCTTGAAACAACTTGATGAGCACCACTTGATGAAAGTTGCGTGCCACACAGCTTAACAGAATCAAACTAACCATAAATTGTCCTAATGCGCGCCACTCCTTGTTTCTTCCTGCGCGCCACGCAATTAAATTGCTGTAAACACCTTCAAACCATTCTTTTCTTGTATTTCAAGCTACATCAAACCTCGTGCTTTTTCCTCATAGTTTCGACTTAAAATCCCACTTTATTTCTTCTTTTTACCTTGAATTATGTCACTTTTAGTGTGTAATAACGGAGTTATCTTAGTTAAAAGTGTTCATCACGTTTCTCACATATCAATCTGGTGGAAGTGGTGACACATGTAGAGAGATATTATATGGAATAAATTTGTTCCTTTGAAGGTGTGATTATTTGTGTGGAGATTTTTAAATAATTGGTTACTAACTAAAGACAACTTAGTTTGCCGCGGAATACTTCATTTGGACTCGCTATTGTGCATCGGTGGTAGATGAAACCTCTAATCATCTATTTTTTTATTGTGATTTTCAAGTATCTTATGTAGTTGGGATTTACAATGGTTAGGCATTAGCTCCATATCAATTTATGGCGAAAGAGCATATGCTGCTAAATGTTGTAATCATTATTTGTTTGGTAAAGAAAGTTTGTATCGGTATCATGGTTGTGTGGACAACTTCTTGTTATACCCTTTGAAAAGAAAGAAACACCATATTTTTTCACAAAAGGTGTCCTTACCAAATGTTTTGATTGATAAAGTGAAGATCCTAACATGATATATAGAGGTTGTAGTAATGTCATGCGTTATTTATTTATTTTATTATTTTTTATTTATAAGAAATTGAAAAATGATCTTATTTATAGTACGTTTGTTTATTTATAAATACATATTATTGTAATATTCTTGAAGATAAGTCCCAGTGTTGAGTGAAAGAATTAACATTATAGAGATCGATATATTATATGAAATTAGAACACACTTACTTGTTCATATGAGAATCACAATCGTTACTGGAAATCACCAATATCGAAAACCATCGATATATTAGACAAGGTCTTCCTTTGCCTCATCACAAGCTCCAGGATTTGAGGTTATCAATGGGGCAACCACAAACGAGCATATAGTCAGAGTGACGACTTACAATTCACGTGACGGCAAAGGGGACCTAGCCTATCTATTTATATAAGATAGCAACCCTAGCCATACTACCCATCATGTACACTAGAGGTTGGGCCTACACTTTATTTCTACACGAATCAGAATTAGTGTCCAAAGCCCATTATTCTTGATCACAATTATTGGGCTTAAGCATCATCAAATGGATCACAACAACATCAACCCGTTTTTATTAAAACCAAAACTCACAATTGATTGTAGCCCACAAAATATTAGAAAATATTCTAACATTCTCCCACTTGGGCAAAATCAATTGTGTATATTTAATTTGAAGAAAGCATTTTGAAAATGACTCTCGGGTTGATAACATATTTATTTTAACGTGGCCACAATGATCCCAAGATGCAACATCTAATTAAGACTCCATCCAACAAAAGTTAAATGATATCGAATCATAGCGGTAGTTATATCATTATTGATACAATACCTTCCATGGTTACAAATACCACTGAACTCCGACGACTAGTCATTCGTGTAGAGTGTAGCGAGAAAATGATATGTCTGTGATCCAACAACCATACTGTCATTTTCTTCATCAGTCCTCAATTTCTCTCAAATGCCTTAAAGCCAGAGAAATTCTATGGTCCATAAGATACCACAAGTCCAAGCTCCAAAACAATGTTGATTACCGCGGTATAATGATCTAATCAACATCGAGCTCCAATATTTTGGACATAATTTCCCTCAAATGCATCAAAGCCAGAGAAATTACATGGTCCTTAAGATACCATAATACCTCAGCTCCAAAATAGTGTTGATCACCGGCTAAGTGATCCAGACAACACTGAGCTTTAATTTATTTATGTTTACACATAATGCCTCAGCTCCAAAATAGTGTTGATCACCGGCTAAGTGATCCAAACAACACTGAACTACAATTTTTATTTATGTTTACACATAATGCCTCAGCTCCAAAATAGTGTTGATCACCGGCTAAGTGATCCCAATAACACTGAGCTATAATATTTTTATATTTGATTCAAATAATTTCAACCATAAAATAAGACATAAATATTTGAAGCTTTATTTGTCTAACCTTACATCCAAAGATGGCTTCACCATGAGACAAGACAAATAATAATTATAGAATGAAGCTTCACTAATTAAAACAAATAAGGTATCCTACATCTTTAATTGTTTCAAACAACTTTATTTAAATTTTCAAACCAATTGAAACCAATGACATCAGCAAAATCTGATTAACATAAAAACTGAGCACAATATAAAAAAAAAATTCGCGCCAATATAGATGTTTCCAACAACTTGAACCGATTTGGTCACATAAGTTCATACAATGGCACCGCAACATGTGCTTGTCAAACAATAGAAAATTGCAGTAATTGCCGAAAACAATTCGAGCCAGAAAACTTCATATATAACTTTTGATGTGCTTGATCATGGTTTCTGGTTTATATAAAAGACACAAAATAATTTCAAACATTGTAAAAGAGTTAATATTAAATTTAAACTCCCACCGATCAAGCATATCAAAAGAATCTTGATTATATGTCACTTATTCAAATGTTATTTTCAAACTCCCACTAATCAAGCATATCAAAAGAACTCACAATGTCCGTGTTTGCAATGTTACTCTTGAAAACAAAGAACCTAAGTCTCTTGATTAAGAGATCAACTAATATAAATTTTAACAAAATCAATGTGACACTCAAGCATTCAATTCTCTCCCACTTACCCAAATATTATTTCTATTCAGGTGTGCTCTCCGCATTAATCATATGCACATTCTCCAAAACTTGTTTCCATTTGTTATAATTTTAAGATGTTCAACGTTTCAATGGAAACATAACAAATATGCGCGGATACATTCCTTATTAAATCAAAACTAGATTGCATTAGCATTATCATAACAAGGCCAATATAATAGTACAATCACCTTTAGGCAGAATGTACAAACTAAGGTCAAAGCCTCAGTCAAAACCTCAAATAAGTTAATTATAAATAAAAAACAAGATATAGCTCACAATCAAGAAGTTATCATAACTAGGCCAATATAATAGTGCAATCACCTTTAGGCAGAATGCACAAACTAAGGTCAAATCCTCAGTCAAAACCTCAGATGAGTTAATCAATGAACACACATTGAACTTTGAAATTTGTCACCTTTAGGCAGACAAATTCCTCCGATCAATACATCCTCCAATAACTTCATCTCAAATTAATTTTTAATTATAACATACAATAATCACCTTTAGGCAGAAAATCACATGTCACAATTAAAAACATTCCTCAAGCTACAAAGAAAATTTCATCAATCAATATAAGCGGTCCCACTTTGATGGTAACGGCCTATACCAACGTACAAAATCTCTCGCATAGGAATCAATAATTAAAAAATCATTCCTCAAACTACAAAGAAAATTTCATCAAATCAATAATATAAGCGGTCCCACTTTGATGGTAACGGCCTATATCAATGTATGAAATCTCTTGCATAGGAATTAATATCTCTTGTCAGAACACGACTCAGTAAAAATATGCATCATATCAATGCATCTAAACTGGTCACTCAATATTTTAATTTGCATTATCAACTTGTTATGATTCATTTATTTGCAGTGGAGAAGTGGTATTTGAAAAGCACATACTATTATTTGAGGAGAGAGATCTTTACCGTGAAACAGTCAACTCGCAATATAATAATTAAATAACTTACGCAGCGGAAAAATAAAAGACTTCAATTTTAAATCAATTGAGGATACAAAACAAATAGTCCCGAACTTTTATTAATAACATAGGACTATAATATCTCAATTTAAGTCTTTATAAACATTTATAAATAGTTGACATGTAAAACTCTCCCACTTGATAGAGAATTATAATTTCATTATCATTCCAAAACTGAAAATATTTAAGCAAATACTCAACTATCTTCTCTATCACACAATAAACATGTCAAGTAATGTCACACCAAACGGCATGTCCACTACTCACATTATACAAGGAAAATTGCAATCCATTTGGAATTTTTATTTTATTTTTTTTTTAAAATGAATAATAGATTGCATTTTATCCGGAATAGAACTCTCAAAATATTAAACTTGAAATTAATACTCCCACTCAATAGAGTAAATTTTAAAAATTGGAGTATATAATTAAAATCAATTATTAATTATATAGAGTGTTTCTAATTTTAAAATATTCTGGAAAAAATAATAAAACTTTCATATATAATTGCAATTTATTGTTTCAAAAGGAGTAAATAATGTTGAAAACAACTTTTCCTTATACGCAATTATAAAATAAGGCACAAGAGGATAAGTAATTGCACCACTAACCTCCAAAAGTGTGACATTCATCCTTGCAATTAGAGTCAATGAAATTAACTTTGATGACTTGAGAGTATTATGAAGTCTTTTACAGTGTCATCTCAAACAATTCACAAATCAATAGTAAACCGTTATATCATAATAAAAAGAACTCTAATAATATAATTCAATTTTCAATTACCTTAATAATTGCTCAAAAGAATAATTTCGACAATAGTTTACAATTGAGCACTCAAATAATAACAAGGCAATATAGAATTTATAAAATATTTATAAACTCATATATATAAATAATATTTGGTGTATAATTAATAAAATTGAGCCTAAAATAACTTTCCAACTATAACATTTTAACATAAATGTTTCACATAAGTGTTACCACTTTATAAGAGATTTTCTTAAATAATATTTTAGGCTAAAATCTCATATAATTCTCAAATTTAATCAACACCAAATATTTAAAGATTTTACAAAATAATCTCATTCTCAAAACCAAGAATATAATTTTTATTTGATACTAAAATTATATTCTCAAATTAAAAACTATAAAAATATTTTAGGATTAAATGAAATCATAATTTTATTCCATTTAAATTGAGAAATTTGAAATAGAAAGTTTCTGTTTCTTTGTCAAACCAACGAATTCAATATAGTGCACAAATTAAGTATTTGCCATCTAACAAGAATTTCTAGCATTGTGTAGTCTTGTATATAATAAATACTAAAACTAAATATACACACATATATGATCCATAAACAGAGAAAAGAAAGTTACCTCAGGATCCAAAGGATAATCACAATGATAGTCCTTATTGATGGTCACTCAAAATTTGATCAAATAATAATAATAATAAATATGATCAAAATATACAAGTATATGCTAAATGAAAAAAATAAATGACCAAACTCAAAAGACAATACCAGTAAGGGTACCAAAAATAAGTCCACGCCCAATTTCTCTTAACATATATTTCACATGGTTGCTGCAAAATAGAATTAGTAGCAATCCCGCATAGGACAATTTAATTGGTCCCAACAAATTATGAGATACTTCAATCTAAATTGATAAATTGGAAATATGAAATCTCCACATTGGACACAATTTATTTGAGAATATGATATTTAAAATTACAATTTACTCTCAAATGCATTAATAAAATATCCTCACGTGCCCAAAATTTCCAAAAGAAAATGCTAAAAATTTGAGTCTAAGAATTCACCTTACAAATAAAAATTAAAGTGAAACAGGCGTTCCATAGTTCAAGCACGAAATTCTAAATTAACATTTAAACATGAATATTATTGTAAATATTCAAAAGAAGACCAGCCATGGTTTTAGAACCAATTGGTGTAAAGTGGCGGCGCTGTATTCCCAAAATTGAATCATAATACAAGCAACAAGATTGAGTCAACTTTATTCATATAATTATAACATTAACACTTTTAGATGCTTATGACCATGTATATAATGACTCAACCTGAATTGGATTCATGGAATAAAATGTCCAAAAAATAAAAATCCACAAACTCTTATGTTAAATCAAAACAAAATTTAATCACATAAGCATGGTATCGGAACTGGAGAAAAGTAGGAGAAATCCCCAAATTAAAGTACTTCAGAAAAAAAAATCCATCGCATATTACAACGTGGAAACCGATTTTCCAAAACTAACATAGAATATCAACAAAGAATATATAGTGTTCATATGAATGAGAAATTAATTCAAAGGCTCAAAATTCATTGGCAACCATGGCAGTCACACAAAACAAAATTGATTATGTTTAGGATAAATACCAGGCGTATTCAATCAACACCAGGCGTCTAAAGATTTCATAAAATAGTTTCATTCCCCAAAAATCAAGAATATATATTAATATTAATATTAATATCAAACAAATATTCTTCAATTGTATCTATAAAAAAAATATTATGAGTACAAATAAAATCATAAGTTTATTTCCAAAATAAAATAAAATATCAAATGACTTATTTTAGAATCAAATCAAATCAATTCCTTAATATGACACTTAAATGTTAGAGATTGGAATAATATTGCAAACAAATTTCACACACAAAATATATCAGGGTCATGTTAAAAGAGTAAGGAATATTTCATGCACCAAATGTGTCAAGTATAAAATTAGAGAATATAATTATTCACACCAATTCTGATTTAATACACATGCCAATGGTCTATGTGATCAGACTTTTAAAGGGTTCTATACACGCACAGTAATTTATAAATGAATGCTCATATCAATTTCAAGATTCACTCAATTTTGAAGTTGTATTGGAACATAGATTATATTATAGCACATAAAACAAAAGAGCAATTGAATCCCATACCGGAACCAATTTGAATTTGAATGCACAAATTCAATAACAAAGTATAGAATACCGATTAAAAGAAAATACATATTTTAATTCATATATCTACCACTCAAATTGGTAGAGCTTAAATCAAGTAAATATTGGCCACTCATAATATCTCTCACACATGACTACAGGGGTCGATCTAAATCCAACACATGTTAAGGTATTGCAAATCTTTGTTTTAATAGACCAGAATTAAACACGACCCGAACAAAGAAAAAAACTTATTTCCCATTGATTAAAACATAATCGATTCTTTTTGTCAGAAAAATAAATAAATAATCGGTTCTATTCACAAAATAAGGACAGTACGCGATCTTGTGATTCATCAAAATAAATAAACTCTTTATAGCCAAAACCTTGAATTAAAATAAGTAATCCCCAACTCAATACCAAATCGTAAAAAAATTTTATGATGACAAAACACCATTGGCTCCGAAGATTTAAAATCACAAAATAGGGTTCTAAATCATATAACAACGGCTCTGATACCACATGAAAGAATTAACATTATAGAGATCGATATATTATATGAAATTAGAACACACTTACTTGTTCATATGAGAATCACAATCGTTACTGGAAATCACCAATATCGAAAACCATCGATATATTAGACAAGGTCTTCCTTTGCCTCATCACAAGCTCCAGGATTTGAGGTTATCAATGGGGCAACCACAAACGAGCATATAGTCAGAGTGACGACTTACAATTCACGTGACGGCAAAGGGGACCTAACCTATCTATTTATATAAGATAGCAACCCTAGCCATACTACCCATCATGTACACTAGAGGTTGGGCCTACACTTTATTTCTACACGAATCAGAATTAGTGTCCAAAGCCCATTATTCTTGATCACAATTATTGGGCTTAAGCATCATCAAATGGATCACAACAACATCAACCCGTTTTTATTAAAACCAAAACTCACAATTGATTGTAGCCCACAAAATATTAGAAAATATTCTAACATCGAGGGAACATCAAATCCTCTCCATTGCCAAACTACATTAAAGGGATTTTGTCACCAAACCTCATCTCTATAATAAAAAGAAAAATATCTTTATCCACGAATTTTTAAATGGAGCAATTTTGAAAAATATCTACTCAATTGGATAAGATGGCATTCGTACTCTAAATATTTGCAGCTCTAGGAGAGTTTGATAAATAAAGAGACGGTGGGTGAGATTCATCCTGATTAATGCAATAAAAGGACAATTTAGGAGAGAAATAAACATCTTTATTATTTTATTGAGAATAAACATTTTTATAATATAATTTGGAATAATAAATACTTCCTCAGATTTTTCATATTCGGAAAATATTTCATTCATTTAGTTTAAATTTAGATAAATACATTTACATTATGTTTACATAAAAAAAAAAAAACAGAGGTGTACATTTTAATTTCATTGGCACATTTATTATTTTAGGAAAATACGAACATGTTAAAAAGTTAAACGTGGAAATATTTTTTTGAAATTTGGGCAATTAACTTTTAAAAAATTAATTATTTTGCATGATCTAATTCGATCTTTTTAGTAAATTTAATCCTTGATTAATGTATTTCTTATGCAATGGTAATTATTTATAATTTAAATCTAGAGTGATTCTTTTAAACAATTTTAACCAATGATAATGGGTATCACTGTAACAAAATATCATCAACAACAACACTTCATCAAAACAATTTAGACAACAAATTCTCCAAAGTTTTAATTTCATAATCAAAGTTTTGGGAGAGTCTAAACTAATATTCTTCAAAACACAGAAATTGCAGATAAAAGTAATGAGAACATGAAAATCCATTAATTTAATTAATATGAAAACTACTAATTACAAGTTTTGTTAAAAAAAGAAAAGAAAAGTAATCATCTTCATTCTCTTGTTCCAAAGGAAGTAGTTCAACTGCAATACTATAAAGAAAGTAGCTGTTTGGATCTGAAAAATAAAATTCATAGTAAAAAATTAAAAATACTAAAACAAAAACCAAAAAACCAACATGCTCAACTAGTCCAAATCATGGTGACTCGGACTCACCTGATGAATCAGACTTTGACAACTCAGAAGAAGAAGATACTTGAATCGACACGCTTTGTGAGGAAGACTCCTCCACTTCATATACTTCCATGATCTGTGATTCCACTTCCATTATCTCTTTAGGATCTGATTTTACCTTTTCCTCGACTTTTCCCTTAATATGAATAGTCATCACCTCAGTATCCGTCGGAGGAGGTGGAGCTTCAATATCCCCCGAAGAGTCCACTTCTAACACCCTTTGCTTCTTTTTCAATAGCTTTCTCTTTCCCCATTGTTGGACAAATTCTTTTGTGAGTTCCTTCATTAAAGTTTCCCAAAAAACCCAAAATCCATATCCGAATAGCATAATGCCTCACTGACCCACATCCATCGGTTAGGACCACCGTCATTGTGGTGAGGTTGCGGTGGTGATGGTAAACCCGATATTGTTAGTGGAAGTGAAGCGAAGGATGAGGGTTCTGATTGTTAGTCTCATTCAATGTGATCATAGGCTTTACAAATATCAAGTTTAAGCGCAACGTTACCCATTTTGCCTCTAGTTTTAGACTTCATAAAGTGCACTAACTCAATTTCCACCATCGCATTATCTAAGATGTTAGATGGACCTCCGAGGAACAAATGTGGACTGATTATCTGAAATGTACTTGTCAAAAACACCCTTCAACCGGTTAGCAAGGACTTTTAACACCAATTTATAAAGGATATTGCAAAGGGTGATCGATCTCGAATCTTTAATGGACTTCACCTTTAGAGAAATGTTTTAAAGATGTTTTGGTTTTATAATGATCAAACAAACAAGTAAGAAAGATAGACTTATAATATATAAATTACCCAGAGATTATGAATTTCATTAATAGCATAAATTCTCAACCCCTTTGAAACATACCTTTTTTGTCATGTGAAAACCTTCTTTTTAAAAGCAAACTATAGGTATGCCAATGTGAGGGAAGGGAAACTAAATTCATTTTCTTTGAAATTAGGGTAATATTCTCATTAATTAGTTTATAATAGATTTGTCATTTCGTCTATCTACAATAAAAAAGAATAATATTCTCATTTCATCAACGAAGAATTAATCTAAGTGGTAAGAATTTTGAATCTCTTTCTAATTGCTTTGAAAATTCATACCTATAAAAAAAATGATATTCTTATATATGAGTAAAAAACTTTTGTGCATTTACTTAGATATTTTTTGTATGAAACATAATCAGTCATGATTTTCTCAAATCTATAATTTTTTTCAAAATTTATTATAACCACACAAAGTGTTTATCATATTAATTTTTTCTGTTGATAAGCATAAAAGTAGAGCCTAAAAGTAATCGCATTTTAACTCTAAAAATACTAGATAAAAAGAGAGTTAAGATCATCTCCATATTTTATTCGCATAAGATATGGGAAATATTTTTTCCTACCCCTACAATTATATCTCTACCCCTACAAAATAATTTTTTTTCCAATTTTAACCTTTGTTTTTTTGCTACAATAATTTTACTCTTTTTTATTTGAGGTTAAAAGATATTTAACTTATAGTGACAGACAAAACTGTCACTAAAAGTGAAAAATTGTAAAAAGATCTCACTTTCAACATTATCGGTGCTCTTTCTCAAAGTATACCGATACAATATTGTCAAACATAACACATTATTTAAGAATACCGATATACTAATTTGAATACAAGAAATTTAACTTATAGTGACACATAAAACTGTCACTAAAAGTCACAAATATGTAAATAGAGCTTCTTTCAACAGTATCGCTGCTCATTTTCAAAGTATACCGGTACAATATTGTATATCGGAAAAATTTCCTTTAGGAATACCGGTATACTAATGTGAATACAAGAAATTTGACTTATAGTGACAGACAAAACTGTCACTGAAAGTCAAAAATCTGTGGATGGATAAAAATCCCGGGGACGTTTATTCTTCTCTTTTAGTGACAGTTTTGTCTGTCACTATAAGTCAAATTACTTGTATTCAAATTAGTATATCGGTATTCTTAAAGAATGTGTTCCGGTTGACAATATTGTATCGGTATACTTTGAGAAAGAGCACCGATAATATTGAAAGTGAGATCTTTTACAGTTTTTCACTTTTAGTGACAGAAAAACTGTCACTATAAGTTAAATTTCTTTTAACCTCAAATAAGAAAGAGTAAGATTATTGTAGCAAAAAAACAATGGTTAAAATTGGAAAAAAGATTATTTTGTAGGGGTAGAGATATAATTGTAGGGGTAGGAAAAACAATTTCCTAAGATATGTCCTATATAGTGTCAAAAAAATGATATATTATATATATATATATAGTAATAAAAAGGGAAAACAGAGAGAATCCAAACTCTAAGCTTTTTGTCCTAAATATATTAATTTGTACATGTTGTCAATATAATATGCCATGCAATAATATACCTTATCCTTTATATTTATTCTATTTTCACTTATATCGATTCCGTTTCCAAGCAAGCATGATTATATAAAAACATGGAAAATAGTCTCTAAAAGTCTAAACAATAGTGATGAAGTTTTGAATCCTCATGCAATCCAAGATTTAGTGATAATCATTGGCAATGGTAGTTGTGGTTGAAAAACATGGGATGCAACTCACGGCTGATTATAGCTATTTGACCACTAATGCACCATCCTAGCTTGTTCTCAAGTTTATGAGACCAAAAGCAATAAGCAATTGATAGTGCCAATATTTTATATATCCATGTTGGAATCTTTTGAAAAACTATAATACTACTAACAACTATATAAAATTGAAAATCTGAGTTAAATCAAAATCAGTCCCATCAATGATATCTCAAATTACGTGCAATTGCCTCTGTTTCACAGGACAAATAAATATTTCGTCTAATAAAAACTAGTAGTATAATATATCAATAACATGTCGTATATAACCTCTCACACTTCTGATGGAAGACATATTTCGAGGTTTAACATGTATCTATTAAGGTGGACAACTATGATAAATTTACACATTGTGTTTATTAATTTTGGACTATTAGAATTATCTACAACAATAGTATAACTGATACATATTTAAATAATACGTATACCAAAATGTTCATTGTATAATAATGAAGAAATTAGATTAAATCAAAGTTTAACTCAAACTAGATTAAATCAAATTTTCCAAAGACCAAACACGTACGTATGATATATAAAGGAAGTTTTAACTAATTTTATATTTAATTTATATTTATGTGGTGTGTTCTTATTAATTCTATTGGAGAAATAGCTTCAGTTCGATGAATAGTCTAGAAAAAAATCTTAAATTAAATTATATATTGGTAGGAATTACTCCTCCAATCACTGTTGTGAATTCGGTTAAATCACACCAATACCTTTTGATGTGTGGAGCAATACGATTAAAGTAATCAACAATTGAGAATGACAATAATAATAATCAACAAAGTAAAACCGAGAAAGCGTAAAGAACACAAGATATTGTTTACCCAGTTCGGTGTTAATGAACCTACTCTGGAGGGAGGGCAACCCTCTCCGTTCCACTATCAATAGAATATTTTATTACAATGAAATCCCAATTGGGTTGCAAGAATTAGACAATTCCCTAATTCTACCCAAGTCCCGAATTTCTTCCCGTGACCAAGAAATTCAATCAAAAAGTGTTTCCCAAGGTGATAGAATGTTTCTCCAACCCTAGAGTCTTCCCAAGATGTTACTCTATTAACCCTAGTCTTTTGTTGGCCTTAGAAACCCTAAAAACACACCCGGTATATCAGAAAACACAAAACAGCAATATATAGGTCGCGCACCCGCGACCCGCGCAGGAGGCCTGCGCCTCGCGCCAACCACCAGAAGCCAAGTCCAAAATTGGCACATCATTGGCGCCCCGCACAGGAGAGTTGCGCCCCGCGCCAATTGCCAGAGCAAGACCAATTTTTGTTTCTTCATCCAATTTCAAGGCAAACTTCAACAACCACAATTATAAAAAATTGCATTTTTTAAATTCATTAAATGATTGATATATTTCAAGTAATTAAATACATTTGTTATTGAATGAATATAAAATGTACATTTTTACTTAGGATTTTTCTATTATGTTCAAATTTGCACATGTTAAGAAGTTTAAAATAGTAAATTTGTATTGAAACTTGTGTATTTTATATTAAATGTATAATATTTTAATAAATAATTATTGTTTTTTAATAAAAAATTACTACTTTTAGTTATCTTAACATGTGCAATGTTACACATGTTAACAAACCCTTTTACTTATGAGTTTAATTGATATGCACTGACGGTGTAAAATAGTTTTACACCATCGTCCAATAAATAACCATCATTTTGCCATGTCATGTCAAGAAAGTGGGATAAAGTGGGGTGATGTGGCAGAAAACATGATTGGTATTGGTTGACAGTGTAAAATTATTTTACACCATCGGTGCATATCTATTAAATTCTTTACTTATATATATGTAGGAATTAGAAATTTTGAATTAAATATGGTATGTGGTAACACTTAAACATAACATGCACCCATATGGAAAACATGATAACTTGGTAACGGAACCGACAACAAACAGATATCTTAGGAAAATGGGGTGATCACATGCATGACAATATAATATACATATGGGTCGATCATTTACTTACTTCCTCCTCCTCCTCCGTTCCAAATTATACGTCACTTTAAAGAAAAAATTTGTAATAAATTATATGTTGTTTTATAATATCAATGAAGCATTTAATGTTATTTTCCTATTATACCCTTAATTATTTATTACTTTCTCTTCTTTCAATTCTTCTATTTATCTTTCTCATTCAATTAATAAAGGACAATTTTGTAAACTAACTCATAATTTATTTTTTCCATACAACATTAATTGCATTTCTTAATATGCATAAAAATAGCAAAGTGACATATAATTTGAAAGGGAGCGAGTAAAACATGTGTGGACCAAACTTAAGGGAATGTAACATTTAAGAGGTGCACATCACATCACTTCAACTACTATGGTCCCACTTTTGTTCCCTCATTTCATCATTCAACCAATCTTTGCCTGCCACGTGCACTCACTTTTGGATATCGTGCTAGTTTTCTCCTTCTTTGTCTTGGTCAAATTTAGTACTTGTAATTGACATACTACTATACATACCCATGTCTTTCTGTTACACAATTTCATCTCATTGTCTAACTGTTTCTTTCTACTCTCTATATCAAAGAAAGTGAAAAAATAAGCTTCTTATGTCATCACATATTAATTAAAATTTAAAATTGAAATATTAGACAACTTATGCATTAAATCATCATTATAGTTGCATTGTTTAAAATATTACTAAAGATAACTCTTTTTAGAAGTAGAAGTTCACTAATTTTGAAGCAAAGTTTACGATTTTTATTTTATTTTTTTATAAATTTCTAATTATCAAAACTCATTCTTTTGAGTATTGGAGGGTTAACATTATAAAGAATTAAAAATTTATCAACTTTGATTTTAGTGGCACATAAAACTTGTTTAAATATATAGTAACACTCTTGTCCCGGATACCAGGTCTTTCTATTATACCGATATGAACCTCAAGGTCTCATTTTATACTTAAGTAAACGAAAGTTATTCAAAATTTGATTGAACAACCAGTGTTTATTGAAGAAGCTATATAGTCAATTATAAAAAGATACTACATTGGTGCTTAACTATTTGGTCTAGGATTTGATCTCAGTCTAGTACGTATTGAAAAACATGTATAAGTATAGGTTAAATTCTTAAATGAATTTCAATTTATTAAACTGCTATATAACGTATCATCATAATATTAAAAATAAAAGTGATGTTGTATTGATAAACCACTATTTTTCTTAAGCATGTGATCAAATAATCCTTAAATGTGTTTCAAATTAATTTAAAAGATTAATCTATATTTTCCCCCACAAAAAATACTCTAGAAATAAATATATCAATTAATTAATAATTTTTATATTCATCAGTTTGGGCCATGAAAATGAGTATAGTTGACTATTGAGGAGTGCTATTTATAAAGGCTCTTTAACAAGTCCAAGTACTTCAACACTCTCTTCTTCATTTTCCTCTTCTTGAAAGAGATGGGAAATTGCCAAGCAATTGATACTGCAACACTAGTGATACAACAACCAAATGGGAAAATAGAGAGATTTTATTCATCTATAAATGCAAACCAAGTTATGAAAATGAACCCTGGTCATTGTGTTGCTCTTCTCATCTCAACCACAATCTATCCAAACAAGAACATTGAAAATTGTCCCAAAAATAATAATAGTGACACTAAAACCAACCCGGTTCGATTAACTCGTATAAAGCTTCTTAAACCGACCGATGATCTTCTTCTTGGCCATGTTTATAGACTCGTCAAAACTCAAGGTTAGTTGTAAGTTGTAACCAAATATTTCTGGTTTGGTTTTTATGTTTTTATGCTTTCATTCCAAATTTGAGATTGACTCTTTGAAATGTTTTTTGGGTTCAGAGGTTATGAAGGGTCTAAGGGAAAAGAAACAAGCAAAGATGAAACATAACATGTTAGAATCAGCTCATAAGCATGATTTGTTGAAGGAAAATTTGGGGTTAGAGATGGAGAAAAAATCAAGGAGGTTTGATATACAGGATAATCAGGTAAAATCACAGTGTGTTTGTCCCGTGAGTTTGATTCAGTTGACGGGGACATTGCATTATATATGTCAGTAGATAAGCCAGATAGTTCAAAATAAGGCAATTCAAACAAACCCTTAGTCTATTATTTCACCTAGAGATTTGTCAGTGTAGTTTGTCTAATTATAGCAATCAATTTTTGTCGAGAAACATCATTTTTGCAAACAGTTAATTTTATGGTTGGAGCATTTTAAATGATTGGATTTGTAAATTTAATTGAAATATCATGAGGGTTATGTTAACAAAAAGAAAATACTCATTAGGATTTGACTAGTTTGTTTGGGCATAATTTTCCTTTTCTTGATCCATTTTTACCTTCAGAATGGTTAAACATTCATATCAGAAATTTTACATGAATAGAACAAGCATTTGGTACTATTTTTTAAGAGATCTATTAATTATATGCTTATCTGTAATTGTTGTGTTTTTTTCAGGCAACCAAACCCGAAAGATCGCGATCGAGGACAACTTCATCAACTAATAATGCTGCAAGTGTCACAGCTAAGATAAGATTCTGGCAACCATCTTTACAAAGTATCTCAGAGGTAGCCAGCTGAGAGACAGAGATGCAAGCAGCTCATAGAAAAACTCAGCCAACAACAGAATCCCTTCATCCATGATTGCTAAATGATGTGAAAATATAATAAATTGCAATGCATTGAGCTTAAAGGGAGGCAAGGCAGAAACAACTCAGAGATGATAAAATTATTGTCTTATTGGTTTATGCATAATTGTGCATTGTAAAGTTGACACATCCATGTCAGAGTTAATGTAATTAGCTATCAGTATTCTAATGGAATGAATGAATCTTTGTCATCACAGATTGTGTCTGCAGTGTTTTAATGGTTAACCAGATTAAACAGACCGAAGATTCAAATAAATTAATTTTAGGCTAAATTGCATTTTTGATTTGCTAACTTTCAAAAACTTGTGATCTTGACTCCCTAACTTTCATAGTAGTACACTTGACCCCTAACTTTAGCCCATTTTGCAAACGACTGACCCCACTGATTTTAGCCAAGTCAATGCTCACGTAGATAGTGACTCACATGCGATGTCAACATGTCCTGTATTGTGGACAACGACTCACTTGTCACGCTAACCTATATGGCAAGACATGTAATTCAATATCCACGTGTGCATTGATTTTGTCAAAATTAGTGGGCCAACATTTTGAAAAAGAGGCTAAACTTAAGGGGCAAAGAGTGATATTATGAAAGTTATGGGGTCAAAATTTCAAGTTTGCGAAAGTTAAGGGTCAAAAGTGCAATTTAACCTTAATTTTTTATTTATAGTTATAATCAATTTATATAAAATAAGCTTAAATATACTTTTATTCCTTTCAAATATGAGATTTTCCTCTTATAGTTATCACAAAATGTAAACAATCCTATTTTTTTTTTTAAAATGAGAATGGGGGACTCTTAAAAGTTTTAGATAAGTTTAACGCAAAGTAAAAACTCCCAAAACACCGACAAATAATACCTGCCTAAGATAGAGACTCTTAAAGAAAGTATTTCATCACTAAGTTTATATTCAATATTAGCAAAAACATCAACGATCTTATTCACTATGCGATAAACACAAATAACACTAACATTTCAATCCAAAGTCATGACACAATGAATACCTTGCACCAAACTCTAGCCACGAGTACACCAAACAAAATTACCATTCATGTAATGCACCACTGAATATGGATCCAATTGATAAAGACTTGACTCATATTCTGCAAAGACGTGTGTTCAACTCTCGTTATTAATTAGTATTAATAAGACAAAATGGAAATTGCTTGCAGCCAGCTCACACCACTCGTGCACTTCCTACGCATGAAAGTTTGTTTCACTCTCTCACTGCACGAAGAGACCCCATTTCATAGTATATTGTCTCAAAACAATGCATATAATTCCTTTCCACTTTTTTTCTTTTTATGTGCTTTTAAAATCAACAACATCAGGCCATTAATTCGTCATTTCATTCTTTATTTTTGTAGGTCTATATCCCTTCTTTATGATGAGCAATCATGGAAGATATGCCAATAGATCGATAAAAATGAATTTAAGCATGGTCTCAAGTTACAAAATAAGTTGACACATATCATGTACATTGTACATAGGCCTTGGCACCTTGCATATCTTATCATCATAACTGTTTTAATTGATGAGTTTATATTATTTTTACAGTACAGCATAGCTTTATTATTTTGACAAAATACGGCAAAACTTAGACAAAAAAGCATAATAAATCGTTAGTTGGTTCAGTGGTGATTGACGCTGAACTTTATAGCGAGAACTACAATTCAATCTTCTGCAACTACGATTTAAAGAGAATTGAAACCACTTGATATCAGAACTGATTCCCGAACAAGATTAAACAGTTCAGTGGACCGGATATTGACAGTGAAAACAAAACAAAAAAAAAGACTAAAAAGCATGCAAGCATTGAATGTGTAATCAATCAAATACAAAAGAGCTTACTGTGTCACCAAGAAAAAGTGAAGACCAGCGGCTAAAGACTACAGTAAAAAGGATCTATGACATCAGGTAATGAAGTCAACTTGCATGCCATTCATTATGAAATCCTTTATCTGGCCTAATGCATTAACTAAAACAAGTAAATTGGAAAGCATCTCTATATAGTCTACTCCAAATTATAAATATCCCCTTCTCCACTAATCATTAGATGGTCTAGTTGTGATTGACGTTGAACTTGATAGGGAGGATCACGGTTCGATCCCCTGCAACTGTAATCGAAAGGGGCTGCCTAAAACCACTAGATGTCATAATCGACCCGGACCAAATTAGGCGGTCCAGTGGACCGAATACTAGTGATGAAAAAATAAAATAAAATAAAGAACCCTTCTCCTATTAACTAAGTTATTAAGACAAAAAAACAGAGTTTTCACATGCTAAATTCATCAACCGAAAAAAGTTGTATGCTGCTACTGTCTAGAAATTTTAGGGTCTTAGGGTCTTGCACCATTTTTTTGTCTCACAACAAAGAGGAGCTCTACTAATTTGGAATTCAGTTTAGAGAAAGTAAAATTTGATTAAAGATTTTTTCAACAAAAATTTAAATAGATTTTTAAAATTTGAGATTATGCAAGAACGTGATATCCAGGAGTCGTGATTAAAATTCGAAAATGTGTGAATATAGTCGATAGCGACCTGACAAGAAAGAAAGTGCTAACTCCCCGTCAAGGTTGCCCTTTTTCTTCATTCTACACATACAAGTGTTGAACTTGTTTTTTAAAAAAGTGAAAACTATGAGTCCAGTTTCTTTACGAAAACATTTTTTATTTTAATTATTTGAAATTTTGCATTAGGTTTACTTGGTAATAACGAGAAAAATGACTTTTAAAGTAAGTCATTATGATAGATAGGATAAATAAATACAAATTTTGACATTTTCACAAAGTTAGTTGGACCCAAAAATTCTAGCATGAGAATCAAAATTCATTACTGTCTTGAAATACAAAATAAACTTAGTAAAGCTTTGAAAGCAGAATGCCAGCTAAGACTGTCGTATGATATTTTGGAAAAATTAGCCACACTATCCACTACCTTGTCAATTTTCAACCTTGAAATTTACCTCACAAAAATTGTCACATGCAAAAGAAACAAAGAGAATAACAGCCCTATTGAATCAAAACCCAACTACTCTCTCGGCTATTTTGCTCACACTCGCTTTTTATGGTAGAATGAGTTCCATATATTTCAGATCTATAGTCACAAATTTATGATCTGGCAATCAATATTATAATCAGAACGCGCAAATCTTGAACAGTGAAAAAACTACTCATGCACAAGAAATTTGGGTTCAAACTTTTTCAGTTTATTCTAACATGGCTATCATAACATCCAACTTGTAGCCACAAAAATACAATGTAAAGAAAACTAGCATCCAAATGTTCAGCTCATTCTGCACTTTCAGAACATTACTGTTTACGAGCTTCTTCTCTCACAGCTGCCTTGACATATATTTCGTAAACACATCCTGAAAAATCACAAAAAGCATACAAGAACATTAAATAAATGGAACAAGACAATTTCTAGAAAAAATTGTTGCACACTAACTCACAGAAATTCAAATCTAATCTAAATCAACACATTTTCTCATATTTAAACCATAAATCTGGCATTAACTAGAAAATTTATAGGCAGTTCCTATTCAAAGTATAATTGGTAATCTACAATGGTATAGGAACTAAAATGGTTGATATTAGACTAACACGAAAAGGTATTGACTATTGCTTACTTCATAGAAGTGACATAACCCGGATAAATAAAACAGAATACTCAGTCGGTACTAAATTGTCTATTATGAACGCAGTTTTTATGTAATTAATAACATCTATTACTGACTATGTTGTCGAGAATGTTAAATACAGGAAATGTCTATCAATGTGCAGTGACTGAGAATCCAAGAATTCAACTATAAGATAAACTTTTTCTTATTAAAAAAACAAAAAAACATTTGAAACATGTTAACTGGCAGATGGCAGTAAATACTACATTATTCTGTCAATGATGAAGTAGTGTTTATACGGATACACTCATAAGTATCCAAACATTTGATCTCTTAAAAGCTAGCTGTAAAGGTGGAAGAACTAAACCACTTAAATACTCCACTGAACATCGCATACTACTTGATGTGGAACCAGGGCACCCCATAATACCGAAGTGCTAATCATAGCACAGCCGCTGAAAGCCGGCAATCTAGCACTTGCATCCTACAACACTTTATTCAGTCTGTTCAGCCAGCCCCTCCGAAAGTAACCCTTTCAGAGCCACCGACAACCGGCTCTCATAGCAATTGATAAGTATCCAAGCACTTGGAAACCATCCCTTAGAAACTAGCTATCAAGGGGTACAAATCAAATCACTTAAATACTCCATTGAGTATCTCATACCACTTGATGTGGGGATTGGGCAACCCAAAATAGCATAATACTCAAGTCCCTATCATAGACCTTCAAAACCAACTAGATACACATTAAGTGATTATATAACCTAACGTTAAAGTTGCTAAGATATGAGGAGATTATCAATGCAGAAAGAAAACATACACAAGATATACTTGGTAAGATAAATGACCAATTGACTCAACCACAAACTGGCCATGGCACAATATCCATGTATCAAGAATTCCCCCGACCCCCAGGATTAAAGATAACTAAATATCCAAATAGTGCACTTTTCATGGTCAACTAGATTCAGCAACCCCAATTTATTTTTGAAGTAATCTTGTATCAGAAATTAAACTACGGAGGCATACGGGATTTCCAAATCAGTAATGATTTTGCTTATGCCAAACATCTTATCTGGCCATGAACATACGCCAATAACTTTAGCCTACTCAAATGTTTTGGATTCAGATTTCAGACAGCTTAACAAAAATTTAGTAACAAACCAAAGCTAGGCTCAAACAAACCAAAAATAGGCTTAACAAATAAAATATTTCAGCTCATTAAAAGTGATTGCAAGCCTTGATTGAAGGATAATAAAGCACCCCTCATGGTTTCATTACTCTAAATCAAAATCATTCAACTTCCTGTCACAAATTACAAATACCAAAACCCAAATTCATTTCATCAAAAACAGAATTCAAAGACAGCATACCTGCAACAACAACAATAGTTAAAACATCCCCAACTTTTCTGAGCTTTTTCACACTCTGCTTATATGATTTGAATGGCTTGAGAGCCGAATCTTCTGCCAAGAGCTGTAACATAATCCAAGCAGTACAATTGAATAAAAAAACAAATGAAAGAAAGAAAACACAAAAAAGGTGCCTACCAAGTTATACAAATATAACAGACAGATTATGCATCTTAACATTGCAATATTGAAGTTAAATACCATACCCTTCCGAGACAGGATTCTAAATTCACTTTTGCTGTTTGTGACGGTTAAAAGTAATTTTAGAACCGTAAAATCAATTTTGATATATCTGCATGTTCTTGATTAGAATTATTTTTGCCTCCAAAATAAATTCTAAAAGTTAGGATTTGCAATTTTGACTCTAAATGTAAATTTTAACCTCAAATTTATCATTGACTCATAACTCCAGATGTATATGATTAATGTGTTTGGGATAAATCAAAATTAAGATTGAAAAATTGACAAGTTATTATAAGCTTAAATGAAATCAATAATCTACAAGCCCTAAATTTTTCGCAAGAGAGTAATCCCTCAAACTAACTGAGATTCATTTAAGAGATCAACCTCTCCCAACAAATCAGACCTAAATCATTTGAATTGGGGGAAAATTAAGCAAAAATAATAAAAAAGAGAAAGTAGAAGAAGCTTAAGGCTTACAGCTTTTTCACGAGTCCCGGGTTGAACGTGGAATCGACGGTGCGAGAGGGAAACGGAATCTGCAGTGTTCTGGTGGTTTGGATTGAAAAGAAAAATGAATCACAGATGGAAAGACAAAAGTGAAATTGATTATGATTATGATTCGATGTATAAAAAAAAGAAGAAATACCTGAGAGGTAGATCGAAAATGGGAAGCAAGGGTTGATTTGTTCAATAAGAATGCCATGATGGTTTGTTTGTTGATGTAAAATGGTGTAGCTCAAGTTCAGAATATAGAACACAGGAAACCCGTGTGTAGCACTAGCAAGCGAGTTTTCATTTAACACAATTTATTTATGTTTTCTTATATACGACCTCTCCGTCTCAAATTAATAAGAAATAAAATATTTTTTTATAAATAAAAAATATCAACTTTTATCATTTATAAAATTTATTTTAAGTGCGGCACAAGAAGACCTCTCGCGAGTAATGGGCGTGCGTCATGTTCTAGGTACAGGTACTTACCTTGGACTACCGTCCTTGGTGGGGAGGAGTAAGAAGGCCACATTTGCATACATTAAAGATCGAATTTGGAAAAAGATTAACTCTTGGAGGAGGCGTCCGATGTCCAAAGCAGGGAAAGAGGTAATGATCAAGTCCGTGCTACAAGCTATCCCATCATATGTTATGAGCATTTATTTGTTACCGGATACACTGGTTAAGGAGATAGAAAGAATGATCAATGCATTCTGGTGGGGAGGGAGCACTAATAAAGGTATTAAATGGTTGTCTTGGGAGAGAATGGTGCCTTCCAAAGATAGAGGAGGGCTAGGATTTCGTGATCTGCAAGTCTTTAACTTAGCAATGGTGGCAAAACAAGGATGGATGCTTATTACAGAACCTCACGCGTTAGTGTCAAGAATTCTCAAGGCGAGGTATTTTCCTAAGTCTTCCCTCTTTGATGCTGCTCTTGGCACTAACCCGAGTTATGTTTGGAGGGGTATTTGGAGATCTCGACAGGTCTTGATGCAAGGGTGTAGATGATTGATTGGTGATGGGAGCAAGATTAATGTGATGTATGAACCTTGGTTGAGAAGTAAGGAAAATAGTTGGATTAGTGCACCTCAAAACCTCACGGTCCATAACATGAAAGTGCAGCAACTAATGCTCCCAAACCAGAAGGCGTGGGATGAACGGAGGATTCTGTCCATGTTTCCAGCTCATACAGCGGGGGAGATTCTTGATGTTCCGCTGCTTACTTCAATCGAGGCCGACAGACTCATATGGAAGAAGGAGAGAAATGGAATATACTTTGTTCGTTCCGGATATAAGAAGATGATGAGGGAGAAGAGGGACTGGTGCGGGGACATGCCGCGAGAGCCGTGGGGACTGCTTTGGAAAATTAAATCTCCTCAAAAAGCAAAGCACCTCCTATGGCGAGTTTGTAAGGATTGTTTACCGACTCGGGTACGTTTGCGTAATCACTTTGTTAATTGTACTTTAGAATGTCCGCTATGCTCACATGATATGGAAGATGAAAGGCATATATTTTTTGAATGTGAAGGAAGTAGAGAGGCATGGACTGTTATGGGGCTTGAAAGTGTCATTGTTCCAAGATTACAACGGTTTGATAATATCCGAGAGTTTATCTTTGATATATGTTCTAAGGAGGACATTGAAGTTGCAGGGAGAGTGGCATTACTTATGTGGTCTTTATGGAGAAATAGAAACAATTGGCTTTGGAAGGAGGTTAAAGCTAGTGCCTCACAAGTTGGCTTTGAAGCATACCATGGTTGGGAGGAATGACATACTGCAAATTTACGTGATAGCCCAGTACAACATCACGATCAATATATGTCTTTGGGCATATGGCAACCACCACCCCTTGGGAAAGTCAAATGTAATGTGGATGCTAGTTTTTTCATCAATGGCGGTGTATGTGGATGGGGTTGGTGCATTAGAGGAAGTGAAGGACAATTCATCCTGGGTGGTTCAAATTTTCTGCACGAGAAACTCAACATTATGGAGGGGGAAGCTATGGCAATCAAAGAAGCAATGTGTGAAGTAAGTCAAAGAGGTTTCACCCAAGTCATTTTTGAAAGTGACTCTAAAATAGTTGTTGATGCAATTCTCTCTAGGAATGTGGGTGTGTCCGAGTTTTATTCTATAATTTCGTGTATTCGTTCTATGTTAATTTCATGTCCAAACTTTGAGGTGAAGTTTGTCAAACGACAAGCGAATAGTGTAGCTCATAACTTAGCTAGGGCGGCCTATTCTAAGTCTAGTCGTTATATTTATGATTCGATACCTCCTTGTATTTGCTCTATCTTGAATAATGAAATGAATTGAGCTTGTTTTTGTCAAAAAAAAAAAAAAAAATTATTTTAAGTTATTATAAAAAAAAATATTATTTTAACTTATTTTCATGAACCTAATCGTAAATTATATTCAATTTACTCTTTTCTTTCTCGATAATCAATAACTAATAAAAAGTTTACAACTTTTAATAAAAACATAAATAATCATACTTAAAATATTATATTTTATTTTTGGTTTAAATGCAATTTTGGTCCACCTCTCAATTTTTTGATGTTTTGGTCGCCTATTTTAAAAACCAATTTTTTTGCCTTTAAGTCTTTCACTTCGTTGAGAGTCAATTTTAATAATGTGACAAAATCAATTATGATGTGACAAATAACATGTGGATTATACGATTAAACATGTCATTATTATTGAATTCAATCCTCAATAATGAATATTTAACAAAATATTTAATGTATTATATAATAGATTTTTTGAGGTAAATAACATTTTAATGAAGGTAAATATTTTGAAATATTTTTAAAAAAAATTAAATTATATAATAATGACATGTATACTTTGATTTGTCTATTGTCACATTACAATTGATTTAACCACATTATTAAAATTGCTTCCAAATTGAAGTGAGAGATCAAAAGTAAAAAATATTTAAAAGGGAGGATAAAAAGTTGGATTTTAAAATAGGGACTAAAACTTCAAAAACTAATTGTAGAGAGCATGGTAATAAAAAGAGAATCGGACCAGCCGGTCCAACCGGTTTAACCGGGAACCGGTCCTGCGTCCGGTCCAAAAATCTCTGAAAACCGCTCATCTATAAAACTAGGAAACAAACAGGTGAACCGGTCAAAAACCGGACAAATTTGGGTTATTCGATTTATTAGGTTGAACCGCACCTCTTTTTTTTCTGTGGTAAAATAAAAAAACAAACGCAGAGTATTGTTTCACAGACATGGAAAGAATGAAAACCCTCAAGCATAGTACTAGAAGAAGAAGGAAGAAAAAGAAGAAAACAAATAAGTAACAAGAAGAAGCAAACACTACAAGTTATGGAACATGAAGATGATCATCGGTTATTTGCAAAATAGATGGAAATGAGTGCACTGAATATATCTAAGAAATCGAAGATGAAAGGAGAAAGAGGTGGTGGGGCCAAACTAAAAAATGAGTTTAGGGTTATAATAAATGAGTTTGGGCGGATTTGGATCATCCCCTTCTCAACACTCTACATCTCTCTCCTTTCTCTCTATCTCTCTTAATTTCAATCTCTTTCATCAATAAAAAATAATAAACAAATCAAGAGAGAGTGATTTGATGAGAGAGATAGAGAGAAAGGAGAGAGATGTAGAGAGTTGAGAAGGAGAGGATCCAATTTGAGTTTGGGCCAAACTAAAAAATACTCACACATACTTAAAAAAACTTCTCATGTGTGATGTATCTTAATAAAAGTTAACTTTTTTTTTATTTCTATATTAAACAATTTTTTTTATGCTTATTCATTGGAAATTCAAAACTAAAACTAAAAAAAAGTATTTTTAATGGTAAAAAAATATGAAAAATTTGTTATTTTTTTACTATTATTTTATATACTATATATAAAAATTATATTTAATTAATACCAGTTGAATCCCATTCGATTCCCGATCGAACCTTTAAACCTTGAACCCATGCAGGGGCGGAGCCCCTTGAGGGCTAGGGAGGGCCGCGGCCCGTCCTAAAATTTTCAGTTTTTAATAGGTATATAGTATATACATATTTTTATTTTTATTAAATGTGATCTTATATTATATATATACATAAGCGAGATCTTATTATTATGTTGCATGTAGTTCGGTGGAAAGCTAGCAAAACTTTCACTGAATTGTCTTGAGTTCAATTCATGCCTACTGCCTTCTTTTTTAGCTTTTCCTTTTTCTAAAGGAATGCTTAATATATACCTACCATATATTAAAGAAATTAAATTCTAACCACAAGAATTTTTCTAAAGGAATGTTGAATATATATTATATACATCTTATATTAAAGAAATTAAATTGTACCACCGGTGGTATTTTAACGAGTATAAAATTTATTATTAAATTAAAAAATTTATACATTATAGATGATTTATGTAAAATGTTATATAAATTTAAAATCATTAGATATGTTATTGAGATTTACTAAAATTATTGTATATACTAAATTATTGTATTTATGATTTCTTGATTTCTATTTATTTTGAATAAATGTGAGTTGAAAGTGCATTTTTAGTCCCCCATAAAATTTCTTATTTTTCACTTAATATTTTACTAAGACCCAACAAACTTAATAAACTTAATAGTTTATGCATTTTTAGCCCCTCAAAGAAAAAAATAATTCAAACTCCGTTACGGCCCCTCCGGACATTTTAGTCTAGCTCCGCCACTGAACCCATGCCTCCACCGGTTTGCCATATAAAGATCTTAATAGATCTGCCTTTCTTTGTTTGTAAGTCAACAACTAACCTGAATCAATCCCCGGAAGAAGAGAGTTTAGGGGAGTTTTTTTATCACGAACGTTCGGTCCGGATTTGATTACCTTGGTAGAGAACATAATTTATTTTTTTTAAACAAATTTTTGGATATTGAAAAAAAAAACAATATTTTTTATTACAATGGAGCTGAAGATGACTCAAAACCTCTAACTTACTGCCTAGATCCGTCAACACTATAGTAAACTCAGTGGCTTAAAAATTTTTTTTTAGAGAGTGTAATGATTATGGGTTATGAAGCTCAGATACTCCAAAAATGGCAAAGTATCGTGTCCGATACGTGTCCGATACCGATACTCGTCCGATACTCTTCGATACACGTATCGGAGAGTATCAGACAATTAATATTATTTTTTTAAATAAAAAATTACCGATACGTGTCAGATACTTCTCTGATACGCGTATCAGAGAAGTATCGAACAACTAATGTTCAATGATGAAAGAATTGGAGGACATCATACTGATACAATATGTATTTCCTCTTAAATAATGAATGTTAGAGGATGATGTTATTTGTGTGGTACTTATGATGTATTTTTTGGATAGTATTAGTTATGTTATTTTTGGGTAGTACTTACTTAACTTTAGATATGTAATCGACAATTGTTTGCTCAATTTGAGTAATTTGAATGTTAATTGATTATCATTGTCGATTTTTGTTATGTTTATATATTGTGCATTTATATATTTAATTTTAAATTTAATTTTTAAATAACGTATCGCGGCAGTATCATATCGGAGATTTTGAAAATTTTCCCGTATCGCCGTATCAGATTCGTATCGTATCAGTATTGTATCACTTCATATATGGGTGACCCCAAAATTGCCACGTATTACGAACCTCTAGTTTCTGATTCACAAACCTTCCATCTTCATCTTCAACAACTTCAATCAGAAACTATGGCTTTGAGAATCGCAGTAGTTTCTACATCCCGTATTGCAAAACCCCATAACCCATCACCATTCTTTTCACCTTCATTCCAAAACCTCGCTCTCAAATTCCATCTTCCTCCTCGTCTTCTACACTCCAATGCTTTTTCACCACTTCCCGTTCGCAAACTTGGTATCCTCCAATCGAATATCATCGTTTTTATAATTGGAAATGATTCAAACCCATGTGCTTAATTTTCTGCTTTTTGTATTATAGGGTCTCAATGTTACATTCGAGCTATTAGTGATGCAGCTGTAGAATCTAGAGTTTCTAAGAAAGAAGAGGAAGAAGAACAGTCTCCTAAAGATTGGAAGATTAAAATGCTATATGATGGAGATTGTCCATTATGCATGCGAGAGGTTCATCTTTCTTCCAAATTTCCAAGTTTTGTTCATAAATAATTTTCTTGGCATGAATTGTTAGTGAGTTTTGTTTCTTTTCATTGATTGATAGAGTCTTTTGATTGTTGTTATTTCAAACATGTTAGGTGAATATGCTACGAGAGAGGAATAAGAGCTATGGAACGATCAAGTTTGTTGATATAGGTTCAGATGATTACTCTCCTCAGGAGAATCAGGGCCTTGACTATCAAACTGTTAGTCCCTTCTCTATGGTCTCAAGCTTCTTCTATAAGTCCTTATTATAAGAAAAAGTTTAATTTTTAGGTTCATAGAACATTTAATGAATACATTTTATGAACCTAAAAACTAAACTTTTTCTTATAATAAGGACCAGAAGGAGTATTTAATTTCTGGCTTTCATAGCTCAATTACTAGGTTTTTATTTGTTTGGTTCATTAATTTTTCATCAACATAAGCAAATGTGAAAATTTCATTTGAAGATTCTTATTATGTGAAGACTTGCTTTACAAGTAATAATGGACTAATTGGTGTACGGGTGTAAGGTTTTCGAGCATTTTTTGCATTTGTTTATAGATATAGTAACATGTTCTTTTGTTTTTACTTTTAGGCTATGGGAAGAATTCATGCTATTCTATCAGATGGAACTGTTGTCACCGATGTTGAAGTATTGCTTCTTACCTGTTCTTTACTAACCTAGGATAATTGTTGATACTTCTCTGTGTCCTGCTTCAGTAATTTCATGATCTGGACATAATTGATTTTGTATAAGTTTAATTTCTAGGCATGGAATTACCGAGAATTTAGAAGTTAGAACATTACTTATAGTTCTACGATTCCCATAGTCCATTCTCAATCACAATATAGGCATATTGGTATATACTCGTAAGACTTAAATATTGATATCCAATTTCAACTTTTATGTAATCCCTGATTTTCTGCTGAACTTAATCAAAATTGAAATCCTAAAACTAAGATTGCATGTGTTGCATGATGGCTTCGCATTCTGCAGGCGTTTAGGAGATTATATGAAGAAGTTGGTCTTGGTTGGGTTTATGCCGTTACAAAATACGAACCAGTAAGTCTTCCTACCATTCTTTTGAAGGACTTGTTCTGTATTTTGTAACTTGTGCAACATGGAAATCTTCGCCTTTTGGCTTTACTGCAGAAATGATGGCTTATTTCGTTATATACTATGTTACTAATGAAGATAAACAATATTCGCAGATTGCAAAAATTGCTGATTCCGTATACAGTTTTTGGGCTAAATACCGACTTCAAGTTACAGGTAAATGCAAAGCTCATACATGATTTTACACCAAAATTTCCATGTAGTAATATTGTAATTGTTCTTTTTATGTCTCATAAATGCTAGTCTTTTATTTAGTAGAAATGATATGGTCACATATACGCCCGAGAAACTTAGGATTATTGAGATAAGACTATCATCTGATCTCTTAAAGTTGATGAAAAAAAATTCATCCGTTAATAAGGTTATCACTTTTAGTGTCATTTCTTATTGCTAAGTATAATTAATGATTAATGTGGCAGTAATTTTACTACTTGAGAGCAATAATTACCTCCAAGGTTACACTAACCAGAATGATGATGTTAACATCCGTTCAATTTATGCATTAATTTCCATTTTTTGGTTTCCAGGACGGCCACCTATAGAAGAAATATTAGAAGCTCGAAAGAAGAAGGTAATCATATTCAACTGCATAAAGTATCATGCTGGTATAGAATGTTTCTGCAGAATATAATCAGGAAAACGAAGATGGTGATGAAAATTGAACACAAATAATTTCAGT
Source organism: Trifolium subterraneum (assembly GCA_951799995.1). NCBI lineage: Eukaryota > Viridiplantae > Streptophyta > Magnoliopsida > Fabales > Fabaceae > Trifolium > Trifolium subterraneum. The sequence continues at coordinate 40,270,824 of OX637467.1, forward strand.
CAGAGAATCATTTGAAATTTTTAAGAGAATGATTCTTTAACCTCATATACATTAGAATAGTTGTGACTGAACTTCTGTCCCATTGCGTAGAGTAATTTAAGTATAGTTGACCTTATGTTGCAAAAATTAATGACTCGTTATTTTGACCATGCCTATCTATAAATAAACAAAAATAGCGCGTAATGCATTAAATAACTATTTTATCAAATGCCAGTATAGTGATTCATATATCACTGCAAAATGCCAAATTATTGTATTCACTAATAGGCTTAGTGTTTAGAGTTCTGAAATAATTTGACTCTATTCAAATATTTGTTCAGGCCATTGATCCTAACATAATTTTAACTTTAATATACATGACAGTGTACTGCTTATTTGCTGATTTGTGTTTTTATGATTTTTTTTTTCCAACCGTTTTTACAGGGTGAAGTATGCAAAGACAACAATGCTTGCAAGATGTAAATTTCCACAATATCTGACTGTACTGAAAACTTGGAGAAGACTCGTCGCTGAAGCAGATCTATGTATGATCTTACTTACAAAATGCTGTCAATATAGATGGTATCACGACATTTAACGTCTCCCTCACATATGCGTATGGATAACCTTTTTCCAAATTTTGCTGCAATGAATCCGGCATAAGAAATGGGATTGTATATGATAAAATGTACGAGTATTTTAAGTACTTTATTTTGCTTTCATCCTGTAGTGTAGTCTCCCTCAGGCCTTGGCCTCGTAGGCAGATTCTTCAGATTGTTTTACACAAGTTAAATGATTACCAATATCTTAGATTTGTACTTACAGTTATCACTGCTACTGAGACAAAGACAACAGAAAAATAATGTAGTTTATTTTACATATACTTACATAAACATGTAAAGGTAACTTTACATTGATAATTTTTGTGCTGATTTTATGAACAAATGGAAGGAAACCAGAATGAAAGTGAAGATAAATGCATTATCAAAGTCAAAAAGTTTAACTGACACAATCAATTATATCATAGTGGTCACACCATGACACAAACAAAATTACAATAGAGGAAAGGTGGATTACAATCTAATCTTGCTATATGGTCCAATGTGTTTGTTTCTCTAAGACACTTAGTCTTGTTACCGTGAGTAGTCATATTCATATTAGCAAGTCCCCAAACAGGTCCATGTTTCCTGATGTACCAGGTGGGACACACTTGCACTTCACACAGAAATTTCCACATGCCCTATTGCACAAATTGGGCCTAAAATGAGCACTGCACCTCAATTTGCACAATCCACCACAATCTAAATAGAAGGGGAAAAAAATCCTCTACTTCTAGTGGCTGAAGCTACCATAGTAAAATTCTTAAAACAAGAGTATTTTATTAACCAAGTATGTTCAAAATTGATACTGATGTTAGTCTGCTTTAGCAAGGCTAACTATCAGCAACATCCCCAACACATGAAACGGGCGTAGCCCCGGAGACAAAGTACCTAATGGGAGAAGGGTTTGAAGTATGAACTACTTCAAATCTCAAACAAGATTGCTCAAGAAGTGTTAACTAAGTCATTTCACATACTAGCATTACATAGGTGAAAGTACTAGTACAATTTCAGTAGAAATTATCTAATGACAATTAATTATAATAGCGTGATACTTGGGTAATTTCAACAGATATTATGAAATATTAGAAAATATGAATCCTGTTAAAATATTAGAAAATATAATACTGTTAGTTATTGGTCATTAGAATATTAGAAAATATGAATACTGTTAGAATATTAGAAACTTTCAGCTATATACATGCAGTTGAATATGAATACCGTTAAAATATTAGAAAATATCTTATAATATTTGTTAAAATAATCATATACAATAGCTTAACATATATGTAACTAATTACATGTATGTTTTTAGATTGACAGTGACTTTCAATAGAATTGTGTTGTTTCCTAATTTTTATAAAAACTACACTTCAAAACTGTAACAAATGTTTTAGAATTTTGTAATGTTGAAGACAGATTTGAAACCGTACCAACAACATTACTAGTTTATTTTTTGGTTGTTGTTATTAACCCTCTTATTCTTACCGGAAAGGGGTCCAGTGATTTAGAATTCAGTTGCGAAATAAACAAAGTCTGATTAAGAAATTTGGTCAAGTATTATTCCCACAAAAAATCAAACTCAAGTTTCCTAAACAATTCGTTTTGAAAAGAACTTATTAACTACTTAAATTCAATATCAATTTACCACCTGAATATACATTTGAAGAGGTAATGGATTAATCTCAATTTACTAACTAAACCTCAGCATGTGCATATAATGATAATGTGAGTGGTATGAGTAATTATTCAAATTAGTTAAAGAATGTCTAGAATGTTATAGTATACTTGAGAGCTTTGATTGCAAACAGGTGGAATAAAAAAGAGGAAGACCAATTATATACACTCAATTCCAAAGCACGTGAGATGTAAATAATAGTGATCTCACATGGTATGTGTTGCCTACATCGAACTGGGATTCGAAGGTAATTGACGCTAAACTTGGTAGGGAGGATCACGTAACATAAATTATTTTACATTCAACATGTTTTTAGTTAGAATTAATTTACAGTCAAGTACTTTTGTATATATTTAAAATGCCTATAATGTAAAATAAATGATATAGAGATAAATATACATATCAAATATGTTGTGCCAATATTTTTCATATTCAAATAACATACCTCATAAACAATTTATACTTAAAACCTTTTTATTTTTAAACCTGGTCAAAACATTACAGACACATAAATATGTTCACCCATAAAAAAGTACCAGCATGTGTTAACTTAACAGGCAAGACAAGACCTTTAAAAAGACCAAATCAAACCTAAAAAGGGTCAGAAATATTTAAATAGACAAAGTCTAACTTGACCAATATATTCTCAGTTCTCACCCTTATCTACCTGCTAACTTAACTCTCAACTTTTGTCAGAAAAAAACTTAACTAAATATTATACTACTAGTGTCTCTCAACTAATTTTTTTTTTTTTTTGACTGCTCTCTCAACTAAATATTACTTATACTACTAATGTGACATTTGAAATTGACTAAATAATACTCATGAGGTGATTCAAGGTTTCTTATTTCCCTATAACTGCATAACCTTTAGATTTGTTAACAGTTTATATCACTTATTTTATACTCTAAAGTGAATCACTCACTTTAGAGGACCAGGTCCTCTTTATTGTATGCCTGTAAGATTTTGATTTCTATTATATAACAGAAACGCAGATAGTTTAACTCACCGAGTCCGCAACCATTTTATGTCTTCAGAGACAAGAAACCTAGTTAACTTAACAAAAATTGATCAAATTCTATTCTTCCCACACATAATGTCTTGTATGAAGCAAGAAGAGAATCAAATTAAAAGAATAGAATGCCAAGAGTTAAACTATTGCAAATTTGCATGCAAAATCTTGAGATATTAGCATTTTAATTTTGAAATGAAAACTCAGATTACATAAGAACCTTAACTAAGGAACCAAGACATAAACAAGATATCAGCAATCACACCCTGCATATTTGTGTTTTTTCTTTCCTTGAACCAAAAGTAAAAAATGTAGTATGATTATGTACAAACACAAGGTTACAAACAACCATTCACGTAAGTCCTAAACCCTGATTATAGACTAAATTAATCCACATAAGCTAAATTAGAATAGCAAGTTTGAAATGGCTACCTCCAAATCCATGATTTACACCCAGCAACACCAATAAACTAATTCACATTTCAGAACCATCATCCTCTTCAATCTCCTTTAACTACTTACACATTTCAATTCATCCATTTTCCTACAGAACCTAAACCAGCAAATTTAAACTATGAAAAAATAAATGGAGAAATCCAAATGATAAACCTAAAATGTAGTTGAATTGACAAGGTTGTTGTTCCTAGCTCCAGCACCTCGGTACCTCGTTCGAGTCAACCCGCTCGATTCAAAAAGACTATCAAACCCAGAATCATCTTCATCATCACCATCTTCAAACCCCCTCATCTTCTGCAACACCCTTTTAGCCTTCTCCCTCGCCCTCTCCGTCCCTGTCTCTTCAATCACCCTCAAAACCTCCACAGCTTTCGCTTCCTTCGCCAACCCTTTGAACCTCAAACTTCCATGACTCAACGCATACAACGCCGCTACGCAATTTTCTCGAGTCGCCTCCGAGTCCAACTCGTTCCCCCTCAACAAACTCACCATACACTCCACCGCATTGGCGTCCAGCATTGCAGTTCTTCCCTCCACAGACATAGCAAGATTGCATAAAATCAACAACACCCTACTCGCCATCGTCCCTGTCATCACCATCGAAAGCAAAGTCGGAACCACCCCGAGTTTCACAAGCTTGACTCTGTTACTCTGAACTAGAGTCAAATGATAGAGCGCAAGTGCCGAGTCATGGCGAGTTCGCTCGGAATCAGACCTCAGTGCATGCATTAGCGGCTGCAACGCGCCGAGAACACCAATCGCCATCTTGTTATCATCATCCAAAGCCAAACTAAACAGTGCACCCGCAGCATGTTCCTGCGACTCACTGGATCCCCCTTTCAACACATCAATAAGAAACGGAACAAATCCTGACCGCACAATTCTCATCTTGTTCGATTTCTCAAGCGAAAGGTTGACCAAAGAAGCAATAGCGTTGACCTGAACGACGACGTAACGAGAAGCAATCAGAGAACGCAGAATCGCGAGAATCCGCGACGTACATAGCGAAACCCTAGCTTCTTCTCTGTTCCTAGTTATACTTCTAAGAGTAATCCCTCCTTGTTCTTGTTCAAAAACCTCGTTGCTCTTCAACTTCTTCAGTAAAGTTTCTTCTTCTTCCGAAGGAGGAACGTTAGGGTTTTGAACTTCGATCTCAAACGAAGAAGATGAAGAAGGAGAGAAACACGTTGGACGAAGCGTGAAAGGTAAAGGCGTTCCAGGACTTTCCCCGATTATCACTGATTCCTCAGAGGAAGATCCCGAGTTGAACCGGTTGACACGTGGCCCTAACTCAGTGGCAGCGTGGGAGAATATCACCGGTGGATTATCCGCCACCGCGTTGAGCAGCTCCTTTATTGGATCTTCCTTCTCCTTCTCCGCCGCCGCAGCAGCCATTGCTTCTCTAATAAGCTTCTCCACGGTGGTGTAATCAGGTGCGGGAGGGTATTGGGTGCGGGATTTGTCGCACCAGTTTGTTATGGTTGTTTTGATAGCTAAATTGGGGATGATTGTTGAGAAATCGGGTCGGGTTCCGTCTTCTAACTTAGGGATGAATTTTAATTCGGTGGAGATTTCGACGGCGAGACGTTCGAAGGTTTGACCCGAAGTAACAACGACAGGGTCGGACATTAATGAACCGGTAATAGGACATAGAAACTCTTTGGGGGGTTGTGAGTTTCTACTAGAATGAGAGGAAGAACGATGGAAGGAGATTTTCCATCTGTGCTTACCATTTCCACCCATAATTTTAATTTAGTGGTGGTGTTGTTGATACTTGATAGTAGTTGTGTTTTTAGTTAGGAATATAATATGAAGCATGTGAGATTGCATTGTGTGAATAGGAATTGCACGTGTTGGGTAAGAGTGACAATGGGTCTTAATCTTGTAGAAATAGAAAATGAAATTGAGGATTGAATGGGTATGATGAAGAAGAGGGTAGAAATGAAATGAAAGGAAATTATTGACAGTTGCACGGCACAATGAGATGATGAGAGTGGCACGGGTGGGAAAAGGGGGGTGGGATGAGGTGAGTGAGGTTACTTTTGGATTTTATTGTTTGCTGTCAATTTGGCTTCTATTTGTTGGAACCCTATGTTGCCCATATGTTTACTTGTTCCGCGCTTTTTCGAGGAAGACTATTGCTGAAAGAAACTTTCAGCATTTTATTCATTCACAATCACAACTAATTATAACTACTATCTGGACCCCGTTTATAGATTTATTGATTTATAAATAATATATTTTATATTAAAATAAAAAAAATTAATTTTAATTGTTAAATATTTATAATTTTATATAATTTAATTTAATAATTAAAATAAAACTGATAAAAATTAAAAGTAAAATTTGTGTATTGTGTCATAGATTTTCTTATCGAATTAAAAATGTAATATATTTGTTGTTTCTATATTATTCTCCACTAAAAAAGAATTATAAATTTATGTACAAAAAAAAAATTATAAAGTTGATGGAAAATAATTTTTCTATGAGATATATGAAAGAGGCTTTGAGGCTTATGAGTTACAAAAAAAAAACATGTTTGTGTATCAATACATGAGTAGAAATATTTTTTTGTATAAGAATATATGAGTAGAAATATAGACTACAATATAAATAACAAAAAAAAGTAGAAATTATAAAATAAAATACGACTAAAAATATAGATTCCATAAAAATTATAAAATAAATAGATCTTTGTATTAATATATGAGTAAAAATATAGATCTAAGTAGAAATTATAAAAAAAAAGTCATCCGTATTAATGCATAAGTAGAAATATATGTTCCCGTATAAATTACAATAAAAAATAGGTCCCAGATCAACCAAAAAAAAAAAAGATCCCGATATTAATGTATGAGTTGAAATATAGGCCACATATAAATTTTTAAAAAAAGTCGATTTTCGTATTAAGGTTTCGTTTGGCCCGGCTTATTTTCTACTTTTCTAGTTCTTTTTAAAAAAATTAAGGAAGTAAAAAATTGTTTTTGACCCTATTTCTACGTAAAATTAATAGAGAAATAAAGTAAATAAGTCAAAAGCAAGGAGAAATAAGGTCAAACATAATTGTTTACTTATCTACTTCATTTAAAGAGAAATAGAAAAGTGAAAAATAAGTCGGGCCAAACGGGGCCTAATATATGAGTAGAAATATAAACTATAGTATAAATTACAAAAATAAAATATGTATTAAAATATGAAGAGAAATATATATATATATATAAAAGATTATGTAGTAATTAAAAAATAGTCGTCCCATGAGCTTGGCTCAATTGGTTGGACACCGCATTATATATGCAGGGGGCCGGGGTTCGAACCCGGGTCATCCCACTTTATCCACTTTAAGGGTGGAATTTCAAGCCGCTAGACTACTTGACCAAAAAAAAAAAAATAGGCATCATATCAATATTACTAAAAATATATGAGTGCATTTGAAATCTACATTTAATTAGATGTTTCAAAAACTTGCATTTACATGCATACTCCTATTAATTTTTTGGTAATCATCATACTTGTCTCCTTTGTACTCAATCTCATTGTCATTGATTCCATTTGTAATAATATACTAAAATAAAAATAAAAAACTAAAATGTTCCATTTTTTTTATATCAAAATGTTCCATTTTGAATTAGGCAGAAAATCAATTAGTATTATTATTGACCTAAACGCTTTTTTTTTGTGAATGTAGAATTAAACTTGCATATTTTATACACTCCCCATTCCCAATCCGCATGTTATTTTTCTCCCGTAGTCATCTTCATCAGTCTCAGAAGAATCTCATAAAAATATAAAAAAATTGAATGTATAAATGTAAAAAACATCTACAAATACTCATTACCCATCAAAATTGTGCATACATCATGTTAAGAGTATATTAAACAACTATGAACATTAATTTTTAGTTTCATTAAGAAAACTCATCCCAAAAAGTCCACAAAAATGAGTGGAAAAAATATGGGTTCGGAGAAATCGATATTCTCCCATTTCTCGAGTCCCTCATGATTATGAAAATTATCTCTCTTACCTTAAATCGACGAAATCTCGAGTCTCCTCTTGATCTCTTGCTCTTTCTCTCCTATATGGCACTTTCTCCTCTTCTCTTCATTCTCTCTTATTTCTCTCTCAAAAAGAACATAAAAGTGTGACAAAGTGTTTCTTTCTCTCTCCAATTTTCTATTTACAGCTCCCCTCATTTCTTTACTACTAGGCCCATTTGTAATAATCTCACTAACATGTAATTCTCATAAACTCGTTCAATCAACTAATATTCTCGCTAATTAATTAATCGCCATAAAAGAAAATAATAATATGCCACTTTACATATAAATACCGAATAAATAAATCGGGTCGTACAGTCACCAATGTACCCACCCAATCTTTGATCAAGAACAAAATAGCATAACAACAAACAGTTTCAAAACAAAACCATGGAGGTGGAGCCACCACAAGAGCTACTGACCACCACCACAAGGGAGGCGGTGGTGGCTGAAATAGCATAAACGGATCCAAACAAAGCCATTTCCATAGAACTAGAACCACCACCACTCACCGAACCACCATGAACAGAGAGAGGAAGAAAGAAGAACACCATGAACAGAGAGAAAACACAAACAAACCATCACGGAGCTCTGGCGACAAACCAAATGATGGATACGAACCAACCGCCATTGAAGACGACGATCCAACCGCCATCATCAAGGATCAGAGCGACCAGAGTTAGAAGATGATGCAGAGTATCTCTAAAAGACCCTCAACGCACCACCGCAATCATGTCTACATCTTGAAATGGAGCTTTGGATTGAAAAGGGAAAGAAAGTTGGGCAATGGATCTGAAACTTTTAGAGAGAGGAGACAACTTGTATTTTTAGTGAGAGAAAGTTAGTAGGTAGCTTGTCCTTTCATTTCTTGTAAATCAAGTGACATAATATAAATTTTTTATAATAATTGTTGACTAAAAAGAAGACCAGCGAATATACATTCGTTCGTCTTTCAAATAATCGAGGTTTAGCATACGCTTTGTTTACCGATTATTCGTCTTCCGCGAATAATTATCAATAAACAACTTGGATTAAAAGGGTACTAGCGAATGTATATTCGTTCGTCTCTCGAATAATCAAGGCTTAGCGTACGCTTTGTCTATCGGTTATTCGTCTTCCACATCTAAAAATAAATTCAACACACCAAACCAAATTTTTGCTTTAACACAGTCAAAATTTTAAAAAAAACTTCTCACAAACGGGGAATGTTTTATCCATTCTAACGTGATACAAACAAATGCTTAAGCCTCCCACGCGCGAGCATATAAGCTACGTTTAACTACTAGAATGCGACCTAAACATGGTTTTCTAAAATCAATCAACCATCAAATATTTTCTACCCACGAACTGCGAAACTTTGAGTTTCTCATCGCATCAGGAAATACGTAAGAGCAAGATTCATCTCTTGTCAAACACACTAATAAATATTTTAATAATAAAAAAAAATAGCTAATTAGAATTGGTTCTCGTTGAGTACAATTGATGTGAGGGGTTCTAATACCTTGCCCTTGCATAATGACTCCTGAACCCAAAAATGATTGTGACGACCATCTTTCCCTTGCTCAAGGGCTTTATCGACGCTTCCCTTTAAAAATAAAGCTTTGGTGGCGACTCTGTAGTAATTTTGAGCGTTAGTACGCTCGGACATTTTTCGCGGCGCGACACTCTTTCACCTGCACCTTGCGCATTTATGAAGAATTTTGGAATATTCTCTATGTTATTTCCCGCACCTTGTGCAGAAGTGTGTTGCGTCTTGCACAACTTTGCTGAATTTTGAAGATTTCCAAGTTGGTGGGCTGCACCTCGCACATAGAAGTCTGTGCTTTGTGCAGATTGTTGAGACTGGTCAGATTTTTATGAATTCTATATAATGGCTGAAGATTCATCCTGGAAATAAGAATCAACACCCTTGTTCATCGCTAGTTCATGTATTCATTCTCAAACTTAATTGGCATGTCTATTTATATTATGAGTAGTTAAGTTTGTTAAATTAGGTCAATAAGATGATCAATTTAAACTATGCAAATTGTTAAGGATTTTATGATGCAATTGAATTCCTAATATTATTTGGTTATCTTTGTGTGTATTGCTTTTTATAAATTTACGAATTTATGAATCAATCGTAGGTAACATATGATTACTACCTCTAACTTTTGCGACTAGAAATTGAGATAATTGTTGGATCATTAATTAGTTTAAAAGTCAAACAAGTTTTAAGAGAGTATCCTAAAAAATGTGTCAGCATACGTTGTTTGCATGCGTTTCAGTGAGGGCATTAACTACTAAATGTTTGGCGATGATGGAGTGGACACTCTCTAGCTATCAGTGGAAATTCTAACTATCAAACTCTTCAATTTTGATGGGGAATTTAATTTTGGTGATGTCAGGAAATTCTGACCATTCTTTAAAAGTCAAAGAGGAAAGCCAAAGAGGAACAAGAATTTTGTGGTATACCTTATTTCTTAAATTCCTATGTCCCATTTTACTATTGATTTGCACCAATAGTACAAATCTTTACTAGTAATAAACTGACTGAATACAATCAAATATTATTTATTATTTCATTTCATTCACGTTGGCTACTAATTAACATTAACATATATAAATAAATATTAAGCAACATATAGGAACGCGAATTCGAACCTGGGACACTCCACTTATTTACGTGGATTTTCTAGCCATTAGATTACTTAACAAAAAAAAAACTTAATGTATGCAAATATTATTAATAGAAGACCTACTATATTTAGCATCTTCATTAGTAATAAACTTCCTGGTATATTGTTCTTGGACTTAATCATGCTTGACATCAGCCAAATGATAACTCAGTATTGCGTACAAGTTATGAGCTCTTGGCAAAGAAAATCCAAATTTCTCCTCCATATTCAAATCGGAAGGACTAATAATATTATATGAAAGTTCCCAATTAAAGCAATGCACCAGTTGATCACTATTACCAACTTAATAGTAATTAAACCCAAGTGAATCTCAGGACAACGCCTACGACCAGAACCAAATGACATAGATTCAAACTCTTGTCCTTGATAATTCATTTTTTTGTCAATAAATTGCTCTGGATAAAATTCTTCAGCATTTTCTGACCAAACATTAGGATCTCTCCCTATTGCCCATGCATTTACTATGACTCTGGTCTTTTCCTTTATAAAATATCCATCAATAATTATGCTATCTCTACATTCATGAGGGATTAATAAGGGTCCAGTATGTAAAGTCGTATGGATTCATCCATCACCATATCTAAGTAATTCAACTTCTTCAAATCCTTCTCTTCAACCATTCTCGTATTTCTTCTTGAAGAATTTTCATCACTCATGGGTGTCTTAAAAGTTGAGATAAAATCCACACAATCGAGATAGCAGATGTATCAATTGCTGCAACTATCATGTCATGTAAAATAGCCTTGACGTTAGTTCTATCAATGACAAGATTATGATCGTTTTCTTGATCAATGCTTTGATGCATAAATGAAAGAAGTATGTCTACGAAATCTTCATGAGGATTTTTGTCTACATTAGTAGCTTGCTCATGCTCTGTTATTATCACTTCCAACACCTCATCAAGTGATTTACCGACTTTCTTGCAAGCTCTTGTAAATCCCTACCAAAGAAATAAACTAATATTATCAAATATTTAAAAGAATATTTTCAATCAACATAAGAGATCCCTCCGTTATAGCCGAATTGGATAAACAACATCTTTGTGTTCTTTTCTTTAATTGTTTACTTGTTATCAATTATTATCATCATCATCTCTATCAACTTTATTTTGGTTGCTTGATTCAATTGCTTCACACATCAGTTTCTTTTTTGGTGTGATTTTTATTGACGAATTCACAACGTCCTCAATAAAATTCCCTACAACTTCACAAACATTCACAACCTCATCTACCAAACTAGCTCTTTCCAAAGATTTAACTAAAACATCCAACTCTTATTTCCTTGTAGGACCAAATATCTCAACTTTTGAAGCACTAAGAACTTTCAAAGTGCAAAATTTCCTCACACTGCGCCAATGAGGACCATACTCAGAAAAAGCCAGCCCTTTGGAGCCATTAGCAATGTGCTCAGATGCTTGAGCCTTTGATTGATTTGCGAAAACGATGTCGTGGGTTTTGAGGAATGATTCAGTAGCTTTTTATGGTTTATGGTTTTGTGTCTTGGATGGAAAAAGAGTTTGAATAAATAGTATGTGAAAGTGAAGAGAATGAAGCCAAGTATAGTGTTGTTATTGATGTAGAAGACATGTCTACAATGAGTGGATTGATTGGGTTGATTTTAATGGCCTAAGTTGGACTTTTTATAAAGATAGTAATTAAGTATACTTTTACATTTTACTTTTATATTCAACGACAATGATCGTCTTTTTAGGGCATATTTGGATTAATTTATTTTTTAACTTATGCATGCAAACAGTTTATACAATATAAATTAGGTTTTATGATATTTTATATTTTCACACTAAGTGAAAATTATATTTTTATAAGCTATTTTATCATAAACTACCTTGACAAACTTATAAAAATACATAAAAATTGCATAAGCTGTTTGAATAAACTCAAAAATATGCTAATCCAAACGGGTCTTAATTAATAATGGAGCTTTTATAATTGTCTCGGTGACTATTTGCTTGAAAAAGATGTTTCATGATTAGGGGACGGAATAGGTGAGACCGACTTAAAAGGGCCTAGAGTCTAGCCTATTATTAGAATTTGAGAGTCTTGCGATCAACAACAACGGGGGACCCAAATATGAGAGGTCTCCACAACAAATAAAAAATGAATTTAGGATAGACTCTGATACAATATTATAATTTGAGAGCATATACTCAATTACAAAAGTTAGTTTAAGAGTTGAGGTTTGCACTACTGTTATAAAGGTTATTTATGTCATATCACTAACCAATGTAGGATTTCTAACACCTACATATATATTAGGTTAGGGGATATTATTTTTTAAAGTTGTGCAGGTCAAGACTTTTTATAAAACTATTTAAGTAAATATGAATTATATATATATATATATATATATATATATATATATATATATATATATATATATATATTTGTTGGTGTTTTGTATGTTGGCCTCATTTTGCAAAAACAAGTTCTAGCAAGATGTTGGACCAGATGCCGTAGCATGTGGGTACAACATCTGTCATGCTGGTAATTAATGTTCTATTTACGCGCCATATCTTTGAAGATTCGCTGAAGCACTATTTTCGCCTTACTTGCATATCAAGACGCACATTTTTAAACAAGAGTTTATAAGGCGGCTGCACCAAGAAGTATTTCTAGAAGATGCTAAGTCATTTATGGAAACAAGTGATTCTTTCCATTTCATGTGTGCTGGACTTTGCAAAAGGACAGCTGAAGTTTAAAGCCCAAGATGAAGACCTAGCCCATGCTAACTCAGGTCATATATATATGTGAAGACTAAAAACCTAAAGACTACTGAAGCCGTATTTGAAGAATATAGTTTTAGGGTTTGAGTCTTGTTAATTGTGAGTCTTTCTTATGTCTACTTGATGCAAGCTTAAGGACTGTTTTGTGTTGTATTTTGTGTAACTTCTCCTAAGCTTTTAAGTACGGAGACTGTTTGTTTTTGGTGAGTGAAACCACATTGTTTGTATTGTTGTCATAATCACAGGGTGTGATTGAAAGGAAGTGAGACGGGGTCTCAAACTTAGGAGTTCCTAGGTTGAGTTAGCACGGGTAGAGTCTAGGAGATAAGTCATAAACTTGTATGTTTGCTGAGGGCTTAGATCTAGATCTATTACAGTGGATTCCTTCCTGGCTTGGTAACCCCCAGAGTAGGTCGTTGTTTACGCCGAACTGGGTTAACAATACTCTGTGTTATTTACATTCATTGTTTGTTGTTTTTAATTGTTCGTTATATACTGCTATGGACACACGCTAGAGCATTTGTCTTAGCTTTACAATTGGTTACATACGACAAGTGCTATAGCTTCTGTCTTAACATCTGTCCCAGTAGGTGCCAGAATTTCATATATATATATGGTTTGCTAAACTTATACCACCTAAAATCATGAAGGTTTAAGTTAGCAAGATTCACCTTTTTACTTTGGACAAAATAACCAATTATCACTACTCAAACATGATATAAATAGAAGGGTAGTTGTGTTAATGTCTTTTAATTAACTAAAGAAAATTGAAGTGGGAAAGTCATGTGTCTTTCAAGCAACTTCCTCTGTCCGATAAATCAAGTGGTTCATGTTAAGTCGTGTGTCCCTTTTTAAAATAAAGTGGGTGCAAATTAAGGAGCATTTTAAATGAAAGTTACAAAACTATCCCTCAAGTTACTAGTTTTTTTTTTTTTTTGACAAACAAGTTACTAGTTTTAAATAATAAATATGAATGATTTTTTTGTCCAAAGTGAAAAGGCGCACCTTGCTAACTTAGACCTTCATGTTTTTAGGTGGGTCTAAGTTAGCAAACTCCTATATATATATAGTATATATTAAAATTTATTCTTTCATTAAATTATAAATCTATTAATTTTTTCAACAATTTAAGTTTATTAATCTACATTAATTTTTCACATATATAATTGTATTATTATAAACTAGAATTGAAATATGATGTCATATATAGTCAAAATCTCTAAAATATATTAAAAGGGAGTTTAACAAGGTTTTTAAAACCGGACCGGCCGGTCAGACCGGGCATCAATCCGGTCCGGTCAGCCATAGAAACCAGGGAGCACGTGAACCGGTGAAAAACCGGGTGAACCGTCGCTGAACCGGTAAACCGGCCGGTTCAGGTGGTTGGACGGTTCTGCTTTTTTTTTTATTAGTTTTTTTTTAAAATTTTTTTGAGCGATTATTTTTTAAAAAATTGAAAACACTAAAACCGTATTTTCCTTTGTTTGGAAAAGAGAAAGAATTGGAAACATTTTACTTGAGTACAGTGTTCACAGACTTCACATAATATTTAAAATAAAAAAGAGAAGTTTTTTTTTTTAATTAAAACACAAAAGAGAAGTTTTTGATTCAAAATAAAAAATAAGGGAAGTTAAATCTGAAAATTGATAAACAATGGAGGAAATGAGAAACTATCTTCTTTGTTGATTTTGTTGACAAGGAAGAGTTTTGATTCAAGAGAAAAAGAGAAGTTAAAATTGAGAGGTGGCTGCTGAAAGAATGAAAAAGAGACATTCAAAATATTAGGGTTTTAACAAAGGAATAAGAATAGAGTAATCACTCAATTTAGTCTCTAAACTATCATTCTCTCACCAACTTAGTCCCTAAACTAATAAAAACAAATAAAAGGTCCCTAAACTATTTTTCATACATCAATTTAGTCCTTCCGTTGACTTTTCCATTCATCAATTTATTTTCCTACTAAAAGATAATCAATTTACTTTCCAGCTAAAAGATCATCATTGAACATATTATCAACTATGGGCGGTCCTTGTTGTGGTATAATACTCATTTTTACTGTGGAACCTAGAATATTACTGGATAATAACTCATGGCAATAGTCCCATAGCTTAGCAACTGATCAATTTCAAATCCCTCGAGATTTTGTTTTGCTTGCTTAAGTGATCTATAAATCATACTACTCTCCAAATGTAGATTATACTCCTCTATCATCAAGTAATAAACCTCACTATGGCTAAGAGACGGTTGTTGTCTTAATCTCAATTCCAACTTCTCAATAACTCACTTTCTATTGGCCTGACTATTCATGAATGTTCCTGGGCATGAGTGAATTTTATTGCCGGAGAGAATAGTGATTTGGAAGTTTCTGTCGAAGTGTGGAAGAAGAAATGGTAATAGTATTTTAGGGTTTTATAGAATAGTTAATATAAAAGTTAATCGAGGGACTAAATTGATGGATGGAAAATAGTTTAGGGACCTTTTAGTTGTTTTTAATAGTTTAGGGACTAAGTTGGTGAGAGAGTGATAGTTTATGGACTAAATTGACTGATTACTCAATAAGAATATATAGTGTGAATTAAATGGGTCAAATTACTTCTTGGGCCAATTACTTCTTTTAATAAAATGGGTCAAATTGTGTATAAAAAAATATGGGTCAAATTGCTTCAATAATTAAATAAAATAAAATACAAACACCAATTTTAAATGAACCGTGAATTGCATGAATAGTGAATTTTTTTAATGATTTTTAAAGATATTTTTTATTTTTTTATTAATTGTGAACTTATAAATATTATTATGTAACTTTTAGTTTTTTAAACTTGAATTTTAGTTTGTTATTTTAAATATCATTTAAAAATAAAAATATATATATTTAATTAAAAACGGTCTGACTCGATTGAACCCCGATCCGACCAATTGAACCTTGAACCGGTAAGCTTATTGGTTTGATGGCCATTCCGGTCAGAGACAGAGCCAGGGTTGGCTCAGACGGGCCACGACCATCCCCGGAAAATTGGAAATTACTTGAGTACCCTTCTATATATAAAAATTATACGAGTATAATATATATTATTTGATGCGTTAAGATTCCATAATGATATAGTTTCCGCAGTAGTTGTATTTTGTTACGTTTACATTGGCGAATATTGCAGGTTCGAACCCTGCAAGTATTGAATTTTTTTTCTTCACAATTGTGTTTATTGGTTTTTTAATTTTTCTGTATGGATAAAGCACAATTTGTTTTATTTTTCTATAATAAAGCACAATTTATTCTCTTTTGATTAGTATTTTTGGATTATATCATTCTCCATTTAGTGTATATATATATATATATATATATATATATATATATATATATATGTAATATGAAAAATATAATTTTTTTATGATCAAATTTGTTCAAGTATTTGTTCAAAGTTAATTATTTATTATTTCGAGTCATTTAGCACACATAAATATTATCTTAAGATACACAATTTAATTTTTTAATGACCATTATTTTATTTTTTACGAGAGCAAACTTATGGTATTTCTTCTCGAGGAATTAACTTTGTACTTATTACAACTTCAATTGTTATACTCCCTCTGTTTCAAAATAACTGTCACATTTGACTACTGCACGATTGCCGATGCACAATTTTAATTATTAATATCTTTAGTTGTATATTATTAAAAATTATGAAAAATTGATATTTGATAGTACTTATCGAGACAAATCTAACAAGATTTCATATGCTAATATTTTTCTTTAACATTAGTAAAAAAAATACGGTAAAACTAGCTTGAAAGAATAGTACTGTTTACCCTGATTTTTGGTAAACAAGCGCTAGTTTAAAATTCATTACTTGAGGGATCAACTAGTAAATCCCGGGACATAATTTTGTGCATACATTTCCAGAAAGTATGAACATTCATAGTTTTATTTGAAGTTTCAAGTTTTGAAAGTGTTTGATTGCAAAATAATTTGTCAACAAATAAAATGGTGGTTTTGCAGAAAAGTAAACTTTGCAGAAATCAATAAATGAAAGGCAACAATTTCATTCGACAGAATGAAATATGATAAATTGCAGGAATTTAAAGGGAATAACAGACTTGACAAGAATTGTAAATTGTACTGAATTGTAAAAGTTTTACAAGGAAATGGTTCACCAAATCATACTTTTTCCGTTCAGCACTCAACTTTCTCGATAGCGTGAGCATTGTGAGTTTTCAGGATTTTGTATGTGAATTTTGTGACCCGTTTTTCATATGAAAAACTACTATATATAGGCGAAGGAATGCAACTGTCTCCAACGTTCAAATTCTAACTGCTAGACACGTCATCTGGACAAAACTTAATTGAATTTGAATCTTTTGCACCTCTTGATGTCGAACCCGTCAACGTACCAATTCGCCACCAAATATACTAAATCTATGAAACTGAAAATCCTTCTTGACACCTGCGTAAACTGGTGAACCAGAAAGCCTGTAAACAATAATCTCGTAACGTGTCGAATTCGACACACACTGAACCAACAATCCAGCACATTTTCAAACGTATCTTCGTACCATGTCGAATTCGACACAAAATACTGCACGCTTCATTTTGTGTCGAGTTCGACACTTACTGCTTCTATGCAACAATATATCAATTTTCCGCAGATTCACCACTCGTCTACTTAGCTTTTAGACAAAACTTTAAATAACAATAAATCAAGTCATTTAATGAGGCTCTTAACTGCCTATTTTAGCTCGACTAAAATATGGGATAACAAATTGCCCCCAAAAATTTGTCAGCTTCGATTGTGATTGCTAGAATCTCAAGAGATAGTGACAAAAATTTTTTAAAAAAAATCACTTTTTAGATTTCCCACGCATAATAATCATGACTCAGTTTCTAACTGTCATTTAATACCCACGATTGCTCAACTGTTCAACTTAGTGGGACATGTGGCAAAATCTGGATGGTTAAAATCAAAAATTTCTTTTTGATTTATTTCACACTTCTACACTGTTGGCTCTATAAATAGGCCAAGTACACTCCACTTTTCCACTTCTCACTTTCTCCAACACTTCATCTTCTTCTTTCATCCACAACATTCTTATAAGAAAACTCAAAAACCTCCATCAAATCTAAACCACAATCAACATATTTGCATAGTTTTCTTTGATCTTTTTAGAAACCCCACTGATCATTTACGTTTCTATTGGATCTTATCAGCGTTTCTGGAAAGTTGTTTGGGTGAAAAACTCTAATTTTCGTTGTACCCATTTTTAAGCAAAACCCTTCTGTTCTTAAAAAAGTGATTTCCATGGCTTCCAGTTCACGAACAGCAGCAACAGTTCCTATTTCTTCCAACGATGCACAGCTTATCAAGGAGAACAACATGGATTTCGTCTCTGAACCAACGCCAGAAATTGAAACATGCAAAATCTGGGAGAAACAGGTACTGATTCCTCACCTTCTCTGTAGTGAACAATTAGCCTTTGCTGGGCCATTTCCACCTCTGTCGAATTTCAATGATGAGGTTAAGGAAATTTTCCCTGGATATGCCACCTGTGAACCTAGGGCATTCGTCAATTCAACGTACACCATGAGTTACATGGAACCTAGGCATAGAGTATTTAGATCAGCCCCTTCGACTAGCAAATCTTACATTGAATGGCTTGACAAGGTACAAGCCAAATTTGGTGAGTCTTGGCGACAATATGACATTTTCGACTTAATTCAATTATCTAGGGAATGCCCAAAATATCACCCTGAAATGATTTTAGCTGCACTACACTTTTGGGACAGTTCGACTAACACGTTCCAATTTAAAGCTGGGATGTTGACCCCTACCTTGTTAGATGTCGCAGCAATCACAGGTTTGAGACCTACTGGTCCATCCTTCGACCCAACATACGTCAGTTCGACCCATACTTTTGCCTACACTGCAAAAACATATTCCAAATACATCCAAGAACAATATGTTAGCAAAAGTGCAGAGGTGACAGATCATGAGCATATAGCCTTTCTTACCTATTGGTTGTCCCAATTTATTTTCTGTACTGGATCCCTGCAAGTTGTTACCAGGCTTATCCCTTTAGCTATCCAAAATTCATGAAGGAAGAAATTTTTCTTTTGGTAAGCTCCTCTTAGCCTCTCTCTATCACTCAAGAGTTCTGACAAACCAAGCAACAAAGATAAACTCACCATGGCTGGTCATATATGGCTATTACAGTTGTGGCTTAATGCCACTTTTGCGTCGAACCTGAACTTGACCATCTCACCATTTGAGGAGTCGAAGGTGGCGAAAAGGAACATAGAAGCTTTTCGACTTGCCTTGTTCCAACAAAAAACCCCTGGTTTGAATTCCCCTAAGGAACTTTTCCAATTTTATTTCAAAATTTTCTTATCATTTGACAAGTTTCAACTAGAAAACTTCCCTTTCATAACACGTCGAATTGGGCCAAGTTGGTTAACCCAAGATTTTCCTGCTACGGATCCTAATAAAGAAACTTCTGTCAATGAACTTTGGTTGGCATTCTTAAGTCCTGCCATCTTGTCTTCTCGACTGGGAGTTCAAAGAGCTTATCTGGGTTTGGTCGGATACCAACCAAATTTGGTTGCTCGCCAGTTTGGCTTGTCACAGTTTATGCCTAAGAGTTTGTTCAAAAATAAAGATGACATAGTTCTAGGAAATTCTGGTATGAGTGAGGCATATTACCAACGTCGACTGAAAGCAGCAGAAGAGATAATGTACCAGATCAACCCATTTCCTTTCAAACCATCTTGCTTTTGTACTCTTGAATTCGCCAACTGGTGGAGCATGTACTATAAGAAGAACGTGCCTTCTGAAGAGACCATTATGCAACAAGTCAACGCTGGTCTCGACGCACTCCAGCTTACTTCAAAACGCAAAGGTATGTCTTCGACACTGTCACCAACTTCGACTAGTTTAGACTGTTTTATTGTAAATGCTTACTTTATTTATTTTACAGCTTCTTCATCAACACCCAGCGTTTCAACTGCGTCAGAAGTAATTGTGAAGAAAGGCAAGAAATTGGCAACAAAAGAAATGCAAGCACCTCCAGAAGTTAAGGTATTTTTTATTTCTTGTCAACTCTGGCTGACACCAATATACCTTATCTGATAATGGTATTTATTTCCCATGTTTATTTTATCAGAGTCGAAAAAGGCAAAACAGTCCACCATCAACAACAAAAAAGAGCAAGAAGACAAAGCTAGACATTTCTGGACCTGCCAGTGTTGAAGAGCCACAAGTAACTTGCTGTCGAATTTCCTAATCTATTGAAGTCTTTATCTTACAAATTATTCACTTAATAATTTTCATCCTTTATTCATTAGCAGGATAAAGATATTGATTCTCCAATAGTCTCACCAATCACTCAAGGTGATACTGACAAAGGCAAACATCCTGCCACTGTCGAACCCCAGACTAAAAATACCACTGGTCCTCCAGAGAAGAAAAAGAAGAAGGAAAAGAAGCGTGCAAAGATTCGACAGCTAATCCTTGAGGATGAAGAAGATGACCAAGAAGAAACTTCTACTCAACAAGTTCCACCAACTCAGACAATTCCCATATCTACAACAGATGTACCTGTAGTGACTACTTCGCCAGATGTTGTCAATATCCCTCTTTCCAAAGGCGAAAGCACTAACTCTTGCTTGGCTGATTCTAATCCAAAGGTAATTTTATTCTATTTTTTATTCCTTATAGAATAAATTGCTCATAATATTTGCAACTAACATTTGCCTCTTTGTGCAGGATACAACTCTGTTGCCAGAGTCTACTAAAGAGCATTCTCCTCTTAAAGCTTCTAATGTCGAAAAGGGACCTTCAGAGGAGATTCCCGTTGTCGAAGTACAAACTCCTGATGCTGTACCAGTCGAAACTGGAGTACAGGATAATCCTACTGTTGAGGAATCAAGAAATTCGTCCAGTTCTGAACAGACAGCCTCTCAAGAGGAAACAGATTCGACATCTGGAGAAGAGGAGAATTCGACTGAAGACACTACTGATAATACTGCATTTGATGATGAAGCAATAAAGGAAGCTGAAGAAGGAGGAGATGACATACTCCATGTCTCTTCGACATCAAAGCTATCAGCAGATATTGGATTGTCTGAAGACGAATTCGTCAAGATGCAAGAGGATAACCCAGCAACAGCACTTAACCTTTTACTCACCAAAAAATGGGCAAAGAGTCAAACCTCCAGTGAAGGTACCCAGAGCAACTCATCTCTCCAATCAACTGATTCTCGTCAAGCAGCTCTTATGGCGAAACTACAAACTGACTTCGTCGAACAAGATGTTTTGCAAGCTATTGAAGCCAATCCTGCGACTGCATTCAGTTATCTGGCCTTTCTAAAGAAACTCCAGAACCCACTCACTGACAGGAGTATCCAAGTAACTCTCAATCGACTGGAATTTTTAATTGGCAATTATGCAACAGCTTATCGCAATAAGGTCGACAGTGAAGCAGGGTTAAAGGTTCGACAAGAAAATCATGCTAATCTGCTCAAGAAAGCAAGTGCTGCCAATGAAACGGTCGAGCAACTTCAAAAAGAAGTTGACACAACTAGCCATTCTGTAACTCAAGAACAGGATCAGAATATTTCCAAATGGGAGCAGCATGTGGCGAACTTGAAGTTGCAGATTCAAGAGTATGAAGAAAAGATTGCTGCTGAAAAGGTCAAGCGTAAAGAAAACCTCCTGGCTGCTACTTCTAATCTTGAGAAGAAAATAGCTGTCGAAGCCAAGAAAGGGATCGACTATTTTAGTGCATCTGTGGCTGTTGATGGCGAAGTTCAGACTTTGGTCGAGACTAATGACATTCTGGATGTCGAACTCGCCACTTACAAGCGTCTTTATGAAGAGCTCAAAGCTTCACTCTAGATCTTTCCTTCTAGTCATTTATTTTGTTTTGTCGAATTCTGCCTTTATATTTCAGCATGAAACTTGGTTTATTTGGTTTTTTGTTATGTAATATTGACAATGCCCTACTGTGGCAACTTTAGAATTTATTGCCATGTTAATTTCCTTGCATTTATATTATGCTTAACTTATTTTTACTTCTTGCAATATTGGTTTATACTTTTTCAAGTATTTACCATTTATACTTAAAGTATGTGAATCTTCTGTCAATTCTTGAATCTCATAGGCACCATTTGAAAATACTTGAGTAATTTTGAATGGTCCTTCCCAATTTGGGGACCATTTGCCTAAGACTCTATCTTTCCTGTCCATTGGCAAAATTACTTTCCAAACCAAGTCTCCGACATTAAAGGTTTTATTTTTTACCTTCTTATTGTATGCTTTAGCAACTCTGTCTTTCTGACGAGTCAACATTTCTACAGCTTTCAATCTTTCTTCATCTAAATCAACTAATTCGTCTAACATCATATTCCAATAATGGTCAGTTGGAATTTCCATTTGTCTTTGGATTCTCACTGACTGTAAGTTTATCTCAACTGGTAATACGACATCATGACCATATGTTAGTCGAAATGGAGTGGTATTAGTTGATTCTTTAGGAGAATTTCTGCAAGCCCATAACACTTGATCCAATGTTTTATTCCAATTTCTTGGTTTCTGGGCTATGTGTTTCTTAATTAGACCAATGATGATCTTATTAGCTGCTTCAACTTGTCCATTTGCTTGGGCATAATAAGGTGTTGAAGTCAACAATTTAAAACCTGTTTGTTGGGCAAATTCCACCATCTTTCGTCCAGTAAATACTGAACCTTGATCAGTGGTGATGGTTTCAGGTATACCATACCTATAAATGATATGATTTTGGATGAAATTTATTACTGCTTCTTGATCAACATTTGGCATAGGTACTGCTTCAATCCATTTGGTAAAGTAATCTATACCAACTATTATATAACGTTGATTTTTTGAAGAAGCAGGTCTGATTTCTCCAATCAAATCCAATGCCCATCCTCTAAATGGCCAGGGTTTAATTATCGAATGTAACTCACTTGCGGGAACATGTTGTATACCTGAATGCTTTTGACACTCCTGACAGCCTTTGGCAAATTCAATGCAATCTTTCAATATTGTTGGCCAATACAATCCTTGGCGAAACAATAACCATTTCATTTTATGGCCTGCTTGATGTGATCCACAAGCGCCACTATGAACATCTGACATTGCCAGGTAGGCTTCAGTTTCACTTAAACATTTCAACAAAATTCCTTCAGAAGTTTTCTTCAATAATTCATTGCCAATGATAACATAACTCATGGCTTTATATTTTACTTTTCGACTAACTATGCCGAGAGGATTACTCAAGTATTCGACCACTGGTCTCCTCCAGTCACTATCAGATAAATTGTCAATGGCCAAAATTTCGTATATTTCATGTGGTTCGTCTGCCCCCACGAGTTTTGGGGATGACAATTGTGTCGAATCTGGTTCAAGAACAATTCTTTTGTCCTTAATTTCAATTAATTCTTCCAATTTATCTTTGGAGATTTTATACCCAGAGGCAATTTGTGCTAAGTCATTCGCCTCTTGATTCTCTATACGAGGAATATACTCAATTTTCACATTGTCAAAACGTTTCAACAAAGAATTGGCAACAACAAAATATTTTATCAGATGTTCTTTGATGCACTTATATTCTTTGCTGATTTGTTTTAACACTAACTCTGAATCACCTCTTATTACAATGTGTTTTGCCCCCAAGTCTAACAAGATTTCAAGGCCTGTAATCAAAGCTTCGTATTCGGCCTCATTGTTAGAGCAAAAACCATTGATTTTGTATTTGAACTTGGTTGGAATTTTTAAAGGTGAAATTATTAGAATTCCAATTCCAGTTCCATGCTTGTGTTTGGATCCATCAAAATATAATTTCCAAGGCTCCAAATCCACATAACTTTGTGGTGCTTCCACCGCTGAGTGATCTACAATAAAATCAGCCACTATTTGGCCTTTTATAGCTTTCAGAGGTTTATATGTGAGTGAATATTCGGTGAGAGCTAAGGCCCATTTTCCAATTCGACTATGCAGAATTGGTTTTGATAGCATATGTTTAATAACATCATAATGCGAATACACATACACTTCAACAGGCTTAATATAATGTTTAAGTTTCATACACGAGAAATAAAGACAAAGGCATAATTTTTCAATATCACTATATCTAGTTTCTACATCATTCAAGACTCTACTTAAATAATAAATGGCCTTTTCATGACCAGTTTCGTCTTCTTGTGCAAGCATGCTGCCAAGAGTTGAATGTGATGTTGAAATATATAACTTCATTGCTTTGCCTCTGATTGGAGGCATCAGTGTTGGAGGTTTTGACAAATAACCTTTGATGTCATCAAATGCCTTTTGTTGATCTTGCCCCCAAGTGAAAGTATCTTCTTTCTTGAGTCGAAGTAGTGGTGAGAATGGTTGTGCCTTACCACTTAGATTTGATATAAATCTCCTCAAGAAATTTATCTTTCCTAGCAAGGATTGAAGTTGTTTTTTGTTTCTTGGAGGTTGAGTCTCCATGATTGCCTTAGTCTTGTTCTGGTTTATTTCGATGCCTTTTTTATGCACCACAAAACCTAGGAAATCTCCTGCATGAACACAGAAGGCACATTTTAATGGATTCATCTTTAACCATATTTCCTCATTCGTTCAAAAGATTGTTTAAGGTGAGTCAGGTGATCACCTTTTGACGAAGATTTAACTATAATATCGTCAATATAAACTTGCATAAATGTGTCAATAAAATCATGAAAAATTGAGTTCATGGCTCTTTGATAAGTTGCCCCAGCGTTTTTTAAACCAAAAGGCATCACAACCCATTCGTATGTGCCTAAGGCTCCTGGACATCTAAAAGCAGTTTTTGACACATCTTCTTCAGCAATAAAAATTTGGTTATAGCCAGAATAGCCATCTAACATACTTAAATATTCAAAACCTGCTGCTGAGTCTATTAACATTTCAGCCACTGGCATAGCATACTCGTCTTTAGGTGTAGCATTATTTAAATCCCTAAAATCTATGCATATTCTAAGAGATCCATTTTTCTTAATAACAGGGACTATATTTGCTAACCATTCGACGTACCTGGCAGTTCTGATGAATCTACTCTTCAGCAGCCTTTCAATTTCCTCTTTGATCTTGGACATGATGTCTGGTGCAAATCTCCTTGGCAGTTGTTTAACTGGCTTTTTGTCTGGTCGAATTGGCAGTCTGTGTTCCACCAATTTTCTGTCTAATCCTGACATTTCATTGTAATCCCAAGCAAAACAGTCTTTGTACTCCTTGAGAAGTTCGACCAATTTATTCTTCAAATCATTTGGCAGTTTGGAACTAATATATGTTGGTCTTTTTGTTCGACCATCTCCAAGATCAATCTCTTGCAAGGAATCTTGAGCCTGCATCTTTGGGTTTGAACTCAAAGGATCTTTTTCAAATCCTAATGGTTCGTCTTCATAAATGCAGTCAAGCTTTTGCATTTCTGGTGCCAACTTGCCATTATTTTGATCAGTGGCTTCAACAGCCATATTTTCTTGAAACAAACTGGCCTCTAAAGCCATATTTATTCTGTTTTCGGCAACATAAGCCGAAATCTTTGCCCATGCTTGGGATTCAGACATAGAAATTTTCGTCAATTTCCCACCCAGTTGGGTGAATCTCGCTTTCCTCCTCCCTTTGTATACCATCTGCTTCTTCCCTCTCCCATATGAAGCCATGGGTTGGGTCTAATTTGACAGAATGATAAATGTTGTCAGAATGGGCATAAGCGAAATCTTTTTCAGTGCATGGCGCAATGTTCGCCAGTTTCTTGTCAAAGGAACTCTTTGTAATGTTGTGAGTTTCAGCCCTAAAATAACTTTGATCGGCTTCAATGTTCTCCACCACGCCATCTTGTTTCCAGATACTCACCCTTTGGTGAAGGGTAGAAGGTACTGCTCCAACACCGTGGATCTATTCTCTTCCCAGAAGCAAATTGTAATTAGCCTTTGACGCTATCACCAAGAATAAAGTTGGTCTAATTGTGCTACCAACTGCAATGTCAACTTGGATTGCCCCCAGTGAGAATCCTGTTTCACCCTCATAATTTGACAGGACAATATTGTGTGTGTGCAGATCAGTTGTGGATTTTCCAATCTTCTTTAACATGAATTCCGGCATTAAATTCACTGCCGCTCCACCATCTATCAGCACTTTATTAACACCTACATTATTTGCCTTCACTTGGATAAAGAGTGGCTTTAGATGGCTTTTCATGCTTTCATCCGGTTTCTCGAACGATGCCATTTGATCCTCTAAGCACCCGTTATTCATCACATAGTAACAGACTGGCCTATGCAACGCCATATCACCATTATCAAAGTCTTCCTCATTTTCTACAACCTCAGACCATACGTCATATTCCATAGGCAAGATTGACACTACGCTGACAATCACATTAAAATCACCTTCAGAATCTAGGAGATCGTCATCATCAAAATTTTCATTTTCAACCTTGTCATCCCGTTTCAGAATTTCAACCGGATAATTAACCCTTTCTTTTATTGGCCTCTTAGAGGCTTCAGCAATTTGCTTTCCCTTGTTGTTTGGAGCATTCTGAACAACCTGAGAAGCCAATTTCTTCTGGCGCTGATACCTGCGCCATTGGGTCCTAGTCATGGGATTTTTCCCCATGTAGTTACTTTTATAAGCAAATTTCTTTGGATCCCCAGAATTTCCAGATCCAGTATTGCTAGAACTTCCTTTCTCAGTAAAGGATTTGTTTGAGAACCTTTGGTGATTATGGACCCATTGATTAACAGGGGCCTTATTGGATGGTACAAAAGTAGTTTTGTATCCCAACCTCTGGTGAGCGGGGATTCGACTCATTACACCCTTGTTCTGAATTGGCCTTTGTTTTGGCCAGTTGTTTTGCCTTTTCGAATAAGGCATATATTTGTCAAGGTCCTCAGTAGCCTTCTTGTCAAACACTGCACTGCAACGAGGGCATAATGCTACCTCGCTGTTGTTCAACTTACATTTCTTCAGAAAATCAATTAAACTTTCATCAGCGTTTGGATAAACTGACTTGATTTTCTCTTCGTATTCTTCTTCAGGAATAGCCAACAGTTGTGCTCCACCAGTAAGATCCATTGCATCCACCATCAAACAATCCACTGGTTCGACGTATGTTGCATCTAACAGTTGCAGAGGATCCTCATCTATTTTCATTGGTGGTTTGGTTTTGTCACCAAATTTCAGCCTTCCATCGTTCAATGCCTTTTGAACCAAGTCCCTGAAAAGAACACATTGTGAGGTTTTATGTCCCAGAAAATTATGAAACTTACAAAAACCTCTTTTCTTTCTCTGTTCCAAAGGTGGAATTTTTAAACCCTTTGGCACAACAATTTGACCATCAGTGATCAACAAATCAAAAATCTCATCACATTTTGTAATATCAAATGTGTAAGTTTTAGAAACAAATTTATCGTTTTTTGGTTCGACAGGATTTTTTCCATTTGATGGTTTTAACAATTTACAAGTATAAGGAGGTCCTGGTTTTAATTCAGCAATATTGACCTCATTATTTTCAACACAATCATATTCATTGTCGAACTCATCATCACTTTCATAAGTTTCTACATATGCTACTTTTTCTTTTTTATGAAACTTAGAAGATCTAGCTTTTTCTGCCTTAAGGCGTTCAACCTGTCGAACTCTATCTGCCAATTGGGCCATATTTCTTAGATGATGTGTATCCAACTTCTTTCTAATAGAATAGTCAAGGCCACCAGCAGCCATTTCAACCAACTCATGTTCAGGCACTTGGGTGAAGCACCTTGCTTTGAGAAGTCGAAATCTATTCAAATAATCATCAATGGACTCAGGAATTTTACGCTTAACACTAGCCAATTTTTTAAGGCTAATTTTGGTTTGTCCCATGTAAAACTGTTCATGAAACAACCTTTCTAATTGAGTCCAAGTGTGTATTGAATGTGGGGGAAGGGTGGTGAACCAAGTGAAAGCATTCTTGGTTAAAGAATTTGGAAAATATTTCATCCTTAAATTCTCATTGTCTGCAATATTCCCCGCTTCTACCATATATCTGGCAATACGTCTACGGTTGACTCACTCGTATCCCCAGCAAACTTTGTAAATTTTGGAGTTTTCCAATTTCTTGGTAACTCAGTCTGGAGTACATATTCAGATAAGGCAGAAACAAAGTTAGGCCTATGCAATCCTATGTTAAGGCCATTTTGGGCTAGAATTGTTTCCACTAGATGGGCCAAATTATTTTGCCCTTCAAAGCGGTTATGTTGAACGTTTCTAACTACTTCGTCAGCATTTCGGTTTCTATTAACCAAGACTACACCAGGATTTGGTTCAACAACATTTTGGACTGGTGGCTCTACTTGTGCCACTGGTCGTTGTTGCCCATGGTTTTCTGGCACCCCTGGATTGTTAGGCATCTGTGTCTCCTGAACAGGCGCCTGAACTTGTATTGGTCGAATTGGTTGTTGCTGTATGGGTGGTGCCCCAAAGAAATCAGCCATTCGACTCATTTGGTTAGTCAACATTTGGTAACTGTCATTTGTATTTTGAATTAAAGGATTTATCACAGTTCCTAATTGTTGTGTTAACATATTAACCATTTCATGGTTACTGTCATCCATTTGTTATCGAATTGCCAAAACGGATGTATTTGTTAAATTTTGGGGAATTGCCCTTTGTTGATTCACCACTCCAGATCCTGAAGGAGAAAACATATTTGGAATCTCCATATTAGGTTGACTATTGTGTAAGCCAACCATCAAGGATGTAGGCATACCATACATAGGATCTCCGGATAATGGAAAAGGTCTTATAGGGCTCCTATGACCACTAGAATTCCCTTAAGTAGGGTTATTTCCCAAAATATAGGATGCTGGTGACATAATTGAACTAGACAATGTCACATTCGTCATTGGGGCAGTTACCCCAATTTCACTTATAACTGACGAAGGAGCAGTTGTTCCCGTTGTACCAGAAATCTGGGCAGGGATTGTAGCGTTATTATTAGACGCTTGGGTTGGTTGCCCTCCAGGGTTTGAAGGGTTACTGTTGTTTTGATTATTATTGGGTGGTCTAACCATTTTTGGACGAGATTTAGCACTTGTCAAATTTGGAAGAGATTTTCCACTTCTTAGATGCATACAAAATCAAAACACACAAATTTGAACACCAACCAACAGGAATTTTCAGACAAATTCAAATAAAAAACTACTTTCTAAACAAAGAAAAAACACACGAAATTGTGTCCCACTGGGCGTGCCAATTTGTTTACCCTGATTTTTGGTAAACAAGCGCTAGTTTAAAATTCATTACTTGAGGGATCAACTAGTAAATCCCGGGACATAATTTTGTGCATACATTTCCAGAAAGTATGAACATTCATAGTTTTATTTGAAGTTTCAAGTTTTGAAAGTGTTTGATTGCAAAATAATTTGTCAACAAATAAAATGGTGGTTTTGCAGAAAAGTAAACTTTGCAGAAATCAATAAAAGAAAGGCAACAATTTCATTCGACAGAATGAAATATGATAAATTGCAGGAATTTAAAGGGAATAACAGACTTGACAAGAATTGTAAATTGTACTGAATTGTAAAAGTTTTACAAGGAAATGGTTCACCAAATCATACTTTTTCCGTTCAGCACTCAACTTTCTCGATAGCGTGAGCATTGTGAGTTTTCAGGATTTTGTATGTGAATTTTGTGACCCGTTTTTCATATGAAAAACTACTATATATAGGCGAAGGAATGCAACTGTCTCCAACGTTCAAATTCTAACTGCTAGACACGTCATCTGGACAGAACTTAATTGAATTTGAATTTGAATTTGAATCTTTTGCACCTCTTGATGTCGAACCCGTCAACGTACAAATTCGCCACCAAATGTACTAAATCTATGAAACTGAAAATCCTTCTTGACACCTGCGTAAACTGGTGAACCAGAAAGCCTGTAAACAATAATCTCGTAACGTGTCGAATTCGACACACACTGAACCAACAATCCAGCACATTTTCAAACGTATCTTCGTACCATGTCGAATTCGACACAAAATACTGCACGCTTCATTTTGTGTCGAGTTCGACACTTACTGCTTCTATGCAACAATATATCAATTTTCCGCAGATTCACCACTCGTCTGCTTAGCTTTTAGACAAAACTTTAAATAACAATAAATCAAGTCATTTAATGAGGCTCTTAACTGCCTATTTTAGCTCGACTAAAATATGGGATAACAAGTACACACGGTCAAATTGCGACAATTAGAACGGAGGGAGTAAAATATAATTTTTGTATTTAATTTATATGCAATTTTACTAACGGTCATGGACTCTTATGAACACTTATTTAAAATCACATTATCCAATAAATAAAAGAATTAGACAAATCCTCATTGTGTTAGCGTTAAAGTTTGAAAGGGACTCATTAAAATCTAAGATTTACTAACTCCACTACTCATCGAAGATATATATTATCTTTAAATTGAGCGGATACTCTTCTCCTTCTTTAGTGCACTAACCATAACCCAAAACTATAGCCAATAATATTTATAGAACCGTGAGAATAATATGTAGTATCTTCCTTTTAAGTGTATGGTGTATGGTTGATATTTGTTGTTGGAATGAGAAGAAGTGGTGAAATGGAAAAATGGAAGAAAAACGTGGAACAGGGGAGGAAGAGAAAGAAGAGAAAGCCAAAATGATTATGTTAAAATGAGAGAACGAATGGGACCACTCACGTGTTTTTTTATTATATATATAACAAGCTTACATTTAAAATTAAGTTAATTCTATTTTAAATGTCACATGGTCATGGACATAAAAAAGTTATAGAATAATTCAATTCATTTTGTCATGTCATCAAATTTCAATGACAAGATCAAATGAAGGATATAATTTGGAGAATCTAATATTATAATGGACGAAGTAAAAATTTATTGTATAACTTATTGTATGGACGAAGTCTAATATTACATAACTAAAATAGGGATTAACCCATGTACCAAAAAAAAAAAAATAGGGATTAACCCTACATTATAACTTATATATTGTATGCAAATATCATTAATGAAAGACCTATTATACTTAGCATTTTTACTAGTAACGAACTTATTGTAGTATTGTTCACGGACTTATTCATGCTTGACATCAGCCAAACGATAACTCAGTATTGCGTATAAGTTATGAGCTCTTGGCATAGAAAGTCCAAATTTCTCCTCCATATTCAAATCGGAAGGATTGATATTATTGGGAAGTTGCCAATTAAAGCAATGCACCAATTGAGCAATTACCAATTTAACAGTAATTAAACCCAATTGAATTCCAGGACAACGCCTACGACCAAAACCAAATGGCATAGACTCAAACTCTTGTCCATGATAATTCATTTTCTTGTCAATAAATCTCTCTGGATAAAATTCTTCGGCATTTTCTGACCAAACATTATGATCTCTCCCTATTGTCCATGCATTCACTATAACTCGCGTCTTTTTCTTTATAAAATAACCATCAATTGTTATACTCTCTCTACATTCACGAGGGACTAGTAAAGGTGCAACTGGATATAATCTTAGCGTTTCATCAATCACCATATCTAAGTAATTCAACATCTTCAAATCCTTTTCTTCAATCATTCTCTTGTTTCCTACTTCATTTTGTATTTCATCTTGAAGAATTTTCATCACTCTTGGATGTCTTAAAAGTTCAGATAAAATCCACTCAATTGAGGTAGCAGATGTATCAATTGCTGCAACTATCATGTCAAGTAAAATAGCCTTGACCTGAGTTCGATCAATCACAAGATTTTGTTCATTTTCTTGATCAATGTTTTGGTGCATAATTGAAAGAAGTATGTCTACGAAATCTTCATGACGATTTTTGTCTACATTAATAGCTTGTTCATGCTCTGTTATTATCACTTCCAGTACCTCATCAATTGATTTACTGACTTTCTTGTAAGCTCGTGTTAATCCCTAACAAAGCGATAAACTAGTAATATCAGTTATTAGAAGAATATTTTCACTAAACTTTCAATCCATAATATCATATGGAAATTGTAAATTGAAAAATGATATAAAATATTAATAAATAAATTATTTTCAGTAGTGTAAATCATACCGGACAAAATTCTACAAACACTATATTTAAGAGACTTAAAATTACCTGAAGATCAAAAACACCTAGCCAAGGAATATAATCAGCCAGATTAAAAGCTCCCATATAAATCAATCCTTCTTGAACCAACTCCTTCAAGTTAAATTGTTCATGCTTACTCCTACCCAATATCATCTTATACACAATATCTTCAATAAGATTCTCTATAGCATGACTAACATTCACAACCTCACCTACCAAAGCAGCTTTCTCCAAAGATTTAACCAAACCATCCAACTCCTCTTTTCTAATAGGACCAAACATCTCAACTTTTGAAGCACTAAGAAGTTCCATAGTGCAAAGTTTCCTTATGCTACGCCAATAAGGACCATATTCACAAAAAGCCATCCCTTTGGAACCATAAGACATGATCTCAGATCCTTGAATCCTTGGTCTGCTTGCAAAAACAAGGTCATGTGTTTTGAGAAATGTTTCAGCAACTTTTGAAGATGAAATGACAATAGCTGGGACTTGACCCAATTGTAAGGACATGATTGGACCATATTTTTTGGAGAGTGATTGAAGTTTTCTATGTGGAAGTTTACCTAATATGTGGAGGTTTCCGATTATTGGTAGTGGTGGTGGACCTGGTGGCTTTTTTTGATTTGTAGTTTTTTGTTTTGGATGTAAGAAAATTTTGAATAAAAAGTATGAGAAACTGAAAGTGAAGAGAAGGAAAGAAAATATTGTTGTTGCTGCAAAAGACATGTCTACAATGAATGGCTTGGTTTGGATCAAGTAGCAAAGGTTGAAGAATATCAAGAACTCCAAGTTGGTCTCATTTTATCTCTAAACTTGTGGTGTACATCATCTGCATGTTTTTTTTTTTTGTAGTATTTATTACGGCCCCCTTTTTCGTTATTAGCAGCGCGACACGACATCGTATGACACAATGCATAAACCAAACCATGTACTTCCTTTGTTGAATATCCGTGAGATGTAAATGAATATCCGTGAGAACGTGTAGTATAATGTATGTGTTCGCTCCGTAAGATAAATACAATATTCATATTCGTACTGATATTCATTAAACGGTTAATCCATCAAGTACATGATTTGGTTACGGCCCCCCTTATGACACAATGAATAAACCAAACCATGTACTCCCTCAATCATTACATAAGTGTCACTTTCTCAACAAAAACAAATCTACACATTTACTTCATTGTTTGCGTCTATTTTTTAATGTCTTGAATTATGAGGTATTTTTAATTAGGCACAATCTTAAATGATTTTTAATTACATATAAATACAAAAAAAAAATTAAAAAATTAATAAAAAGATAATTATATGATATTAAATTATGTGATTAAATTATTTTATATTAAAGTTTTTTATTTATGTTAGTATATCCAGATAATTTTTATTTGAGATTATGCCTATTTAAGAATTACTCTGAAATTATACATATTGATTTTGATTACTATTGTAGTGTTTTCTTCCTCAATCATTCACAAGTGTCACTTTCTCATAAAAACCAAAAAACTACACAATTACTTTATTCGTTTGCATGGAATGCCTCGATCGATACTTCAAAATTGTTCAATTGTATCGTGTCAAATACCGTCCTTGAGACCGATATGTGTCTGATACTTCTCGATACGTATTGGAAAAGTATTCGGCTGAATAACACGGATAACGGCAAATTCCTTAAAACTAGAGTTTTTTTTTTATTAAAAGACAGGAATCCAATTTTTTTATTTTTTAGAATAAAAAAGGAGTTGACCAAAGTAAGCTTGTTGTTCTTACCTATGATAATAGTTGTTCTTACATATATGATAATAATGATGGACAAGAGATTCACATAATTTTTATTTTAAATTTAATTGTTTCATTAAGTATCTTGACAATATCGTATCTTTAATATTAAATTTTAATGTATCACAGTACTAGTATTGTATTTATCGTATCAAATATCTCAACTTCATAGATTTGCGTCTATCGGAAAAATATCCAATTAAATCAGGCAAATTCCATAAAACTAGAGTTTTTTTTATTAAAAGACAGGAACCTACTTTATTTTTTTAGAATAAATAAAGAGTGGACCAAAGCAAGCTACTTATTCTTACATATGATAAGAATGATGGACAAGAGATTCACATAATTTTTTATTTTAAATTTAATTTTTTATTTTAAGTATCTTGACAATATATATATATATATATATATATATATATATATATATATATATATATATATATATATATATATATATATATATATATATATATATATATCATATCTTTAACTTTAAGATTTTAGTGTTTTCTTTAAAAAAATTCTATTTTAATTTATTAATGTAGCTTTTTAAGCTCGTTGTTTCCTCTCCGGCAGCATTGGTTGACAGTTTCCTTCATGGAGCATGTTTACAATTGCGTAAGTTAGCTTTGGTTACGGTAATTCATACTTTACATACCATTTGGATAGTCCAAAATGGAAATTGTTTCAACAATTCTTGTATATCTTGCACTCGGCTTTAATCAAGGTGTCCACGGCCATATCTCTGTGGGCATCAGCAGCAGCTAAAATTGCCATATGGCATGGTAGTTCCGATGTTCGAACTTTGATTGATCTTAAGATAGATCCGGTATAGTCTCGTGAGCCTAGCTCAATCAAGACATTGCATTATATTTACAGGAGGTTGGAGTTCGAACACCGGTCATTCCACTTATTCACCTTAAGGATGAAATTTTTAACCGCTAGACTACTTGACTAAAAAAAAAAATCCAATATATACTCCTCCACCTAACATCGTGACAGTTATGTGGCGTGCCCCATCATTTCCATCGAATAAGGTAAATATGGATTGTTCCTTGTTGAATAATAGCACCTATTGTGGTGCCATTTTTAGAGACTCTAATGCACTTGAGAAACTTTTCTTGTAAGATGGATTATCCTACTATTCTCCATGCCGAGATATTTGCCATCGTCCTGGCTATTGAACAGGCGCAGGCACTACAAGAAAACCTAAATTTGTTAATAAAACTTATTGAGGGCTAAAACCAGTCAACAAATATTTTGTAATTAAAAAATAAATGAAAAATAATTATTGGAGGCGTTGGACTGCCAATAAATGTTGTCTGTTTAAAAAATGTAGAAGATGATAAAAGCCTTGTAATATGTTGAACACTGCAAAAAGGTGTGGGAAATTTTTTGTTTGCTAATAAAAGTGACCAGACTTCAGCTTGGC
The DNA here is from genome assembly GCA_951799995.1 of Trifolium subterraneum. Lineage (NCBI taxonomy): Eukaryota > Viridiplantae > Streptophyta > Magnoliopsida > Fabales > Fabaceae > Trifolium > Trifolium subterraneum. Next base: position 40,306,341 of record OX637467.1, read on the forward strand.
CAATTTTTTTTTTTTTTTTTTAAGTTTCTCTTCCGACCTGTAGGTTTCTTTTTTCTCCCTTGGATTTTCTGTTTTGCCCTTCAATAAAAATTTCGGGTTCTAGAAACCGAAATTTTTTTGCCTTGAAAAATAATTTCAGGTTCTAGAAACCGATTTTTTCCTGAATTTGAACTAAAAAAACTTCGGTTTTTGCATTCCAAAATTTTTTACAAGGGCAAAATTGAAGTTTTGGAGGGTAAAAAGATTCCTGAGGGGTCGAAAGAGAAATCATCTTTTTTTTCTTCGTGTGGGACTTCATGGACAAGGCCTTGCAACATAAGCTGGCCCATTACAACTAAACATGAAAACAATTACTTCTCATTGGTCAATTCAAAAGATTGCCTAAAAGAAGCTAACTTTTTGGCATTTAATGAAACCTAAAATCCTATGTGGCTTATCGTATGGATTGACAGCTGTCTTTTTTTCTTTTATTTGTTAGTTTGCATTTGTGTAGTTTTCAAGATTAAAGATATAAGTGTTTATGTGAGAGTACCCATTTGGAGACAATTTTGAAAAGGGCTCAATGAGTAGAGATAAGATTCGTGTTAATGTGAGAGTACCCATTTGAAAAGGGCCATTTTTTACATGATTATTCACCCATCCATGATCATGGCTCCATATGATTTGAATGATTTCACTTGGGCTTCTTGTTTTTATGAGGTTTTGTTTTGATGGGGTTGGTTTTAGTATGTTCTCTTTTATGCTATTGGCCTACTCTGTTTCTAGGCCTTTGGTTTAGCAGGTTCTGTTTTTCTGTAATCTAGGCTCAAGCGAAATACTTCCTGTGCTTCGTTTGACTTTCTATCAATATATTTTGTTGTTTAAAAAATAAAATATAGGATTGAATGGTCAAAATTTTGTCCTTAAATAAAATTCTTGTTGTTTCAATTTCTAGTGAGATATACTTTTTTGTTTGTTTGTTTGTATATGTGTATTAATACTATAATAGTCTTTTGTAGTGTGTGTAACATGTGTTGCCTTTTTTTTTTCTTACAAGAAAACACTAAAAAGTTGACTAATGGTGCAATTGCAACCCATGTGGATGAAGTTGGACGACGGTAATGAAGTGGCCAAGGAAAAAATGTAAGTGCAATGTTGAAATTTTCTTATCTCATTGTTGGACGTAAATTTGGTGTTTATTGATTTTAATATAATTGGTTAGTCCAAACAATATTTAAATACCAAAATTGAAAGTTAATTGCTTATTTGATGATTTCGAGAGTCAGCGTTCGAATAAATCGAAGGTGCTGCACTTATTCAGTTTGTAGCAGCTGAGTCGAAGAGCCTTTCGAATGAAAGAATTTCCAAGCCACGGGCTTAGGGTGTCAAAAAGGAAGATTGTGGAAGTGGGCCTTAACGGTTTGGCCCAAATTACAAGTCCAAGTCTCACATTCAAAAGTTAGCGCGCTAAAGAAGCAAAAGGTTGAGAACGTGGAGATCGTGGGGGACGTCGAGAAAGATTATGGAGCGTCTAGATCATCTGAAACGGTTACTCTATCACCAGAGTATAAGTAGCATTTTCGTTCAGAAAATAGAGGTCACAAAATCATTATACAAAAACCTCTCTTAAAAATTCTAAGTATTCAAGTGTTCGAAAGAAAGGAATTCAGAGGAGAGAAATGTATGTGTTTGTGAACCATTTTACTTTGTAATTGCTTTTACCATTAATGCAATTTATTCTTCTGCAAGTTTACTGTTCTTGTCTTTAATTTCTTGCACAAAACTTGTTGGGAAAGATAACACAAAAAACACACCTAATACAAGGTCGGCGGAATGATTATCCTGGATCAAACTTTTCCCACTATAATAATAACAATAACAATGGAATAACAAGAGTTTCTTCTGATTAACTGAATAATAATACAAATTGTGTATTACAACTCTCACCAACACAAATGGTGGATGACACTCTCTTTTGGATTGTTTCTCAAAAGGATTGTTACTGAGATGATTCATTTAAAATGAAAACATATGGAAACAATTTATAGTGCAATGAATGCAAAATGAATGGCTCTGAGAAGTTTCAGTGTTTTCACTCACTAGCTACAAACACTCTCACACTATTAATTTCAATTGCTAAAATTAATAATGATTGTTCCATCTTCCTGTCTCCACATAATGAGGAATGCCTTTCAATCTCCCCCTTCCGATTTAGGTGGAGGGCTCCAACAGTCCAGCAGCTCTCCTGCAGAACTCGTACTTGTCCTTGGGTAAGGACTTGGTCATCATATCTGAGCAATTGTCATCAGTATGGATTTTCTCAAGCTGTAGTTGCTTGGAATCTAACATATCACGTATCCAGTGATATCTCACATCAATATGCTTTGACCTCGAGTGAAAACTCGAATTCTTGTTCAAGTGGATGGCACTCTGACTATCACAATGCACGACGTACTTCTTCTGGTCTTGCCCTAATTCATGCAAGAACCGCTTCATCCATAACATTTCCTTGCAAGCTTCTGTTGCTGCAATGAACTCTGCCTCTGTGGTAGACAAAGCAACACACTTTTGTAGCTTCGACTGCCACGATACAGCTCCCCCTGAAAATGTAATCAAGAATCCAGATGTTGATTTTCTAGAATCAATATCTCCGGCCATATCTGCATCTGTGTAGCCAACTAGTTCAGGATTTCTACTTCCAAAGCACAAACTCATTTTGGAAGTTCCTCTGAGATATCGCAAGATCCACTTCACAGCATTCCAGTGCTCCTTTCCTGGATTGGCCAAGAATCTACTAACAACACCAACTGCGTGTGTTATATCTGCTCGTGTACATACCATTGCATACATCAAGCTTCCAACAGCTGAAGCATATGGCACCTTGCTCATATCCTTCTTTTCAATTTCATTTAGCGGACTCTGCTTCGAATTAAGACAAAAATGACTAGCAAGTGGAGTAGCAACTGGCTTTGCCTTTTCCATGTGGAACCGCTCCAACACCTTCTCAATATATTTTTCTTGTGATAACCACAGCTTGCGTTCCTTCCGATCACGACGGATGGACATACCAAGAATATGTTTTGCCGGTCCCAAATCTTTCATAGCAAAATACTTCTTCATTTCATTCTTCAACTTGCCGATATTCTCACTATTTTGTCCTACGATCAACATATCATCAACATACAAGAGAAGTATGATGAACTCACCATCATTAAATCTCTTCACAAACACACAATGGTCAGAATTCGTCCTTCGGTATCCATGATCAATCATGAAGGAATCGAACTTCTTATACCATTGACGCGGTGCCTGCTTAAGTCCGTATAAACTCTTTTTCAGCTGACATACCAAGCCTTCTTTGCCTTTGACTTTGAATCCCTCTGGCTGCTCCATGTAAATTTCTTCTTCTAAATCACCATGAAGAAATGCAGTCTTCACATCTAGTTGTTCCACTTCTAGATCCAAACTTGCAGCCAAACCAAGCACTACCCGAATTGATGACATCTTGACCACGGGTGAAAAAATCTCTTCAAAGTCAATGCCTTTCTTTTGACTAAAGCCTTTCACGACTAATCTCGCCTTGTATCTAGGTCGTGAGTTATTCTCTTCAGTCTTCAACTTGTACACCCATTTATTTTTGAGTGCTCTTTTACCTTTCGGTAAAGCTACCAACTTATATGTCAGGTTCTCATGCAAGGATTGCATTTCTTCTTGCATGGCTTTCAACCACTCTTCTTTGTGGTTATTCATCACGGCTTCTTCATAACACTCTGGTTCTCCCCCATCAGTGAGTAACACAAATTCCGTTGCAGGATATTTGGTTTGCGGTTTAGGTATCCTAGATGACCTTCTTAACTGGGGAACTTGTTCTTCATCCTCAGAGTCTTCAGTCACATCTTCATTATTACTGCCACTTCCATTACCATCTGTTACTTCTTCATTTGGATCATCAATTGGAGGTTCATTTTCCGCTTCTCCAATATCTTCTATTTCATCTCCCCCGTAATGCTCTAGAGGAGGAATTGGATCCAAGTTGATTGGATGTTCTCTAGAAATAACAGGCTTAACTTCCTTCTGAATATCTTCAATATTCTGGTCTTCAAAGAAGACAACATCTCTGCTTCTAATAATCTTCTTCTGTATAGGATCCCATAACCGGTACCCGAATTCTTCATTTCCATATCCCAAGAAGATGCACTCCTTCGATTTCGAGTCGAGTTTTGACCTCTCATCTTTTGGAACATGAACAAATGCTCTACAACCGAACACTTTCAAGTGATTGTAGGATACATCTTTACCTGTCCAAAACCTATTTGGAACATCACCATTCAATGGAGCTGATGGGGATAAGTTGATTAAATCAACTGCAGTCATCAGAGTCTCACCCCAAAAACTCTTCGGTAACTTCGCATGAGATAACATTGTTCTCACTCTTTCAACAATAGTTCTGTTCATTCTCTCAGCCACTCCATTGTGTTGAGGCGTCTTCGGAACAGATCTTTCATGCCTAATTCCATTACTAATACAGTAACGTTTGAAATCTCCCATAAATTCTCCTCCATTGTCAGTACGAACACATTTTAACTTCTTGCCAGTTTCTCTCTCAATACTAGCATGAAACTGTTTGAATATAACAAACACCTGATCTTTTGTTTTGAGCACATATGCCCAAACCTTTCTGGAGTGATCATCAATAAAGGTAACAAAATGCACCTCCAAGCGTACTAGTGGTCATTGGACCACAAACATCAGAATGCACCAAATCTAAAACATTTGGGCTTTCTATGCGGGGCCTTATACTGAAATGAAGCTCTATGTTGCTTTCCAGCCAAGCAATGTGTGCATGGCTTAAGCGACATTTCCAATCCTTTCACACCGGCCAAAATACCTCTTCTGGCTAGGATTTGAAGTCCCTTCTCACTCATATGTCCGAGCCGTTTATGCCATAGCTCGACTGAGGAGTCTTCTCCGAGAGCATTAACACATCCATTATTGACTTTCGCTTCTATCACATAAAGGGTGTTTACTTTCTTGCCTCGGGCTATTACCAAGGAACTTTTTGACAACTTCCATTTTCTATCTCCAAACACACTAGTATAACCTTCTTCGTCTAGAAGTCCTGTTGATATTAGATTGAGACGCATGTTAGGAACATGTCTCACATCTTTCAACATTAGACGACAACCAGTGTTTGTTTCTAGGCAAACATCTCCTTTGCCCACAATCTTGGATTTATCATCATTCCCCATCTTCACATAACCAAAATCACTGCTTGTATAAGAAGAAAAGAAATCCCTTCGCGAGGTTACATGGAATGATGCACCAGAATCCACGACCCAACATGTTTCTTGTGATGTCAAATTAACATGACCATCATCACAAACAAATATTACTTCATTGCCTTGAAAAATTGTAGCGGCTATGTTTCTCACATCACCATTTTCTTGCTGCTCCCTTTTGAGCTTTCTACATTCTCTCTTCACGTGACCTTTCTCGTGACAATAAAAACATTCAACGTCTTTTCTTGCCCACGACTTACCCCTGAACTTATCTCCAGAACTTCCTCTTGACTTGTCTCTATTACTGAACTTCCTGTGGATACTTCTTCCACGATACTCAATGACAAGCGCCTCAGACTCTGACGGCATTCCTTGTTCCTTCCGTCTAGCTTCTTCATTGAACATGCTATCTTTTACTATGTCCAATGTTAGAACACCTTGTGGTGCCGAGTTACTCAATGAAACCACAAGCGTGTCCCAATTGTCTGGCAAGGAACTTAATAACAGCAATGCTTGCAATTCATCTTCAAGCACCATCTTCATATTGGTGAGTTGATTTATCAACCTTTGAAAATCACTCAAGTGTTCAGAAACATTCCTAGTTTCTCTATACTTGAGGTTCACCAATCGCCGAATAGTAGAGGCTTTATTCTGGGCTGTCTTTCTCTCGTACAAGGTTTCTAGTTTCGTCCATAATGTATACGCAATTGTTTCTTGCGCAACATGATGAAAGACACTTTGATCGATCCATTGTCGGATTTGTCCAACAGTTTTCCTGTTCATCACATTCCAATCTTCATCAGACTTATCGGCTGGCTTCGTCCCTTTATCTTGCAAAGGTTGATACAAATCTTTGCAATAAAGTATGTCTTCCATCCTGGGCTTCCAAATGGAGTAGTTTGAAGAGGTTAACTTGATCATCGTCGATGATCCCGTCGAAGTTGACTCGTCCATTGTTATGAAAAATATGCGGTGAGCCGAAGCTCTGATACCACTTGTTGGGAAAGATAACACAAAAAACACACCTAATACAAGGTCGGCGGAATGATTATCCTGGATCAAACTTTTCCCACTATAATAATAACAATAACAATGGAATAACAAGAGTTTCTTCTGATTAACTGAATAATAATACAAATTGTGTATTACAACTCTCACCAACACAAATGGTGGATGACACTCTCTTTTGGATTGTTTCTCAAAAGGATTGTTACTGAGATGATTCATTTAAAATGAAAACATATGGAAACAATTTATAGTGCAATGAATGCAAAATGAATGGCTCTGAGAAGTTTCAGTGTTTTCACTCACTAGCTACAAACACTCTCACACTATTAATTTCAATTGCTAAAATTAATAATGATTGTTCCATCTTCCTGTCTCCACATAATGAGGAATGCCTTTCAAAACTCTGCTGTTTCGAGGCGATTCGGAATAGTAGTTTATTTTGCTTTTCTTGCTAATCAAAACCCATAAATGTTTGTTAAACTTTGATGAACATTCAAACGTTTCTAAAAATAATAAGTATAAAATTGTTCTAAGATTTCTAGTTGATCTCTGCAGTATGCTGTGAAATAATTTTCCATCAGACAAAGCTCCCAACATTCCACGCATTTTAAAGAGATATTTGTACGATCCGAGGTCAATGGAAATACCTACTTCATCCATGCTTCTGATGAATTCACGCACTTCTTTAAGCTTCCCTTGTTTAGCTAAAGAAATCAAATGCAAGTTTTCAACTTGGCCTTGTTGACTTTTATGGGTCTCCAACATAGAATGACTGGATTTCAACGAGACCCATGAAGGGATTTTCGCAAATTTAACATGTCTCACATCATTATGTTTATCATTAGCTTTCACTATCGGAGACAAATTGGAAAGTGGCCGAATACATTGGCAAGTTATTGAGTACATTTCGGTTGTTTGCAATTGGAAGAATGGATCCTTCCACAGCTTTTTTCTGATCTAATCAGATTCCACAAGAGCAAACCTGAATATTCAATTCAATACATTGTGTTATGATCTGAAAAAATAGATAGAATTCAAATAGCAATATACACAATCAAACCCTTGCAAAATCAGTCATTGCATGCAACATGTGTTAATTTTGGTTGAGAGCCCATGAATCAAAATATCCAAAATCAATTTCACTCTTAACTTTGCTCAATAAATAATAAATGAAAAACAAACAAACAAAAAACCACAGAAAACATGAATTAAGATATGAGAGTGATTGATCCAGAAAACTATACTTTACTTTAATTTGAAGACTCTGAATGATTTTCACTTCAGAGTTGAGACAAACAGTTCAAGGTGTAAGATTTGATAGATGATAGTTATTTTTTCTGCAATTTATAGCTTATTTTTACAATTTTACTAACTTATATATATATATATATATACATTTTAATATTCATCAAACCTAACTTGTCATTTCATATTCATAAGATAGTTTAACCGTTAATTTTATAAGATAGTTCAGCTGTTAATTTTATCAAACACAATAAATTTAATTAATTAATTTATCTGTTGTAAACTATGACGTCTTCTGTAAGCCAGCTTATTGCTAGCCGCTATTTCTTTATTTTACTAAAATGAACCTTAGGCTTTCAAAAAGTGGACAGGTAAAATATTTTTTCATAAACACATATTTGTTCTTCACGATTAGATTAATAGGTGTTTAGTCCTGTGAGCTTAGTTCAATTAGTAGGATATTGCATTATACTATATGTAGGGGATTGAGGTTTTCGATCATTCCATTTATCCACTTTAAGAATGAAATTTTTAGCCACTAAACTAATTGGAAAAAAAAATCAATAATTATTTATCATATCTTATTTAATTTAATAGTGAAAATATGTTGATACTTCAAAACGTAACTTGATGCATGACTTGACATAGATTTTGTTTTGTTAAAGTCATAATTCAAACTCAAGTTTTTAAATGTTTTGTCTTAACTTGAAGATAAAATGATAAATTACAAAACGGAAAGATAAAATGATGGATTAAAGAGTGTTAAGTATGGAGTTGAATGTATTTGTGAGCTAAAAACATAAAACAGAAAGATAAAATAATAAGTTGTGAAAAATAGCTTGTTTGATTGTTTGAGTGTGTCAAACTAAATGTACAACAAGTTTGATTCAATTTTTTTAAAATGTGTCGTTCTCAACCAATATCTTATTTAATTTTAGGCATAAACAGATATCAATTTAACTCTTTTATCAATCTCTTAAATAATTGTTCTCATTCCTCTCGTTTTTTCCACTTCATTCTATCAACAACCGAGAGTTGTTATTGGTAAATTCAGATATATAAATTAAGAGAAAGAGAAACGGTTAGAGTTTCAATAATATCATAATGATATTGCTAGACAAAATAAGGATTAAAAAAGAATTTATAGTAATATCTAATTGATTACTAAACTACTAACACATAAAACTCAATACTTAAAGTCCTAATATATCTAAAAGTTATCAGTCGCTATTTCAACTCTGTTTATACGACATAATAACTATTAAAATTAGTATTTATTCAACAATCAATGAGAACAAGTCACTTACATATACTTTGTTATTATGATTAGTTGTTTTAATAACTATTCCCAAATTATTAAGATGTAGTGTAAAAAACCCTTAAAATTACTAAAACCATTAACAAATGCTTGCCGTTTGTGAATTCTATTAGTTGTAAAATTCTTACTTTTTAAGTTTCACTCTCACTTCTTTTTCATGCACCAGTCTATTATTTTTTCAAGTGAGATGACTGAATTTCGAACCCCGACCCCTGGGTCCGGTTACGGTGCATAACCCCAAACTTATGCACTGTACATAAGCCCCAAGACAATTGTTTCATACACCCCACCCAACACTGCAAGGGTTTCACATTTCAGAATGATCTTTCACATTTTAGAATGATCTAACGGTCCTGACTTAAAATTGGAGGGAGCCAATGACGCGTCGCCACATCATCGTCTTCAACCTCCACCTTCTTCTTTCTCATGAAGAACATGAAGGAAAGCCATGAAAGCTTGAAAAAAGCTTTACGGCCACAACAACAACAACACCAAATCTCCACCGAAAGCTTTTCTGGAAGTGTTTGAAAGCTTTTGGATGAAAGAATTTAAAGGTTTATGGTGTTTGAATGATTTTCAAAATTTTCACAAAAATGGTGAAAAAAATTAGTCTTGTTAAATGGTTTCAATATGTTATACACTGAAACCATTAGTCTTGTTGAATGGTTTCAGTTTTTTTAACCCATTAATATTGACTAATGTTATACACTAAAACCATTAGTCTTGTTAAATGGTTTCAATATTTTATACACTGAAACCATTAGTCTTGTTAAATGGTTTCAGTTTTGTTAACCCATTAATATTGACTATGACGGTAAAAAAAAAATATCGATCATAAACATTCTCTCCCCCCTCATTTAATAATTTTCTTTCAAACAAAATACAAAATTCTCCTATATCTTTCCTCCCATCTCTCAAAGCCACTCCCGTTTTTTTCATCTTAAGTCTTAACTATAAAAAGCCTAAATCATTTTGCCTTTCACACTAAAAGATAATTCATAAAGAACTAGACAAGTAAAATAAACATGACACTAATTCTCGCAATTCTTGACTTGAAAAATTATACACTGCTTAGTCCATATTAACTGTAGTAGTTATTAGTATATTAATAATTCATTGACTAATGTTATACACTAAAATCATTAGTCTTGTTAAATGGTTTCAATAAGTTATACACTAAAACTATTAGTCTTGTTAAATGGTTTCAGTTTTGTTAACCCATTAATATTGACTAATGTTATACACCGAAACCATTAGTCTTGTTAAATAGTTTCAATAAGTTATACACTGAAACCATTAGTCTTTTTAAATGGTTTCAGTTTTGTTAACCCATTAATATTGACTATGAGGGTAAAATAGATTTTTTAAATCCTTAAATTTCAGCAACAAGAGATGCTTCTTGCCATGTTTCATTGGACTCAAGTGCTTATAAAAGCACTTGTTCAAGTAATCACTTATTTGATTAAGCTAAAAATAAATAAAAAAAATAAAAAAAAATTAAGTAAGTAAACGGGGTGCAGAACGTAAGTCAGGGAGGTGCAGAAAACAAATACAGAAATCCAGGCCCAATGCCAGTCCGTTTTCAAAAAAAAAAATAGAAAGGAAGAAAAGATTCAGTGTGGCGCCAGTCCATGGTGCGTGATACAGATATCAGATCTCGACATTCTGATCCATTTGACGGCTAGGATTTAACAAATCAAAACAGATCTAAGCCTTTGGATATTTTTAAAATAATCAAACGGTCATGACTTAAAATTGGAGGAGCCAATGACGCGTCGCCACGTCATCGTCTTCAACCTCCACCTTCTTCTTCCTCATGAAGAACATGAAGGGAAGCCATGAAAGCTTCAAAAAAGCTTTACGACCACAACAACAACACCAAATCTCCACCAAAAATTACGAGTGGGTATATCATTTTACTCGAAATTTAACGCTGATGAATCCATGCTTAGATTTCACAGTGGAGGTATAAATTTTAAAAAACGATTCAATCCTTAAAACCCAAAAAAATTGAAAACACTTATTAGAGCGAAATAAGCAAAATAAACCGTTGGAAAAACTTGAGGACATGATTTGGAACACGAATCAATTAGAAACTTAGTTTGGCTTTAACTTCGAAACTTACTTACTTAGTTTGGGATTTAGAGATGATAACACATGTCATCAAAATGTCCATGATCGGATGGTTGTGATTAACTTATGCACCGTACATAAAATTGGCCTTATGCATATATATATATAATACAATGTCATACCAAAATAAGCTAGTTCACATTAACAGAAAATATAAATTCTTGTTTTAAAACATTTGTAGTTTGGCTTTTTTAGGTAGAATAAGAAAAATGTGTCCCAGGGCCGGCCCAACAGATTATGGGGCCTAAAGCATATTGTTAGATGAGACATTTTTAAATTAATATATAATAATATTTTTGTAAAAAAATAAATTGATAATTATATTTTAAAAAAATCATATTTTGTTTTGATGTAATTTAAAATTCTTTTTCTTTTTTCTTTTGTTAAGAAAATATAAGATGTACTTACCCTAACAACCAATGAACATTTTATGTTTTTGTAGATCACATAAATATTTTAGAAATAGTTGTCGATGCATGCCTATTTAATTTTAATTTTTTTTTTTTTATGATAACAAATTTAGAATTAGGATATGGTGTATAATGTATAAGATAAAATAATACCTTAAAGCTTAGAAAACACTTATAAAATATATATTTTTACCTTTATTCAAAGACATATGTTGTTACCACTAGATTAAACCCTTTGGAGTTAAATATTTGTATTATATATACACAATTTTATCAATTTAATTAGAGAATAAAATTACTCTTGATCCAAAAATATTACTTAATTAATGAAATTAACACATAATATATTAATTTTTCATTTACCGAAAACATATTTTAACTACTTTTCATAAATATAATATTTAAATTTTTCTTTTACCGAAAAAATATATTAACTCTACTTTTCATAAAACAAGTATTGTGTTAACTAAACTTTTCAAAAATAATACTCCATCCGTCCCAAATCTTTGGTCTTTTTAGCTTTTTAGTTTTGTCCCAAATCTTTAGTCCTTTTAAGAAACCAATGCATAATTAGTGATACTTTACCATTTGTACCCTTACTAAAGTTAAAGCATTAATTAAATATATTTTCTCTTTCTTAATAAAGTAAGGGTAAAAATGACTTAACTTATCAATCTTTATAATTTCTTAATCTCCGTGCAAAACTCTAAAATGACTAAAGTTTTGGGACGGAGGGAGTAATAAAGTAGTAAAATTTGTCTTCAACATGGATAGAACCCAGGACCCTTTGATGCAAAGAACCAAGAAATTGCCACTCAGCCACATTACAAAGTTTTGTTACTTTCTTACACAGATAATATATAATAATCTGGGGCCTAATTTTTAAGTCCATATTATCCAATAAATTTGGGGCCTAAAGCCCTAACCTTGGTGACTTTGGGCTTGGGCCGGCCCTGATGTGTCCCTAACACTAACACAGCAGCCGCCCCTTCCTCCCCCAAACCCTAGTTTATTCTTTTTGTTCATCCATCGAAGAGAGGTGATTTTAGGGTCAATTTTTGATCCAAAATCACCTCTCTAAATTGTTTTTCCTTTTCTTTTCAATTAAATAAGTGATTATCCACATAAATTTACTCGCCGTTTTTTTTAAGTCTGTGATCGTCTTGTGCGGCGTTTTGTTTGTGGTTGTCTTGTGCGGCGTTCGTTGATTTTTGATTACGGTGTTTCGTTGATTCAAATTGGCATATATACGTCAACTCATTGCAGATCTGATGAAGACTTTGAAGACTTGGACGTCAACGTTGCAAATCCGAGAGTATGAATATTCTGGTTACTTTTATTTTGTCATATTTGTAGGCACTTTCATGATGTCATTGTATGCTATTAACCTAGGTGCTGCAAGTTTATTTCAGTTTTTAGCAATCTTAAATTTGTAATGATTTATGTATTTTTAATTTGAATGAATGAATCTTATTTTTAATAAAAAAAAACATTTGTAGTTTAAAAATAAATATAATATCGTTTTATTTTGAAACATATCCACTTTAAAAATAAATAAAATTTTACCTTATTTAAATCCAATTTAAAATAAACAAAATCTCACTTTATTTTAAAATATATTCTGGTTAAAATCTCACTTTATGAATATATTTTAAATTCTACTTTTCTAGTTCTTTTTAAAAAAATTAAGGAAGTAAAAAATTATTTTTGACCCTATTTCTACGTAAAATTAATAGAGAAATAAAGTAAAGAAGTCAAAAGCAAGAGAAATAAGGTCAAACATAATTTTTTACTTATCTATTTCATTTAAAGAGAAATAGAAAAGTGAAAAATAAGCCGGGCCAAACGTAACCTTAGTTTAAAAACAAACCAAATCTTACAAACTTAACCTCAAAATAACTTATTTTAAAATATATTTAGTTTAAAAACAAACCAAATCTCACAAAATTAACTTCAAAATAACTTATTTTACGATATATCTTCGCAGATTGCAATTAAATTTAATCTCAAAGACCAAAATGTATATATTTTGTGACTAAATTACACACATATCCTTTTAAAAATAGACAATTTTATAAATTTAAAAGGTAAATATTTCTAGGCTTATGTAATTTGCCGTTTTATGCTATTAACATGAATGCTGTGAGTTTGTTTGCAGATTCATCCTTTTTATTTTTGGCGAATTTGAATTTGTATTACATCGATATACTCTATCAATTTGAATGAATGAATATCAATATCCTTTCTTTTTTTTTCTTAATAGTTTTCTAATAAAAAAATTAAATTAAATTAAGTTAAATGAAATGGGATAGACTCCACTGATCCACCCAAAAATCAAACACTTGGCCACTATAGAAAAATTATTACATATTCCATTCTATCCTTTTTTTATTTTTGGTAGAAATATTCCATTCTATTCTATTAAATTAAATTAAATAAATGTAGTTTAAGGGTGTTTAAAAATCCAGTTAACTGAACCAAATTGCAATTCAAATTGCACTGAACTATATTTTAAACTGAATCATTTAATACAGTTTTGAACCGAACCACTTTTAAAAAACCAATTACAATTCAGTTTATAACTGGTTCGGAACCAGTTTAAATTTATGAACTGATTTTTATTAAAAAACACTATTTAATATTTTTTTATATTAGTAATTATTAAACATCAATATTTTCACTTTTTTTCCCTTTCAAAATAATAAAACGTTTCAAAAATATTTCACATCTTCACCGCTTCGTCTTTCTCAATTCTCAGAGAAACGCCCCCAAATCGCACCACCTCAAATTTCTGAAAATCACACCGACCACCACCACCACCACCACCATCAATGGTTATCGTGAGTTCAGAGGGCTATTGAGAGTAGTGAATCGTTGCTGATATCTATTCTGCTCTAATTCTTCACCACCGACGATAAAGGATTGGATTTTGCTTTCTTCCCCACCGACGAACTCAAAAGTATTATCTAATTCTTCTCTAATTCGTGTTCTGCTCTAATTCGTATTCTCTAATTTAGCTTTCTGCAACTTTTTGAAATATTGAATTTGAACTTGTAGTGTATATGATGAGTTCACAGATTGAGTTTGTGGTCATGGGTCATTTGTATTTTGACTAATTTCAATCGTTCAGCTTAATTTGGTAGAGTGAAATTATTATGATTACATGTTTCTATGTTGATGAGTTATGTCTTGGCTTGATGAGTTGATATTGTGGTTTCTGCTTTTGTTTGTTGTTTCAGCAACATTGCAAGATCAATATGGATGATACTTGCTATTAGTATTTTTATTTCAGTACAATGTTATTAATATTTTTATTCCATCTCAGTGTACACGGTTAATACTTTGATTTTCAATGTTTTATGTGGTTTCAGTTATTGAACCGAACCATTTATATGGTTCAGTGCAGTTCATGAACCATGAACACCCCTAATCCTAATCCAGATGAGGTGTACTGTTTGTGCGGTGGTGGGATAAACTTTGTAGTTTTCTCAAAATATTAGGGGTATTCTAGTAGTTTAACGTTCAATTCGTCCTTGACATCATACATATATGAAGCCCTGATACTCCAAAAATTGCTAAGCATCGTGTCCGATACCGATACTCGTCCGATACTTTCTGATACTCGTATCGGAGAGTATCGGATAATTAACACTATTTTTTTTAAAAAAAAATTATCAATACATGTCGAATATTTCTCCGATACGCGTATCAGAGAAGTATCAGACAAATAATGTTCTTTGGTGATAGAATTAGAGGAGATGAAACTGATACAATGTGGTTCCGCTTAAACAGTGAATGTTAGAGTATGGTGTTCTTTTGATATCGGTGATATTATATTTTTGGATAGTATACTATAGTTATGTCCTTTTTTGGTAGTACTTATTTAACTTAAGATATGTAATTGTCACTTGTTTGCTCAGTTTGAGTAATTTGAATGTTAATTTATTATCTTTATCGATTTTTGTTATGTTTATATTTATTGTGCATTTATATATTTAATTTTTTAAATAACATATCGCAGCCGTATCGGATCAGAAATTTTGAAATTTTTTCAGAATCACCGTATCGATATCGTGTCACGTATTCGGGCTTCATAGATAGATAGAGCTGAATCAAAATGAGTTTATTTAACTCGTAATTTTGACAATTGTGTAAGAGGTGATTGAATATTAAAAAGAGAAGGTCAATTGTACCCCCATGAGGCATGGGCCATGCCCTATAAAATTCAGATTAGAAAGGCCCAAATAATTAACCCACTGACCCGCCCCTCCACTCTGTTTTCGCAAAATCTCACTGAACTCATCGATAAAGTACAATCTATGGAAGAAGCAAAACCTTGCCGGAAAACGCTACCGGAGTTTTCGTTCTCTCCCAGAACCATCGATAAAGTACGTCCCGGTTCTCTTTTTTTTTTGTGAATTTTTTTTGTATTTCCCTTCCCCTCTAATGTTGCGCGCAATAAGATGCGTTTCCATTTCAATTTTCGTTCCTGTAAAAGGCAATGCACCAGAGAATAACTCATTAGTTCAACTATTGATCCAATTCATTCACGAACTGGTTTAGGTTTTCTCACATTTCGTAGAAATTGAAACGGTGCAATTTAGGATTTATGATTATCTTATTCTTAGCACAAACAGTGCAATCTATATTTTTACATGTTTTTCTTGAAGCATTTAGTTGGTAACACAATCTATGTAGCACAAACACCGATACCGGATACGATATTGACACCGATACTAGTACTAATTGTTATTGATAATAATATGAGAAAATGAAAGTAATTGAATGTAACTACATGTGTTAGTATCTAACACTGAGTACATAATTGAAGTGATTGAAAGTGCATTATAGAATTTATAATTATCTTAGCACTCGTGGTATTGCTTTTTTTTTTTTTTTTTTTTTTATCGTTATTCTTTTGCGAATGAAATTTGTGACTTGCTTTTATGTATTAAGGATCTTTAAAAGAAGAGTCTACTTGTGTCTACTATGGAAATTAGTAGTGATGATGAGGCTAATGATAGTCAAGCTAAGGAAACTAAACTAGTTTTCCTATTTGATCCAGCTAATGTAATTACTATTGATGACACTAATCAAGAAGAGTCAGTCTTCTAAACCAAATACCAAAAAACAGAAGCCCCTAACATCTGAAGTGTCGAAACTGGAAACATATTGTAAATGTGGGTATTGTCGATGGAAAGACCAATGTAAGGAATGTGGAAAGTTATTGAGTTTTGTTGCAGCTAAAGGAACTTCTCATTTAACTCGTCATGTTAATAGTTTTAAGCATATCCCTAAATAACACAACGTGAATTGTGAATGAATTTCATGAAGCAATTGTGTGTCTACGTACGGTATAGTGGATTTTTTGTGTTATTTGGTTTGTTTTGGAAAAAAAAAGAATCAGCCCTGTTAGGGCTGGGTAGCCCGCAACTCACATGGGGTTGGACTCGGATAGTATATTTTGAGCTCATATTCAAACGAGGTTTTTCGACGCGTCCGGAAATGCCTGATCTCTGTTAGTGCTGGCCCGTTTAGGGCCGGGTAGCCCATTTTGACATCTCTACCAACCACCAGACCACCCATACAATCATGTTTCATTTCCACTGTTATAAATATTACCAGCATGTAATTTTCCAAACATATATTTTGGAAATTCTCTCGCACTATTTGTATGCTGAAGAAGCATTTTCCCTTTTTGGGTATTATTTGTTTCGGCCTGTTAAAATCTCACGTCTTTTGGCTCTTCATTTTTCTAGGGAATATAGAAGTTTGCAACTTTTGAAGATGGCTGCAACCTTTGCTTCCAGATGTTCTCGTGGTATGTTGATTTATGCTTGCTTCTTGTGTTTCATTTTTACAGCCCAAATTATTTATCAAGGAAAACAAATTATTTGACCAAAATCTGAGATATTACATTAAATTTTGTAGTTGAATGGAACTTTGAAGCCCATTTTGTAACAATTGTGTTGTTTATCTAGGAGACTGGCTAATTTTACCTCTTTCAAGCTCTTGATATGAATTTCGCCGTATATTTATTAGATTGATGTCTGACTGCACTGATTTAATGAATCAGTAAGATTTTTTTAATGTTCTGTGAATTTTCACTCATTGTCTGGAAATTACTTGTAGAATTTTCTTTTGCATGTTGAAAAGTAGAAAATTTATTTCAATTTTGGTGTTTCTGGTGATCTCTGTGGTTATAGAGTCCCAAATCTTGTAGGGATTCTGAAAGGTTGAATCTATGATGCAATCACAAATTTGGTTGCACTTGATGTCAGTATCACAATTATTATTAGTGAATTTGATGCTCGCCCAAGTTCCAGTATTATTAAAGTAGTATATGCTATGAGGCATAAGACGCCTACTAGAGCACAGGATCTGATTGTAGGCCATTGAATTCAGTCCTGTTTTTCTTTAGAATATGATTTTTGCCTTTCATATTCAAAAGAATTAACTAATATATTTCTTTTAGTAACAAAGCGAAGTTACTTTAGTACCAAAATATTGAGATTTGCATTCACTGGCTTGTACTTGAGTAATATTGATTCATTGCTTTGGAAACTAAGCTGCATCAAAATGTATTCTATAGCAATTTTTTATAGAAAAATTACCATAATATGTTCGCTACGTCCCCATGTGTGCAAAATGAGAACTTGTAATGATGTGCCCGGTAAAGGTACTGTAGCCGTATATACAAGTACACATGTATCATAGATAATGCAGTCTCTGGTACTATATCCTTTTAGGTGAATGTATTAACATTGAATTTCCTTAGTTACTACTTACTACCCATGCAAAAGTGCATATTTCTGGCATCTCTAAGTTTTCTTTTGAATTTTTGTTTTCACTGAGATTGGGATGGGAACACTACCTGATGTGACCGGCCTTAAACTAAATTTCTTCCAGGTTAGCAGCCTGGAATGCTCCTTAACTGAACGGAACTACCTTGATATTGTTATGCATTATGTGCAATTGTCTACTTTTTTTTACAATGTACTCGATGTCTGCTAGCCATGTTCTCTTTGAACCATATCTCTTAGATAATTGTATCCGCCGTGTGATTTGAGCTAATGGAGAAAACTCAGGGACCATGAAAGTCAAGAACCAAGGCCTATATCTCTTAGATACAACCTCAAGATACCTATTACCTAGAACAAGTCCAATAACCCCACAAAATAGTGCCTTTTCTTAAGGACACACTCACATACTTTCCCTTCCAAGAAATAACATCAATGATTTTGCAGTTCAATATATTAGAGGGAAAAGACAAGAGGATTGATAATTTATTTTACTTTAAATCTCTCATAATTTTGCCTTTCCAAAATTTCTAGATACAGCCCATGATGCAGATGCTTATACTCTTTCAAAGGTTGTCTTAATTAACTTTTGGTGGTGATGTCCAAATTGTTCATTTACTACAGCAATGTTGTAGCTTCATTATTATATGATGATTTTGCTCCCTAAAACATGGAGAATTGGCAAACTGTTGCTTTTGCAATAAATTGTTCTGTTTTAACACTTTAACCACTACAATTTGTAACCACTCTGAAATTTCATATATCAAGCTGCATAACTCTATCTTGATCTATATTGAGTCTGCACTCGTGCCGCTGATACTTCCCTCCCTCTACTTACAAGTCAAACACAGTTCACAATTTTTTATGGTGATAATATGATATTCTTATCAGTTTATTAACATTTTTATTAACTTATTAGTTCTCTGTTTCATGTATTGAAAAAATGAACTAGTGGGACGTTCTCTGTTTGGTGGATTAAACAACAGTTCCCCTGGTCTATTTACCATGTCGCATGAGATGACATGCAGCAATTATTTTTCTCAGGTAAGTATAGGAATCAGTTACACAATCATATTTCAATTATTATAATTTCCTTGGCATTATTTTCTTATGCTTGCCAAACACGGTATTGGTAAACTTAAACTAAGATCGTAGAAAACAACAGTAATTTTTCCATGCAGTGCAAAGATACATGTGTTCTTAATGAGTCACAAATCCCTTTTTAGTTCTTACACACACACAACTGGTATGATTCCTTTCTGAAGAAAAAAAAATGTATGCCTTTTTGCAGCAACAAAGAACCTTCATACAGATGAGGACTGTTCTGAAGGTTGTGGACAATTCCGGGGCTAAAAAGGTGATGTGCATACACGCATTGACAGGAAAGAGAGGAGCAAGATTAGGTGACATGATAAAAGCATCAGTGAAAGAAGCACATCCTAATGGAAAAGTGAAGAAGGGAGCGACTGTATTTGCCGTAGTTGTTCGTGCAGCAATGCCAAAGGGGAGGTGTGATGGCAGTGAGGTCAAGTTTGATGACAATGCTGTTGTGCTTGTTGACAAACAAGGGCAGCCTATTGGGACCAGAGTTTTCGGACCAGTTCCTCATGAGTTGAGGCAGAAGAAGCATGTCAAGATCCTTACCTTAGCTGGCCATATTGCATAGTAGATGAAAAAGAGTCATCCTCAACTTTTATTCTGGAATCTTATCATTCATATAATTTGAATCTTTTGACATGAAGTGTAAGGTTAGTATTTAATCTATTGAATCATGAGGAGACACATAAAAGGTTGTACTCAAATAATGAGCAGTTTTGGTTTCTAGCCTAACATTATTTTAGAGGTAAGATATTCATGTGTGCTTCATATGCAACAGTTTTTGAATGATTTTTCCTTTTGATTTCTACTTTGTTTGATTCCACAATGTGATATTTGGATTTGGTTGTACTGAAATGAGCCTTCACTAAGTTGGATAAACTGATAAAGTAAGACATAAACTACTGATATGAAAAACATATTAGTGATCACTGGTAGATATTTTTTTTATTGAAAATGATAATAATTGTCCTAAGACATTGGTTAAGCAAGTAAGTTTCTTTAACAAAGCTGTATAATTATTACATCAACAAAAGTAACATCTTATATTTTCAAGACAAAATTTCTTCTTATACCTTAACCAATGTCTTTAGCGTAATTGTTAGTAAGACTTTATTTTTTAAAGCATTAGTCAAACTTAAATATACTCAATTGAGAGTAGTCTCTTTCGTAGCATAGTTGCTTTATCAAGTAACTTTGTAAAATACAATAAAGCCAAGTATATCTAAGATGCCACATTAATGACCACTTTAGAAGTTAGAAGTGGCATAGGCAATGATATTATTATTGCATCAGTGGATTTTGGTTACACATAAAAGAAAACCAACAGTGCAGCTATAACCTATAGCCTATGTGATGAATAACATTAATTAAAGTGTAAATTTAGTATGATGCTGAGTTTGACAAAATCACGAGGTTAAAATTTCAAAGTGAAAATCATAGTGGCTCGTTTTAATTTTGTCAAACTCATCTCGAATATAAACATGTACTGATTAGTATAGGTATTCTATAATAAGGTTTCCTCCCATTGGAGCTCTATGTGGAATCCCCTTCCTCCTCTTAGCTGTTTTGTAAGGTGGTGGTGTTGATGGTGTGAAGCTTTGGATTTTGTTTATGTTTCTGTCACTTTCATTACTGCTTGATTCTTCACCATCTGATCCATCTCTCTCACTTGAGTTTTTCTTCTTCTGGAATTTCTTGGAGGTTCCAACTATCTGATTCAATAAATACATACAAAATAAAAATTTGAAAGATTGAAGATGTAATTTCTTATTATGGTTTAATTTGTATTTATACACCAAAAATATATACACAGACATTCAATTATGTGTATATATATCATGTAAATATTTTAAAATATAATATCACGTAATATATCAAGAAATGTGATTAACAAGAGTGAATAAAAAATTAATCTTTGAAATTGTAAGCATTGGCTAAAATAGTCTGAATTTTCAAAATATTATACTTTATGAGAGTACGACATGACACATCTATTAAATATTTGCGACCTTTCCATATTGGTCTCTTGTTATTAACCAAATGGCGTAAATTTCATAGTTAAACCAGTCCCTTATGAACTGGAATTCATAATTTACATTGTGACATGTTCACTTAACATGTCACGCCATAGTCTCTAACAATAGAAGTTAAACCGCGAGACTGACACATATAAGACACTTCGATCAAAAGTAGGTCAGCACTGCAGAGTGTAAAATCAATGATAACTTGAAGGAGAGTTGGGTTGATTATACATACCTTACAACCAAGGGAGCAGTAGGAGAAGGAATCAAGAAGGCTTCGTTCACATACATGGCAAGTATTGGTGACTCCTTTGCCAAGCCTAGGCTGAGGTCTTTCATTCAAGAACACAATCTTTGCACTGTTTATAACATATGTTTGAACCCCTGTTATGTCCAAAAATTTCTGTATCTCAGACACCCTTATCACATCATGATATGAAGACCTTCTTATCTATCAAACAAGGAAAAAAATTAAATCAAAAGAAAATTTAGTTACGAGACCCACATTATATCAAATGTGGTCGGAAAATTCCTTTATAAGTGATAGACACCTCTCACTTTAAAAATCAATTTTGTAAGGGATGAGTCAGGCACAATCTAAATTTTACGATATTTAAAAAAAGTCACCAGTCTTTTTTTTTTTCCTTGACTAATTATCATAGTGTACTATATCTATTATCTAGTACTTACATTATAAACTCCAGCTAAAATAAAATGCCAAAATTTTCAAATGATAATAAAAAGGTAGTACTTCTCTAATCTTATATATAAGCAAATTTTCACTATTTTATATTCATTTAATTATTAATGTATCTGATTCATATCAGATATATTAACAATTCAATGAATCAGATACATTAATAATTCAATGAATCTAAAAAATAAAAATTTGTTTATATATAAGACAGATGGGAGTATAATCTATCACAATTCTCACATCAAGGTGAAATTATGGGCATATAAATTGCATAATAATAAATTCTTTCAAAGGAAGAAAATTCAACAACCAAATTATTTTAATTGGCCATCCATAGTTGACTTTGATATTGCAAAATTGAGCATTCAATTCAATGGCACACGTGTGATCGATGAAACCAACACAAAAGACAAATATTTTTAGGATCCATTATAGTGGATTATATCCTTTCCCAACAAAGTAACAATGCATTAAGGTTACATTATCAGATTACAACTATCAAAATCCTCAAGCTTTTAACCTTTTTGTTAGAAATAATATAAAACCATTGATGTAGCTTTTCCTAACAGCTTAAGCTTTTGGGATAATCGGTTATTTAACACTTTTTTTATATTAAATCCTCACCAAATTGGATCAAATAGACCCCTAGGCTATAGGCTATGAAACACCGACACAAATATCATACACCGGACATAGTAATACTACTAATAATTTAAAAATAAGAGTGATCGAATATAATCACACATGTAACCTTTTATTTGAAGTGTCGGTGCATATTTTAGACTGAGTTCATAAAAAACAACTAGAACTATAGTTAAAAAAGTTTTAATTTTTACCTGAATAGCATTATGTCCTTTATGATAAGCCAAACATGCAGAGCAAAGGGCTCCATTCATACAATCTAAGCAATACATATTGCATTCACTTTTGTTGGAATCTGCATGCACTTTGCATTGAACAAAGAAACTTGTTTGGAGAAGTGGTTTCAACCATGGTGGCCAATTGATTTCTTCTTCATTCAGATTTCTCACCCCAACTGCACCTCCTCCATTCACCTATAATTCCATATAATTAACCAATTCAAAAATATCAAATAATATAATTGAAAAATTAACAAATCAAGAAAAAAGAGACTTGTTATGTGTGTTGGTATATAAGTTAAAGGGTTTGCATTGATTGTTTGTACTTTGTAGAAATACTAACCATGATTCTTGTTGATGTAATTTGATCAGGTGTGTGATTCTCTTATGATGACAACCAAATTTTGCTTTTGAGGGAAAAGAAAAAGAAATTTCAATATACATTTTTGGTTAGGAACTTTCAATATATATGCTACTTATATATCTTAGTAATTTTTAGGGGAAAATATTTTTTTTACACAAAAATAAAATAAATCCACATCTTATTTAGATATGCATGTGTATAGTACTGCTGGTGGATAATTATGATAAATTCATAAATAATAAATAATATTTAATAATTTTTAAAACTATCAGAAATATGCACATCGGCAATATATCAATATATATCTAAATAAGATGTGTATTCAATTTTATTTATTACTTGTTTTGGTCTTATTATTCAAAAAGTCTACAACCAAACCTCACTCATAGAGGAATTGTTGACCTGTGTGTTAACTCTAGTTTTTGTTTGTTTATCATGTAATTTTTTAGGTAGTGGGTTGTGACTCAAAATAATTGTGATGTTCAAATTACGTATAATTAATTAATTAATGCAGAAAATGTAGTTAAGTATAGTGATGTTCAAATTTATTTGGTTTAACATTTTTGTGGCTGGGAAAAAATTTGAGCAGAAACATGGGTTAGGACATTAAGGTTGGCAAGTTGGCAACATTGTCTGTTTTCATGATCGACACTTCAAAGGTTAAGACGTGGACATGTGGAGCTATATATAGATTAGTCAGCATTTATTTCACTTTTTTTACTTTGAAGAGGCAAAGGCATGCTGACTTTGAGCAAATTTCACCCTTTTGATCAATCAAGTGAGCTACAACATGCCATGTGTTCTATTATTTATTTGTATATTTTTTTTAATAAAAGGAAAGATTAAACATGTACAGTACGATTTCATTATCATTCAAAACCTTTGTCTTCGCCAAGCTCTATCATACCACCGCGCCGACCATAACTCCGCTCCGACGTCATCGACCATACCTCAGCTCCGCCGCTTTAACCCTCAACTTGTGGTGGACCATTCAACCTGTTCTGGACTGGGCCAGACGCCCAACACGTTGAGGACATCCTCTTTTGGACCGTCGAGCACGGCCCAAAGCATAAGGTCCAAATCCACTTGACCGTTGTACAGTGTACATCTCCCCTGCGTCCCGTAACGCTCGACATCGGAATGATGAGCATTAAATGTTCATCACGGCTCCTCAGCCGTTTTCCGACAGCCATTGATGGACATTAATTGCCCATCAACGGACTTGACCAAGTGCTGGGGCTATATATATAGAGCACCTCACACCTGCCAAAGGTACGTATTATTCTATATTGAAAACCTACTCCTTCCTCAACTGACTTGAGCGTCGGAGTGCCTGCAGGTACACAACCCCCCTCCGGGTACATTTGGACTGAACGGAACCACAAACCGCCGTGCACCACCGTCTGGTCGACTCTGATCAAGGTAAAGATCAGTGGCGCTGTCTGTGGGGATCTAAAGTTTCCCCCGTCTTTTCCCAGAATTAGACCAAAACTCATAGCAAAAAACCCATTTCTTGACAAATGGCTGGTGCAAACCACAAATTTGTAGGAGAAAACAATCCTCCCAATCATCAAAACCAATCTAATGGCGTCGAAACCTCTGTCACGCCGGAAGGTAGCGCCACGCATGCACAAGCAACTCCGCTTGATGTACCGCCGCCGCACCAACCACCGCAACCAGAAGATCCACTGGTAGTCCCACAAGTACCACAAGGAGCACCAATGGAAGTGGTGATGGCTGCACTGGTCAACACCATCAACAGGCAGGGGCAGATACTTCGCGAGCAAGCAGACAACATGCGTGGACAAAATGAATTGAACCGCGAGCAAAATCGACGCATCCGAGCAGTTGAAGATTCGCGTGCTGCTTCAAGGGTATCGCGAAGTGTTCGTCAGCAGAGATCGCCAACACCTGTGAACAATCGATCGCGATCGAGGTCTAGGTCCCCGAGGCCTGCACCTCGACGAAATGTGGAGAGACCACTGAGTCCTCCCAGAGACAATCCTCGGAGGAAGAATCACTCCCCTCTGCAAAGAAATAACCATAACTCCCCACCGAGAAACAAGCGTTCTCCTCCTCGAAGGAACAATCGATCACCACCAAAGAACGGTGAAGCAGTTGCTCGAGGAGGAAATGCCCGTCATTCCCCAAGAAGGGAATCTCCGGGCAGTGGGGACGAGAGGCACCGAGGACCCCCTCTCACGAAGAATCATGGACATTTCACTCCCACGAGGACTGGAAAAACCCCCAACACTGGACAAATACGACGGGACAACAGACCCTGACGAGCATGTCCAGAGCGTCGAGACTGCCCTCGACTACAGGAACCTGCGGGGATCAATTAAGTGCAAGCTATTCCCGCTCTCCCTAGTGCGAGGAGCATCAACCTGGTGGAGAAACTTACCTTCAGGCTCAATCGATTCATGGGAAGAGCTATGCCGAATGTTTACGGCACACTTCACCACTTCTCGGCGACACCCGAAGACAGTGGCCAGCTTGAAAGCGATAATTCAAGCTCCCGAGGAATCTCTTCGGAGCTACATCGAAAGGTTCAACAAAGTCTCTGTCGAGGTCGAAGCGACCGACAAAATGAAGCTGTATCTTCTCGAGGAAGGATTGCGTGAGGGAACAAAATTCCAAGAAGCTGTTGGAATCGTCGAAGTACAAACCCTCGACGCATTTTTCGAATTGGCCCAACGTTACATAAAATGGGAGGATAAGCAAAAGGCCTCCGAAGTCAGAAGGCCAAGAAACTTCTAGGTCAAAGTCAGTTCACCTATCACACTCCTTTGAATGCTCCTCGGGACAGGATATTGTCCGAGATATCGAGTGCTGAGTTCAAAAGCGCGGGAATCAGGTTCCCGAAACAACTGCCCGCAAAACCAAACGTGGACAAGAAGAAACTCTGTCGCTTCCACAAAAGTTACGGGAATGTGACTGATGACTGCGTGCATCTAAAGGATGCCATCGAAATCCTCATCCAAAAAGGATATGCCCGACAGTACATAGATGGGCAGCCAAGGACTGCCAATAATGCTCCTCGACAAAATCAGTTGGCAGTTGACCCAGCAAGCCCTGAACAACCTGTCGAGGAGGAAAATAGAGTCATCGGTGGAGTGGCCCTCGCCATATCAAGACCTGAAGATTTCCTCCCTTTGCCAGACAACGAGGAAAAAGAAGCTCTTGATTACCTTGCTGCACACCTGGACGAAAGTTGGGAAAATTTCTCCAGAGCTCTGGTTATCTCCGGAGGAGGATTTAATCCCGTTACCATCGGATCCATCAAAAGGAAATTCGATGAGTTGGAAAAAGCATCCCCAGTCGGGGAGATTAAAATAACAGAGGTGAAAGAAAGCTCTGTTCCTTTGGCATTCTATAGGGAAGAAGTTCCCGGGGGATCGCCAAACTTTCAGATCCCTTTGCTCGTCCGAGCAAAGATGGCCAATTTCGACGTGAGAAGAATCCTCGTCGATCAAGGAAGCTCCTGTGGCATTATGTACTCAGGACTCTTCAAAGTGCTGCAGCTTACCGAGGAGAATTTGGTCCCTTATGTTGGATCCGACCTTCAAGGGTTCAACGGATCAACAACAAAGTCTTGGGGATACGTGGACCTGATCGTCACCTTCGGCGAAAACAAGGCCATGAAGTCCGTGAAGGTCAAGTTCCTGGTCGTTGACTGCCCATCTCTATACAACTGCATCATTGGGCGACCAACTTTAGCTGAACTGTTTGCAGTATCCTCGACCATCCATCTGAAGCTGAAGTACTACACTAAGGATGGACAGGTCGCCACAATCAACGGGGACATAGAAGCTGCTCGGCGATGCTTCGAAGCTGCGTCCAAGAACCTCAACTCTGTGGTTACGTCGAAGAAGAAGAAAGAAGAAACAAAGCTGCCCGGTGTAAACTCAATCACTACCGAGGATGCAGTTGAACTAGATGCTCGAACTTCCAAGAAGGAGCGCAAACAAGAAAAGAAGGCGATTAAGGACGACCTTTTGATCAAGGAAAACTATCGCCCCATCCTTGATGGAGAATTCGAACTAGTTCCCCTTGGCGAGGATCCAACAAAGGGCGTAAAGATTGGAGCTGATCTCCCCGACTTGGTGAAAAGGCAGTTGAAAGCTTGCCTAAGGGAGAATGTTGAACTGTTTGCTTGGAGTGCAACTGAAATGCCCGAAATAGACCCTGAGGTTGCTTGTCATCAGTTGACCATAGATCCTAGGGCTAGTGCTGTAGTTCAGCGTCGTAGGAAGCAGTCTCCCGAAAAAGCGGAGGCTTCTCGAAAAGCTGTACAAAACCTCCTAGAGGCTAATTTCATTGTTGAAGCCCAGTACACAACCTGGCTTTCTAATGTTGTACTTATCAAAAAAATCTAATGGAAAGTGGCGTATGTGTGTTGATTATATCGATCTTAATAGGGCTTGCCCTAAAGATGCTTATCCTTTACCGAACATAGATAAATTAGTAGATAATTCCTCCGGGTTTAAATTACTATCGTTTATGGACGCGTATTCCGGTTATAATCAAATTAAAATGGCTGAAATCGATAAAAAGAAAACAGCTTTCATGACTGAAACTGGTAATTATTATTATAATGTGATGCCTTTCGGACTCAAAAATGCAGGTGCCACTTATCAAAGGATGATGAACAAAGTATTTCATAATGAAATTGGAGACATGCTCGAAGTCTACATGGACGACATGATCGTTAAATCCGAAGAGGAAATCGATCATACGGTCCACTTGAAAAGGGTGTTCGACCAAGCGAGAAAGTTTAACATGAGGTTCAATCCGGAAAAATGCACGTTCGGGGTAAAGGCTGGAAAGTTCCTCGGTTTCTACCAAACAGAACGAGGAATAAAGGCCAATCCCGACAAATGCAGGGCTTTCTTCGACTATCCAACTCCAAAGTCGAAAAAGTCCATCCAAACATTGAACGGCATGTTGACCTCAATGGCTAGATTCGTCGCCAAATCTGCTCAACACGCTATGCCCCTCTTCAAACTCCTCAGGAAAGAAACAACTTTCGAATGGACTGAAGAGTGCGAAGGAGCATTACAACACCTCAAACGAGCATTGTCCGAACCACCGGTATTAACACGACGAGTTGAGGGCGAAAAACTCTATCTCTACCTCGCCGTAGCATCAGAGGCCATAAGCGCCGTTCTCATAAGAGAAACCGAGCAAGGGCAAAAACCTGTTTACTTTGTAAGCAGAGCATTGCAAGGACCATAGCTCCGATACTTGCAAATAGAAAAAATTGCTCTAGCAGTGATAATGGCCGCGAGGAAACTGCGATACTATTTCCTCGCCCATTCCATCTTTATTCGGACAGATCAACCCGTAAAGAAATTACTAGCATGACCATATATGGTCGGTAGAATGCTGAAATGGTCGTTAGAACTAGCGGAATTCGACATAAGCTTCGAAAGTAGAAAGACTTTGAAAGCCCAAGTACTTGCCGATTTCGTCGCCGGAATGACAACGTCGACGACTTCCGAAAAGAATAAATGGACCATCTTCGTTGATGGATCCTCGAATTCACAAGGAAGCGGGGCGGACTTCATACTTGAAAACGGAGACGGAGTCCTAATAGAAGTATCCCTCGGACTTTCGTTCCCAACGACAAATAACCAAGCCGAATATGAAGCTTTCCTGGCAGGGTTAAGATTAGTCGAGGACATGGGAGCTGAGGAAATCAAAATATTCACAGACTCGCAGCTGGTAGCATCTCAAGTATCAGGAGAATACCAAACAAAGGAGGAACGACTCCTCGAATATCTAACCCTCATCAAAACAAAACTCGCAAAGTTTAAGGAAACGAAGGTGAAACATGTTCCTCGAGAACTTAATGCACGAGCAGATGTCCTTTCTAAACTGGCGAGCACGAGGCGCAAAAAGGCGGGCAACCAATCCCTCATTCAGGAAACATTGACAAAACCGAGCATCGAGAAAGTGGTAGAAGTCATGCACATCTACGCTATCGATGACCAAAGCTGGATGGCCCCGGTTTATAACTTCTTGAAGACAAACGCACTGCCCGCAGATGCTAAGGAAGCAACGAAAATCCGAAAAAGAGCATGCTCATACGTCTTGCTCGACGATAAGTTATATCGAAGAGGATTCTCAATCCCATTGCTCAGGTGTGTGGAGGAAGCACACGTACAATTCATCCTGCAAGAAATCCACGAAGGGATGAATGGGCAGCATATTGGTGGACGATCTCTGGCAAGAAAAGCACTAAGGGCAGGGTACTATTGGCCGACAATGCAAAACGACGCCAAAGACCATGTCCTTAAATGTGACAAGTGCCAAAGACACGGGGATATGCACATCGCACCAGCCAACGAGCTGAAAATGCTAATTTCTCTGTGGCCGTTTGCCTGGTGGGGAATGGATATCCTCGGACCTTTCCCAACAGCTGCAAGGTAAGTCAAATACCTCATAGTTGTCGTGGACTACTTCACCAAATGGATTGAAGCAGAGCCTCTCGCAAAAATCGGCGCTTCCCACATACTTCGTTTCTTCAAAAGAAACGTACTCGCAAGATTCGGAATCCCTCAAGTAGTGGTAACGGACAATGGAACGCAGTTTACGAACAAGAAGTTCCAAGAATTTCTCGCCGCGATAGACACCACTCAACACTTCACATCATTTGAGCATCCTCAAACCAACGGGCAAGCTGAAGCAGCCAACCGCGTGATATTACGAGGACTAAGACGAAGAATGGGCGCATCTAAAGGAAATTGGACCGAGGAGTTGCACAACGTCCTATGGTCCTACAGAACCACTCCACATTCCACGACCGGGGAAACGCCCTTCCGATTAACATACGGGACAGAGGCAGTAATTCCCGTGGAAATGGGAGAACCAACTCCGAGGATCGAATATCCTCACGAGGAGAATATAAACGACGAGTTATTAAGAGAGGAATTAGACCTCGTTGAGGAACTCAGAATAGGGGCTTCTCTTCGAGAAGCAACCCTCAAACAAAAAATAGCTGCTCGGCACGACAAAAGGGTTATCAAAAGAGAATTCGAGGTGGGAAGCCTAGTGATAAGGAGGAACCAAAGAGATTCGCGAGAAGGGAAGCTCGCAGCTAATTGGGAAGGACCATATCGAGTCCGAGCAAAAACAGAAAATGGAGCATATCACCTCGAAGATCTCTACGGCAAAGAAATCCCTCGCACATGGAACGCCGAAAAGCTAAAACAATACTATAGTTAAAAATAGCATAATTCGACATGCTCTTTAACGAAGGCTGCAAATCCCGCCGAGGAGACGCGCCTATACAACGGAGGAATGCTTAGGTACTGGCAGGAATCTTAAAACTTTTAAAGCTCGACCTTAGCTTTAGTGCTGACGTCCATGCTCAACGAGAGAACACTCCATGCGAGTCCCATCGTTGCTCAGTACGCACACGGCAGAACGCCCAGCTCGCGATGTGACGTTCAATGCTGCGAGGAAATATTTCAAACGAAGAAACTTTCTTCGACTCTAGTTTGGGAGCCAGCCAAATACTCGTACAGTTCCACAAACTGCTCGGGAACGGTGCTAATGATCCGCGACATCAAGAAGCAACCGTAACTGTTAGACGAGCACTAGCGCAAAGAGTGACCTACCTGGCGAATAAAACGTCTATAAAATGCTAAGTTAAAACCCTAAGTAAGAATCGAGCATCATTATTAAAAGCATCCTCGCATGTATTAGATGATCGAATTCGCGGGGAAATAAATTATTCATCGACATAAAGTTAAAATAAACACCCACTAGAAAGCAAGTATAAATTGCAAATATAAAGTACGAGCAAATATATAAATATATGACCACGAAGGCCAATTGTCATAATGTTACAAAAAGGCGAACAAGCGCCAAATAAGATCAAAAAGCCGAGGCAAACATAACGCCGGCACAAATTTTACAAGATAAAGCAAATACAAAGTTAATCTTCTTCATCTGGAGAGGGGGAAACAATGACGCCGTCATGGACTTCCTTGAGCTCGGAAGCGCCCGCCACGACCAGGTCGACGCCAGGGTTGAGTACCATCAGCTGGGCGACAGCATTGTCGAAGCTTGACTTCGCAATATCCAGTTGCTGGACCTCAAGCTCAAAGATCCTGGAGACAAGAGCTGCTCGGGTGAACCCTTTATATTCACCATTCGGGTCGACCACTAACTCGTCAGCGTCAGGGGCAGCAGCACTCGAGCAAGGTCTGCTCTCCAGATCTTTGACCTTCCCCTCCAAAGTATCATTCTCAGTAGTTAAGTCCTTGATCTGCCCTTCCAGCGCTGCTTTCTCCTCAACCAGTCGAGCAGCCTCTGTTTCCTTCTCGGCCAGTTTGGTCACCAAACCTGCTTGGAGCGTATACTTCTCCTTATAAGCAGCATGGTTGACTTTAGCTTGCTCCAACTTCTGGTTGGCGAGAACAGCCTCCTCCCTCGCTGCATCCCTCTCCTCTAGATATTTGCATTCTCGACCGTTGAGGAAGCTCGAGATCTCCATCAGCTTAAATGCGGCGACCATGGCATCCGCGAGCTCATTCTTCAAGGCCTCAGGACCCATGTCGCTCATTATTGCCTTCTCAGCATCAGAAAGAACAATCGGAGAATTCCTAACCAAATCCGGACTGCCTATGGCCGGAGGGAGCACAAACTTAGATGAGGAGGATAAAACCCGACCAGTCGCTGATGCATTAACCTGTTCGACCCTGGCCACCTTTGTGGGACGAGGCTGATTTTCGACATTGACAACTGCGTCATCTAAATCGACAACCACAGTGCTTCCCCGAGCATTATCTATATTAGTCTTTACAAATTTATTAATAATAATAATAATAATAATAATAATAATAATAGTCTTGCTCCTCCTTAAGGTCTCAGGTTCGATTTTCTTTGACGCCAACTTAGGTGGGTTAATTTAGTTTGTTCAAAAAATAATAATAATAATTATAATAATATAATAATAATAATAATAATAATAATAATAGTCTTTCCAAATTTAGTCAATAATAATAATAATAATAATAATAATAATAGCAGTAATAATTGTTTATAAAGGGGGTATGTGTGTTAATTTTGTAAAGAAGAAAAAGTGGGTCATTGAAAGGCAACGTAATTAATGTAAAGTCCATATATTATGGGTCAATCAGGCTAAACTGTAAAGCCCAAATTGTTATACAAAACCCTAAATACAATAACACATGCCTACACATGTTTTACATAGCCGTCAGTTCCATTCATTATCCAATCTGCAGATCAGCTCCACCATTCTTCTCATTCTTCTTTCATTTTTCTCTTCACTGCAAGTGCATCTCTATTTTCCATTTTCTTCTCTCACATGTTTTCCCTTTTCCCTCTAATCTCTTGAACCAGGGTGTGCAAAAATAAAATTCCAGGGGGTTCAAAGTGCAAAAAATATAGAATATTATGAGTAATTTTAAAAATTCAGGGTGTGCAGCTGCACACCCTCACTTCAATGTGGATCCGCCCCTGCTTGAAACCCCGAACAGATTCTAGAAACATTTCAAACAGCTTGACGCTTTGCTTCAGCGAAACCCAGCCGAACTTGTTGGCGGCATCACCCTTGGGCCTCGACCTCTGTAGATGGAAGACATGGAAAAATAGCGGAATGGTCGGCATGAATCCCAAATATGCCGCCGTCATCTCAAAGGCCTTTATGAAGGCCAAAGAGTTCGGATGTAACTGGGAGGGTGTAAGGTGCGGATATCTAAAGACTGCGACTTCGAAATCGCTGAAGGGAAATCTGTAACCCATATGCTCGAACGCAATTTGGTACATAGGGAAAGATCTCCACTGGAATTTACTGCAAATTCGACGAGTAGTGTTTGGTATACAAGCTTTCCAGTCATCCGCTGGAGGGCGTTGGATGGTCCTAAACATTCCATCCCCGCCATTCAGTGAGAATTTTGAGACCGTGGTCCTTGGCTCGTCGGCCACCCACGCATAATCATCCCCATCAACATTCGAAGTCGAGGCTGGAGGTTGTTCTTCGGCCATTACACCTGAAAGAGCAGAGGAGAAAGATGAATTCGACATTAAACAATCAAATCCACCCTTCCACCGCCAAATCAAGTGAAAAGGCGAGGACGACGAAATCCATTCAAGTACACATGGTCGACAATTATTTCTATCATCTCAACACGAAAAATGCTCGGCATATTCATATGAATGCTCGCACATTCATATGAATGCCCGACATAATTTGTAGAATCCAGAAAGCCAAAGTCAGTTCACAAAAGCAAAAATCGCCAGTAAACTCTCAAATGAAGGCGCTATTTCTACCAAAGCAACATTGTTATAGCAAAAACACTTTTTTTGTGGGAAGGAAGGGTGTTAATCACCACTTAAAACCCTCGAAACCACCGGTAAACAAAACTACTATAAAACAGTAAACTCGCAAAATCAAGACATTAAAGCTTCAAATAAACAGAAAGGAGTGGAAAAACACTTACTTGTAGTTTGATAACAGCAAAAATGTCAAGAATCTAGCAAACAACGTGATCCGTAAGCTTGAAAGGGATTGAAGGAATTTGTGAAGTTGAGAGAAATTGAGAGAGTTTGAGTAGGAAGTTGGAGAGAAAACAGTAAAATGTTTAAAAATCCATCCACTTTCCTATATATAGGAAAACACCAACGAGCGCACCTGCACGAAGCGAATGGGCGCCAATAGGATCTGGATCGTTGCTTTGATCCAAAGGCCACGATTCGCAAAGATCCAACGGTCCAAGGGCAAGCATCGAAGAAATGGAAAGGCGCTAAGATCCAACGGCCAGGAAACCTCCTCGAATTTCAAAAACACTTTAATAGGCACTTGAGTGTCCTCTCGGTAGCCTTTACACGTGGCAGAATAAGACGAAACGGCATGTCCTTTCAAGTCGCGTCCTTCTGATCGCGCAGGACTGATCGAAACCCTAGAAAATCACGCCGAAATCTTGGTCGAGTTAATGATGCACGAAATCATCAAAGAAATTCACGGATCCGTGATAAATGCTCAAATTTATCTCCACGGAAACCTCACAAAATCGTGGACCTCGACGAACTCTCCCTCCTCAACAAACAAATCGTCGGCGCTCCAACAAGCAATGGGGTTCCTTGTGCTCGACACTATAGACCCAAAACCTCAACGTCGTTAACCAAAGTGCCGGAATTACGACCAACTAAAGTCATCATCCTCGTGCCCGAGCATGACGACTTGTGGGACTCCTGTTCTGGACTGGGCCAGACGCCCAACACGTTGAGGACATCCTCTTTTGGGCCGTCGAGCACGGCCCAAAGCATAAGGTCCAAATCCACTTGACCGTTGGACAACGTACATCTCCCCTGCGTCCCGTAACGCTCGACATCGGAATAATGAGCATTAAATGCTCATCACGGCTCCTCAGCCGTTTTCCGACAGCCATTGATGGACATTAACTGCCCATCAACGGACTTGGCCAAACGCTGGGGCTATATATATAGAGCACCTCACACCTGCCAAAGGTACGTATTATTCTATATTGAAAACCTACTCCTTCCTCAACTGACTTGAGCGTCGGAGTGCCTGCAGGTACACAACCCCCCTCCGGGTACATTTGGACTGAACGGAACCACAAACCGCCGTGCACCACCGTCTGGTCGACTCTGATCAAGGTAAAGACCACAACCATCATTAACCCTCTTCTTCTTTGTGAATCTGTAAAAAATAATCGAATTTGTGGATCTGAATCTTGGAACGGCGGAGACGTCTTTCGGCGTCAGATGAGAGACCGACCGGTGGACATCATTAGAACGTCGACGATGGAAGGAGGAAGGACGGGAACGGAAGTACATCACGGTGAAGAAGACGCTCAGAGACTTTTTGTTAAGATTTCCATGGTTTGGGGAAAATTGAGAGAAGCTTAGAAAGTCTTCAAGATAATAGAAATCAAAAGGATTCATATTGATAAAAGATAATGGAAAAGAACAATTGGTGCTCTTATATAGAGTTATTTGAGGCTTAACTAACTCTAACAAACCATTAACTAACTTTAATGGAAAGTCTAACTAATGGGAGCTTTGACTAAAAGTCAATATTCTTAACATCCTCCCTCAAACTCAACATAGGTAAATTTACCAATTTTGAGTTTGAATTACAATTATCTAACATTTATAGTGTAAAAATGCAATCTAAAGTTGTATTGCATCAAACAAGTATGATGTCCAAGTCCAATATTCAAGCAACCAACACAAAGCTTGACTGAAAAATGCATCAGTGCTGCAAAGTCCAAAGAAGGTCTTCAAAAGATTATGTTGTATCAAATACATCATCAAGAAATTCTTCTCAAACCACAAAATGTATGCTTGTTCATCTAAGCCACTATGACAACCAACTTCTCATATGCAGCAATTGCAACAATTTGTATTATGCTACTATGAACTTGTATCAATTTGCATTCAACATGTTACAATGGGCTAAGAAGCAAAAAAACAACTCCCACTGTCCCACATATAAACGCCCAAAGAATCATTCTAACACCAGTATCAACATTTGGAACCAATTGCATCCAAAGATATAAAAGTTGCAATCAATCATCCAAAGAGACCTTATCATGAAACTCAAATATCTTCCACAATTGACTTTCAACATAAATGCAGTCAAAACAAACAATTCTATGCTTTCTACCAAGATTCATCTCAACATAAAACAAACTCCAAACAGTAACGAAGGCAGGACAAAGCATAAATGAATCTGAACAAACTCATCATGTAATGCAATGGTGTGCCATGAAACCAGTCTTGTAATTTCTTCACCAGACTTTGCAGTAGAAATAACCAATGTTTCCAAACCAAAACTTGAACAATATTGCAAAGCTAGCTCCAAATCATGTTTCAAAATGATAAATTGGAATCAAACAAATCCAAAACATTCACTAGCACATCAAGATCATGGTAGGGAAATATTATCCTCATGTTTAACAACCATTGATGGAATCTAGAAGCAGGCAACAAGCAAACCAGAAAATTCATGACATAAATTCAATGGAGTAATAAGCCTATGTCACCATTACCATTCTTCCATCTAAGCAAAGCAAGAATTATTTAACCTTTCTTCATAGAGAACTTCTAACAAACACTTGTGTGCATTCATACTCGAAGAACCTATATGCAGAAACCTGAGTCTGGCGCCGATTTCCGCCGGGATCAAAGACGAAAACACGGATAGTAAAATAAATCGAAATGAAATTTGACAGCAATGAGAGCGTAATAGCAAGACTGTAAATGATCGAGATAAATCCACCGGAATCAAAAATTGTTTCGACGGTGATAACGGTGTTGTTGATGCGGTGGAGCAAGGAACTCATGCGTATCAAAACTAAATCGAGATCAAGATGAATCATACCTTCAAGAACGTGACTAACAAAGGGGAACAAGAGAGTTTTCATGACGATGTCAGAATAATTGCGGCAAGTATTCAACACCACCGGATCCATTGATTCTGGAAAAACCTCCTTCAAATTCGTGACAGATTCAGAGAATGAATGGAAGCACCGTATTTCCCCAATCATGATGTATCTTCCTTCGATGGAATGCAATTCTTGATCGAATATACCAAAATTAAAATCACAATTGTTATTCTTCAAGGATCGGAAATTGAGATTGTAAACATCAGGTTCAATTGCTGAATTCGATTATGAACCCTCTCTAGCTTCAATTTCAGGATCGATTGTTGGAACCAAATGTTTGGAATCAAGAATCGAGTAATGAAAATCACCAAATCTGAAATTGTAGAGATCATTTGTAGTAGATGATTCAAGAACAGAGGTAGATGCAGTTGGAATCTCCCCCACTACTGCTGGAATTGAATCACGCAAAAGTTGGATAGGAGATTTTGGAATTGATTTTGGAAACAGAGGAAGTGGCATGAATGACTTCTCAATCTTGGATTTTCTCCACAAGTGACAAAAGATAGAATGAACCAGTAAATAAGAAGGTGGATCGAAAAGTACGGTGTAAATTTCTTTGTGAAAAGGAATGGAGGAATCCTCCGATAACAGTACAATGGCGAAAGCGGAACGTATTCTCGGTGATCGAAACCGAGGCGATGATACCATGTTAAGATTTCCATGGTTTGGAGAAAATGGAGAGAAGCTTAGAAAGTCTTCAAGATAATAGAAATCAAAAGGATTCATATTGATAAAAGATAATGGAAAAGAGTACAATTGATGCTCTTATATGGGTTATTTGAGGCTTAACTAACTCTAACAAACCATTAACTAACTTTAAGGGTCTGTTTGGTTCGGGGGTTTTGAAGGGGAGGGAAGGGGAGGGGAGGTAATATTTTAAATTTTGTGTGTTTGGTTCAATTTTTAGGAGGGGATATGAGGGGAGGGGAGGGGAGCAAAATCCCTCCTAAACTCAATTTTTGCTTTCCCCCAATTCGGGGGGATTTGGAGGGGAGGGGAGGGAAGCTTTTTTAAAGTTTATTAAACTGACAAAATTATCCTCAATATATTTTAGAATTCCAATATTATCCTTATCGTTTTTATTATTAGGTCTTTGTTATTTGTTGCCTATACTCCTTGTCTGCCTCCTCTATTTTCTCCTGTTGTCTCCAACGGTGCTTGCTAATCTCTATGTATGTATCTTTTTTTCTCCTGTATCTTTTTTTCTCCTGTTATGTATGTATCTTTGTTATTTGTCGCCACTTTTTTTCCATTGTCTTGCGTGAGTTGCATGTGTTGCTGTAATTTCATTGGTGCATCACGTCTATTGATATATATATAGTTTCAAAAAGTGTGGAAAAAAGTTTGGAACTATATATGAATTATAAACATGAATTATATATAGTTGCAATACTTCATAGACGTGTATTGAATTATAAACATAAGTTGAAAAAAGTATTGCTGCATCATGAATTATATATTGTTGCTGTATCTTTATTATTGATATATTGTTAATTTTTTTTATAGGATTGTTGATAGTTTGTTAAACTATTATTTATGAAATTTATTTTATTAGATATTTCATTGAATTAGATGGATCACCAAGGTCGAGAAATTGTTATTAATAGATGGTTTGATCTGCGCCCAAGAGCTGTAGCTCAACTTATGTGTGCAATTGTTTATTGTTATGTTCGGATGTCTCGTAAGAGAAAATTAAGTTATAGTATGAGCTCCGAGAGAGAAAGGGTGCGTGAAGAAATAATGTATCGAATTAGTAACTGTGAAACTAGTAGAAATCTATTGAGAATGAGCCCTCAAACTTTTTTAAGGCTATGTGATATGTTAGAAAGAGAAGGGGGTTTACGGGCTACACGATGGTCAAGCGTGGAAGAACAAGTTGCAAAAACAATTTACATATTAACCCATAATGTTAAAAATCGTGAAGTCAACTTTTGGTTTCGGCGTTCGGGCGAGACAATTAGTCGTTATTTCCATCAAGTTTTAAAAGCTATTCTTGAATTGGAAGAAAAATTTATCGTACAACCTGATGGCTCAACGATCCCTGTCGAAATTTCTAGTAGCTCTAGATTCTACCCATATTTTAAGGTAACAATTTTTATTAATAAGTTATGTACAATAAAATATAAACAAAACTTGAATAAATTATACATTGATAAAAAAAATCTTATTGTGTCAGGATTGTGTTGGTGCTATAGATGGAACACATATACGAGTCAAAGTATCTGCAAAAGATGCCCCTCGATATCGTGGTAGGTGATCAGTGCATTTTAATGCACTTTTTAATCACTCTGTGCTATGGCAATTTTATGACTTCTCCTGCTAATTTGGTATTTTTATCATGTTTTGTGT
Source organism: Trifolium subterraneum (assembly GCA_951799995.1). Classification (NCBI taxonomy): domain Eukaryota; kingdom Viridiplantae; phylum Streptophyta; class Magnoliopsida; order Fabales; family Fabaceae; genus Trifolium; species Trifolium subterraneum. The sequence goes on from OX637467.1 coordinate 40,345,347, forward strand.
TTAGAGTCTAGTTTTGCTATTATTTATGTTTTGCTATTTATTTTCGTAATAAACAGTAATTTGACACCTCCTGATTGTGCAGACCATAACTTGAGCTACGAATATCGGATTGAGGCGCGGGAAAATGCGTTGGAAAGCTAAGAGAAAGAGCTACAACTTTCATGTTGAAGTCGAAAGCCAATTTGGAGCGCAAATAAGTCAAATAATTACGTTTATGTCCCAGACGTGATTTAAAATTACCAATTTCCAGCATAACTATATTTTTCGGCCCAATTGTTTTGTGGCCCGTTTTGCTTGCTTATAAAAACCCAAAATTCAGACCTAGGTCATCTTCTGGACTGCATTCACGAAATTGTATGAACCCTAGAGCAGCCACCACTTGAATGGAGAACTAATTCCTTTTATCAATCCGTTGGTTTAAGAAACTTTGATTCATTATCTTGAGGTTTGATTCTAATGTAATTCCAATTCATGTTTCTATTTCTTTCTCTGTAAATTTCTACTTTATAACTTGCAATTCGTTTATCATTTGATGCTTAATTATATGTAATTCGGTTTGCAAGTTTACGAGATTATTCGAATTAAGTTACCGCTTGTTAAATTTAATTCGGTTAGGAATTTACAGAGTCTATAAACTTGTTATAGGATTGATTTGAATTCACGTTTTTATTTTATATTATTGATCGTGATTCTGTGACGCTTGTTTACTTTATCATAGTCAATTGAACGTTCTGTTATAAGCTTTTCAAACAGTTTGAATTCATATAAAACTAATTGACGCTTGATCAGTTAGTTTTATGATCAATCAAGGATAGAACTGAAACGAATTTATTCTTTTGTCATGAACCTAGGATAGATAATGAACGAAGTTAGATGAAACCAACGGATTGATTGCTTGCTACTTATTAATTTTCACGAATCTTTATATTCTGTTTCAACCAAACAAAACCCCCATAATTTTTACAGTTTTTGAATTGTTTCTAATATAGTTAAACTGATTGTGAGTCTTTGGGAAACGACCAAGGTTAACTACCTTGTACTACTTTTCTTAAAACATTATTTGATCACGAAACGACCGTGGTCAGTAGGAAAGACTATCCAACACAAAATGTTTTAGCAGCGTGTACTTTTGATTTAAAGTTCACTTATGATATTTAGCGAATGATACTGAGATTTCGTGTTAATTATATTTATTAATTTTGTTATGTTATAATTGATCTTTTTTATAGTTTATGGCATCGAAAAAGCAACCAACCAACAACGGTAATCATGGGACTTTGAGTTGGAATAGAGCCATGGACGATGCTCTTGTTGATGCTTTCATGCATGAATTTGAAAAAGGTAACAAAGTTAATGGTACCTTCACAACAACAGCGTACGACAATATTACGGCTGAAATATGTGCGTTGTTTGGAAACAAAATTGACAAACTCAAGATAAAAAATCGATGGAAAACTTTGAAAAAAAACTTCACCGAATATTATGACATTTTTTAAGGTGGTATGAGTGGATTTTCTTGGAATCAAATTACACAATTATGGGATGCTGAGCCAGAAGTTTGGGATGCTCTAATTGAGGCAAGTTTTATAAATCTTGTATTTTGCAAAATTTTATTAATTAATAGTTGTATAACTATTGTGAAACTTATTTTTCAGTCAAAACCAAAAGCGGCAAATTGGAAAAATGTTTCACTTCCAAATTACGAGAAGATGGTGATACTTTATGGACCCAACCGTGCTGATGGAGATGAATCAGGGACTTCAAAGGAGACAAGAAAGCGAAGTTCGTCGGTCATCGATGAAGACTTTGTTGAAACTATTCAAGACATTGATGGCCATGTTACTCGAAATGAGGTGAATTTGGAGAGTTTTGATGCTCCTCATTTTGATTTTACTGTACCTGAAACACAATCACCTGACCCTTCTCCTATAGCAAGTGGAGGTAAAAAGAAGAAATTAAAAGTGGTTAAGAATAAAGAGTCAAACAATGAAATGATTGACTTGAAAGAGTCGATGAATATGGTTGCTGAGGCACTACGGGAATGAAATGAAATAATGAGAGAACGTCAAAAATATGAGCTGCCTCTACTTTCAGGTGAAGAAACATGGAATTTAATAAAGGATTGTGGATGTGACGCAGTGTCGTTGCCTGAGATATATATTGCTGTCATGAATGATGTTGGCAAACTTAGAACGATTCTCCAATGTCCACTTGAAGCACGCAAAGCTGTGATAATGCAAATGGTCTTTGGTTCATCTACTTAATCATCCTATAATGGTGTTACGATGCTTATGAATATTTTATTTGCTTTTTAATATGTTTTGAATATCTGGAACACTAAATTGGTTGTGCGATGTACTTTGTTTGAATATTTTCTTCTCTATTTTATTGAATCAAGTTGGAGTTTTAATGGCTATGTAGTGATTTTTTTGGTGTGGTAGTGAATTTATCTTGTATGGTAATAATAAAGACATTAATAATAAAAGATATTAGTTTTTGAAATAAGAGTATTATAAGTTATAATATTGTAAGGGTAAAAAAGTAAACTATTTTTAAAATACCTCCCCCCCCTTGTGAACCAAACACATATTTAATTAAAATACCTCCCCTCCCCTCGCCTCATCTGAACCAAACATCTATTTAATTGAAACATTCCCCTCCCCTCCCCTCCCTTCTCCTCTCCTTCATTAAAATCTCTCCCCTCCCCTCCCATCTGTTTGAACCAAACAGACCCTAATGGAAAGTCCAACTAATGGGAGCTTTGACTAAAAGTCAATATTCTTAACACTTTTTTCCAAAAAAAAATAGAAGGACACATGTTAAGAGTTGGTTCTCTCGATTGATCTAACGACCATAATTTATCGAAAGTCACCGTGACTTTCCCGCGCTAAAATCACTCAATCGCGAGCCCACCTCATCTTCCTCTTCTCCCACTCTCGCCGCATATGTCTAACTGCCGGCGAACTTTCTTCCTCATTCACTTGTCTCACCGGTGACGGCGAAGCTCTCTCTTGCGTGATCAAACCAATTAACTCTCCTCTCCCTCTCTGAAACGCGCCTGCGACCGGTAAGCTTTGTCTACCCTCTCTCTCTATATCTTTCTCTGGCTACCTGGTTTTATTCATTTGTTTGATCTTATTCTTCAAAGTTTCGGTTTTTTAAGGATTGCTTTGTTGATTGTTGATTGAATGAGTGGTTGCACATTGTTGATGGTTGATTTTGTTCCTATTGAAAAAAAATTCGGAGTAGTTGTAGGAGTGATTGCATTTCTTGTGCTTTGGCGTATTATATATCAACTTTTTGCTTATTATGACTTTAATTTTTATATGCAGTATAATTTTTGTATCTAATTTATATATTATCATTTTTCTTAGTGGCCCATCCGAGTTTGTTTTCCTGCCTCCGTCACTGTACATACTTGTAGGATAAATAATGGATTTCAGAGATGGAGCTCACAACTTGTATCATATTATTCTTGCCGTAAGTCTTCAATTTTTATCATTCTCACTTGTTTTTGGATATAAATAAATTGGAGATACTGTAACTTGTTCTAATTCATCAATTTTCAATGTATAATATTTTTGTGTGTTGGGCCAGTCAATAAAGAGCAAAAACTGTTAAGAATAATAATTAGTTAGAGGATTATTGATTAGTTAGTATAATCCAATAGTTGGTTAGAGTTAGTTAGTACCTACAAGAGCTCAATATAAGGGCAACAATTGTATTCTTTTTCTCGTCTTTTATCAAAATGATTCCTTATGAATTTTACTCTCTTTCAAGCTCTTATGGCTCTCATCAATCAATTTCTCCAAACTATCAAAATCTTAACATGGTATCATCCGCCTGCACCGATCCCTTCCGCTGCCATAATCGTTTCGGTTATGCATCTCAACAAGCTTTTCCGGCGACTCTACCGCAGCATTTGGCCACCGTGCCGGTACCGGAATCCTCATCTACTACTCCTCACACAGAGATTTTCACTGTACTTTTCGATCCACCTTGCTTTCTACTAGTTCATTCCATCGTCTGTCACTTGTGGAGGAAATCGAAGATTGAGAAGTTCTTACCGCTTCCACCACGGCCAGCATTGATCGTGTTTCCAGAAACTTTGATTGATTCAATTTCAGAGGTTAAGGGGGAGATTTCAGTTGCATCTACCTCTGTTCTTGAATCAACTACCTCAAGCAACAATTTCAATCTCATTTTTGGTAATTTTCACCATTCAATTCTTGATCCCAAACCGTTGATTCCGATAATCGATCCAGAAATTGATGGTTCCACCATCAAGATTGGGGAAATCATTTGTTCTAACATGTTGGAAACTTCGCAATTCAACGCAAGGAAGAAGGTTGAAGAATTTGCGATAAACTCAACTCTGGTATGTGAGAATCTGTTTTCAATTTCCGATCAACTCTCTTCCCTGCAATCTGGTATTTTCTGCTTTCCTAATTCCAATTACATCAGTAAACATGAACTTTGTGATTTGGATTACGTTCTTGTGGTTGAAACTGTTTTCGATCCCGATGGCGACACCGATTTTTCCTATGTCGTAACCATGATACATTCCTCATTGTTAATTTTTCGTTTGGCCATCGTGTTCGCTATCGAATTTGCCGGTAAATTCGCCGTTATTATTTTTGATCCCGGTGGAAATCTCTGATGAGTTTTGATGCATTCAATTAGTTTGTTACTATTTCAATCTCTCCAGAAACAATATAATGATTCTAAGTTAGGGAAGCCTTGGATCCTTCTCTTCTTCATGCCCTGGATCGTTTTCTCAAGTTTTGCATATAGGCTCTTGCTTTGCCTAGATGGAAGAATGGTAATGCAGACACAAGCTTATTGCTCCATTGGATTTATATCATGAATTTTCTGTTAAGCATTGTTGGCCTACTTCTAGTTTCCATCAATGGTTGTTAAGCATGAAGATAGTGTTTTCCTACCATGATCTTGCTGTGCTAGTGAATGCTAGAGGTCATGCTCTGCATATATTGAATTTGATTTTCTTCCAACAGTTACCATGTGCTTGTGAAGCTTTGATGATTGAAGGATTGGCTTTTGTATCACTGTTATTGATATTCTTTTGGTTGCATACAAGTGGCAGTGCTAATTGTAGAGTAAATTTGGTTTGAATTTACTACTTTCCAATGTGGTTTGTATGAAGAAGATTGATGATAAATTTTGGGTTCATATTATTCTTCTTGCCAAAAAAAGGTTACACTACACTTTAGCTTACTGATGTTGGATTGAATCATTGGAAAATTAGATGTGATCTTTATTTGGATTCTTAGTCTCAAAGTTTTGTTACTGATACTAGCTCGTGAGTTGTATTTTTCTAGCATCTTGTTTTGAAGACATTGATTTAAGAGGAACTCAATTTGGAGCAGCAGATATCAGTGTTTGGCTTTTTTATTTTGAAGCCTCAAGTTTATTGATTTTGAAATATCACACATGGATGGGTGGAATCAACATTCATGGATCCTGAGCTTTGAAAGTCATTGCTTCTGATTTACAATTGATAATCTTGATTCTTCCCACCATGTGATTCATGTCACTGAATTTCATTGATATTCTTGGGAAGTTCAACTCTCTATTTCATTGCTTAAGGACATTAGAGATATTATTGGAATAAGGGCTCTTGGTTAGAGTTTGTTGATTATTTTGTAATGATCTCAAGCTCATTTTAGAGTTCATTTTGTGAGGTTGCTGATATATGTGAAAAGCTTCTATTGCATTTTGTGTCACTTTTGGAGTTTGCTTGCTGAAGTGGACTCCTGCCAAATTTGCCGAAAGAGCTGTTGAAAGAGTTGTTTGCTTGTAATTCTATTGGACTTGGATATCATACTTGTTTTCTGGATTGCATTTTTACACAATAAATGTTGAGAATCATTGTAGTTCAAACTCAAATTGGTGAATTTACCAATATTGAGTTTGAGGGAGGATGTTAAGAATAATAATTAGTTAGAGGATTATTGATTAGTTAGTATAATCCAATAGTTGGTTAGAGTTAGTTAGTACCTACAAGAGCTCAATATAAGGGCAACAATTGTATTCTTTTTCTCATCTTTTATCAAAATGATTCCTTATGAATTTTACTCTCTTTCAAGCTCTTATGACTCTCATCAATCAATTTCTCCAAACTATCAAAATCTTAACAAAAACACTGACTTTAATTGGGTCATCTGCTAGTGGATTGCGGGATTCATGTCTGGTCTTTGGGCCAGATACCGAGTCTTAAAAATACTAATAAAAAATACACGGTTATTCTATGACTCTATGCAACCGAACACATACTTTCCCATTCAATCTAAAATTTAAAAGTTCATTCATTATGGGTTTTACGGCTTTGTCCAAGTTTTTGGACTAGTTTCTAGCTTATAGGAGCTTCTTAGTTAAAGTAAATTTACGGACTTTACTATAACGGACATGTTCTAATAAGCTTATCGACTTCATAGAGAAGTCAAATGATAGAGCTTATGAAAAACTTGAGATTTGAGATGTAAGCGCTAGTTTCAACTTATACAAGACTCATATTTATTGCAAGATTCTTTTAATATTTCTTTTTTCTTAAGTGCTTCTTGAATAATTTATCCAAATAAACTTTGGTACAGATCGGATATCTTGGGCTTCAACTACTATGGTACTTTCTGCAAATCATTGTCAGCGCATGGTATTACATATCAATCGCGGGTAATATACTTGAAAACTATTTCATCTCTTATGGAGTATTGAAGAAATACAAGTCTCTTCATATAGGAAAGCTTCAGTACCTTGCCATTGTCATAGAGAGTGAAGATGCTCATCAGACATCAAAAGTTATTAAGCTTTTGCAGTGGCTGGACTCAGTTGGTGTAAAAAATGTATGCCTCTATGACATGAATGGTATGAAAGGTTTGGATAATCAGTGATTATAAGCTTTCTTTTATTAATTGAGCTGTATGATAATGATTTTTTTGAACTCTACATTCTAGGAGTGTTGAAAAAGTCAAAGGACACCATATTTCAAATAATGAAGAATGCAAAATCCATAGAGGTAATATATAATTTTTTTGTTCTCAGCAGATTGCTTCTTTGGTAATATTATTGATAAATTTCTATTTTGGTTTATGATATTATTATTAACACGTTCTTTTGCCTAGGCAGTGCATCTCATATTTTTCCATTTTAATCACATAGTCTGAGTTAATCGAACCTTCGCCCCATTTCATTTTACTGATTCTTATGTCCTAGACATGTATTTAAACAATCGTTTATTTAGACAGCAGGAAATGTTGAGTACATTCTGAAATTTGTTGAGTACATTCTGTACCATTTTTAGTTGCCCTTTTATCTTGAAAAGTTAGTAGCTGATGGAACCTGCCTATAGTATTTGTGAATATGTCATCTAAGAAATCATTGACGCGGAGATGATATACATGTTTCTGTTGATATATGTATAAGTTCATGCCTCTCAATTTTTTATTAGGCTCATGCATGGGTAAGATGTTGGTAACATACTCATGATACAGAAGCCCCTTTTTTCTTTCTTTTTCTTCACCTAATCATAAGAAATTGTTCCACACACACTAAAAGTGAGTGATACCTTATCTTCCTCGTCTATACAAGTGGAGGGAGAAATATCATTATTGCCTTATGCTCTATTTCCATTTTCCTATGCATCCATCTGATTCATTTATATAAAATATGTATTAAATGGCTAATTCAGCTGTAACTTCAATTGTTATTTCATTCGTTTGATCTGATTTAGCTTTAACTCAGTGCAGGAAGTTAATGAGGATGTAACACACCATGCACCAGATCACATGACCCTAGAATTTGTTTCTTATGTGGATGGGAAGGAAGCAGTGGCCAAAGCAGCTAACTTGATTTTTGTTGAGAATTTGAAGCGACATAACATAGGTGGAGAACTTGATCATCAAATATTGTTAGAGCCTCACCTGAATCAGGCACTGCAAATTGTTGGTATGTTTGCATCCTAATTCTACTATTAATTTTAACTGTAAAGTGTTTATTTCCTTGTGCAGACTGCAGAGTATAATATTATCTGGTCAATGATGATCTTGTTTTACTCTCAGGTTGCAAAGGCCCTGAACCTGACCTTTTACTGGTTTACGGACCTGTGAGGAGCCATCTTGGTTTTCCTGCATGGAGAATTCGGTATACAGAGATCGTGTAAGTTGTTTCTAGGATATTATTATTTTTATTGTTGTCGCCATTGTTATCATCATTGGACCAATAAAAAGTTAAATTGTTTGTTCTCAATAGTGCAATAATGGTGATGCATAGAGGCTAAAAGAAGCAGTAACTCTATTACATGGACATTTTGCTCTGCATTAGGCTTATGGATTAGTCTGTTGATAATCTGAAATAGAAGTCCATGTAAATGAAAGTAGTTTGCAATTATTGAATGGTCAATTGGTCAGTGAATATAAATAGAAGTCCCTTTTTGGTAAACTATTCTTTCTTGGGTGGTAAACCTGTAGCAAGCCTTAAAAACGAACTTCCATGCATTGCATAGGTTGTATGTTGATGTTAGTTTAAGAAGTTCCATTTTGTATGTAGCTTCATTTTTCGGTTTTTTAGTTGAATAGATTCTGAGTAATGCTTCTTGCAGACATATGGGATCCTTGAACTTCATGAGATACGGTTCCTTGATAAAAGCCATTTACAACTTCACAAAAGTGCACCATAATTATGGTAAGTTTTCTCAATATTTGTCATGGTTTGACCCCCAATAATTGCTACATTTTTTAGAGTAATTTTAATTATAAATTGCATTTTGCTTCTTGCATCTCCATGTTCACTTCTTGTTATATCTTGTACCAGATTTTCTGCTCACAACCTTCAACTAGAAATAGATAACACAAACCTATAATAGTATACTATGTTGATAGACCATTCTTTAGTCCTTACCATTATGTATGAGTATGATGTTACCGTTGAACTATAAGCATAATTTGTATAATGTATGTTATAGTATTCTACTTGATTGCAAAAAAAATTAATTATTTTTTTGGGATCGTTAACAGGTACATAGGGAAGGAAATCAATCAGAAGTAAACTGATTGTGCAAGCACAAAGCATAGGCGTGAAGAATCGAAAAATACATAGCTTAACATCAGTGTGGAGGAAGCGTTTCACGCTAGTAATGCGTAAATGTGTCCTTATAGAAATAGAATTTCAAGTAATGATTTAGTTATACACTAACTAAAAGTTTTTTATTTTAAAAATATTAAGTTATCTTTACCCTCACTAGTCACCAAATATTAATTTTGTTCTTGCTTTATTATGTTGCAAAAACCCACTTAACACTACAATGACATTGTAGACTGTATGAGTATTTGATTTCTTATATGTTAATAAAGCCAGTACAAGAAAAGAAGAAAAATTTTATATTACTGAAAAATTGTTCACAAAATATTGACATTACAACTGTAAGTGAATTGCATTTGCTGTAATGTAATAACGACTGCGGGCCATATTTTAAAATCATGTCTCACATAACAAAAAAATGGGCATTGGTTAGAAACTGTGAAATGTGACTTTGTCTCTGTTGCGTATTTTATTTTTTGTTTTCGGTAAGTTTTCTCTATTAGAGATAATTATTTCCGTCATTGTGAACATATTTCGGTTGATAAGAAAATATTACATGTAATATGTATAGTTGAAATTTTAAACTCTGTTATACCCACTAAATCACTTTAAAAAAATAAAATTCTAACTATTAGACTACTTAACAAAAAAAATTATTTTTAAATTGACGGACATTAAATACGAATACATCTTTCAATAGAGATTCAAATATTCTGTTAAACCAACTTTCATTGGTGTTTTGTAAAAAAAAAACTTTCATTGGTGTTTGTGTTGCATATCTACTAAATTATTTTCATATATATGCTATGAGAATGATAATTCAACCCGACTTATTATATAGATGGATATAAAACTAACATGATAGGTATGAAAAATGGAGAATAGAAAATGAAGTAAAAAGAAAATGGCAGCACTTTGGTCCCGTCACTATCAGAATCCCAAAAAGAGAAAACAATGGAAATAGAAGGCGACAACTTGGATTGGCCTGTGCTGTTTTTTTCTTTCACCTTTTTTTTTAATTATATTCAAGATTAATATATATTGTAATGTTATGATAAAAAAAAATTATACCGTGAATACAAGTTAGATCCATTAATAATAGAGATAAAGGAATATGCACGGATAGTGTAAAATAATTTTATACTGTCAACCAATCATCATCATGTTTTCCGCTACATCACCCCACTTCACTCCACTTTTTTAATGTGACATGGAAGATTAAACTATTTCTATTGGATGTCAGTGTAAAATTAATTTACACTGACGGTGCATATCCATTAAACTCTTAATAATATCTATTTTTTGTGAAATTTTTAGACCTCCTTGTTAATGAGGACCAAATATATTCATTAATAATTACACATGAATTGTACCCAAAAAAAAAATAACTACACAAGAATGAAAGGTGAACAAATAATAAACTTTGTCGCTAATCCTTTTTAATTGGCAAAATTAATTCTCATAAAAACAATAGTGAAAAGAATTATTAGTTAAAAAAATTATTATATTCTCATATGCTACTTCGTCTTTGAATTCGTGGTCAAAGAACAATATTTTGAAATAGCACAATCGTCTCTTAATTTACTTCAAATCTATCAAATGAGTATGAGTCACGCCATCAAGTAAATAGACACGTTGACACACGACTTTAAACGTTGCTGTGTCAATTTACTTTGCCTCCCACAGGGATAATTTGATCAAACTTTTATCAAAATAATGATGAATTCATTAACTAGAAACTTCTTCAAACTCAAAAAACGCGTCAATATGTATATACTCTTTATTATTTTCTTCTACTTCAAGAGGTTTGAAGTGGAAGAAAATGAAAAGATGATGAATATTGACGTGTTCTATGGGTTTAAAGAAACATATAGATAATGAATTTAATTACTTTTTAGATAAAATGTTGTTGACATTTTGATCAGAGAAGTAAATTTATCTATCAAACTGGTGACTACACTTGTGACGTGGATGAACACATCAACGTTTAATGTTACACGTCAATGTATTTAACGTTTAAATTTGACGAAAATATTCATTTAACAGACATGAACCTATTTGAGAGGCTATTTAACTATTTAAAAAAAAAAAGTTACAGACAAAAATGGCTGAAGTTGCAACTATAATCAATCCTGTAACATAACATTAAATTTTGATCAGATAAATTGCTTTTATCATGTCACCTAATCTTGCTCCTCTCTTTCCTGTCAACGCGTGTATGCACATCACCTTTTTAGCCCCGGAATTGTCCACAACCTTCAGAACAGTCCTCATCTGTATGAAGGTTCTTTGTTGCTGCAAAAAGGAAGACATATTTTTTTCTTCAGAAAGGAATCATACAAGTTGTGTGTGCGTGTGTGACTTATTAAGAACACATGTATCTTTGCACCACATGGAAAAATTACTATTGTTTTCTATGATCTTGGTTTAAGTTTACCAATACCGTGTTTGGCAAGCATAAGAATAATGCCAAGGAAATTATAATAATTGAAATATGATAGTGCAACTGATTCCTATACTTACCTGAGAAAAATAATTGCTGCATGTCATCTCATGCGACATGGTAAATAGACCAGGGGAACTGTTGTTTAATCCACAAAACAGAGAACGGCCCACTAGTTCACATATAGGACTGATGTTAACCTTCAAGAGTAGTAGAGGGGTCTTTGCCCTCCTTCCCTTTTCCTTAATCTTTTTATGTTCTTGATTCATCAATGAATCCCTTTGATTATAATTTGTTTTTTAAATTCGTGTATGACATGCTATCCAATCTGTGTATGTTAGTTGATTAATTCTAAATGACTAGGAATTGAATGTCTTTGATTAATTGATTATAATCGGTTTTTATGCTCTTGTGTCTTACAAACTTTTAGTAGCAGCCTTCGGCTCCGTTTGGCCCGGCTTTTTTTAGCTTTTTATTATCTTTTTAATCAAAAGTTAGGCCAAACATATTTTTAATAAAACTCTTAACCTTATGTGCAAAATTGGATTAAACGAGCTTCTAGGAAAAGAGGTTGAAACTTACTTTTGAAAAAAGAATCAGAGCTTTTTTTGAAATGATTCCGCTTCGATTCCTGCCAAAGGTTCTTTTTATTATTTTTTCATTTAAATATTATTAGTTGTTATTATCTTTTTTTAAATTTGTTTTTTTGTTATACAAATATTTTTTTTTAAATATATTTTACCAAACAACTTTTGCTCTTTTTTTTTAAACTCTTATTTTCACTTCTAAATTTCAGATAGCTTGTAAGAGCTAAAAAAAGCTAGGCCAAACGGACTCTTCATGTAGTTAATCTGAATTAATTTGACATGATATATTGGGAGTTGGGATCCTCTCCATTTCCAATTATTTCTATTTCTTCCATTACTATATAGTTTTGAAAATATAAATGAAAAAGTGTGACATTAAGAGGGTCAAAATGTCTTTTATACGCCTTAAAATATTTAAAAACTTTGGTAATGGAAAAAATGGAAATAATAGGAAATGGAGAGGATCTCAACTCGTAGAGGGTCTAGGGTCATTGCATTTGTTTTATTTTGGGTCCAGAAGCTATTAATTAAATTGTTATTACTTTAATGCATTTATTTGTTAATACTTGTGATATGCTTAATCGTCTAAATGACAATATGTTGATTTCCATATTCTTGTGTGTTAATACACCGCTGTCTTGTATGAATATATTCTCACCCCCTTGTTGTTTGTGTTGTCTGGTTTGGTATGCGATTATGAAATCAGAGTATCTTCAAGTTGTCTAATTGACATGTTTTCCTTGATTGATGTTAGTTATGTGTTATATGGTTATCCAACTTTATTATCCATGAGAATAGTGTAGGTAAAGTAAGTTAGTGACAATAGACTTGTTTAGTAACATGTGTTAGCTAGTTACCTTGTGGAAGGACGAAAATTCTGAAAGGGGAGCGAGTTATAGCGCCCCAAAATTTAGAACTATTTATTTTATTTGGATTTGCCTTATTTTAATTATTTGGTTAATATTTATTTAGAAATAAATTAATAGAAATATATCTTCTCTTTTTTTTTTCTTTTTTTTTTTTTTTGAAAATATATTTTTTGGATCACATAAATTAAGATATCTTTTGGAAACAAAATTTGTTAGGAATTGCTTAACTTTTGAAGAGAGATAGATTTTGTTATGACTTTTAGAAAGATATATTTTTAATCTTAGAAACAAAAATAATATATTTTCACGAGAAATAATGAGATAAGATTTTTAAGGGAAAAACAAAATAATTGATCTTTCAGGAAGAGTACATATTAGAACAAATCAACTAAAAATTTAAATTAATTTTATGATTAAGAGAAACCTAATAATCCCTGTAAATAGGTTGAGAAACTACGTCGGGAACCTACTAAACCTGTTTATAGGGATTATTAGGTTTCTCTTAATCATGAAAGTAATTTAATCTTCAGTTGATTTGTTGTAATATTTAATCTTCCTAAAAGATCTATTATTTTGTTTTTCCCTTAAAAATCTCATCTCATTATTTCTCATGAAAATCTATTATTTTTGTTTCTAAGATTAAAAATATATATATCTTTCTAAAAGTCATAACAAATTCTATCTCTCTCCAAAAGTTAAGCAGTTCGTAACAAATTTTGTTTCCAAAACATATCTTAATTTTGTTTCAAAAAAAAAATTCTATTAATTTCTTTCTAAATAAATATTAACCAAATAATTAAAATAAGCCAAATCCAAATAAAATAAATAGTTCTAAATTTTGGAGCGTTACACATGTCATTGTTGACCACCATGCTTATGTGGCTACCACATCACATTTTTTTATTTCTAATTTTTTTAAATATGTAATTCTACTGTTTTTACGTAAATAATATATCAAATATTGAAATTAAAAATATAAAATCAAATTCTTAATATCTGTAAATTATTGAGAAACAAAATGCAATCTTCCAACAATAAGAATGAATTAACAAAAACAATCACCATCTTCATTAGGAAATCAAATTTTTCTACATAATTCTTAAGGTATACTCTCTCCCGCCACAATTATAAGAAAAAATGCAATTATTAGATTCATGGAAATAATTCATGTATCTGGACTGTAATCCTGACCAAATACATTTGTTATTCAATGAAACTAAAAAGTACATTTTTTTGCTTATATTTATAATTTGTTGCCGGAGGGAGTATAGTACATATGTTCCTCTATAAAATTGATTAACAACAACAATCATCATCTCCATCTAGCAATCTTGAAACAACAACAATAAATCATTAACAATAACAATCGAACAATTGACGAACAACAAACCAAGAATCAATTAACCAAGAAACAAGAAGAAGAAAACACCCCCAAAAAATCCATACAATCTTTTTGGCGTATTGTTATTCATGATTTTTGGATTGTGATAAATTGAAAAAGGGAAAAAAGAGAAGGAGAAGAAGTGATGGAGTAGATGTAAAAAAAGAAGAAAAATTAAATTATTTTTGTTAGTTTTCTTGATTGGGTTTTCTTTATTTTTGGGTGTGATCAAAGATTTGAAGAAGATGAAGAATACAAGTTCCTCAACACATATTCTTGTCTTCCTAGTGATGATAATTAGCGGCGATGATTATTGGATCTCAATCTCAAATTTCCTCAGTTATTACATTATTCTTATTGTTAAAATATATTGATAATAATATTCAATTATTACATTATTCTTATTGTTAAAATATATTATTAATAATATGAAGAAAAAAAAACTTAATTAAATGACATGTCATTACGACCATGTCAACGTGGCTAATCATCATAAAGTGAGAGAAATCTACTACAATAATAATAAACTTAATTACTACAGATTTTCCTTAATTGCCCTCAATTACCATGACAAAATTGTTAATTCAGTGGACTTCACTGTAAATTCCAATCTTAATTTATCCTATTTAATTTAAATTCAAATTAACTAATTTATTGTTCACAACTTCCAAGTATCAAAGCATAAAAATAGCATCATAATTAATAGCATCACATCCCTTTCAAAACTCTTTTCCGATTTCCAAAACATACGTATGAGTATGTGATTTATTTAAATTTAAATTAACCAATTTAGTTATAAGAGTAATAATTATTACTCTTTCCGTCCCAAATTATTAGGTAAAAAACAAAAAATACATTTATTAAGAAAAAGTAAAATATGATAATTTGAAATATTTTTTTGTGGGTTTTCCTTTAAATATGTTGCATTGGAAGATGTAAAAACAATTTTTATTGGTTGTTGTTTATTAAGAAAAGAGGAGAGAAAAAAATTAAATACAATTTGCATTTAATTTTATGAGATTAACGAAAAAACATTCCTGAAAATAGTTTTTCCTTATAATTTGGGACAAAAAATGGGATTTTTCCCTTATAATTGGGACGGAGGGAGTACTCTATAAAATAGTATTAATATTATAATTTTTTTATTAATTTATGATGGAGATGAATATCGAACTCAAAACTTTTAGCATAATACTCTCTCCGGTCATTTTTATAAGGAACAATTTGAGAAATTTTTTTTTGTCATTTTTAAAAGAAACTTTGACCAATTTTCAAATGTTTAATTTAACTTATACCTTTATTTATTACTAGCGGGCCAGGCAGGCGCGGAACGTAAATTGTGTGGTTGTTGTTATTTATTATTATATTAAACATTTAATATAAAATACACAAGTTTTAATATAAATTTACTATTTTGAACTTTTTTGATATGTACAAATTTGCCCATAACTTATGAATTTTAAATTTTAAGCTTAATTGCATTTTTGGTCCCTCTATTTTATTATTATTGTATATAAAATAAAGAAACATTTTACAAAAAATACCACATAAATATTGGTATTCTGAAAATACACATGAATTTTAATTTTTTTATCATATTCGGATATAAAAATTTGTTTTCGCAAATACAAGTAGAAAAATTCGTAACGATTATTGTGCACAACTTTACGGGTTTTTGCATATAAAATGAAAAATATTTTATAGAAATACTAAGATTAATGTTAGGAGTTTCCAAAATTTTATCATATCTACTTTATTATATCGAGACATAAAAATTATGTTTTCATAAATGTAAGTATAAAAAATATGCGACGAACGCGGTGCAAATAATTAACGTATTTTCGCATATAAAATAGAGAATATTTTATAGAAATACTACATTAATGTTGATATTTTGAAAATATTCACGAAATTTCATAATTCTGTTGTATTTAGACATAGAAATTTATTTCCGTATATTCAAATACATAAATCTACAACGGGTGTGGTGCTAAAATGCATAAGGGTTTTTAAAAATTTATCATATATATCGACTTTATTTTTTAGTTAATAATTATCATCATAGTATCTGACCCGTGCGGATGCACGGATCTTTTACTAGTAGAAGTGAAAAATGAGGGATTTGGGTATACCCCCTTTAGGTTCTGGTGTGCGTGTGTTCGCTATAGCCACACTGTAACCCGTTCTCACAGCCGCTGATATGTATCAGACGGCTTAGAACCTTCCTTCCAATATCTAAACAGGATCGCCCGATCAATCACACGGCTATAATTGATTCCCTTCTTTTGTTTCTTGCATTTTTGGGCCTCCCTTTTTGGGTTGAGCTCCGTTTCTATTATATCCACCCCTTTATTTCCAGCATGCACCCCCTTTTTCCATTTTTTTAAAATAATTTTATTTGTTTATTTAATGCAAACCCAATATAAAAATGTAAAAAAATAATAGTGAAAAGGAAACATAAAAATATCAATTTTATTTTCATTTCTTGTAAAAACAAAAATTTAAGCAAAAGAGGAAATATATTAAATAAAAAAGAAGAGATACAGAAATCGGGGGACATTAGGCCTGACCCAACTATAATCTAAACGGGAATACATCGTGATCTACGTACCAGGTGAAACAACCCTAATCAATCCTAACAAAATTAGCACACAACACGAGCGCAACCCACGAATCCGCGTACGTGCACAAAACCGAGTTACAAAAAAAGATGAAGGTGATATTCAACAGGGATAAAAAAGGGTTTGAGACTGACGAATGGATCAACCACTGACACGGTGAAGGATCCACGTACCAACAACCCCCTGAACAAAGCAGTAGGCATAAACCTCTTTCAAGCAAACAATCCAAGCACAACCACATGGGCTGAGACAAATAAGAAACGAAGCCAGAGTGGAGGTAGGGGCGTCTCCGAGTTTTTAGAGGCCATGTGCAAAAATATAAAAGTGGCCCTTTAATAAAGAAACGTAAAATTTTTTTATAAAAAAACATCATCAATTTAAATTACAAATAACATAAAAAATATAATCATTCTAGTAATTAACATAAAAAAAATTCGTTGTCTAACAATAACAAAATACAATATAGCTACTTAAAACGAGTCATTCTTCCTGCATTTTTTGAAGCAAATCCATCAATCAAGTCTTCGTATTCTATGTCACTGTTCCTTTTTTTTTTCTTTACAAAAACTGGGTCTGAACCTAACAATATTGTAATATAATTATTTTTTACACCCCCTAATTTACTAATACTATTATCCTATAATTTTTTTTAGGTCCTTATTTTTAAGAGGCCCTATGCCATGGCACATGTTGCCCATGGTATAGGGCCGCCCCTGAGTGGAGGTAGACTTGACACCTTGATATTTGCAAATCTCAACGGACCTGGAGGCAATCAGAGAATCGAAGGGCACAAGAACACCAAAAACAACCGAAAACCAAAAACAGGCGTGTTAGAACCCATATCGAGGGATGAGTCCAACAACTTAGAAACCACACAACCCTTTCGGGTAAATAGAACCAAATCCTCTAGGATTAATGAAACCAACCAAGAGGTCACCAATGTACCCACCCAATCTTTGATCAAGAACAAAACAACATAACAACAAACAGTTGCAAAACAAAACAAAACCATGGAGGCGGAGCCACCATAAGAGCTACTGACCACCATCGCAAGGGAGGCAGTGGTGACTGAAATAGCATGAACGGATCTAAACAAAGCCATTTCCATAGAACTGGAACCACCACCACCCACTGATCACGGTCGTTTCGTGATCAAATAATGTTTTAAGAAAAGTAGTACAAGGTAGTTAACCTTGGTCGTTTCCCAAAGACTCACAATCAGTTTAACTATATTAGAAACAATTCAAAAAAACTATAAATTATGGGGGTTTTGTTTAGTTAAAACAGAATATAAAGATTCGTGAAAATTAATAAGTAGCAAGCAATCAATCCGTTGGTTTCGTCTAACTTCGTTCATTATCTATCCTAGGTTCATGGCAAAAGAATAAATTCGTTTCAGTTTCTATCCTTGATTGATCATAAAACTAACTAATCAAGCGTCAATTAGTTTTATATGAATTCGAACTGTTTGAAAAGCTTATAACAGAACGTTCAATTGACTATGATAAAGCAAACAAGCGTCACAGAATCACGATCAATAATATATAAAATAAAAACGTGAATTCAAATCAATCATTTAACAAGTGTATAGACTCTGTAACTTCTTAACCGAATTAAATCAAACAAGTGGTAACTTAATTCGAATAATCTCGTAAACTTGCAAACCGAATTACATATAATTAAGCATCAAATGATAAACGAATTGCAAGTTATAAAGTAGAAATTTACAGAGAAAGAAATAGAAACATGAATTGGAATTGCATTAGAATCAAACCTCAAGATAATGAATCAAAGTTTCTTAAACCAACAGAATGATAAAAGGAATTAGTTCTCCATTCAAGTTGTGGCTGCTCTAGGGTTCATAAAATTCGTGAATGAAGTGTAAGAACTGACCTAGGTCAGAATTTTGGGTTTTTATAAGCAAGCAAAACGGGCCACAAAACAATTGGGCCGAAAAATATAGTTATGCTGAAAAATAATTAAATCTTTGTAAGTCTGAAACATGACGAGTAAATATGACTCCTTTGCGCTCCAAATTGGATTTCGGCTTCAACATGAAAGTTGTAGCTCTTTCTCTTAGCTTTCCAACGCATCTTCCCGCGCCTCAATCCGATATTCGTAGCCCAAGTTATGGTCTGCACAATGAGAAGGTGTCAAATTACTGTTTATTACGAAAATAAATAGCAAAACATAAATAATAGCAAAACTAGACTCTAAACACAAAACATGATAAAAATACCAAATTAGCAGGAGAAGTCATAAAATTGCCATAGCACAAAGTGATTAAAAAGTCCATTAAAATGCACTGATCACCCACCGAACCACCATGAACAGAGAGAGGAAGAAAGCAGAACACCACGAATAGAGAGAAAACGCAAACAAACCACCACGAAGCTCTGGCGACGAACCAAACGATAGATACGAACCAACCGCCGTTGAAGAAGACGATCCAACTGCCATCGTCAAGGATCAGAGCGGCCAAAGTTAGAAGATAGTGCAGAGAATCTCTAGAAGACCCTCATCGCACCACCGCAATCATGTCTACATCGTGAAATGGAGCCTTGGATTGAAAAGGGAAAGACAGTTGGGCGATGGATCTGAAACTTTTAGAGAGAAGAGACAACTTGTATTTTTAGTGAGAGAAAGTTAGTAGGTAGCTTGTCCTTTCATTTCTTGTAAATCAAGTGACATCAAATAAATGTTTTATAATTGTTGACTAAAAAGGAGACCAACGAATGTACATTCGTTCGTCTTTCGAATAATTGAGGTTTAGCGTACGCTTTGTTTACTAGTAATTCGTCTTCCACGAATAATTATCAGTAAACAACGTGGATTAAAAGGGTACCGATGAATGTATATTCGTTCATCTCTCTAATAATCGAGGCTTAGCGTACGCTTTGTCTACCGGTTATTCGTCTTCCACATCTAAAACTAAATTCAACACACGAAACCAAATTTTTGCTTTAGCACAGCCAAAATTAAAAAAAAAAAAAAAAAGAACTTCTCACAAACGGGGAATGTTTTATCCATTCTAACGTGATACAAACAACCGCATAAGCCTCCCCTGTGCGAGCATATAAGCTACGTTTAACCACTAGAATGTGACCTAAACATCGTTTTCTAAAATCAACCAATTAACCATCAAATATTTTCTACTACGAACTACAAGGCTTTGAGTTTCTCATCGCACCAGGAAATACGCAGGAGCAAGATTCATCTCTTGTCAAAGACTAATAAAAGACTAAATTTTGTCCCCTTCTGTAAATATTTTAATAATAAAAAATGTTGCAAACAACCTTTAAAATATTTTTCAACCTCAAGCTAATTAGAATTGGTTCTCGTTGAGTACAACGGAAGTGAGGGGTGCTAATACCTTCCCCTTGCATAATCGACTCTTGAACCCGAAAATGATTGTGTCGACCATCTTTCCATTCCTCAAGGGTTTTATCGACGCTTCCCTTTATAAATAAAGGTTCGCTGGCAACTCTGTAGTCATTTTGAGTGTTAGTACGCTCGGGCATTTTTCGCGGCGCGACACTCTGCAACCTGCACCTTGCGCATTTATGAAGAATTTTGGGATTTTCTCTTATGTTATTTCCCGCATCTTGTGCAAAAGTGTGTTGCGCCTTGCGCAACTTTGCTGAATTTTGAAGATTTCCATGTTAGTGGGTTGTACCTCGCACATAGAAGTCTGTGCTTTGTGCAGATCGTTGAGACTGGCTAGATTTTTATGAATTCTATATAATGGCCGAAGATTCATCCTGGAAACAAGAATCAACACCCTTGTTCATCACTAGCTCATGTATTCATTCTCAAACTTAATAGACATGTCTATTTATATTATGAGTACGTTTGTTAAATTAGGTCAATAAGATGATCAATTTAAACTACGTAAATTGTTGAGGATTTTATGATACAATTGAATTCCTAATATTATTTTGTTATCTTTGTGTGTATTGCTTTTTATAAATTTACAAATTTATGAATCAATCGTAGGTAACATATGATTACTAACCCTAACTTTTGCGACTAGAAATTGAGATAATTGTTCGATCATTAATTAGTGTAAAAGTCAAACAAGTATCCTCAAAAATGTGTCGGCATACATTGTTTGCATGTGTCTCAGTGAAGGCATTAACTACTAAATGTTTGGCGATGATGGAGTGGGCACTCTCTGGCTATCTGTGGAAATTCTAACCATCAAGCTCTTCAATTTTGGTGGGGAATTATTTGGCGTAGTTCGGTGATATTAGGGAATTCAATTTTAGTGATGTCGGGAAATTATGACCATTCTTTAAAAGTCAAAGAGGAAAGCCAAAGAGGAACTAGAATTTTGTGGTATACTCTCTCCATCTCAAAATATATAAGCAAAAATAAGTCAAAGAAATTTGATGTATTTGGTTAAAAATTTAGACCAAATACATTTATTTCTTAAATTCCTATGTCCCATTTTACTATTACAAATCTTTACTACTAATAAACTGACCGAATACAATAAAATATTATTTATTATTTCATTTCATTGATCTTCATGACCCAATGGAGACTCAAATGTTGGCTATTAAATAATAAGCAACATATAGAAGCTCGGATTCGAACCCGGAATACTCCGTTTTTTCACCTTTAAGGTCGATTTTCTAACCACTAGATTACTTGACAAAAAAAAACTTAATGTACGCAAACATTATTAATAGGAGACCTACTATACTTAGCATCTTCATTAGTAATAAACTTCCTGGTATATTGTTCTTGGACTTAATCATGCTTGACATCAGCCAAACGATAACTCGGTATTGCGTACAAGTTATGAGCTCTTGGCATAGAAAGTCCAAATTTCTCCTCCATATTCAAATTGGAAGGACTAATATTATATGGAAGTTCCCAATTAAAGCAATGCGCCAGTTGAGCTATTACCAACTTAATAGTAATTAAACCCAAGTGAATCCCAGGACAATGCCTACGACCAGAACCAAATGGTATAGATTCAAACTCTTGCCCTTGATAATTCATTTTCTTGTCAATAAATCGCTCCGGATAAAATTCTTCAGCATTTTCTGACCAAACGTTAGGATCTCTCCCTATTGCCCATGCATTTACTATGACTCTTGTCTTTTCCTTTATAAAATATCCATCAATAGTTATGCTCTCTCTACATTCATGAGGGATTAATAAGGGTCCAGGAGGATAAAGTCTTAAGGTTTCATCAATCACCATATCTAAGTAATTCAACTTCTTCAAATCCTTCTCTTCAACCATTCTTGTATTTCCTACTTCATTTTGTATTTCTTCCTGGAGAATTTTCATCACTCTTGGGTGTCTTAAAAGTTGAGATAAAATCCACACAATCGAGATAGCAGATGTATCAATTGCTCCAACTATCATGTCATGTAAAATTGCCTTGACGTTAGTCCGATCAATGACAAGATTATGTTCGTTTTCGTGATCAATGTTTTTGTGCATAATTGAAAGAAGCATGTCTACGAAATCTTCATGACGATTTGTGTCTACATTAGTAGCTTGCTCATGCTCTGTTATAATCACTTCCAACACCTCATCAAGTGATTTCCTGACTTTCTTACAAGCTCTTGTTAATCCCTAACAAAGAGATAAACTAATATTATCAAATATTTAAAAGAATATTGTCAATCAACATAACAGATCGATAAAACCATATGAAAATTGTGGGTTAAATTGATAAATGATATTTTAGCTTAGCTTGTCGGTTGATTTTTGAAGGGGAGAACTTACCTTTTTTTAAAATTATTAATACTAAAATAATTTAAAATAATTTAAGTGTGATTAAAGTATTTATACAATCAATTATATGTTCTTTTTTCACAAATAAAAGGACACCAAAATATTTAAAAATCAATTAATATTTTAGTTTCTAATTAAGTTATCACAACTAGGGTTAAGTACATAAGTCGTTTCAGGCTGAAAATCGCCAAACTGTAACCACTTAATTTGGACTCAATTATAACCGTCTACATATTTGATTTATTCGGATGTCGGGTTATACGGGTGATGGATAAAACAAACCGATTGTTACTTACGATTTAATATTGAAACCTTTTGCTACATCCAAAACTCCATTATTTCAATACTTTTTCACAAGATAGTAAAAGACAGAAAACCTAAATGAATAACAAAGACCGTGAAATAATTACATTGTTTGAAATTTGTAGCTCAAAAGACAATAATAAATAAATCAAGTAGATGAGAAGTGGAAGAGTAACTATCATTAAACACTTAGGCTCTGTTTGGTAAGCACGAAAAGTTAGCTTATAGCTTATAGCTTATAAGCTAAAAGTCCTGTTTGGTAACGGCCTTTTGGTTACGAGCTTATAGTTTATTTTGACTAGCTTATAGCTTATTTTCAATTAGCTTATAACTTATAACTTATTGTATTTTCTTCCACTTTTACCCTTATTATTTTAACTAAAACACAATTTTACCCTTTAGTACTTATTTTGATTATTATTTTGGATTAATACAATTTAGTCAAAATTATTATTTTTTAACAAGAATAATTAACATTATTTTAATATTTATTATATTTTTATTGCAAAATTTATATAACACATGTGCTGTATACGACGAGTAATCATCCTCACAATTTTTTTGAACTAACTTTTCACTCTCTACTTTTACAAAATTGACTTTTTAGCCCAGTTAATTTTAGGAGTTGTATATTTTATCGACTTGTTCACAAAATTGACTTTTTATTTGTAAAAATAATATATTTTTGCACCCACGGATCTATACAAACCAGTTAATTCACTCTATTAATTTTTTTTTAAAAAAAAAGTAATATCCAACTCACATAATGTACAAAAAAAACTCACATGCATTGTGAACTCTCGAATCAAATTAGTATAATATTATTATTATTATTATTATTATCTATTCATTGTATAGGTTGCAATTAAGTTTTACAATAATATAATTTATATATACAATTAAATATATTTTACTGTAATGTTTATTTTTTTAATAAAAGGTAAAAATATTTAAAATCATTTTTTTAAATAAAAAATATTTTTTAGTAATATCTTAAATATTAATTGATATAAATTTTATTATAAAGTGATAATGTCCTTTCATGTAATTTTACATTATCTTATCAGCTATAAGCTAATTTTACCAAACACTTCAATTAGCTTATCAACTATAAGCTATAAGCTATCAGCTATAAGCTATAAGCCAGCTTATCAGCTAACCGCTATTTTTACCAAACAGAGCCTTAGTGACCAAGATTGCACAAACACCAAAAATAAAATTGAATCCTATTAGAATTTGAGAGGCTTATATATACTCAACTACAAAAGCTAGTTTGAGAGTTGAAGTTTGCACTACTTTATAAAGGCTATCTTTATCATATCTCTAGCGAATGTGAGATTTCTAACAAATCCATTTTAGACTTTTTATTTCTTAAACATAGTAGTAAACAAAAATATACCTGAAGATCAAAAACACCTAGCCAAGGAACATAATCAGCCAGATTAAAAGCTCCTATCAAAGCCAATCCTTCGTGAACCAACTTCTTCACATCAAATTGCTCATGCTTAGTCCCACCCAACATCATCTTAAACACAATATCCTCAATAAGATTCCCTACAACTTCACTAACATTCACAAGCTCACCTACCAAACCAGCTTTCTCCAAAGATTTAACTAAAACATCCAACTCTTGTTTCCTTATAGGACCAAACATCTCAACTTTTGAAGCACTAAGAACTTTCAAAGTGCAAAATTTCCTCACACTGCGCCAATGAGGACCATACTCAGAAAAACCCAGTCCTTTGGAGCCATTAGCAATGAGCTCAGATGCTTGAGTCTTTGGTCGATTTGCGAAAACGATGTCGTGGGTTTTGAGGAATGATTCAGCAGCTTTTGAAGATGAAATGACAATAGCTGGGACTTGACCCAATTGTAAGGACATGATTGGACCATATTTTTTGGAGAGTGATTGAAGTGTTCGATGCGGAAGTGTGCCTAATATGTGGAGGTTTCCGATTATTGGTAGTGGTGAGGGACCTGGTGGCTTTTTATGGATTATGGTTTTGTGTTTTGGATGGAAGAAGAGTTTGAATAAAAAGTATGTGAAAGTGAAGAGAAGGAAACCAAGTATTATTGTTATTGATGTAGAAGACATATCTACAATGAGTGGATTGATTGGGTTGATTTTAACGGGCTTTATATACTCAACGTGCAACGATTTTCTTTGTTAATCAATAATTGAGCTTTTATAATTGCCTTGGTGACTATTTGCTTGAAAAAGATGATCCATGATTAGGGGACGGAATAGTTGAGACAGGCTTAAAAGGCCTACAGTCTAGCTAGCCTACTATTAGAATTTTGGAGGTATATGTTCAACCACAAAAGCTAACGTGAGAGTTGAAGTTTGCACTACATTTATAAAGGCTATCTATGGCATAGCTTTAGCCAATGTGATACTTCTAAGTTCTAACACACCACCTCATGTCCAGGACTGAACAAACTGGAACATGGAATCAATAACAACGGGTGGCCCAATATGGGAGGTCTCCACAACAAACAACAAATGAATGTAGGATAAACTCTGATACTATATTAGAATTTGAAAGACATATATTCAACCATAAAAACTAGTTTGCACTACACTTATAAAGGTTATCTATGTGATATCTCTAGCTAATGTGGGACTTCTAATACCTACATAGATTAGGTTAGAGGATATTATTTTTTAAAAATGAGCATGTCAAGGCTTTTTATAAAATTATTTAAGTAAATATGAATAAATTTTTAATATATATATATATATATATATATATATATATATATATATATATATATATATATATATATATATATATATATATATATATATATTAAAATTTGTACATTGTTTAAATTATAAATCTATTAACTTTTTCAACAATTCAAGTTTATTATTCTATATTAATTTTTCACATATATAAATGTATTATTATAAATTAGAATTGAAATATGATGCCGTATATAGTCAAATTCTCTAAAATATCATGTTAAATATCAAAAGGGAGTTTAATCCCAATGGTTTATTAGTTCATTAGTATATTTAAACATAAATATAATTACTTATGTAAATATGTTCATGTAAAATATATTTTTAAACAGGTTAACACACCATATCATTAGACTTTCAAAAGATCAAATTCATGTCTAAAAAATAAATTTATGACAGATGACAAGCCAAACTCAAACTTTCAACATTTTGACAGGGCAAGCTTCGTTTGACAAAGTTTAACTCGGTCTATCCTATTCTCACCCCTATTACATGATGATATGTTAATTTAATTTTTTTAAAATAAAACGTGTTATGTTATATTAATTGAAAAATATCATTAGAGAGTGAATGATATCAATAGTGTATACAAAAAAAAATAACTTGAAAAGTATATTTATGTTTGTGCTCAAAATAGGTGAGTAATTGTTTAGCAAAATAAAACTTATTTATAGTTAAAATTTGAATCGAAAGATGACGCTAAAAAGATAAAGAAGTAACAAATAATATAAGAATTTAAAAATTAACTTAGATATAGACAATTGGGTTAAATGAGCTTTTAGGAAAAGAGGTTGAAACCTACTTTTGAAAGAAAATTCGGAGCTTTTTTTGCAATGATCCCGCTTCGATTCCTGCTGAAGGCTATTTTTATTATTTTTTCATTTTTTAGTTTGTTATCATTTAAATTTTATTACTCCCTCCGATTTTTTTTTAAGTGTCCAATTTTGTCGGATTTAACGTTTCTATTTAACTGTCCATTTTGTGTTTTAAGGGTACGATTTGTCAATTGTGCCCTTTTTTAATTACACTTATCTTTTTCAATAAATATTATTTTTTATATATTTGAAAACTAAAGGCTTTTTTTTAAAAAAAAAACAAAAAAGTTTGTTTATTTTTATATATTCTATTGATAACAATAATCTGAAAATATTTTTTTTGTATAACAATAAATCTATTGATGAGAGTATAATAGGAAGATCAGATGCAAAAATCTAATTTCTTAATTTTGTGTTACTATTCTAAACGGACACTTAAAAAAAATAGAGGGAGTAGTTGTTATTATCTTTTTTTAAAATTTTTTTTTTGTATAAATCGTTTTTAAAAAAATATGTTTTAGCAAACAAATTTAAGATTAAAAATAACTTTGAAGCTAAAAAAAACAACAATTACCAAACAATTTTTGCACTTTCTTTGAAAGTTTTGATTTTCACTTTTAACTTTCAGTCAGTTTTTGAGACTTAAAAAAGTCGGGCCAAATGGACCCTAAGAACTACGGTAATTAATTTGGTCTCTTTAGATATAAAAAAACCCAAAAAAAAATATATATATATATATTCCCTGACTTTGTCCTTAATCTTTGGTCTTTTTAGACCAAAGATTAAGATGCCAAAAGTTTATGAGGATGTGGAAGAAAATATGTGTTTTTTTATTTAAATTGTCATGACCCAAAATCACATCATGACCGCGATGAACGAACAAATACTAGTCCGGCAAGCCTAATTATCAAACTGAACAAACAATAAACATGAAATTTTCAATATAACCCTTTACTTCAAAATAATATTTACTGAAATTTCGACAGAGTATCCTCTGTATTTTCAACATGTTTCAAAATCAGAATAAAACTTGTTTTAAAGCATTGGCCAGAATTTCAAGAAATACATTTTTAAATTTATACATCCCAAAATAAAGATATTCCTAGACTTAAAATTGTTGCAGATAAACCGAATCAACATAACATAAACATAAACAAAAGAGTGTCCCATCAAAGGAAACCTAACAAAGAGCTACAATATGGATATTTGAATCTATGAGAAGCTTGCTACTCTTCTGAATCTAAAAAAAAAAAAAATATGAAGGGGTAAGTCGCAAGGGCTTAGTGAGGAGACAACAACCACCACCAATATAAAGGAAAACACACAAGGACACGAATAATTAGTTTTCTCAAATTTAATTTCAATTTAAAAAGGTTGTAACCATGACATAATCAAATGGACACATGCAAATTGACTAAACATGTAAATTTATCCGTAAAATAAGACTATTAAAAAATTCATTGTTTTAAAGAGGTGAAAACCAAACCAACAACTTTATAGGCACAATAGGAAATCGGGTATACTAAAAATAATCAAATTTGAAGAAAGTATATTTATCTGATACAATTTAATGGAATCAAAATAATCAACTTTAAAGAAAGTATAGAAATCCAGTAAAATAAAATAAAAAGAAATCTTTGTGAGAGAATCGAGAGACGGGTCCATCTCGTTGATAGCACTTTCCTCTTAAGAGCGGTCTCTCACTTAGTGGTGGCTCCATCTAACGGATAACTCTTCTCTCATTGATTCGGAAAAGGCATCGTCAAATCTATCGGTCATTACAATGTTAAAACCGAGAGCTAACTACATCTCGTTGATAGCTCTTTCCTCCTAAGAGTGGCTCCCTTAGTGGTAGCTCCATCTAATGGATAGTTTTTTCTCTCGACTCAGTGAAACATCAAATATATCAATCAAAGAGTCTACATCTCGTTGATAGCTCTCTCCTCCTAATGGCGGCGCCCTTTCCATAGGGGTGGCTTCATCTAACAGGTAATTCTCCCTAACCAAAATCACATTACTAGGTGCACCTAGATTGTCGTCATTATAACCGTGATTTTTAAAATACATCTCTTAAAACATGTTTCACTACATTTCCAAAACTTTTGTTGAAATACAAACAATCCAAACGGAATTGAAAACATTCCTCATTATAAGCCATAAGTAAAAATCATATTCAAACAGAGAATATCCACATTTTCCACAAACATATATCTCAAACCATATTTCCCAACATGTCCAACTTATGTCGAACTATATAAAATAACTCTCAATTTCAAATCTTGTGCTCAATAGATCATGAGTAAATTCAAATAGAGATTGTATTAACATCGGTAACTTTAAAATTTAAACAACGATGATGAGAAAAATATGTTCAAAAGGTTGTGTTTTCCAAAAAAAAGAAATTATAATAAATACTTTAATATAGAAAATGAGTAGCATAAACTTTATAATAGTAATTAAAATAAGTGATAATGATCATTATCAACTTACAACTATGACGAATCAACTTTATACCTAGCAATGCCTTCGGAATTATCAACGGAGCAATTTCCACCGAATCTGAACATCATACACTAATTTTAGCTCTTGTGAAAACTTATTTAAAATCACATTACCCAATTGATAAAAGAATTAGACAAAACCCCAATTTGTTAGAGTTAAAGTTTGAAAGAGACTCATTAAAATCTAAGATTTTACTAGTTCCACTACTCACTCAAGATATATATCATCTCTAAGTTTAATGAATCATAAAGTTTTTACCACAAAGAGTATCAATGAGCAACTTTTAAGGAGTGGGTATGATAGAAAGTGATAAATTATAAGGTTAATTGTTCCAATTCGAAAAGGAACATGTCTCCATAGAAAGGGGAAAAAACTAGAATTTTCTTATTAAATATTTTTCTTCATATTCTTTTACATGCACAATACAAATATATATATATATAAACAAATATCATAAAACTACTAATAACTTCTCAAAACTACTAATAACTACCTATATATTTTTAAAGACATAATTAACAATATAAATTAGATATTACATATCAAATACATTTATTTAAGAGTTTAATTGTTGTGCACCGTTGGTGTAAAGAGTTTTTGCACATACATCCAATGATGTGTTGCCACATCATTTAATGAATGTGCACATCATGTATTTTTAATTATCATACATGATGTGTCGATATATTATTTGACGCATGTGTAAAATAATTTTACACTGACGGTGCATATAAATTAAATTCTTTATTTAATATATGTATCATTACTCCATGCGTGCACGACAACCTTGTCCTCAATGTTGTAATTAGAATGAATGAAACTTCCACCAGGATCATACGATGTTGTATCCCATACATTTGGTGTCTCCGGTTGCTCAAGACATTGATCAATTTGGATAATTAATGATAATCCAACAGCACTAATACCCAATTTAGTAGACATTATTGAAGAATGCCCACATTGTTGTATGGTCGTGGGTGGTGATAAGAACCCAAAACCAAGAGACACGTCAGAAGAAGTGAAGTATGAAAGTGGTGGTGGACATAAGAAATTGGAAGAATTGACGATTGTGGTGTTATTGACCATATCTTTGATGGAATTGGAAACATAATCAATGGTGGAATCAGAATTATCACTAGGGTTTGATTCTTTTTTAATTTCATCCCTAGGATACATCTTGAGCCCGTCATCGTCAATTTCCTTTACTTCATCCTCATCAGACAAGGGCAAAACATTCACAATACTCTGGTTGGAAGAAGATGATTCGGATTTAATGTGCAAGGTATGTCGGTTTTGAAACATACGGAGATAAGATTCGTGGCGGAGGTCTTCGGTGAATGTAAATTCATGGAAGGCTGTAGTGAGGGCTTCAATGCATTCCCGAAGCAGTGACAATTCTTGGGCGCTTATAGCCATGGTAGAAAGTAATAAATTATAGGATTAATTGTTCCAATTCGAGAAGGAACATGTCTCCATAAAAAGGGGAAAAGACTAGAATTTTCTTATTGAATATTTTTCTTCATTGTCTTTTACATGCACAATACAAATATATATAAACAAATATCATAAAACTAATAATAACTTCTCAAACCTACTAATAACTACCTATATATATTTAAATACATAATTAACGATATAAATTAGATATTATATATCAAATACATTTATTTAATATATGTATCAGGGTACTCTTCTCCTTCTTTAATGCACTAACCCTATCCCCAAAACTATAGCCAATAATATTTATAGAAGTGTGAGAAAAGCTTATCCTAGAGATGTAGTATCTTCCTTTAAGTGTATGATGTATGGTTGATATTTGTTGTTGGAATGAGAAGAAGTGATGAAATGGAAGAAATATGGAGAAATAGAAGAAAAACGTGAAACACGGGAGGAAGAGAAAACCAAAATGACTATGTGAAAATGAGGGAAGGAATGGGAAAACTCACGTGAGGTTCTCATTTATCTATTTTTTCTTCTTCTTTTTTTGTTGTTTATATATATATATGTATATATAAATGAAACGTTGCGTTTCAATAATAATCATAAGTTTACATATTTGTGTTTTTTTTATTTTGAAAAAATAAAAGAAAATTATTTTTTAATAAAAAAAACTACTTCTTTGTAAGAGGAAGAGTAAGAAATACATGTATGAAAATGCATGTAAATTTTGTCGTAAAAAGTATGAGAAACTGAAAGTGAAGATAAGGAAAGAAAATATTGTTGTTGCTGCAAAAGACATGTCTACAATGAATGGCTTGGTTTGGGTCAAGTAGCAAATGTTGAAGAATATCAAGAACTCCAAATTGGTCCCATTTTATCTCTAAACTTGAAGTATACCTCATCGGATTTGGATCTTCTCCAATTTTCTCTCACGTTTTCTCTCCTTTTTCTTAATCTAATGGTTGAGAAAAACATGAGGAATAAAAAGAAGAGAAAATCAACCATTGGATTAAGAAAATTAATGAGAGAAAACATGAGGGAAAATTGGAGAAGATCCAATCCCATGACACAATGCATAAACCAAACCATGTACTCCCTTCGTTGAATATCCGTGAGATGTAAATGAATATTGTGAGAACGTGTTAATACTCCCTCTAGTCTTGAATATTAGAAAGAAAGAAAAAAGGCACACCCTTTAAGAAAAGTGGATAAAGTATTAAAAAAATATGTCATTTACTATTTTACCCTTAGTTTTATTTTTAAATAAATTAAAAGTTTGCTTACTTCTTTTTTACACGGTTTCCAAGGTGTAGGCTTGTAGTAGTATGGAAAAGTAAAATAAAGGGTAAAATTGGATTATTCAAAATAAATGTAATGATTGTAGTAACGTTTTCTTATATTTAAGACGACTTTGTAAAAAAATAAATTTGTTTCTTATATATGAGACCGGAGGGAGTATATATGTTCGCTTTTCTACGATAAATACAATATTCCTATCTGAAATTCTGGCACCTACTGGGGACAGATGTTAAGACAGAAGCTATAGCAATTGTCGTACGTAGTCAGTTGTAATGCTAAGACAAATGCTCTAGCGTATGTCCACAGTAGAATATAATCAACAAGTAAAAGCAACAGACAGTGAAGTAAACAACACAGAGAATTGTTAACCCAGTTCGGCGTTCACAACGACCTACTCTGGGGGCTACCAAGCCAAGAAGGAATCCACTATAATAGATCTAGTTCTAAGCCCACTGCAAACATCCAAGTTTACGACTTATCTCCTAGACTCTACCCGTGCTAACTCAACCTAGGAACTCCTAAGTTTGAGACCCCGTCTCACTTCCTTTCTATCACAAACCTTGTGATTATAACAGTTCAACAAACGATGAGGTTTCACTAACCAAACAAACAGACACTCTCCGTGCTTAAAAGCTTGGGAGAAGTTTCACAAAATACAAACCAAACAGGCCTAAGCTTGTGTTATAGAATCCACAAGAAAGGCTTACAATTAACAAGACTCAAACCCTAAAACTATAATCTTGAAATACGGCTTCAGTCAACTTTTAGGTTTTAGTCTTCACATATATATACCCTGAGTTAGCATAGGCTAGATCTTCGTTTTTGGGCTTCACAATACAGCTGGTCGTTGAAAAAGTTCAGCAAACATATTCTTGGATAAAATCTCTTGTTTTCATAAATGGCGTAGCATATTATGAAAATATAACCTGGTGCAGCCGCCTTATAAAACCTCAATGAAAACGTGCGTCTTGGTATATAAGGAAAGGCGAAAATATTGTTTAGGCGAATCTTCAAGGATATGGCGCATAAATACAGCGAGAATTACCGTCACGACAGATGCTGTACCCACATGCTACGGCATCTGGTCCAACATCTTGCTAGAACTTGTTTTTGCAAAATGAGGCCAACATACAAAACACCAACAATCTCCCCCTTTGGCAAATTTTGGCTAAAACAAACTAAGACCAGTTCTGGAGAGATGCAGTACATACCTTCCTTCAAGTCAACGCAAACACACAGCTAAGAAAGAAGATAATACATTGTCACATTATTTTCAAAAGAGGTCTTCAAGTGAGAAATAATGAACAAGCAGCATCAGAGGCATGCAACAGCGGAAATACACAACTTAGCCTCATAAGGTACAAGATAGGAGAGAAATAAACTCTCACACATAAGCGCCATACAGTTAAACCAGGGAAAAATAAATTCCCACAAATATGAATCACCATAGGGAAAATAAATTCCTACACCACTGAGAAAAATAAATTCTCAGGTATCAAGTAAAAGTGGATTCCTCTAAAACAGACGAGATGCCTTGGCATTTGGAATGACATCTGTCACACACAACATGCATCACAACAAAAGTAGATTGCTCCCCCTGAGTTCATGCATATATCACAGTAGAGAATACTCCCCCTCAACAGAACAAACATACACATACAGATATAGCATACCTGCTCCCCCTCAATCATAGCACACCAGATGGTGTAACATGTGTCACAGCATTATCACGAACAGAACATGCATCTTTACTACTACTCCCCCTTTTTAGCCATAATTTTGACAAACATAATGCGTCATGCATTGACAAACAGAAGTAGCAACACATCATAGTAGCATAATTACAGACCAGCAGCACATGGGAGGGCACAAGATATCCTGGGCGTAGCCCGCAAGGTTCAGACAGACAAAAACAATAGGAGCAGTAAAACACAGGAGCAAGGACATCATTCAGAGGAGCTTTCATCAGAGCTCTCTATCATAGGTTCACCATCAGCATCAACATCATTATTTCCAGCACCGGCTGCTTCAATCAAGCTCACTATATCAGTGCACACCAGGGCTTCTTCTCCAAGCTCTCTTTCCAGAGCTACCCTTCTCTTCTTGTCACCTACACTTTGTCTGCCAACATAAGCTTCACCAGATGCTTCATCTTTAGACACTTCTTCCTCAAAGACAGAGTTACTCTCTACGGCATTTCTCTTCAACTGTTTCTTCTGGACAACAGGAGTATCAACACCAGCACCAAATGTCTTCACCAGGGATGTAGACTTATCAGTATCATCACTACTAAAACCAGTATCAGAACATACGTCAGCTACAATATTAGGACGAGGAACCTGTTGGTCCAAAGATGCTTCAGCATCTGGCACAACGTCAGATTGAGGAACAGGGTCCTTGATGAGATTCAGACCATTGTCAACCATGGTGTCACCAGTTTCAGTAACCTTTGCTACAGGATCAATATCCACTTCCATGTCATCAGTACTAGGAGCAGCCTCAGGATCCTTAACAGTATTCACATCAACAATATCTAGGGTTTCAACCTGATCAGATTTCCCTAAATGCTCCAACTCAACATTCTTTTCAACTTCTTCAACAACAAGCCTAATCTTCTCAGTCTCAGAACTAGAGTGATGCTTAACAACAGTATCAGAACTTATCACACTAATGTAGCGTGTGATGAAGTAGTTAAGGGAAGTTTTTAAGACTTTCCCTAAATTAGCGTGCGCAACATAAGAGTAGAGAGAGAGAATAACTGCTGCACGTTTTTCAGACATTAACTGCTACAAATCCTCATGTAGGCAAATTCCTAATTTGCCTCTTAGCTTCTCAAATTGGTTAGCATCTAGTGCTTTCGTGAATATATCTGCGAGCTGTTCCTCAGTAGCAACATGTTTTAAAACCACCACATTCTCTTCTACTAAATCTCTGATAAAATGATGACGAATATCTATGTGCTTGGTCCTACTGTGTTGTATAGGATTTTTAGAGATATTGATTGCACTCAGATTATCACAATACAAAGCCATAGCATCTTGCTCAACATTATACTCCCTCAGCATCTGTCTCATCCAGACAAGTTGTGAACATCTACTCCCAGCTGCAATGTATTCAGCTTCAGCAGTTGAAAGAGACACACAGTTTTGTTTCTTACTAAACCACGATATCAAATTCTCTCCCAAGAAGAAACAACCACCAGAAGTGCTCTTTCTGTCATCAGCACTGCCAGCCCAATCTGCATCACAAAAACCAATGAGTTGAGAATTGTCACTTTGTGAGTACATCATGTCGTAGTCACATGTGCCGCTAACATACTTGAGGATTCTTTTCACTTGAGTTAAGTGACTCATCTTTGGATCAGCTTGATATCTTGCACACACACCCACTGCAAAGCTAATATCAGGTCTACTAGCTGTAAGATATAGGAGACTCCCTATCATACTTCTGTAGAGACTCTGATCAACACTAACACCCTTCTCATCTTTTGTCAACTTTAAATGAGTAGGTGCTGGAGTCCTTTTGTGAGTAGCGGTATCCATTCCAAACTTCTTGACAATATTTTTTGCATACTTACTCTGAGAGATAAATATTGTCTCATCCATTTGCTTCACTTGTAGTCCAAGGAAAAACGTTAATTCCCCAACTAAACTCATCTCAAACTCTGACTGCATCTGTTTGATAAAATGCTCCACCATCTGACTTGACATCCCACCAAACACTATGTCATAAACATAAATTTTTGCTATCATTAGTTTACCATGTTCTTCTTTTACAAACAGAGTTTTATCATGTCCTCCTTTCCTGTATCCATGATTGACAAGAAATTCAGTCAATCTCTCATACCAAGCCCTAGGAGCTTGTTTCAACCCATATAAAGCCTTCTTCAACTTGTAGACATGATCAGGAAGATCTGGATTCACAAAGCCTTTTGGTTGTTCCACATACACCTCTTCATTTAAGTACCCATTGAGAAAGGCACTCTTAACATCCATTTGGAAAAGTTTAAATTTCAGAATGCATGCAACACCAAGCAACAGCCGTATAGACTCTAATCTAGCAACTGGGGCAAAAGTCTCATCAAAGTCTAATCCTTCCACTTGAGTGTATCCCTGTGCCACAAGCCTCGCCTTGTTTCTTGTAATAGTTCCATTTTCATCAGATTTATTTTTATAAACCCATTTAGTACCTATTACATTCAACCCTTTTGGTCTAGGAACTAGATCCCAAACCTCACTTCTTTCAAACTGATTCAACTCTTCTTGCATAGCAGTAATCCAATAATTGTCCATGAGAGCCTCTTTGACATTTTTTGGCTCTATTTTTGACACAAAGCAAGAGTTAGAGATTATATCTTGATTTCTTCTTGTGGTAATACCTTCATCAGGATTCCCTATGATCAGATCCTTGGGATGATTTTTCTGGACTCTGATAGATGGTCCTTTACTAACTGGAGCAGTAGTATCATCAGTGGTAGGACTATCAGGCGTTACCTCAAAATCCTCTATACTAGCATTTTCTTCAGGCTGGAATTCAAATGCTTCAGCATCTGGACTTTCATCTGTCTTAGCGTCAGATGGTACATCATCTATCACAACATTCATTGATTCCATCATTACTTGAGTTCTGAAGTTATACACTCTGTAGGCTCTGCTGTTAGTTGAGTATCCCAAGAATATACCTTCATCACTCTTTGGATCCATCTTCCTCCTTTGTTCTCTATCTATCAGAATGTAACACTTACTTCCAAATACATGAAAATACTTGATAGTAGGTTTTCTACCTTTCCACAATTCATATAAGGTCTTAGTGGTTCCAGCTCTTAAAGTGACACGATTGAGAATGTAACATGCTGTATTCATAGCTTCAGCCCAAAAGTGTTGAGGCAGTTTCTTTGAGTGTAGCATGACACGAGCACATTCTTGTATAGTTCTGTTCTTTCTTTCAACTACACCATTTTGTTGAGGTGTAATAGGTGAAGAAAATTCATGTCCTATTCCTTCAGCAGTGCAAAACTCAAAGAATCTTGAGTTTTCAAATTCTCTACCGTGGTCACTCCTTATTCTGACAATGACACTATCTTTTTCTCTTTGAAGTTGTTTACACAAATCCTTGAAAGCACAAAAGGTGTCTGACTTTTCTCTGAGAAAGTTGATCCAAGTGAATCTTGAGTAGTCATCTACAACAACAAAAGCATATCTCTTTCCTCCTAGACTTTCAACCTGCATAGGCCCCATCAAGTCCATATGAAGTAATTCAAGCACCTTTGATGTAGTCAGATGCTGCAGCTTTGGGTGTGGCATCTTTGTCTGCTTCCCAATTTGACATTCACCACATATGCTTCCTTCTTCTATCTTCAGTTTAGGTACTCCTTTTACTGCATCTTCAGCTATGACTTTCTTCATACTCCTTAGATTAAGATGACCCATCTTTTGATGCCATAACTTGACTTCATCTTCTCTAGTGATGAGACAGGAAGAAATTTGAGCACTTTCTTCAGGAATCCATAAATAACAGTTATCTTTAGACCTGACTCCTTTCATAACAGATTCACCATCTTTAGTTGAGACAATGCATTCAGACTTCGTGAAGTTCACTTTCATTCCTTGATCACACAATTGACTGATGCTTATGAGATTTGCAGTCAATCCTTCCACTAAAAGAACATTCTCAAGCTTAGGCAACCCATTTGCAATGAGGCTTCCAATGCCTTTGATCTGACCTTTGGCCCCATCACCAAAAGTAACATAACTGGTAGTGTAAGCTTTAACATTGGTTAGATAATTTTTAACACCAGTCATATGTCTTGAGCAACCACTATCAAAGTACCAATCATTTCTGGATGAAACTCTCAGAGATGTATGAGCTATGTGAGCAGCATCATTTGCCTTTGGTTTCCATTCTTTCTTTGTATTGCTTGAATCAGATTCATACCTGGGATTATTATACCATCTTGGAAACCCATACAATCTAAAACAGAAAGGTCTGATGTGACCTCTTCTACCACAGTAATGACAGATCCATCCCTTAGGTTTAGGAATGACTTTGGCAGGCTGATGTTGTTGAACATGCTGTGGCATCTGTCTGGTTTCAGTGGGATCATAAGTGTCTTTAGCAGGAACAAATGTACTAGTAGAAGTAACATTTTTCTTTTTAGGATAGTTATATTCTACTCCAATACCCTTAGGTTTCCCAGCAACTTGACCCTCAACCAGTATATCTAATCTTTCAGTTCCATTATTTAGCAGTCTAAGCTGTTTATTTAAACTAGTCAGCTGATAGTTCAATGTGGTTACCTCATCTCTAAGAGCAGAAGCCTCGGACAGATGCTTTGCCTTCTCAGATTGTAGCTGCTTTGTGAGTTGAGATATTTGAGTCTGATGCTTCAGCTTCTCATCTTGCAATTTACTTATAACGTTTTGTTGCTGCTGACAAACCTTTTCACTCTTCTGACTCAGTGCTTTATAGGACGCAGCTAGTTCATCAAAGGTCAATTCATCATCATCTGATTCAGATTCAATAAATCCAGTAAGTGCAGTAATGTGATTTGCAGACTCAGAGTAGTCATCATCCTCAGAGTCATCTTCATCAGACCAAGTGACAGCCATACCCTTCTTCTGTTTCTTCAGGAATGTTGGACATTCAGCTCTAATATGTCCATGGCCTTCACATTCATGACATTGAACACCTTTTCCAGTACTGGCCTTTTCCTCAGGTCTGTATTTTCTTTCACCATTAAACTTTCTGTTATTATCAGAGAAATTGCCTTTAGCATTTGTCCTGCCTCTTCCATCCATCTTCTTTAATATTCTGTTGAACTGCCTGCCTAGATGTGCCATAGTTTCAGATAAATTTTCATCAGTTTCTAAACCATTTTCTACTTCCTCACTTTCAGTGGTGTTGGTTATAAGAGCTATACTCTTCTTCCTCTTCTCGGTTTTCTCTTTAGCAGCCAGCTCATAGGTTTGTAATGAACCCACTAAATTTTCAAGTTTCAATACTCCTATATCATGTACTTCTTCTATAGTAGTAACTTTCATATCAAACATCTTAGGAAGAGATCTAAGCATTTTTCTTACCATTCTTTCCTCGCTTAGCTTTTCACCTAGAGCATCAAAGTTGTTTGCAAAGTCTAGAATGGTCATGTGGAAGTCATGAACAGATTGATCTTCACCCATCATTAGGTTCTCAAACTTTACGGTCAAAAGTTGTAGCCTTGAATTCTTCACCTTAGCGGTGCCTTCATGTGTAGTCATTAGAATATCCCATGCTTCCTTGGCTACTGAGCACTGTTTGATCATCCTGAAAATGTTATTATCCACAGCATTGAATAAGGCATTTAGCGCCTTGGAGTTACCATGTGCAAGCTCATCCTCTTCCTTGGTCCACTCCGCTTCTGGTTTTAGTTCACCTGTAGTTTTACCATCTTTGTCACGTATCACTGGATGTTCCCATGCCGTTAGGATAGCCTTCCAAGATTTGCTATCAAGTGATTTGATAAACGCCACCATTTTGGCTTTCCAGTAATCATAGTTTGATCCATCCAGAAGTGGAGGTCTGTTGACATAGCCACCATCCTTGTTCATTATGCCAGAAAGTAACTTCCCTGGTCCTCACCCACGCAGAACAGGGTGCCTGCTCTGATGCCAATTGAAATTCTGGCACCTACTGGGGACAGATGTTAAGACAGAAGCTATAGCAATTGTCGTACGTAGTCAGTTGTAATGCTAAGACAAATGCTCTAGCGTATGTCCACAGTAGAATATAATCAACAAGTAAAAGCAACAGACAGTGAAGTAAACAACACAGAGAATTGTTAACCCAGTTCGGCGTTCACAACGACCTACTCTGGGGGCTACCAAGCCAGGAAGGAATCCACTATAATAGATCTAGTTCTAAGCCCACAGCAAACATCCAAGTTTACGACTTATCTCCTAGACTCTACCCGTGCTAACTCAACCTAGGAACTCCTAAGTTTGAGACCCCGTCTCACTTCCTTTCTATCACAAACCTTGTGATTATAACAGTTCAACAAACGATGAGGTTTCACTAACCAAACAAACAGACACTCTCCGTGCTTAAAAGCTTGGGAGAAGTTTCACAAAATACAAACCAAACAGGCCTAAGCTTGTGTTATAGAATCCACAAGAAAGGCTTACAATTAACAAGACTCAAACCCTAAAACTATAATCTTGAAATACGGCTTCAGTCAACTTTTAGGTTTTAGTCTTCACATATATATACCCTGAGTTAGCATAGGCTAGATCTTCGTTTTTGGGCTTCACAATACAGCTGGTCGTTGAAAAAGTCCAGCAAACATATTCTTGGATAAAATCTCTTGTTTCCATAAATGGCGTAGCATATTATGAAAATATAACCTGGTGCAGCCGCCTTATAAAACCTCAATGAAAACGTGCGTCTTGGTATATAAGGAAAGGCGAAAATATTGTTTAGGCGAATCTTCAAGGATATGGCGCATAAATACAGCGAGAATTACCGTCACGACAGATGCTGTACCCACATGCTACGGCATCTGGTCCAACATCTTGCTAGAACTTGTTTTTGCAAAATGAGGCCAACATACAAAACACCAACACTATCCGTACTGGTATTTATTAACGGCATGTTTGGTGCGCTGGATAGGGAGACAGGATAACATAAAATTAACTTATCATATTGTTATCTGTTATTTGGTGCACTAATGGAAAATGATAAATTTAACCTATTATTAATCATATCCTATTGACCATTTGTTATTCTTTTTCTTAATTTTTGATGGATTAGCAACCTGATAGCATAAACTTATCAGGCGTGTTTTCTATTATATCAAGAACTCAAAGTTGGTCTCATTATATCTCTAAACTTATGGTGTACATCATCTACATGTTTTTTTTGTGGTATTTATTACGGCCCCCTTTTTCTTTATTAGCAGCGCGACATGACATCGTATGACAAGACATAAACCAAATCATTTGTCAAAAAAAACCAAATCATGTACTCCCTCCGTTGAATATCCGTGAGATGTAAATAAATATCCGTGAAAAACGTGTAGTATAATATATGTGTTTGTTCCGTAAGATAAATACAATATTCATATCCGTATTGATATTCATTAAACGGATAATCCATTGAGTATATGATTTGGTATAAGTAATAAGATATTTATTACGGCCCCCCTATGATACAATGAATAAACCAAACCATGTACTCCCTCAATCATTACATATATAAGTGTCACTTTCTCAACAAAAACAAATCTACACATTTACTTCATTGTTTGCGTCTATTTTTTAATGTCTGGAATTATGAGGTATTTTTAATTGGGCACAATCTTAAATGATTTTTAATTACATATAAATGTAAAAAAAAATAAAAAAATTAATAAAGATGATTATATGATATTAAATTATGTGATTAAATTATTTTATATTTAAATTTTTTCATTTATGTTAGTATGTCCAGATAATTTTTATTTGAGATTGTGTCTATTTAAAAATTACTCTGGAATTATACATATCGATTTTGATTACTATTGCAGTGTTTTCTTCCTCAATCATTCACAAGTGTCACTTTCTCATAAAAACCAAAAAACTACACAATTACTTTATTCGTTTGCATGGAATGTGATGCAGGAGGGTTTATTTAGATTTGTTATTAGATTTGTTATTTTTACTATTCTAGATTTGTTATATTTTTTCTACAAAAAAAAAAAAAACAAAAAAAAGATTTGTTAGTTTTTTATTTCCCTTACTATTTAAACCAAACCATTGTAGCCTTGAGAGGCAAGTTTTTCATTCAATAAAATATTCGAGTTTTATCTCAATCTTCAGTGGACTCCAAAATCCTATTTTGACAAGTTTGTACTTGCGGCTTGTCTTTATTAATTAGGTTTAGTGTTTCGCTAACCTAGCGCTTCCGTACTGTCAGTTGGCATCAGAGCAGGTTTTCCCTGTTCTTTCGTGAATTGAACAGTCATGGGAGATCAACCAATAACCAGGGCAGACCTTAAGGGTACCGCGACTTTTACCACGACCCTAACTGCTTTGAATGTACAAATAGCGGTCTTAGCAAAGTCGAACAACAACACCGACAACAACACCAACATCAACAACAGAAACGATAACAACAATGACAACAGAAACGACGACAACAACAACATAAACCACAATAATAACAACAACAACAACAACAATAGAAACAACAACAACAACAACAACAACAACAACAACAACAACAGAAACAACAACAACAACCGAAACAATAACAACAACAACAACCGCAACAACAGTGGGAGGACAAATTTTGGGTTTTAGGGATCGTAATAACAACTACCCTACTACTGATGATGGAGGTGACCGTGGGAATCACCATAATTACTGCGTAAAAGCTGGTATTCCCTTATTTCACGGAACAATGGGAGTAGAAGAATTTATGGACTGGCATATTGATGTTTATAGGTTTTTCGACGTCATGGACATCCCGGAGAACAAGCAGGTTAAGATGGTTGCGATCAGGCTGAAATGTACCGTGGCTGTTTGGTGGGATAGGCTCGTTCTTCAAAGGCATAGACAAAGGAAACACCTTATACGAACTTGGAGAAAGATGAAACGGTTGATGCTTGAAAGATTTTTACCTGAAGATTACGAACAAATTCTTTATAAGATGTATATTGAATGTGTTCAGGGAAAGCGATCAGTGACCGAGTACGCGGCTGAATTCTTGCGTTTTTCTAAACGTAATGAATTGGGCGAGTCTGAGAATCAGAAAGTGGCTCGTTATATTAATGGTTTGAAAAGTTCATTGCAAGAGAAGATGGAATTGCAGACTGTTTGGACCGTTGCTGAAGCGTCCAACCTAGCTTTGAAGGCAGAATTATTAGAAAAATCCCCTAGAAATTTCTCAAATTTTAGAAGGTATTCTCCACAGAACAATGTCGATGACAAAGAGAAAAGTGCAACAACCAAAGATTCAAACCCTGTTAGCAAAGCAAGCAGTTTTGGCAGTGCACCACAAGGGTACAGAACAACCCTTATGCGAAGCCTTCCGGTGATACTTGTTTCCGTTGCGGCGGGAAGGGTCACAGGTCCAACGTATGCCCATCAAGGAGAGTTGCAGCTGTGTTGGAAGAAAGAGACGACGATGATGCGAGAGAGCATCCTAATGAGGATGAATATGCAGAGGTAGAGTTTGCTGAAGAAGAATCTGATGAAAGGGTGAATATTGTGTTGCAGCGGATGTTACTAGCAACTAAAAATGAAGGGCAACGCAAAAAATTATTCAAGACTCATTGTTCTATCAAGAATAAGGTATGTGATCTCATAATAAATAATGGGAGCACAAAGAACTTAGTGTCACAAAAATTGGTGAATTATTTTAAGTTGCCCGCAAAGCCTCATGAGAAGCC
Organism: Trifolium subterraneum; assembly: GCA_951799995.1. Taxonomy (NCBI): domain Eukaryota; kingdom Viridiplantae; phylum Streptophyta; class Magnoliopsida; order Fabales; family Fabaceae; genus Trifolium; species Trifolium subterraneum. Next base: position 40,388,607 of record OX637467.1, read on the forward strand.
ATATGCCCTTGGCTGGGTCAGCAATGGATCCCAGGTACGAGTGACGTTGTCCTGCAGAGTACCCATCTTCATTGGCAAATATGATAAAGAAGAGGTACTTTGTGATGTTATTGATATGGATGTTTGTCATATTTTACTTGGTAGGCCTTGGCAATTTGATAATGATATTACTTACCGGGGACGGGATATTGTGATGATGTTTACTTGGGGCACTCATAAAATTGATATGGCTCCTATTTTACATTTTGATAAGAATCCGAAAGAAAAGAAATCTAGTTTCCTAGTGATGACTCAGGATGAGAGGAAACTTGATAAAGCTGTCAGAGAAGCTGATTGTTTTTGTCCAGTTGCTTTGAAAGGGGTGATGAGCGCTGTGAAAGAAGAGGTTCCAATTCCAAGGGAAATCTTAGAAATTTTAAGGGATTTCAACGAGTTGATTGCAGATAAGCTGCCAAATGACTTACCGCCGATGAGGGATATTCAGCACCAGATTGATTTGATTCCAGGGTCAAGCCTACCAAACCTTCCTCATTATCACATGAGTCCTAAGGAGAATGAGATTTTAAGGGAGCAAATTGAGGATTTACTAAGGAAGGGATTTATCCGTGAAAGCATGAGTCCTTGTGCCGTTCCAGTCCTTTTGGTGCATAAGAAAGGAAATTAGTGGAGGATGTGTGTTGATAGCAGGGCCATCAACTAGATCACTATCAAGTATCGTTTTCCAATTCCCCGTTTAGAAGACATGCTTGATGAATTGGCAGGATCTAAGGTGTTCTCAAAGATAGATCTGCGAAGTGGATACCATCAGATAAGAATTAGACCTGGAGATGAATGGAAGACAACTTTTAAGAGTAAGGATGGACTTTATGAGTGGCTAGTGATGCCTTTTGGATTGTCTAACGCCCATAGCACCTTCATGAGGTTGATGAATCAGGTTCTGCGTCCTTTTATTGGTTCTTTTGTCGTGGTTTATTTTGATGATATTCTGATTTATAGCAAGATCAAGGAAGAACACCTGGAACATGTGAGGCTAGTTTTGCAAGTGTTACAAGAGAATCAGTTGTACATTAATCTGAAAAAGTGCACATTCAGTACCAATAAATTACTTTTCTTGGGGTTTGTAGTTGGTGAAGATGGAATTCAGGTGGACGAAGAGAAAGTGAGGGCTATCAGAGACTGGCCTGCACCTACATCAGTTACTGAAGTACGTAGTTTTCATGGGCTGGCTACTTTCTACAGAAGATTTATCAGAGATTTCAGCACTATCACTGCACCAATCACTGAATGTTTGAAGAAAGGAAAATATAATTGGGGTTTTGAGCAGGAGCAGAGTTTTGCCTTGATTAAGGAAAAGTTGTGTACCGCCCCTGTCTTAGCTCTTCCTGATTTTGATAAAGTGTTCCAAGTTGACTGTGATGCTGGTGGAATTGGAATAGGGGCAGTGTTGTCTTAGGAGAAGAAACCAATTGCTTTCTTTAGTGAAAAGTTGAGTGAAGCTCGTCGAAAATGGAGTACTTATGATCAAGAATTTTATGTTGTTTTTAGAGCTCTTCACCAGTGGGAACATTACTTGATTCATAGAGAATTCATTTTATTCACTGATCACCAGGCTCTGAAATTTCTCCATAGTCAGAAACAGATCAACAAGATGCATGCTCGGTGGGTTAGTTTTCTGCATAAGTTCCCTTTTATTATTCAACATAAATCTGGAGCCCTTAACAAAGTAGCTGATGCTTTGAGTAGAAGGGATTCATTGCTTGTCACTTTAGCACAGGAGGTAGTAGGTTTTGAATGTCTGAAGGAGTTGTATGAGAATGATGCTGAGTTCAAAGAATTATGGGTTAAATGTCGTGAGCATCCTTGTGACGATTTTCATGTTCGTGAAGGGTTTCTTTTTAAGGGAAACTGACTGTGCATTCCATGTTCGTCGTTGAGGGAGAAATTAATTAGGGATCTACATGGTGGTGGTCTGAGTGGATGTCATACCCCATTTTTTGACCAATCGCATTTATGCGTCTTTTTACGACGGATTTTTCTTTGTCCGTTTCTGACGAAATTTCGACAGAGAGGTATTTTAAAATACCTCATTTGGTTACATTTTATTTTCCTTTTATTATTATTTTTTATTATTTTCTGATTTTTATTATTCATTTTTTCGTTTTTTATTATTATATATATATTATTATTATTTTTTATTTTATTTGTTTATTTGTGTATTTTTCCTTTTTGGCGTTTTTGCCAGTTTTTTATGGAAGTCCAGATCAGGTGTTTTTTGTCCAGGCCCAAAGGGGCAATTTTGTCCAAATGTGGTAATTTTCATCTGCCAAACCCTAGGTCTGACACAGTACAAATAGCTCAACACAGTTCCCAAGTCAGTACAGAAGGAATCAGCCGCAGATCTTCTTCTTCCTTTCCAAAAAAATCAAACAAAAAAAGATCACAGAAAGGAAAAATCAAAAACAGAACAAAGATCAAACGAGAATATCATCACCATCCTCATCAACCTTGAACAAAAATCATCATCCATCATTAACCCAGAAAACGAAAAAACACAAAAATCCGAAATCAAACAATTACCACCATCATTTTCCTCAACACAAAATCATAAATCATTTCCAGAATAAAAAACCCAGAAACAACATCATCTCCTTCGTCATAATCCATAAACCCTCATCATCATCATCAAATTTCATCAACGAATCCAAATCCCAACCAAATCAGAAACCACAAATCACGAATCCAAACCCAAAGCATCTCAGATTCAAGCAAACTGAACCTAAAACCTTCAAATTCGAATCGATTCACCAACAGAAATCGCAAAACAAAACGAATCGAACCGAAATCGAAAAGATGAGAAGAAGAAGAAGACATAACCGAATCTAATTTTACAAAATCAAAGGTTGATTTTTCTTTCCGTTCTGTTTCATTTGATCCGGGCAATGGGTTTAGTTTTTGATTATTTTTGAGCTTTGTTTTGAGTTTAGGATTTGATTTTGTTTGGAATTGATGTTGTGAGTTTTTAAGAAAAATGGAGTTTGAGAGGAAAATGGTGGAGAGAGATGAAAGAAAGATAATATGGCTGGCGGCGATTTGGGAAAGAAGAAGAGAGATTCTGATTTTTAGGGTTTTCATTTGTATATATAATTTGCTTATGCTCCTGTGCGCGCAGGTGCACAGTCTTATGGTGCACCTGCGCGCCTATATCTTTCTGATCCTGATCAAACGTTCACGATTCTATGTTCTTGTGATCAGATCAGAGCTGTCTGATCAATCAGACGGCTCTGATCTGATTTTCGTTAATTTACTTCACACACCTCCCCTCTGGGCCACGCCCCCAGCTGGGCTTGGGCCCATATTTGCTTTTTACACCCCCTTTTCTGTTTTAATTGATATTTGCACCCCTTTCTGTTTTTATTTTAATTTTTGCCTAATTATTTATTTATTGCATTGTAAAGACACTAGATTGTATCGTTTAGGAATTGATGTAAATTTAAATTAAATTGCATAGCATACTCTTGCATTCATCTCATATTTATTTTTTCTTGCAAATACCCTAGAATGTAATTAGGAATAAATGTACACTATAAATGAAAAATCGCATCTCATGCATATTTATTTATCGCTTTCCGCAAACACGTTACATATTTAATTCCGAGGGAAAAGACACCGTTTTGATCAAAATATCATTACGGATCGTCTTCGCGCTTATTTTGCCTATTGCGACGTTTGTATCATTTTTTCGCGCGCTACCTTTTAATTTTAACCCAATGTTCCAATCAAAATAATTAGTCTTTTATTCTCAAAAGTGAGGTCAACACCTCTTTCAAAAAAGTCAATACAATTTCTTTTTTTAAACATCATCAAGCATCAAAATCATTTTTATCATCAAATATTTTCAAATTTTGGACTTTAAACCAAACGTTTCCTTTTATCGTGAAAACCTTGGATTTTAACCCAAGAGTCTTTTTTACCGCGAACTTGGATTTTAAACCAAGTGCCTTGGACTTTAAACCAATGGCGTCTTTATCGTAAAAACCCTGGATTTTAACCCAAGTGCCTTTTTATCGCGAACTTGGATTTTAAACCAAGTGCCTGGACTTTAAACCAACGGCTTCTTTTATCGCTAAAACCTTGGACTTTAACCCAAGTGTCCTTTTTCTCGCCTAAAACCTTGGATTTTAAACCAAGTGTATTTTCTTCATTCATACATTTTTAATCATGCATAAACCTTGGATTTTAAACCAAGCGTCTCTTATCACTTCAAACATTTTCTCAACAAATCTTGGATTTTAAACCAAGTGTCCACATCTTATTTTCATAATCAAATCTCAATCAATTTAACCATATAGACTTTTTTTTTCACAAATTAACATCAATCAAACTCACATTTTGCCATTTTTGGCTTTTGGTATTTTAAAACCATTTTCAAAACCTTAAAATCAAAACAAACAAATTTACCCGTCTTTTTATCCCGAACTACGGTGGTTTGATCCCTCGGGTACGTAGGCATGAGACGTGTCTCTCCAATCAATAAAATCAACAAAAACATTTTTCCTCTTTAAGCATTTTTTTGTCATCACTTTAATTCTCACACTCATTACATTTTTTACAAGCAAATAAAATAAAGCGCAAAGGTAGAATTAAAAACAAGAGGTTCCTATAGAGTACTATAGATACTTAGGGTGCTAATACCTTCCCTTCGTATAACCAACCCCCGAACCTTGTTCTTTTAAAATAGGGTTTTTTTTCGAACTTTTTCCCTTTCCCTTGGATAAATTAAAGATCGGTGGTGGAACATTAAATTGCGATTCGAAGTTAATTAATAACTCGATATCCAAAAATCACTGCGACAGAAATGGCGACTTCACTGGGGACAACCAAGCGGGTTGAACCTAACTTGTTTTAAATTATTATCTTCGCGCTTTTATTTTTTAATTGTAAATATTTGTATATATAATTGGGAATACTTTGAGTGGTGAGATAAGTCCCCCACCCGGACTTGAGGGAACAATAAGATAGGATAGTGGTATAATCATAATGTCTATCCGAGAGTAAGTTTCGGCCGTGGCATATGTGGTAACCACACTCAATTGAGGAACTTTGGAGGTAATAGTGCCAACATGAGTAGTCGTGTTTGACATTCTATCTTCAAGGAACCGACGATGTTGAGGACCTTTAGTTACACCTAACCCATCTTGGCCTCTTTAGGGCGTAGTGCGGTGGCTAATCGAGAGTAAGTCTCGGATTGGTTGATACGCGATACTACACTCAAACGAGACTTTTCTACGGATTTTGTTGGATCGGAAGTAGTTCCGTAACCCGATGATTTTCGGAGGAGGTCGAGGACTTTGAGAACTTTGTAGAACCCGTGACGCAGGTACATATGAATCCTAGTACATACCATATGGGAGGGTTTCACCTTTGACTCCAACATATACTTTAACCCCACCATGTTTTCCGCATCATGCATGCATGCACTCATTCATAAATTCTTTTTCCTCATCCGATGTCGAAGGACTTAAGACAAATTTTTTGTAAACATTATAGAGAACATTCATTTCAAAATGACACATAATAAATTTTTTCTTTTTTCTCCTTACAAAATCCATGTCTAAATGTTTACAACTAATTTGGGATAAGTCCTTCGATAACAAAAAAAAACATTGCATATTTTAGCATAAACACATCATACTTTATAATGCATTCATAAGTTTCCAAACTTGAGTCTCATATTTTCCCTTTTCTCTCCGCCTCAGTAAAAGTGGCCCGGCGTATCCGTTACAAAGCAACTCGTGTCTATAATACTCGGTCTAAGTTGAAGAGCAAGATGAATAGTTTTGAGGAAGAAAACCATATGCTCCGGGAACAGATGACAACCATGCAGACAAAAATTGAGAAGTTGACTAGCATGGTGGCATCTTTGATGGCTACCCGGAATCAGGTGTCAGCACCGGCACCACAGTCTAGTAATGCTCTTGTACCTCCTCCTATTGCATATGCGCCTCTTGGCACTCCTCAGTTTGTCATGCCTGAAGGTTACCCATGGGGCATGCCAGTTGGTTTTCTTGGGGTAGAATCACGTCCTGTAATATCATAGATTCCTCATGTCCAATCGACAGTGCCTATTCCTCAGCTCGGCAATACACTTCCTCAGGTTACAACAATTGTGTCTGCACCTTTGGTTCGTACTATCCAGCAAACTCAGATGCCCATTTTTCATGCTGAAAGTGTAGGAGGTTATGATAGGATGGATGACTTACAGATCAAATACGATGAGATGCAAAAAGAGATGAGGGCTCTTAGAGGAAAGGATTTGTTCGGACTAGACGCGCATGAACTCTGCTTGGTCCCTGATGTTGTGGTCCCTCATAAGTTTAAAGTTCCAGATTTTGAGAAGTACAAAGGGAGTACTTGTCCCAAGGCTCACTTGATATTGTATGCCAGAAAGATGTCTACTCAATCCAGTAATGACAAGTTGTTGATCCATTATTTTCAAGACAGTCTGACCGGCGCAACTCTGAGGTGGTATATGGACCTTGATAGGGCTAATGTCAGTTCCTTTAATGATTTGGCCAGTGCTTTCATCAGGCAGTACAATTACAATTCATATATGGCCCCTGATAGGGATGAGTTACGGGCCTTGGCACAAAAAGATAGGGAGTCTTTTAAGGAGTATGCTCAAAGATGGAGGGAGCTTGCTGCTCAGATTCGTCCTCCAGTTGAAGAAAAAGAATTGTGTAAGTTGTTTTTGCATACTCTGAACCCATTCTTCTATGAGAAAATGGTTAGTGTTGTATCAAGAAGCTTCACAGCAATGGTGGAAATGGGAATGTGTTTAGAAGAAGGAGTCCGTCAGGGACGGTTGACAAGAGAAAAAGCTCCGACTAATACTGCCAAGGGATATGGTAACAACTTTTCAGAGAAGCAAGAATTTGAAGTTGGCATGGTGGCTCAGGGAGGACCTCATTTGAGAAACCCAACTTATCCACATATTGCAGCCATAGCACTACCATCGCAATACCCACAATCTCATCACCTACCATCTCCCCAACAATCATTCAATCATAACCATGCACAGAAAAATCAACCATTTGACCCCATACCCGTGAAATATGCCGACCTACTCCCTGCCCTACTTGCTAAAAATTTTGTCCAGACAAGGCCACCTCCCCCTGTGCCAGCAGTACTACCTCCCTGGTACCGCAGTGATTTAACTTGTGCCTTCCATCAAGGGGCCCCTGGCCATGATGTAGAACGTTGCTATCCTCTCAAGAAAGTTGTTCAGGATTTAATCCGCAACAATATGCTATCTTTCAAGGATGAGAACCCTAATGTTCAAGGTTCATCCTCTGCTTAATCATGGGTCCTCCGTCATATTCAAGATTATCAAGAAGTTTGTCCCTATGATCGCTAGGCCTTTTATTTTCAATTGCAATTTCTTTCTTGCCAAGCATTTATTTGCATTTTAAAGTTGTATCTTTTAATTAAAATTTCTAAACAATGAGCATGCATATTTTGGAATCCATCCATTCGTATTCACTCTTTTCTTGTGCCATCATAAATGACAATGTTTTTCTATTTCACTTTTCTTGTTTACAAACTTGAGGGGAGAATGATGTAAATTAAATGTTTAAAATTGCTGATATATGCTTTCATTAGTAAGACCCGGTTGATGATGTAAGGCATTGTTTCACTTCCCAAACACTGGAGAAATAAGGAGATAATCCGTAGTCAACCCCTTTGAGCCAGAAGTTGGTGTTCTTTCTATAATATAAAAAACCCTTAATCTTAACCCGGGGCAGGGTAGTCTTTCAATTATTTCAATGACACATCCCAATACAAGAGGATAAATCTGTTGAGATCGAGGAAGTCATGAGTAGACAAAACTCATAATACATGTGGCAGTCACAAACATCCTACACCAAAAAAAAAAAAACACAAACAAAAACAACGACAAAAAGCCCGCTAGGCAAAAAGACTTAGGTAAAATTCAGGGCATCCCGATGGACCACAAAAACCAAAAGAATTGGTCCATGCAAAAATAAGGGATAAAGAGCACAAATGTTGAAAATAAGCTTGTGAATGAAAAGTGATTGCCACTTCAAAAATCTCATCAAAACTTCGACCAAAGCATCAACCTCAAACATCATTGTCAAAAGAAATCCTCTTGTCAACCAAAGCGTGTCTGATGAATTAGTTGAATATAGGAATGAAGGACATCAAAGAAGAGTGGGTGGGTTAAAGCAGAATTTTGAGCCTAATAATCTTTTTTTTCATAACCATGAACCAGGCCACGTTATAACCCTCAAAAGACCTAATTGAAGCTAGGTTTACTTTGAAAGCATAATCAGCAAAATTATTGTTAAAACTGACTCCACCTGTTTGTTGAGCAACTATCTTTTACACACACCACATGTGTTTTATATAAATTTCTGCGATTCCAAAACTTGCATGTACATTACATCAGAAACATTCTTCAAAAGAAACAATTTTGTTTGCAAATTTATATTTGGCATCAAGGAAATTCAATCAAATGGTCTAATCAAGAGCAAATCAATTCAAAGCGCTCCTAATTTGGGGCAAATTACATCAAGAACCCGCCAATCAGGGGCAAGTCTTTACATACAGTGGCATACACTTCAAAGTCAAGGTTTCACTTACTTGGGGCACCTGAAGTGGTTTCCAGGGGCAAGTCAGATCTGCCAAGATAGTTATTATGTTTCTTCCTCCTTGAGCCAATAATCATCGAGTTGATATTTTGGATTATTATGGACATGTGTGTTACTATAATGTGTTGAGCATGTGGTCCAACATTCCTCAATTAAATACTGAACTTGACTGTTCTCCGGTAATCTACAGCAAGTGGTTATTTTCAAAAAGCTTATATAATTTCCTTTCCCCCAGTGAAAGAAGAAGCTGAGACCCGTTTTGGAAGGCTCATTCAACAGCAAATGGCATCTCTTTGAGAAGTTTGCATATCATCAGCAAATGGCATCACTTTGAGAAGTTTGCATATCATCAGGAAATGGCATCTCTTGGAGAAGTTTGCGCATCAGTATATCAGTCTTGTTTCTTTCTGTCAAAAAAAAAAGCAAAAGCAAAAAATAGCAAAAAAGAATAGCTCGCTAAGTTGAAAACCCGAAAGGGCGGCTTAGGCAAAAATGAGCGTCCCGGTGGATTGAAAACCCGAAAGGGCGGTCCAGGCAAAAATTAGGGACAAAACAAAAAAAAAAAGAGATCTGTATTCCCGGTGGATTGAAAACCTGAAAGGGCGATCCAGGCAAAAGTTAGGGATTTCAAAAAAAAATGGAAAGAAAAAAGCAAAAAGCACGACCGTCGAAACAAAACCATGAGAAAATATTCAGTTTCAGTGTACAAAATGGCGACTTCTGCCAGATCTCTGACCATTAGGCTTTACCCCAGGAAGCAATCATTTTTACCACGGATTGACATACTATGCCGGGTTTTACCCCGAGGATCTGATTTATTTCACCTATAAGGATGCTGCCCCCAGCAAAGAACTACCGAGTGGTTGTACGGATACGTCGGCCCAATGCTCATCTTACCTGATCAAAATCTTTTGTCTCATCCAGTCATGTACAAATATCATTCAATCATACAAATACAAGCTTCATAACATATATTCATACTTACATACAATCATACATACATACATATACATACATACAATCATACATACATACTTACATACAATCATTCACATATGTGTACATACATTCATGTTACATACAACATGCAAACAAAATCATTCATACATACTGCATTGACCATCATGTGTCTTGCTTCAATACATCACAAAAAAGTCATCCCCAGTGTATCTGGTCCAGAGATGTCTCCATCAATCACAAATCATCACAAAAAGAAATCATCCCCAGTGTATCTGGTCCAGAGATGTCTCCATTAATCATAAATCACAAAAAAAGAGTCATCCCCAGTGAGTCTGGTCCAGAGATGTCTCCATCAAACACATTCAAAGTAGCAAATTTTGCAAACAATCAACTGCAAATTCACAGTTAATTTCCCCAAAAGAAGTCACCTCCAGTGCGTCTGGTTCAGACAAATGCATATTCTTGTCATGTCTCGCTCTCCCACAATGTCAGCAGACAATTTATTTCCTTGTCGTGTCCTTACCATCCCACAATGTTGGTAGACACTGCCTTTACTTGTCCTTACCATCCCACAATGTTGGTGGACACTGTCTTTACTTCTGTCCGTACACAGGACTTTACTGCTTTCTGTCTTTACTTCTGTCCGTACACAGGACTTTATCTGCTTATGTCCGCACACAGGACTTTACTGCTTTCTGTCTTTACTTCTGTCCGTACACAGGACTTTACTGCTTATGTCCGCGCACAGGACTTTACCGCTTTTTGTCTTTACTTCTGTCCATACACAGGACTTTACTGCTTTCTGTCTTTACTTCTGTACGCACACAGGACTTTACTGCTTATGTCCGTACACAGGACTTTATCACTTTCTGTCTTCATTACCTCTGTCAAATAATCTTCATTGCATTCAAACACTTTGTAAATATAGCACTCATAAACATAACACTCATAAGCATAACATTCATAACATCATATCGTAGCATTTTATAGTTTATTCCGGTCAAAAAATGGTGTACTCTGTATTTAAGTCTCTTCCACCGTCGAACCAAAATAAAAATATCATCAAAAATCATCTTTTTCTTTTTATCTCCGATGGAAGAAACTTAAATAGGGGCATCTGTCATACCCCATTTTTTGACCAATCGCATTTATGCGTCTTTTTACGACGGATTTTTCTTTGTCCGTTTCTGACGAAATTTCGACAGAGAGGTATTTTAAAATACCTCATTTGGTTACATTTTATTTTCCTTTTATTATTATTTTTTATTATTTTCTGATTTTTATTATTCATTTTTTCGTTTTTTATTATTATATATATATTATTATTATTTTTTATTTTATTTGTTTATTTGTGTATTTTTCCTTTTTGGCGTTTTTGCCAGTTTTTTATGGAAGTCCAGATCAGGTGTTTTTTGTCCAGGCCCAAAGGGGCAATTTTGTCCAAATGTGGTAATTTTCATCTGTCAAACCCTAGGTCTGACACAGTACAAATAGCTCAGCACAGTTCCCAAGTCAGTACAGAAGGAATCAGCCGCAGATCTTCTTCTTCCTTTCCAAAAAAATCAAACAAAAAAAGATCACAGAAAGGAAAAATCAAAAACGGAACAAAGATCAAACGAGAATATCATCACCATCCTCATCAACCTTGAACAAAAATCATCATCCATCATTAACCCAGAAAACGAAAAAACACAAAAATCCGAAATCAAACAATTACCACCATCATTTTCCTCAACACAAATTCATAAATCATTTCCAGAATCAAAAACCCAGAAACAACATCATCTCCTTCGTCATAATCCATAAACCCTCATCATCATCATCAAAGTTTCATCAACGAATCCAAATCCCAACCAAATCAGAAACCACAAATCACGAATCCAAACCCAAAGCATCTCAGATTCAAGCAAATTGAACCTAAAACCTTCAAATTCGAATCGATTCACCAACAGAAATCGCAAAACAAAACGAATCGAACCGAAATCGAAAAGATGAGAAGAAGAAGAAGACATAACCGAATCTAATTTTACAAAATCAAAGGTTGATTTTTCTTTCCGTTCTGTTTCATTTGATCCGGGCAATGGGTTTAGTTTTTGGTTATTTTTGAGCTTTGTTTTGAGTTTAGGATTTGATTTTGTTTGGAATTGATGTTGTGAGTTTTTAAGAAAAATGGAGTTTGAGAGAAAAATGGTGGAGAGAGATGAAAGAAAGATAATATGGCTGGCGGCGATTTGGGAAAGAAGAAGAGAGATTCTGATTTTTAGGGTTTTCATTTGTATATATAATCTGCTTATGCTCCTGTGCGCGCAGGTGCACAGTCTTATGGTGCACCTGCGCGCCTATATCTTTCTGATCCTGATCAAACGTTCACGATTCTATGTTCTTGTGATCAGATCAGAGCTGTCTGATCAATCAGACGGCTCTGATCTGATTTTCGTTAATTTACTTCACACACCTCCCCTCTGGGCCACGCCCCCAGCTGGGCTTGGGCCCAGATTTGCTTTTTACACCCCCTTTTATGTTTTAATTGATATTTGCACCCCTTTCTGTTTTTATTTTAATTTTTGCCTAATTATTTATTTATTGCATTGTAAAGACACTAGATTGTATCGTTTAGGAATTGATGTAAATTTAAATTAAATTGCATAGCATACTCTTGCATTCATCTCATATTTATTTTTTCTTGCAAATACCCTAGAATGTAATTAGGAATAAATGTACACTATAAATGAAAAATCGCATCTCATGCATATTTATTTATCGCTTTCCGCAAACACGTTACATATTTAATTCCGAGGGAAAAGACACCGTTTTGATCAAAATATCATTACGGATCGTCTTCGCGCTTATTTTGCCTATTGCGACGTTTGTATCATTTTTTCGCACGCTACCTTTTAATTTTAACCCAATGTTCCAATCAAAATAATTAGTCTTTTATTCTCAAAAGTGAGGTCAACACCTCTTTCAAAAAAGTCAATACAATTTCTTTTTTTAAACATCATCAAGCATCAAAATCATTTTTATCATCAAATATTTTCAAATTTTGGACTTTAAACCAAATGTTTCCTTTTATCGTGAAAACCTTGGATTTTAACCCAAGAGTCTTTTTTACCGCGAACTTGGATTTTAAACCAAGTGCCTTGGACTTTAAACCAATGGCGTCTTTATCGTAAAAACCTTGGATTTTAACCCAAGTGCCTTTTTATCGCGAACTTGGATTTTAAACCAAGTGTCTTGGACTTTAAACCAACGGCTTCTTTTATCGCTAAAACCTTGGACTTTAACCCAAGTGTCCTTTTTCTCGCCTAAAACCTTGGATTTTAAACCAAGTGTATTTTCTTCATTCATACATTTTTAATCATGCATAAACCTTGGATTTTAAACCAAGCGACTCTTATCACTTCAAACATTTTCTCAACAAATCTTGGATTTTAAACCAAGTGTCCACATCTTATTTTCATAATCAAATCTCAATCAATTTAACCATATAGACTTTTTTTTCACAAATTAACATCAATCAAACTCACATTTTGCCATTTTTGGCTTTTGGTATTTTAAAACCATTTTCAAAACCTTAAAATCAAAACAAACAAATTTACCCGTCTTTTTATCCCGAACTACGGTGGTTTGATCCCTCGGGTACGTAGGCATGAGACGTGTCTCTCCAATCAATAAAATCAACAAAAACATTTTTCCTCTTTAAGCATTTTTTTGTCATCACTTTAATTCTCACATTCATTACATTTTTTACAAGCAAATAAAATAAAGCGCAAAGTTAGAATTAAAAACAAGAGGTTCCTATAGAGTACTATAGATACTTAGGGTGCTAATACCTTCCCTTCGTATAACCAACCCCCAAACCTTGTTCTTTTAAAATAGGGTTTTTTTTCGAACTTTTTCCCTTTCCCTTGGATAAATTAAAGATCGTGGTGGAACATTAAATTGCGATTCGAAGTTAATTAATAACTCGATATCCAAAAATCACCGCGACAGTGGACATATGGGGAGGGATAAAACCATTCCTAGTCTGGAAGAAAGGTTTTATTGGCCACACCTGAGAAAAGATGTTGGAACCATATTCAAGAAGTGTTATACTTGCCAAGTTTCTAAAGGTCAGTCACAAAATACTGGTCTTTACATGCCCCTACCCATTCTTGATGACATTTGTCAGGATTTAGCTATGGATTTTGTGTTGGGTCTACCTCGTACCCAGCGAGGTGTAGATTCAATGTTTGTGGTTGTAGACCGATTCTCCAAGATGTCCCATTTTATTGCATGTAAGAAGACTGCTGATGCATCCAACATAGCCAAACTGTTTTTCAGGGAGGTTGTGCGTCTTCACGGAGTTCCAAAATCCATTACTTCAGACAAGGACACCAAATTCCTCAGTCATTTCTGGATCACCTTAAGGAAGTTATTTGACACATCACTGAATAGGAGTTCTACAGCTCATCCCCAAACTGATGGACCAATTGAAGTCACAAACAGAACTCTGGGAAATATGATTCGATGTGTTTGTGGTGACAAACCGAAGCAATGGGATTTGGCTTTGCCTCAAGTTGAGTTTGCTTATAACAGCACTGTGCATTATGCTACTGGAAAAACACCTTTTTCACTTGTTTACACCTCTGTTCCTAAGCACGTGGTTGATTTGATTAAGTTGCCTAAGGCTCCTGGATTTAGTGTGGCTGCTGAAAATATGGCTAAAGAGATTATAGCTGTGAAAGATTCTGTCAAGTCCAAATTGGAAGCTACTGGACTGAAAAACAAAATTGCGGCAGATAAACGCCGAAGAGTCAAAGTGTTCAATGTGGGAGATGAAGTGATGGTGTTCCTAAGAAAAGAAAGATTTCCAGTTGGTACCTACAGCAAGCTGCAGCCTCGCAAATATGGCCTGTTCCAAGTGACTCGCAAGATCAATGACAATGCTTATGTAGTGGCCCTTCCAACATCAACGAACATTTCTAACACTTTCAATGTGGCAGATATATATGAGTACCATGCAGATGAAGTCATTTATCAAGATGAGAACTCGGGGTCGAGTTATTTTGTTAGAATAAAAAAAGAGTTGACCAAAAGTAAGCTTGTTGTTCTTACATATGATAATAATGATGCACAAGAGATTCACATAATTTTTATTTTACATTTAATTTTTTTATTAAGTATATATCTTGACAATATCGTATCTTTAATATTAAGATTTTAATGTATCGCAGTACTAGTATTGTATCGTATTAAATATCTGAAATTCATAGATTTGCGTCTATTGGAAAAGTGTCTATTGGAAAAGTGTCCAACTGAATCAAATCACATCGATACTGGCAAATACCATAAAACTAGAGTTTTTTTTTTAGTAAAAGACACGAACCATTTTTTTTTAGAATAAATAAAGAGTGGACCAAAGCAAGCTACCTTATTCAATTCTTACACATGATAAGAATGATGGACAAGAGATTCACATAATTTTTTATTTTAAATTTAATTTTTTATTTTAAGTATCTTGACAATATATATATATATATATATATATATATATATATATATATATATATATATATATATATATATATATCATATCTTTAACTTTAAGATTTTAGTGTTTTCTTTAAAAAAATTCTATTTTAATTTATTAATGTAGCTTTTTAAGCTCGTTGTTTCCTCTCCGGCAGCATTGGTTGATAGTTTCCTTCATGGAGCATGTTTACAATTGCGTAAGTTAGCTTTGGTTACGGTAATTCATACTTTACATACCATTTGGATAGTACAAAATGGAAATTGTTTCAACAATTCTTGTATATCTTGCACTCGGCTTTAATCAAGGTGGCCACGGCCATATTTCTGTGGGCATCAACAACAGCTAAAATTATCAATTGGCAAGACATTGCATTATATATACAGAGGGTTGAGGTTCGAACTTTGATTGATCTTAAGATAGATCCGGCCTAGTCTCGTGAGCTTAGCTCAATTGGCAAGACATTGCATTATATATACAGAGGGTTGAGGTTCGAACACTGGTCATCCCACTTATTCACCTTAAGGATGAAAGTTCTAACCGCTAGACTACTTAACTAAAAAAAAAAAAAGATCCAGTCTATACTCCTCCACCTAACATCGTGACAGTTATGTGGCATGCCCCATCATTTCCTTGGAATAAGGTAAATACGGATTTTTCGTTGTTGAATAATAGCACCTCTTGTGGTTCCATTTTTAGAGACTCTAATGGATGGTACTTGAGAAACTTTTCTTGTAAGATGGATTATCCTACTATTCTCCATGCCGAGATATATTTGCCATCGTCCTGGCTATTGAACAGGCGCAAGCACTACAAAAAAAACCTGAATTTGTTAATAAAACTTATTGAGGGCTAAAGCCAGTCAACAACTTATTGAGGGCTTAAGTCCTCAATAAGTAAGAAAAACACTCAACAAATATTTTGTAATTAAAAGATTCCTGAGGGGTCGGAAGAGAAATCATTTTTTTTTCTTTGTGTGGGACTTCATGGACCAGGCCTTGCAACATAAGCTGGCCCATTACAACTAAACATGAAAACAATTGCTTCACATTGCTTAATGAAACCTAAAATCCTATGTGGCTTATCGTATAGATTGGCACCTGTCTTTTTTTCTTCTATTTGTTAGTTTGCATTTGTGTAGTTTTCAAGATTAAAGATATGAGTGTTTATGTTAGAGTACCCATTTGGAGACAATTTTGAAAAGGGCTCAATGAGTAGAGATAAGATTTCGTGTTAATGTGAGAGTACCCATTTAAAAAGGGGCCAGTGAGTAAAAAAGTCAACGTAACGAAGATTGAGTGAGGAGAATTTTACGCCTCTCTTTTTCACCATTTAAAATGCTCCATATCCAGCTTTTCCATTTTGGGTAGTACTTTTAAAAAAAATAGACAAAGTTCTTTTATTATTTAATAAAAAAAGACAAATTTTTAAAATAAAATAAACTCTAATAACTTTGTAAAATTTAATTAGCACTATATTAATGTACAAAAATGTTTTTTAATGCATTTCATTATTCAAAAGGTATCAAATCATACAAAAATGTTATTTGAACAACTAGTTTTGACAACTTTTTAATAATTTTATCTCTCTTACTCACATTACATTCTTATTATCCCCCCCGAAGAGAAAGGACAAGTTGTCCCAAAAGTTGTTTAAATAAATTGTTCAAATAACACACCTCATCATATGTAGTTGCCTAGTTGGTGACTAGTCAAGGTAGAATTAGAGAGAAAAAAGAAACATTTTATTATATAATATTCTTGTCCTTAAAATAAATCATTATAAATTTGTGGTATAACACATGTATAAAAGAACCAGATTTCAAAACTTTAAAAATGGTCCAATTTTAATCCAATGATCCAAAGTCATAATCAATATTTTAAATTGTAAAATAAAAAATTAAACGTACTATTTTTAAAACCATCCGATCAAGATCAAATCATCTATATCATCCTAACCATGTGAATGTATATTCAATATTCCATCTACTCGGAGTGGGAGGAGTATCACAATTGGTTGTACTAGTTGTTTTAAGGGTTAAAGGAGTTGGAGATCCAAGACTCAAGTCTTGGCAACGAGAAAAACTAACCTATAATGTAATATACTAACAACTAACAATTTGTTGTATTCCATCCTGATTATATATAAAACTACTATGTCCCACAGCAATTATAAAAAGAGTAAAAGGAAATAAAGACTTTGAATAAAAGACAGAAGGACAGAGCAGAGACAGAGGGGGGAGATTTGTACTATGATTCTCTCCTTAATTACGAAACTTTCACATGGAAAAATCCTAGATCATGAAGTTGTGTGCTGTGTGCACTTTTATGTTATTCATTGATCTCTCTGTCACAATGGAAACTGAGTCAATCATAGAGTGACCCATCAACTCCTTCTCCACCTTTGCTATAATTATCATTTAACCACATTTATTCATCAATGAGTTTAATATACATAAACTCTTACCACTATGTATGAATAAATAAGCATTATCGCTAGTATATACTAGATTGAAGAAGAAGAAAAACAAGGGTGTAATTGATTCTTCTTGTTTTTTTTTGTTATATTAACTCTCTGGTTCTCGGTAGTCTGGTAATTTTCATTTCATTTATTCTCTGCATTGCATGGGTAGCTATAGAGTCTGTGTGTGTTTCCGGCGGAGGTTTAAGTCAGGGGAGGCGGTGGCGCCTCAGGAGGTTCGTGAGCTGTTCAACAAGTATGCTGAAGGTGGGGCTCATATGACTTCTGACCAGCTTAGACAGTTTCTGGCCGAGGTTCAAGGCGAGGTTGATGAGAAGGATGAACTCGACACGCAGAAGGTGGTACAGGAAGTGTTGCAGAAGCGGCATCATATTACTAAGTTCGCGAGGCATAACCTTACACTTGATGATTTTCATCATTACCTCTTTTCTACTGAATTTAATTCCCCTATTAGATCTCAGGTAATGTATGTTACTTGCTTTTGATATGTTGTTTCAATTCAAATCTTTGACTTTTAAGTCCAATGACACTGTTATGTTTCTGTTGAATTTTGGATAAATTGGATCTAGTGCTATTGGATTTTATAGCGGAGAAGTGTCTCATATAATCGAATGTTGAGGATCGTGAATTTCAATTTAAAGATGGCCATGTCGGTCATTATCGATGTTTTGTGCGATTTTTTATTTTATTTTCACCTTATGAGTAGAATTTATGATGCTACCTGAGTGAACACTGCACCAGGTGAAGTTAGTTTCTAAGTTTACTAGTGTTGGTTGAAAAAGGCAAGTTTTTAAGGCATAGAAATCTTCATTAATGTAACAGTTTGATTGTGATAGTTTTAACCTATTAGTGATGTAAACTTGTACTCTAATTCAGGTTAATCAGGATATGACAGCTCCATTGTCCCATTATTTCATATATACTGGTCATAACTCTTATCTCACTGGAAATCAACTCAGCAGTGATTGTAGTGATGTTCCAATTATTAAGGCATTGAAAAGAGGTGTGAGAGTTGTTGAACTTGATATTTGGCCTAATTCCAACAAAGATGATGTTCTTGTTTTACATGGAAGGTACTTCAGTTTTTACTGATCAACACATTGCAAAAAATGGTTTAATTTCAAGTTCTCTTTTCAATGTAGCTATTGTGATTCATTCATAAGATTATATGAGCATGAAAAATTAGTACTTATTTCAAATGTTTTATATGTATGATTGATTATGTTTCCTTTTTAAAAACTCTTTAGCATATGATAGTGTTGTATGTTTATTTAAGAGTGGAAGAATAAGTGATGGAATAAAACTTTCATTAATAATTTGTCACGAACCGAACTGGTATAAAGTTCGGTGCACCAGTTTTGTTTTTCCGAACCAAAACTACCTTAATGGAAAACCAAACTGTACATTTTCAAACCGAACTGTTTCTTTCCAAACCAGACAAGTTGAAGACATGCGTCTCATGTGTTAATTGTTAAACCGAACCGAATTGAGAAAACTAAATTGTGACAGACAGTTCATGAACGGAATTGTGTAATAAAACACTAGTTCAGTTCGTAAATTGTTTGTCACAGTTTTGTTCTGTTCAGTTCGGTTTAACAGTATGGTTCATTTTTTAGTTTTTTTTAACAGTCCTATTTTGCTAGTAGCGTTTTCCTTTCATTTATTTTTTTGCATATGTAAAACCTGCGTTCTCCGGTGAATGTAGGACATTGACAACACCTGTGGATTTGATCAAATGTTTGAAATCGATTAAAGAGCATGCTTTCGCTGCATCTCCCTATCCAGTCATAATTACGTTGGAAGATCATCTTACACAAGATCTTCAAGCAAAAGCTGCTCAGGTAATTTGTTTATATCTGAAATGGTTAAATCAATAAAAAAAAATTGAATTGAAAACCATCATTTTGTTTCTATATTGTTAGATGATATCTCAAACATTTGGAGATATGCTTTTCTGTCCAAATGACGAAAGCTTGAACAATGTTCCGTCACCTGAAGAACTGAAGTATAAGATCATGATATCAACAAAACCTCCAAAAGAGTACTTAGATTCTAAAAGTGTGAGGGAGAATTCAAAACAATTGCTGAAATCAAAATCAAAGGATTCTGATGAAGATGAATGGGGAAAAGTAGTCAACGATGTTGCTAATACACAAAATGAAGATGATAAGGTGAGTTAAGCTAAGAATTGCACTTTATAACTTCCTATATTTTCACATTTCTTTTGGAATTTTTTGGATAAACAGTTTAATTAAGCGTTTATAGTGTAAGCGCTTATCATATATAAGTGTTTAAGCATAAACCTATTTCTATAGCAAAACATAAAATAACTCAAACAGTTTTTATATAAGCTAAAAACTGTTTCCATAAGCTATTCCAAACAAATCTTACAAAAATTCATGTTAATAGATAAGCTCGAATAAACCAATTCAATAAGTCTTCTGATTTTTTTTGTCTATTTTCTGGCAGGGTGATTTTGAATCAATTCAATACAATCATGATGATGATGATGATGATGAATTAAATGATGATGAATATGAAACAAATCAGGAAAGTGAATATAAGCGTCTAATCGCTATTCGTGCTGGAAAACCTAAGGGTAGTCTTAAGGAAGCCTTAAAAGTTGAAGAAGATAAAGTGAGACGCCTTAGCTTAAGTGAACAAGAGATTGAAAAGGCTTCTGAGTCGCTCGGAACTGATCTTATCAGGTAGTATCTTATTTCATATCAAATATCAGTTATACTATTATTAATTAAAGCGACACTAATAATGGTCATTCAACACCTGTTTTCGAGAGGATTTGAACTCCGTCACTTGAGGTTACAAAATCAATTACTTACCGTTTACCATTGAGCTGATACCTCTCGGACATATCAAATTTCGGTTATACTGTTCTACCTTAAGCATGCAAATAATCTACTAATTCTCTTCTACTTTTCAAGAAACTCTTCAACATTCTAATTGCAATGCTTTCGGTTTTGTTTGATAGATTCACTCAGAAAAACTTCTTGAGGATATATCCGAAGGGTACACGGGTGACCTCATCCAACTACAAGCCATTTGTTAGCTGGATGCATGGTGCTCAAATGGTTGCATTCAATATGCAAGGTTATGGAAGAAATCTTTGGTTGATGCATGGAATGTTTAGATCCAACGGAGGATGCGGTTATGTGAAAAAGCCAGATTTTCTTATGAATGTAGGTCCTAATAATGAGGTATTCAATCCTAAAGATAAATTAGAAGTGAAGAAAACTCTTAAGGTGAGGATATTATCAAAATGAAACATTTAGCATAAGGTACATTTTTGTTACTTTGTATTTAATTTAATATAATCACTTGATAGGTGAAAATATATTTGGGAGATGGATGGAGTATGGATTTCAAACAAACTCACTTTGACTCATATTCTCCACCAGATTTTTATGCCAGGGTAAGATTACTCCTTAATTGCTTATACACCAATACTACTCCTCCTTAACTGAGTTAGGCCCAATATAAAAATCTAACATGGTATCAGAGTCTACGTTTCGTGTCACCAACCTTACAAAATCAGCTTGTAAGGTGATGATTACCTCTACTTTTTTTTTTTTGACAAAAAGGATTACCTCTACTTTATAAACATATATTTAGGTCTTATCGCAACCGATGTGGGACTTCTTAACAGCATGTATCGTAAGATACTGACAACCTCGTTTGAAAGAGTTTATGAAAATAGTTTACCACATGTGCATAAGCGGTGTTCAGATTATTTCTGTTAAAGAAGTCCCACATCGCTTGCGATATGGCCTTGACAAGTGTTTATAAGCAAGTGGCAATTCTCACCTTACAAGCCGGTTTTGTGAGGATGAGTTAGGCCCAAAACTCAATTCTAAGATGGTATCAGAGCTTATCCACGATCCGCTGGGCCACTTCATCGGGCCGCTTGCAATCAGGTTTCTGATCGGGCCCTCCACCATTTATATCCGCGCAACAAGCCCAACAGTGCTGAGCGCGAGGGGGTGTGTTAAAGAAGTCCCACATCGCTTGCGATATGGCCTTGACAAGTGTTTATAAGCAAGTGGCAATCCTCACCTTACAAGCCGGTTTTCTGAGGATGAGTTAGGCCCAAAACTTAAAGAAAAAGAAAAATCTCCCAAGAGTGACAAAGAATTATGGTCACGCCTCGATGCAGGTTCAACCGCAAAGCAAGCTTGGGAACGATTGGAAAATATTTTCCAGGACAACAAAGCTTCTCGTGCTGTCCACTTGGAAAACCAATTCACTCGCGTTCATATGGACGACTATCCCAACATCTCGGCATACTGCCAAGAACTCAAAATGCTTGCAGATCAAGTATCAAGCGTTGGTGCACCTGTTTCAGAACAAAGGTTAGTTCTCCAGTTAATTGCAGGTCTTAATGAAAACTACGATGGTGTTCCTTTGCCGCTATTTCAAGGCGAAGCAAACAGCCGCTGCAGCCAGCGCCGCAGGTACCGCTCTCCTCACCACAAATGGCTCAAACGATGACAATTCTGGTCGCAATCGTGGTTCAGTGCAAGGTTACGGCAATACAGCAAACCAAAACAGTCACAGTCAGAACAGAAACAACAACCGGGGCAGAAACAACGGCAGTAGAGGAAGAGGTCGCGGTAACAACGGTCACAACAGTACAATCCAGGTCAATGGCAGCAACCATACCAATGGACACCATACTCCCAATGGGGACCGTGGGGACAACAAGCATGGGCAGTTCCACCTTGCCCTTATCCCACATCAAACTGGACACATCCACCATCCAACCGTCCTACTGCAACTACAGGGAGTCGACCACCATAGGCTTACAGTGCTCCTGTGCCAACTCCTTCAAATTATGCACCGACTGATATTGATGTGGCGATGCAAAATTTATCCATTAATATCCCTGATGAAAATTGGTACATGGATACCGGCGCAACCTCTAATATGATTGCATCCCAAGGATATACAGACGGGAATGCCACTAATGAGATGTGATAGCACTGGAGATCTATATCCTATCACCACAACCACAAGACCTCAACCCACCTCTACATCAACTTTTGCAGCTCTGTCACCTATCTTATGGCACAATCGCTTGGGACACCCCGGAGCGAATATTTTAAATTCTCTTAGAAATAATAAGTTTATTGAATGTAAACAATTTCCTAGTTCTTCTATTTGCCAATCATCTTAGAATTAAGTTTTGGGTATAACTCATCCTCACAAAACCGGCTTGTAAGGTGAGGATTACCACTTGCTTATAAACACTTGTCAAGGCCATATCGCAAGCGATGGGGGACTTATTTAACAATTTCAATAACTTTCGCAAGATAACTTCATGAAAAACAAGTCAAAAGTTATATGAAAAACAGTTTAACCACATTCTTTCAACGAGTACAGAAATAGCTTTTACATAAGTATTTATATCATATATATGATAATCACTTATTCAAAATAAGCATTTAATTAAGTCTGGTCCCCAAACACACCCTTGGTACTGTCTGCATGGGCTTACATTTTCAGTTTGTGATGCAGGTTGGCATAGCTGGAGTACCAGCTGATGTAACAATGAAGAAAACAAAGATAATAGAAGATAATTGGATACCAACTTGGGAAGAAGAATTTACATTCCCTTTAACTGTACCTGAACTTGCTTTACTCAGAGTGGAAGTGCATGAATATGACTTGTCTGAGACAGATGATTTTGCAGGCCAAACTTGTTTACCAATCATTGAACTAAAACAAGGGATTCGCGCCGTTCCACTCTATGACCGAAAAGGAGAAAAGTACAACTCAGTTAGGCTTCTTATGCGATTCGATTTCATTTAACATGTTCTTTTGTACTTGGGAGTATGTTTCTTTTATTATGAAGAAGAATGTTGCAACTTGTTTTCCATATCAAACTTTGTTTTTTCCTGTTTGGGTTTTAATCATGTGGATTTGGTCTAAACTTTCAAAAGATGTAGATATGTTCTGTGACTTGCTCATTTGATTCATGATTATATTTATATACGTAAGTATTGAAATATGCCTTGAAATCTCGATTACAAGAAGTCAGAAATCGTCCATGGACACCTTGGATAGGGTTTTAGAGAGGAAAAAAGGTTTTCTCTTGGTACAACTCTAAGGGTGGGCGAACTATCTTTGTGGTATACCTTGGATAGACTGGATCAAACTTAGTGTCTCTTGGCCACGGGAAAAGATTCGGAACTTGGACTGAACTGGGTAAACAAATATTGTGTGTTCTTTCTTTTCTCCTTTATCGTCTTTATTGTTGTTATTATTATTGTTTGTCCGCTTGATTTTGGTTGCCGTTCCTTTTGCTCCACACGTCAAATATTTTATCGGTGTGATTTTTAGGCGAATTCACAACAATAAGTAAATAAAACTTTAAAATGGAATTGTCAAAAAAAAAAAACTTTAAAATGGTAATAGGATAAGGGAAAACATCGTATATATGCTTTTTCACATGTACATGTAGAAACCAAGAAAATTTTCAAATGATCTTCCAATAACCGTGAATGTTCTAAATTAAGACATTAGGCTCAACAGTTAATGAGCTCTCTCTAAGACAAGTTGTTTGGAAGAACTCGAGTTCAATTCCTACAAGAAACAGCTCTTTGTTAGACTTTACTTATTTCAGGGCCAAACTTTAGTATCGGGCGGGCGTTGCCTTGAAATCCGAGTTAAAAGCTATATTAATTATTCTAATTAATATTCAAATCAATCTCTTCTTTAATAAGGTGTTTATCATGAGTTAAAAGCTAAACACTTAATTTATTTTAAATAAAAATGCGTTAGAAGTTAATTCAATCTACATGTAATCTAAATACTAAATTTTGGATTGTATCTTCGGAAATGCACCCATATAACATAGGTCAGGATCATAAACAATTTTGACATCTAAACTCAAAGTTAGACCATTTAGGCTTATTCTCCATATTTAAACTCAAATTAATAAAAATGAAAATTCTCTTTGGTCCCCTCAATATGTTCTAAGGCCCCTAAACATGCTTTGAAAAATTCTCTTTAGCCCCCTCAATATGTTGTTAGACAATTTAGGTGTTTTTTTTTTATAAATCAAAGGTATCATCCGCGCGCAATTGCGGAGACTAATTCCATCGAGGTAACTGAGATCCATTTAATGGGTTGACCTCTCCCCACAAATGTTTTTCCATACGCACTGGTCTGGGATCGAACACATAATCAAATGGTTAAGGAACCCAAGTATCTACCACTTGTGTCACACTATGTTGGTAGACAATTTAGGCCTATTCCTAAAAAAAATGATGGTCGAAATATCACTAAAGAATGTTACATTAAATATAGAAACTTTTCGGTGACTAAAATAAAAATTTGCTATATTTTTTTAATTTAATTGGTGTGACTAAAATTTATAAAAGGATAAACTTGTGCATAATATAAAATATAAAAGATAAATGACCAGAATGTTAATAAAAATAAGATAAAGGACTTTCAGTTTAATTTTGCCAAAATTTATTTACTCACTACAAATTAGATTAACTACCACAAGTTGGGATCCTCTCCATTTTTTATTTTCTCCATTTATTCCATTATTGCAATGATGTGACATTTGATGGGCTCAATTATTTAATATACTCCCTCCGTACCAAATTATATGTCACTTTGAGGAAAAAATTTGTACCAAATTATATGTCACTTTACATTACCAAGTAAGCATTTAATGCAAATTTTCCTATTATGCCCTTAACTATTTATTACTCTCTCTTCTTTCAATTCTTCAATTTATTTTTTCAATACCATAAATGAAGGACAATATTGTAAATCAACTCATAATTTCTCTTTTCCACACAACAATGATTACATTTCTTAATATGTGTAAAAGTGTCAAAATGACATCTATTGTGGTACGGAGTGAGTATATCATAAAATTCTTCAAAAAGAGAGAAAATAGAGAAAACATATCGAAAGATCCTAACTCCATAATTTCACTGCATATTATTGGTTTATTTCAAATTACAAAAGTGAAATTTTAAATTTCAAATGGCACTTTTTAATTTTTATCAAATTACTAATTTTTACTAGTTGGTCAGAAACACCTTTTTCCAAACAAAATTTAAAGAAAAGGAAAAACAAAACACCGAAGAAAAAGAGAAACTCTCTCTCGCTCTCATCTTTCTCCATCTCCGATCCGTTTCCTTCTCCATCTATATTCGATCGATCTGCCATTCGATCAAAGTTTCTTTATCGTTCTCATCTTGCTTCACCTTCTCCAACAACAATTCCAAATGCATTGCGGTTTGATTTTCACAGAGCATTCATGAATCGTGACGATCTTCAAAAACTCTCGTGATTCTTCGCTGAGAGTTTTCAAATTGATTTCAGAATCAATTGATTGTGGTATTTGGTGATTTCCTGTTTCAGGTGATTTTATATTCCGATATTTGAGTTAAAGTAGATTTTAACTTTGATGATTAGGGTTTTTCGTTCAAAAAAAAAAAACTTTGATTAGGTTTTTGATTTTGCTAATTTGATTTTTGTATGTTTAAGATTTGAAGAACAACAATACAATGAAACACAAAGCAACGGCTTATATAGAATTCTGGCCAAAAGAAGTGCAATTGATTGGAACATAAAACAAGCAGATGTCTTGTTGAGAATGATCAAAGAAAAAGCGGGACAATTTCTCCGAAGAAAAACATTCAATTTTCTCTGCATAGGAAAAAGGTACCCTAAATTACATTCTTGATAATTCAAAAACATTCAATCTTCTGCACAAAAAAAAAAACACTTTAATTGAGGAAACATGCTATGTCCCAAAACACTATTTGACACCAATGTTATGAAAGATGATTTTTCATATTATCAATTTCTTGACAAACCTCTATGAATGTTGGTCAAGAAACGGTTCTTCAGGTTGAAATACCCATTTTTCTCATTTTTTCATCGTACAAGAACATTATTTGCGGGATACTTATTTTTTCGTTGTTCTAATGGATGAGATGTCTTAATGATTCAAAAATGTTCAATCTTCTGCAAGAAAAAAGAAGACACTTACATTGAGGAAAAATCTATGTCCCAAAACTCTGTTTGACACCAATGTTTTGAAAGATGATTTATTCATAAGAACAATTTCATGACAAACCTCTATGAATGTTGGTCAAAAAACGGTTCCACATGTTGAAATAACCAATTTTCTCATTTTTTTATTATACAAGAGTATTCAATCTTTTGCATGAGAGAAATGTGATCGGTCCAAGACCCTTTTTGGCAAAAACATAGTGAAATACATTTTTTTAGTTTGCTTCAGTATTTTGGATGTTTTTTCATTCCAGCTTAATGGTTTATTATTGATTGATACCTTGTTCGGACACCCATCTTTTCATTCTTGATTATTCAAGAACATCTAATCTTTGACTTGAAAAGAAAAATCAAGTTAGCTAGGTGAGCTAAATGCATTTTTAATTATAAATTTCTATTCTTAAATATGGGAAGCTATAATTTATTCTTTGACGACCCAAATGCAATCTTGCAAAATTTGATAGCCTGTTGAAAGTTTTTGTATGATGTAAATTCAGATCAAAATGGTTAAATGTCCATTTGACCCTTACATCCAATCCAGTTAATATTCATTATAGGAATTTTGAAATGGTATCATAAAGTTATTGATGACCCTTACTCGATGACTCTATATAAATTATGAGATGGTTAACATTTTACTCGATGACCCTTAAGTCCAATTGTTGGTTGTATAAATGATGGTTATATGTTGCTTTGACAACCCTTGTCTCAATATGTAGATAAATGTTGCCTCGATTAAGTCCAATTTCTATTGGCTATTATAAATTATGTGATGGATATGTGTTGCTTTGATGATCCTCAAGTCCAATTTTTATTGGACTATATAAATTCTTAGATGGTTATATGTTGTCTTGATGACCCTTGCCTCAATATATGGATAAATGTTGCCTCGATTAAGTCCAATTTCTATTGGCAATATAAATTATGTAATGGATATATGTTGCTTCGATGACCCTTAAGTCCAATTTTTTATTGGACTATATAAATTCGTAGATGGTTATATGTTGCCTTGATGACCCTTTCCTCAATATGTGGATAAATGTTGCCTCGATTAAGTCCAATTTCTATTGGCAATATAAATTATGTAATGGATATATGTTGCTTTGATGACCCTGGATTTTGTTCTATTGCAAAGTGAATTCTTTATTCACGAAATATAAATGAGATGGTAAAGTGTAACCTCCATGACCCTAGTTCAATATCTACTCAAAATGTAATTCTTGGGATGGCATGTGCCTTGATGAAATGCATTTCATAATGCAAAATTAAGACATTGAAATCAAGTAAAAAAGAGCTTGCAAATATTATGGAGAAGATGCTGAAGTTAAATTTCTGGCACTAGGTCAATGCAAAAAGCTGAAAGTTCAGTCACTATATGTCCTCTTGGTTTATCAATATGGTTCTACGGAGTGACAGTACAGGGGCCTACTCTGCTGATGGTATGTCATTTTTATATGCCGGAATAATAGATCATACAATTTACTGAATTAGTTTGATTTATATGGTATAATCACAGGGATAATTCTTGCTAAACTTTGTAGCCAGTCATTTTTATATCCTGGATTAATAGATGGGCTTGGCTGCAGTGTTGTTTTTATTCTTCTATACTCAGTCAAGTATATACATTTTATATTCTGGTCTAACAGGGTACTTGAATCTTGATCAGAATGTGGAATGAAAGCTTTGATTCAACACACTTACTAATTATGGAGTTGTGTTTATTTTAATTCCTTAAATCACCTTTAATTTCTGGAGTGTCTTTATGAACTCTCTCGACTCTCCTATAAAAGGAGCATTCTTTCATTGGAATAAATATACTTACTCAAATTATAGAGTTATCGACAACCGCCAACCTCTTTTGGCGTAAACACATCACATAACTAGAATGGTTAAATGTAAGCCGTAGTGATCCTAAATGATATGTTTGAGCCTTGGAGTTACAATATGAATTATTTATTCAGAAAGTCAAAAAAGGATGGTATAGTGTGGCCTCGATGACCCTCAAGTATAATATCTATTCAAAATGTAACTCTTGGCACATGTGCCTTTGATGAAAAGCAATTCATAATGCAAACTTGAGAGATATTTCAGCTTATTCATTCATCTGCAATTTGAATTCTTTATTCATAATATGATTCATCATGTAAAATTGAGATGGTATAGTTTGAGCTTTATGATCTAAATGAAAAACGTAATAGCAACACGAGTTAATTAAGATGATGAAAAGTAGAAATCACAAGCAACTTTGCTTCTAAGGTTTGTGGTGGGATTGGATTAATAAGAACTATAGGGATGCTAACTTATCCTTCATGATAAAAAGTAATTGTCAGCTCCAATCATTCTAGACTCTAGTCTTTGGGCAATAATTTTTTGTTAAATGTAAAGATTTCTTGGGATAAAACGGATTGTAGTCTCTGAAGAGACATCTGTTAATGCTTGGTATAAATTTTATAACAATGTATTTGGAGATTAATGCCATTGTCTTAAATTCTACTTTTATGGTGATTTTAATCTTTCTTTAGTTTCATACCATTGGTGAGGTGATTGATCACAAGTTCAATAGAGCTCGCAAATATTATGGAGTTGCAAAAAGCTCAAAGTTCAATTACATTTCCTATTGGTTTATCAATTTGGTATTTTGGAGTGACAGTACAAGGTGTTATTTGGCATATTTTTTGGTTTTGAATCTGGAAGTCTAACATGGTGTCACATTTTTTTGTTTGGCTTCATCATTTTAGAAGAAATATCCTTTTCTGATATGTTAGTGTCACTGTCACATACTCTTGTGTAGCGTTGCCTAAGTGCCTGACCTTGAGTTTTAGTTCTCTCCCCAATTTTATTTGTTGACTCTATTCTGAAGTAGCATCAAACTTGTATCTGTGTTCTTAGTTTTTCATTGGATGGGAAATAAAAAACTTGTGTTCACTCTCAAGGTTAATTTAGCTTTTCACATTATATACATGCCTAGCTCTTTTGTCTTATTTCTATGAATTTTTGCATACCAATTGGATATGGAAGGTACAAAATTTCCCTGAAAAAAGTGTAGTTCCCTGAAATGAGAGAATACCGTACTGCTGTGTTCTCGATGGCAATGTGCAGCCAATACAACATGCTTACTGCATTTGTTTTATGCAGATATATTTTAAAGGCAATATTTAGACCTATTCTACATCTCTATGATTAGGTACCATTTTATTTAATCTGCAGTGTTGCTTTGCATTTCCAAATTCATTTGACATAGTGGAGGAGGAAGTAGGTTTACTTTACATACATTTAGTTTTCATCTGCATTTGACATTGCCAAATCATCTACGTTTGTATTCTGATTTTCAGCTGTCATGATTAAGAGTTGTATTAGCTAGTTTAGGTATTGAAAATCAATATGTTCATATATTTAACTCTATCAGGAAGCACCCACAACAATTCTATTTGCAGTGTTTTTGTTCACAGCAGTGGAATTCATGCTGGACACTACTATGCTTGTATATAAGTGCAGCGCTTTCAAATCAGTGGTATGTACTAGTTTGAGGAATATTTCGAATCTTTTAGTATTTTTGTGCGTTATTCTATTCATCATACTGTATATTCATTGTTGACTTTTCTATTTGTCACATAAAGTGACATAATATTGGCCACTATGGTCGTAGAACAGTAGATATGTTTAATGGAAAAATATGAGTAAATCACCATGAAAATTCATCAAATTTGTACAGATTCTTGGAAAGTTCATTTGATCATATTTGTACGCGTCGCTAAACATTACTTGCTCAAGAACCTTTGACGTTGTTTTGCTATTGTTAGAGTAAATTTTTTTCTTCATAATTTGAGGGGTGTTAATTATGAGCCTAATAACCCCAAATCTGACTCCAAGAGGGATACTTTGTTCCTTGATTCTTGTAAGGGATGAGATGTCTTGATAATCCTTATGGAAACTGAAATATGAACTCTTTATTCATATTGTAAATGTTGGTTGCAATAGCTAAATGCAATTTTAAAATAAATTTCTTTGCATGGAAAATATTGTTTTTGTTCTTTGATGACCCCAAATGCAAAGTTCACCAGCTTTCTAAAAGCTTTTCGCATAAACACAATTACCACACTGTAGTTTGGTATTCATGGTGTAAATTATTCAGACCAAGATGGTTAATTGTCACCTCGATGACCCTTAAGTATAATTGTTAATTATTAAGTGAATTTCAACATGGTATCTTTGAGTTACTGATGACCACGAAACTAGATTCTATTGCAATGTGAATTTTGTTCATAATGCATTATTGGGATGGATGGCATGTTTGATTCATTGAATGTGCACAAAATCAGTTATGCATTCATTTGTAATTGTAGTGTTGTTTGCGTAATGGCGTCGGCTTATTTGGTGTCTGTAGTTTTTCTCTTGATTGGATTTAAAATATCATACGAATTTGCATTACCCTTGTGTGTGGAAAGTGGGAAAGTACATGAAATCAATTTACTACTGTACTGCTAAGGAAAAAGTAGTTCTATGCCCCTTTCCTTTTGTTCAAATTGTGTATTAGTGACTGTTATTCTTTCTATTCAACTGCTTAAGCAATACATTATGGCAAAAGTGCAGCAGAGAGAGCAGAACATGATATGGTGAAAGCAAAGTAAAAATAGTAATCTTTTTCAGGAAAAGCCATGAAATCATTTCATCTATACACAAAAGTGGGTACAATTTAGGTATATAGCACTACAACTGTTTGTAGATGAATTTGGATCCAATTGTTTCCTTACTTTGTTTTCTGCCTCATGAGATTTTGCATTTGTTGGGCCTTGCTGACACTAAATTGAAGCTTGAAGCTAGCAGCCACAAATTTAGTAGAGTTTGTTTAGTCGATGACCAAAACGGAAAAAGGGGTGTAAGTTATGAGCTTAATCAATTTGTTTAAAATTGATGATCAAATCTTAACATTAACTGGTTTACAAACCCTCTTAAAATTGAAAAAAGGGTGTTATTTTGTGAAAGCTTTTTTCACACCACAATTTGGTATTTATCGTGTAAATTCAAACCGAGATGGTTAATTTTCGCTTCAATGACCCGTAAGACTGGTTTTTGTTCATTATGTGAATTTTGAGATGGTATCTTCGAGTCATTAATGACCATGGAACTAGATGCAATTGCAATGTGAATTCTTCTTCATAATGCAAATGCAGATTGGGATGCATGGTTGGTTAAATGCAACACCAGTGACCCTTAAGCTCAATTTTTATTGGCTATATAAATTCCAAAACGGTTAAATGCTGCCTTGACACCATTGTAATGTGTGAATACTTTATCAAAATATGTAACTGAGATGGTCAAATGAAGTCAATTTACTACTGTTAAGGAAAAAGTAGTTCTGTGGCCCTTTCCTTTAACTCCAATTGTGTTTTATCGACTGATTTTTCTGTTCTACGTAACTGCTTAAGATTATAATGAATTATTATTACATTGCATCCTTGCACTATAATTATGAAAGTTACAAAATGCAAAATTTAGTTTGATCTATGGTATAATGACAGGGATTGTTCCTCTTAAATTTTGTAGCCTGTCATTTTTATATGTTGGAATACTGACGGGCTTGGCAGTTTTGGCTCTATTCTTCTATACTTTTTCTGTTCTGGTCTAATTGATTCCACTGTGAACATTTGCTTTGATGTAGTGTAGCTGGTGTGTTTTTTATTGCTACTAAGTGTAACTTGAATGATAAAAGCTCAATTCAACGTGTTTACTGCATTTATTGTGATGAAATAACTATTATTATACTTAGGCAATCTGCAGTATTGCTCTGGAGTCTATAACATGATGTAGTTTCGACTTTCGCGGGCTTAGACTTAGTTTTGTTATTTTTTTATGGCTGGTTGTGTTTGGTTTTTCTCGTCATTATTAGTCTTTTCATTTTTTTGTTTCTGTTGTATCTTGAATCTTGATGGGTCTGTTTATGGTTGATAAAGGATCCTAGAAAGAGGAGTTAGAAGGATGTTTTCATATATAATACATTTGAGTTTTTATCTACATTTTGCATGCCAAATGTAGTGTTTCTGATTTTGCATTGCACAATTAAGAGATGTATTTGTTAGTTTAGGTATTGATTTTAGAATTAACATGTTCATATATTCAATTCTACAAATAGGATGAGTTGTCTGATAATGGGTCCAATCTTCAAGTTAGTTGCTATTTATCATATGATTGGGAGGATGCCAAAAAAATTATTTCTGATTTTGAACTGTCATGATTAAAGACTGTTTATTAGGCTATTTAGTTATTGATTTACCATAGATGTTGTTGGCTTAAATACAACTGTTTCTTCTCTTTGTTTTCTGCCGTGTGAACTTTTTGTATTTGTTGGCCTTGCTAGTACTGATTGAAGCTTGAGTGGTGCTTTATCATTTCTTTAACTCAAATTGTTTATTGTTGACTCATTATTTTTGTCTTATCGAACTCTGCTTAACAACTTAAGCAGTACATCATGGTAAAGTGCAAAGAGAGCAGAACATGATACGGTGAAAACAAAGAGAGTAATGGTTCTTTGTAAGGTAAAATGGTAAACCACAAAACCAAAAACAATCCTTTTTAAGATAGACTATGGAATTCTTAAATTTTGATCTCTAGAAAGAATTGTGGCTAAAGTTAGTCAAAATTGAGTTATGTTTGAGTATATTTATCTGAAGTATGAAATCTTCATTCAATATATTTTCAGCATGGGGCATTTTTCCCAAATGCATAAATGCAACACCGGTATAAGATGGTATGTGAGCCTTGATTATCCTGTATTTCATGGTGTGGCTTTTACTCTTACGCAGCATGGCCTAACCTTGAGTTTTAGTTCTCTTCCCGCTTTTACTCGATGATTCTTTATTCTTATGTAGTATCGATCATGTTGTAGTCTTAGGTTCATTGGCTGTTTTTTCTCGTAAATTAGTATCAATCTTGTTGCAGTCTTAGGGCTCATTGACCTTTTTTTTTGTCGTAAATTAGCATCGCTTTTCCTCGATGTTAAACACTAGTAACACATTACTTGACCAACTCTTTCATAGGGCCCATACTCTATTTTCAGTGATTCAAGGTGATTTTATCTTTTCACCTTTAATTCCTATATCCGAATTAAGTGCACTCTTGAGCTATAAGGAGCATCATGCCTAGCTCTTTTATTTTATGTTTATGAATTTTTGCATACCAATTGGATATGGAAGGTCCAAAAATTGCCTGAAAAATAGTGAATTTCATCCCTTCAAGAGAGAATACCTTACTACTGTGTTCTTGATGATAATGTGCAGCCAATATCAATGTATATCTTTCCATGGTTGATGTTATTTTCCTTCAAGAAAATTATATTTTGTATTTCATTGCATTAGAATGCGAGTAATTTAAAGAAAACCTGTGGAATATTTTTCTTGTAGTATGAGTTTGATATTCTTATAAGGGATTTATACTATTGATTTATAGTTTTCTAATTAGTTAGAATTTACTAATCTGTGTTTTTCCAATGAACTTGATAATGGAAAATGAAAGTAGATATGTTGTTACACTGCAAAATTTAGTTTGATCCATGGCACGTAAATTCCTCGTGCTCTTGGAGCTGCATATTCTTATAATTTAACAGCCTAACATTTTATATGTTGGGGTAATAGATGGGATTTGCTGCTGTTTTGGTTCTGTTCTTTTATAATTGGTCAAATTTATATTTTATGCTGCACGGATTCGACTGTAAATACATTTTCTCATGTGTAGCTACTAGGTTTGGATTTGACCGTGTATGGTTTGTCTTATTGCTAATGAATACTTGAATCTTGACCGGAATGTCGGATGGAAACTTAATTCAGCATGCTTACTGCATTTAATTTATGCAGATATATTTTTGAATCTTTACTGATGAAATAGCTATTATTTTTAGACCTATTAAAACCTATTATACACATAGTGCCTATGATTATGTACCATTTTAGTTAATCTGCAGTGTGTTGTTTTTCATTTCTAAATTAATTTAGCTGGAGTGGATAAACAAAGTGGAGGAGGAAGTAGGTTTACTTTACATGCATTTAGTTTTCATCTAACACATAGATTTCCAATCATCTTGTCTTGTTGTTTTAGCTTGATAACGCAGTCAATCTCAAAGGAACTACAGGACGGAAAACATCATATCTGCTTTTTCACATGAACCTGTAGAAACCAGAAAAAATTAAAATGATCTTGCAATAACTCAAGGAATCTTAACGAATATTCTAATTAATAGTTTCTGTCATAAGTTTTTGAATAATTGTTTCTCTCATAAGTTGAAATAATCAATCTCTTCTTTAAGGGGTTTATCATCATGTGTTAAAAGCTAAATACATAATTTATTTTAAAAAAATTGTTACAAGTTAATTCAATCTACATCTAGGACTATATCTGTGTTATGAGATTTTCTTTATCTGCATATCCAAATGGAACCTACACCAAGTCATAGAAAACTAGAAATTGCTGTTAATTTGTTTAAGGTTGTTATCAATTATGTAAAGGACTTCTAGTTCTAGTTGTTCATGGAATCTGATACCTTTATCCACTGAATGAATGCTTTTCCTCTACTTAGCTTTACTAGCACATCACACTGAATATTCCTAACGTTAACTTGATTATTGTCCCATGTTCCTTTCTTCTAAGGGACAAATTAGAGGAAGTGGATTTGACATAAATTTATTCTCACTTTGGCACCAAGTAACTAATCATAATAATTTTAAAAGGCCAAAAACATCTTCAACACTTTTTACTATCCTCCTCAAGAGACATCATCAATCAAACACAAAACAATTATGGCAACCAAATTTGGTTTTAAACAACAATCATTTAAACAACATTTCAAAGTATGTTTTTGTTTCAGTAGAATGTTTAAGCTTAAGGTAGCTGAACCACCAGAGGAAATCAACAATATTTTTTATAGGTATACACAAAATGGTACCATGAACATAGATGAATTATACAACTTTTTAGTTCATTTTCAAGGAGAAGAGAGTAATGATGCTACTTTAAGACATGCTCAAGCTGTTTTCCACAGTTTAAGGCATCTCAATATATTTCAAAGGAGAGGTCTTCATTTTGATGCCTTCTTTCGTTATCTCTTTGGTGACCTTAATGGTCCCCTTAATGATCAGGTAATTCTAACTAAACATCCTATTGTAGCCGTAGAGGATCCAAGTCCTATAACAACACATTATGTAACTAACGAATGGATGGATCTAGCTCCTATGCACTCGGAATTCTAAGCATTTACGTATTTAAGATATTGGTGGCAATTTGATTGGGATCATATGGTCCAGATTCAGGCTCGGTATTTTAAATCATAAAATTCAAATGTGTATTTTTTAGACCGTCCAATATTCATCAAACGGTCACCACTGATGTTTGAAATATGTGAATGTAGATTCCTTGTGACTGCCGCTAGGAATCCAAATTGGTATAAAAATAAAACATTCAATATATCTTTTGGCTCCACAAAATCCTTGAATTCGGATTGTCTGTCGTCGTCAATCCAAATGTCAATAAAAAATTTAGTTATTTTTATAAAAAAAAACTAAAATATCAAAATTGTTGACTTTGTGAAAGCTATACATTTTACAATAATATTTTGAATGGATTTTTTTAATTTTTGGTCTGTTTTGTATTTCAGGTGCATCAAGATATGAATGCTCCATTGGCTCATTATTTTTTGTACACAGGGCACAACTCCTACTTAAGAGGAAATCAATTGAGCAGTGAAAGCAGTACTGCCCCAATAATAAAGGCTCTGAAAAAAGGAGTTAGAGTAATTGAATTAGATTTATGGCCAAATTCTAGAGAAGATGATGTGGAAGTTCGTCATGGAGGGTATGAAATGTACTTTTTAATTTAGTTTTTTTTTAACAAATGTTACATGTACATGTGTATTTATTTATTTTTTATTAAATGTATATGTGTAGTTTGTTAATTTCTTGTGCAAATAAATCAAACTAATTGACTTATTTTTTTGAGTTGTAGGACTCTGACTTCTTCAGTGAAACTAAGAGATTGTTTGAATGCTATTAGGGACAATGCATTTGATGCATCTATGTATCCTGTTATAATAACTTTTGAAGACCATATAACTCCACCTCTTCAACGCAAAGTGGCCAAAGTTTGTACAACTCATTGCATTAATTAGGCCATTATATCAAAACCTAGATTGTCTTCTTTCAAGCAATTACGTTAATTAGGGAGATCTTCATCGTTTGATCGAGATTAAACGTCAAACGATTTAAATTCTAAGTAGATTTTTTAAATTCTAAGTAGATTTTGATTTTGTAAACAAATAAAATTAATGAACTTGTAACTTAGATTGTTTAATTTTGATTGAACGGTTGCGATCTCTCTGAGACTTCTAACTGTGTGATTACGTTTAGTCATTGATTGCGCAGACAATTTAGGTTTACTATTTCACGGTTCGAAGTATAACATTTTTGAATGCAGATGGTGGATGATATATTTGGAGGTATGTTATTTCGTCCGAGTTATTCGCATCAAATGAAGAAATTCCCATCACCAGAATTGTTGAAGGGGAAAATTCTAATTTCAACTAAACCACCGGAGACTCCTGAAATTCAAGGGCAAAGGATATCAGAGGAAGAAGTTGAGTGGCTTGAGGACAAAGATGACGAATCTAGAGTAAATGAAAAGGTGAAAATAATTAGATTTCGTTATGCTTAAAAGAAAATTATATAAACGATTTAGAGATTTTAAAGCAATTTTGAGATTTATTTTTCTTTAGTCTCATTTTTTTTTTTTTAAAAATTGTAATATACGAATTAACACTAAAAAAAAATACTTATTATCTTATGTCTAAATGAGCCAAGTTTCTAAATAGCTTCCTTATCTTATTGTCATTGCAATTAATTAGAATGAATCAGATGATGAAAGTGATGAGGATGAGACTCTTGGATATAGAAATTTGATTTCTATTCATGCTGGAAAGCCAAAAGGTAATGTAGAACATTGGTTGATGGAACATGATCAAGTTAGGCGTCTTAGCTTGAGTGAGCAAGTTCTTGAAGAAATCGCGAAAACTCGTGCAACTGATATTGTCAGGTGATTTCGAATGTCTTTTTGGTCTAGAATTTATTTTCTCAAAATTAAAGTCACTCATCGTCCATTATTTATGCACGCAAGTTGATTTTGGACCGTCTGATCTTAATCGGATGACCTATAATGTCTTTTATATTAGTAATATTAATAATATATGCGAGAATCGTTTGGCTATAACTTTTTCTCTCTCACTTGGCATGCTGCTCTATTTGTTTACCCTATTGTTAATTGTTACAACAGAGGATATATGATTTCATTCAATGTTTTAGATTCACACAGAGGAATTTACTTAGAATATATCCAAAGGGTTCTAGAGTAGACTCCTCCAATTATGATCCTATGAATGGATGGATGCATGGAGCTCAAATGGTAGCATTTAATATGCAGGTTAGACTTTGATTTTCATGTATTTTACAATTGAGAGACATGTAAAAAGTGAACACTCCAATATGTTATTTGGTTATGGGTCAACTTATATAATCAAATATAAGAAGTTAAAGGAAAAGTAATGATCCCAAAAACAACATCAAAACATTTATAATAAACAATAACTATGAATGTAACATAATCAAAAACAACATTTATAATAACTAACCTTGCATCCACATTCCTCTATTTATCTATTTCATTTCATAAGTCTTAGTTCAACTGACAATGTCGATATTACTAGACTGAATAGAATTCGGGATTTGCAGTGTGTCAGAGTGTTAGTGGTACATTTGTTGTGGCAAGTGTGAGTGAGTTAAGTCTCACATTTCTTAGAAAAGTGGAGGTTGAACACTTTATACGTGAATGACCCATAAACCTAACGCCTTAAGGTTTTGGGTTGAAGTGTGGTGTTCAGCTCACTTGTGAAGTTGATCTTAAGCCCAATGTGGATGATCCCCTAGTTGTCCCCTTGTGATGACCCAACAGTGGTATCAGAGTTGATGGTTCGACGAAGGGTTTAACTGACTCCTTGTATCGAAAGTTTTCCTGACAAAGGTGGTCAGGCGGCGTATCCCGGCAACGGCGGTACAAGTGTATGTGGATGAAAAACTTCCGCTTGAGGGAGAACATATCCAATAATGGATGGACTCTTACTTGAGCGAGAGGACCCCTAGTATAATTAAGAACTCAAAATCCACATGGAAGTCTTGCCTTTATTTGCTATGCAAATTGATGTCTAATTTTGATTATTTAGAAATAAAAAAAAAATTATGTAGATATCATTATTTATTTACTAATTGTAAATTTTGCACCTTAAAGGGACATGGACATTATCTTTGGTATATGGAAGGAATGTTCAAAGCCAATGGTGGTTGTGGGTATGTTAAGAAACCTGACTTCTTATTAAACAACAATAAGATCTATGATCCTAGAGTAAACAACAGATCAATCCTACAAACTCTGCAGGTAAATAATGTTGATATTTATAATAGTCATATTTGAAATTGAAACTTCATAAATGATCTTTCATCTTTAGCCAAAATCTAAAATTTTAATATGATGAATGAAAAAACAGGTAGTAGTATACATGGGTGAGGGGTGGCAATCCGAATTCGGACAAACACACTTTGATTTTTATTCTCCACCTGATTTTCGTGTACAGGTATTTATAATTTTTATCATGATTGGAAATAATTAATTTCAAAATTGAATCTTACACCACAAGAAAACCAGTGATTAGCTTATCACGGTTATTATACCGTGGTTATATTCGTGCTAAGTTAATCAGCAGTTTTCTTGTGGTGGTAGGAGTATCTCACTTTTTGTAAATTCAAACTTTAGATGTAATATATATACTCTTTTGATGCATATAAATGGATCATGGCGTTGGAGTTTTTGCTGAAATATTTAGGTGTCTCGACTAAAATCCTAAATCATTAGGTTTAATTTGGATAGGGTAGAATGGCTGACTGGAGCTTCTCTTTCCGGTCTATGATTCTTAAAAGCTACTTCTGTCTAAATTTATCTATTGGAGCATAGACAAAGAAAAAAAAAGTGGGGATGTACATTTTTAAAAAATAGTGAAGAAAAATAGCTCTAGTAATGTAATATAACAATAATGCTTTGTTTCCCTAAACAAAAAATAGTCCTGTGAATTATTTTTTTGTTAAGTAATCTAATAGTTAGAAATTTCAGTGGATAAGTGCGATGATCGGGGTTCGAACTCTGACCCCCTTCTTGTCAACTAATGTTACACATTGAAATGAAGGCCAACATTGAGATGCTTAATTGTGAAAGGGTTAAATATATTTTTGGTCCTATAGTTTCGCATCGCTTTTAGTCCCTGGAGATTTTTTTGCACTTTTTAGTCCCCGAAGTTTTTTCCGTCGGTGTTTTTTTTTTTTTTGGTCTTAGAAGAAGTGGTAATCCACTGAAATTAAACTCACAAATCATTGTGAGATTCCGGGTTCGAACCCGGGTCACGACGTCCGACCTAACAATTTCGGCATTTTTGCCAGTTGAGCTAGGACTTATGGGACTTCCGTCAGTGTTTTTACTCCCTACTTTTATTCTACCTATTGTATATCTTGTATACTTTTACATTTTTGAATGATTTTTTGTATTCATGTTTATAATATTTTTGAAAACATATTCTTTATTTGACCTAATAAAAAATGTCATTAGGTCTACACAAATTAATAAAAAAAGAGTAAAGTAAACCCCAAAAAAACACGTAAATTGTAACATAATAACAAAATATAATTTCAGGTTGGTATTCATGGTGTCCCAGTTGATACAGACACGAAAATAACAAGGACAATTGAAGATGAGTGGGTCCCAGTTTGGAATGAAGAACTAATATTTCCATTAACATGTCCAGAATTAGCCATATTACACATTAAAGTTATTGAACGTGACTTTTCTGGACAACATGATTTTGCTGGACAAACATGTTTACCTGTTTCAGAACTAAAAGAAGGAATTCGTGCTGTTCGTTTGTGTGACCGTAAAGGTGAACCTTATAAGTATGTTAGGCTTCTAATCCAATTTAGATTTTCTAATCACTAGCACTTGTTTGTGATGCTAGTTGTATTTGTGGTTATATTATTAAGGACATTAACACAAATGAAAATGTAAATAATGAGTACAATTTATCAATGTGTAATGTACATTCATGAATCATAATGGCTTATCAAGATGTTCATAATTTATAAGTTGTAGTTCAATTGACAGTACTGATACAGTTAAATTGGTCGCAGTCACCGGATTTGAATCCAAAACGTTACATGTGTCTGTGTATAAATGTTAATGACGTTTATCACTACGTTATAGCAAAAAATAAAGGGTCTTATATTTAAAGGAAAAAATGTTTTTGTAAAAGAGTTTCCTAAAACACATTTTTCTTTGAATGATAATACTTGATTTGCATCAATATAGTGTTACACAAGTGGTAGATATTGGTTGCCTTAACCATTTGGTCATGGGTTTGTTCTCCGGCCGGTGTGTATCGAAGCATCAATATAGTGTTACATTGTTTGGTGACATTAATAATTTTATAAATACTTAGAGTTAATTATGTAATTTTAAATACATTTGGGTGGGTGTGTGGATTTCGGGTGTGGGTTTGAGATCAGGTGTCACACAAACCCAATCAACTCGGGTTTCGCCCGTTGACTTAGGTTATGATCCGGGAGGAAGTTGCGCTTTAATCTTTAATCTCAATTAGTAAACCAAAATCTCTTAAGTGTAAACCAATTTTACAATAATTCCTAGGTCAATAATCTATTCCTATTCTCATAGTAAAACAAATTATTAAATTCATCACACAAGTGATCAAATCATGTAAAGCATTAAGCACAAGGAAGAATTGATGAAACTAACTTCGTAATTAATTAAACATAGCATATGAAACTACATGGTTTAAGAACAATAACAATTAGAATCCCCTAAGATCCAATCATGGAAGTTTAGCTAGACATAATTAAAGAGTAAATTACATCAACAAAGGTGAAAGAAAGCATTACAATAAGTTCTCTGATCGCCTTCAAAAGTCTGTCGTTTCGCCGTAAAATTTTGTACCCTAATTCTGCTTCAGAACTTCAAATATATAGGCCAAGGTTACGCGCTCGCGCCCCGCGCCAAACAACAGAAAGGGATGGTTGCATTCTGGTCGTTGGCGCCCCGCGCCAACTGACAGATGGTCTTCACAATTTTTCTGTTTTTCTTGTGTTTTCAGCAGTCTTGTACTCGATGTAACTTCCACTTATTATTGTGCAAAAACATAATAAAAACATACTAAAAACCTCATAAATAGGTCTTGAAATAGGTAGAATTATAGTAATGACGTGGAGTCATCACAACCCCAAACTTGAACTTTTCCTTGTCCTCAAGGAATATCTTCATCCATCGGAAAACCTGACACTATCATCAACAATCTTATTCAAAGCATCAAAGTCAATCAAGTTAGATACCCACAATTATCATTTCAATGATCATCCCTATCAAGACTTTACTTGCACATAGATTTATAACGAAAAATCAAGAACTTTTCACAAATATTTACCAAACTTTAATCACTTCACTCCCTCACATTCTCTCCTGTTTAAAGATGGTATATATTTCACTCAATCAACACAAACATAGCCATTCTACCATAGGCTTGCAAACATTCTAGAAATCAACCAACATGCATAAGAATTCACACTTTTAGAGGACTTGAGGGTTATAACGGGGCTAAGGTTTTTAGGGTGGATGTTTTTGGAAGGTAAACAGAAAAACTTGGAGTTTAAAAGATCACCTATTCACAAAATCGGATTATTCAAACATTTTCCCCCTTTATTTCAAGCATTGTTATACTAGAGACTTTATTTATCAATTTTTTTAATTTTTTTTTCTCTTTCACATTTCATTTGGTGTTTTCTCTTTTTTGTGTACACCATTTTGTTCATTCATTTTTTTCTTTTTGTAGTTCTCTAGTACCCACCTCAAACTTAATTTGTTGCTTATTTC
Source organism: Trifolium subterraneum (assembly GCA_951799995.1). Taxonomy (NCBI): domain Eukaryota; kingdom Viridiplantae; phylum Streptophyta; class Magnoliopsida; order Fabales; family Fabaceae; genus Trifolium; species Trifolium subterraneum. Next base: position 40,431,294 of record OX637467.1, read on the forward strand.
AGAAGCAACCCCAAACTTAATGATGAGAATTGTGCTCGAATCATAAGCACCGTGACCTAACTCCAAGAAAATCATTTTTTTTTGTTTTCTTTTTATAATTTCAAACATGGGTTATCAAATAAAGAACATTTATCTTTCGGCTCAAATGGGGTTTAACGAAGGATATAATATAAGTAAAGGTGGCTTCAAAAAGGCTCAAGGTACAAACAACATGCCTCGGTGTGTAACTCATAACAATCAATCAATTAAAAGAACAAAAGCAAGTTCTAGAGAATTAGCTAAGTTGTGGAATCTCTCATAACAAGAAAATTTTATGTGTTTGGGCTCAAATTCTCACGGCTTGGCCGGATTATCGAGTGGTCAATGTTTGAGAAATTTCCTCAACTTTTCTAATTACAATCAAATATGAAAAGCACTCAATTAAGGGAGTCACAAATTCATGTATCATGGTGCTAACAAAACTGACTTATAATAACATTCAAACAAAATCATTCTAATAGTGCGCAAGTTTTCAAATAGCCAAAACATTCATCAAAGAAAAAATTAAATTCAAGTAAAAAGGAAGTGAGACTAACCTTGGGTTGCCTCCCAATCAGCGCTCGTTTAACGTCAATAGCTTGACGGTCCGTGACCTAGAGGTCACGCGCTTGTTTAACGTCCCGAGGGTTGACATCCTACACCCTCATTAGGGAGGATATTTCAATTTTGCTCCTTCCAAGTAAGCATCAACACCAGTTTTGACTTCTTCCTTCTTAGTCTTCTTGTGCAAGCAAAAGGGAGAATTTATTCCGTCCGAATCCCAAACCAATGCACCATCATCCTTCTTCAATGCTTCCGTAACCAATGCTCCCTCTAGATTCAGTGGTTCTTATTCTTTGCCTTCATCATCTAAGTTTTGAAGAAATAGTTCAATTTCATGCTCCCACTCTTCTTCTTGCGCATCATTTACCACCTCCTCTAGCATATCCACCTTGAAGCATTCGGGCACTGGTCCCCCAAATGTGTGGCTTCAAACACCTGAAAGCATATTTGTTCATCGTCTAATAGGAACATTAGCTCTCCCTTCTCAACGTCAATTAA